>CAHIKZ030002334.1:3732500-4405000 GCA_903632075.3 Acanthosepion pharaonis
TTCCCGCAGTAGGTTGCCATTTTTTTCTGTGGTAGACTAGTTGCCATCCAAGGCTATAGAATCTGGTCTGCCCTGCAATAGCCGGGAGGAGAAGAAGAGGATTCATACCTTTCCCAAGGGTATTAGCACATAAGTGAATGTAATGGATTTGACTGAAATTCGAACTCAGCTCGCCGATTCCTCAATCCCAGCCGCTATCCATTACTCCACCGTGCCTCCTATAAAAAAAAATTATATAACAGAATTAATTATAAATATAATGCAAATACAATATAAATGATTTTATTATAAAATTACATTGAAAATCAGAAAAATGATTGCCAATTGGTCAGGAATTAAGGCTGGCAATGTTGACAGAATTATATATGTATAACCTTATGTTTTTATTTTTTAGACCCTTTCTTTGTATTTTCCTCTTTACGCTTTGGTGCTTCTTCAGTTCCACTTGATTGTGTTGAGAATGAATGCAACAGAATTTGTATTTCATCTTGAAGAACATCCATAATTAAATTCTTTAAACAAGTTTTTACAGGATTCTCTTCTGAAAGAAAAAATACAAAAGAAATAGTAACTTTTATGAACTAAACTCAAGTGCCTCCCAAAATTAGCAACAACTATCTAATAATGTAAATAATGGTGGCTATTTACTGTGGCATAGAATCTATAAATAGCTGGTGTTATTGCATCAGGCATATCCATCCAAAAATATTCCAGGGTTGTGTTTATTGGGTGGAGCTGCAGGGAAGGAATTTAGTAAGGTCTGCATCATGTTTCACACATGCTTAATTGGTTTTAAATCTGGTGAGTTCATAATGGAGAATCTAGAAATCAAGCAAATGTTCCTGGAACCAGTTTTGGGTTTGTGAAGAAAGAAACCATCATCATGGGAGAGATATGTTGAGTATAAAGGGGTTCAAATGGCCTGTAACAAGAGAGACTCCAGTTTCACTAGTGGTCCTTGCAAATTCCAGTCGTCATCAGACGTATATCAATCTGGTTAACCTACAGTGAATTCTGAACTGAACCCATTATTTAATCTATGGGGGTAGCCTGTTCTCATTCCACTGCCTATGTCTAGTGACATCTCCTCTAGTTCTTATTTTTAGTACTGCTCAGTTATTGCTTGCCCTATTTCCACTGAGACCAAGTACACACTGTCTGGCCCAGGGATTGAACCTACAACCAACACCCTATTAACAGTCTTGTGTAATCTCCTCCATGCATAAACTCAGCCATTGACCTAAAAGAGTTGGAAGTATGATTCCTTTGACCAGGTGGCACATCACCAGTCTTCCATGGTCAAATGCTGACGTTTTTTTGCTCAAGCTAGGTGTACTAACTAATGCTGTAAGATAATGGTACACTTGTTGGTCAATGGCCATGAAACTTTACCAGGATTCCCAGCCAAATCATTGAATAAAACACTTTGATAATTCACTGAAAAATTCCATTGAAATTCCCTGATTTTAGGATATCACATGACAGACAGTAGGATGGCTGTGTCTTTTGGCAAAAGCAGCACATGGTGGTACCAGGATCATCCCTCAAGCAAATCCATGATTAAAACTTTGGTTCATCTATTCAAGACTAGCACTAGAGCCCGGCGTTGCCTGGGGATGTAACAGTAAGAGATAGATCAAGTATCGACCATCATAAAGACTGAAAAATAAAATTGATAAAGATTATTGTTTAAGGTTGACGGACACGCATGTCTTAATTAGTTTATTTTTGTTTTGTTTTTTGTTTTTTTTTACGAATTGGTCAAACCCAAACTCAGACTCAAACATCAATCCGATCCCATATATAAACGAACATACACACACACACAACCTGGGTTTTATAATAAGTATAACTCGATATGAGTTGTCCCCCTTTCATTCTTGCGATGCCTTTTAATCATGTTTTCAAATTAATTTTGTGCAAAAACAATTGTTTTTCCAATTTTTGTTGCTGTCAGAACCACCGCAAGGTAATTTTACGTAGTCCTGTGAAGTTTTGTTGAAATTGGTTGAAAAATGTAGGAAATCCGATCCAATATATAAACGTACAGACACACACACACACACACACACACACACACACACACACACACACAACCTGGGTTTTATAATAAGTATGATTAAAAGAAGTAGACATTTTTATATAAATTTTATTATAATCCAAGCAAACAAATATAGATAACATTTTAGTATTTCTGTCTGAATTTCTGGGATGAGGAGCTATCATTATTTACACTATTTACATTCAGACTATTATCCTCATCTCAACCATTATACACTCTAGTCTTCATCAGGTGTATATTGATTGAAGTAACCTACAAGGAACCTAAACTAAACCCTTTAATTAATCTTTGGAAGTAGACTGTTCTCATTTCACTGCCTATGTCTAGGGATGTCTTGTCTAATTCAGTTATTGCTTGCCCTGTTTACACTGAGTCCAGGTACATGCTGCTCAGCCAATAAATTGATTGATGAAATAATAATTGTGAGTTCAATCCCTGGTGTTTGACGATAAAAAATTTGTATACCACTTCAAGTTTCAAAATTTTAGGACATTAATCAGGATTGAAAATTGATTGATTATCTTATTGGCATATCAAACACTATGGGCAGTAGTGTGTAGAGGGAGGGGAATAATGCCCCCCCCCAAAGCATCCGTATCAGGAGGGATCCAATCAAACAGTGAAATGAAAATTTTGTTTATATTTAATTTGAATAAATTATTTATTTTTTGTTTCATCTGTTTATACATACAGGGTGCAATGAGTAAATTGTCACCATTTTATATTTTTAATTTCATGCATACATGTTGTTTGTTTTTGATTTTGTCAACTGCACGGTATAATAAGGTCAGCTGGGCACTGTCTGTGAGAAAAAGAGCACCATGATGCAATTCACTCTGCCAGAAATTTAAAAATGGTATGCTCCAATATGAACATTTCAGAGTACAGAGTTTTCAGAAAGAGTTGGATGAATCTAATGGTGATTACAAAGGTGTTCAGAGTGATCACTAGTGATGACAACATTAATCTTCCCCCAGGGCCTCACACTCAACAAGGAGACCTACATCAAGTGCCTTGAGGAGGTAGTGGTATTCTGAGTCAAAAGCGAAGGCCCTATGTTTGGCAACAGGACTCTGCACCATGCCACACTATCAGGAGAACCCAGTCATGGCTGTCAGACAATTTCTGTGACAACATCACCCCTTATATTTGGTCACCTAACTCCCTAGACTGCATCTCCACTTGATTATTATGTGTGAAGTGCAGTTGAGAAAGAGGTCCAATATGAAAATTTCAGAGTGTTTGGGTGTCAATCTGGGGACAGTTCAGAGGATTCAGAAAATGTCAACATCATGTTTGGAGTGATCACTGGCAATGTTATGCCTCCATTCATCTTCCCACAGGGCCTCAGATTCAGCATCGTGCCTTGATGAGGTAGTGCTTCCCTGAGTCAAGAGGGTGGCTGCTGGAAGACTCTATGTTTGGCAACTGGACTCGGCACCATGCCACACTATCAGGAGAAACTAGTCATGGCTTTCAGGCAATTTCTGTGACCACATCAGCCCTTACATCTGGTTACCTAACTCCTCAGATTGCAACACCTGTGATTATTATGTGTGGGGTGCAGTTGAGCAAGAGACCAACAAAACTTGTTGTAACACCAAAAATAAACCGAAGGCAAGAATTATGGCAGCATTCACCAACTTAAACAAGGAGACCATCCAAAAGAGTTGCAGGAGATTCCATAGTTGTCTGGAGGCCAATAGTGATTTTATTGAATAAATTTACTTGTGGTGGACTTTGCCACATTAATTTCACTTTAGATTAGGAAACAGGACTGATGCAGAAAAGGATAAGCAAAAGACATTGTTACACATAAAATATGTATTTAACAAGATGTACAAATATCAAACACCCATGTGAAAGAAAGCATGCATTTAAGTAAGAAAAGGTTGAATAAAACAAGAGTTGTCTCTCTTTAACTGTTATTTTAGTGTTCCAAAGTTCACTGGAAGAATGTTCATGAGAGTCTCTTGTAATAATTGTTCTTGAAAGATTTGCTGTGTAAGAAAAGATTATGTGAGTGTATACAAGGTATGCTCAGCATGTGAGTGGTGTGTGTGTGAGAAAGTTGGTGCATGGTTTCAACTATCAGGGATTCGTTTGTCAGCTGAAATCTCACTAAAAATGGTTAGAAAATTCTTGCTTAAATAAGTGACTGTAGGCTCCAGATCACTGTGTGGGAAGAATTATTCTTCACATGCAGACAATCTGATTGGTTGGCATTGACTAATCAGCAAGCGAGCTTGGGGGGGAAAGCTTCTGTGATCTGTTTCTCCCAAAAGTGCACAAAACTGACTACATGAAAATAGAACGATTACAAAATTGTCACATTGCAGCGATTTGTAAATTGTCTATAATAACGTAGTGCTGATTAATTAACCAATGAATGCTTGGCGTTGTATGTGATTTGTATTTTTGTATGTATGTATGTTTGTGCATAATAGATCCGCACATCACCCCACCAGAGATTAAAGAAATTATAACAAAATTCTTTAATATGTCACATAGGACCGATACTTAGAAGGCCAATGCACCCTCCTACCTGTTTTGGTAAACAGTGGTTCTGATTTGAAATGGATTACTGACTTCGGTTTGACGATGATGGTGCTGGTTGTTGCGGAATGTCGGATTGCTGTCAGTCCAGATGAAGTCCACTACATTTGATTGGTGACCTCGACGTGATATATTAAAGAATTTTGTTATAATTTCTTTAATCTCTGGTGTGGTGATGTGCAGATCTATTATGCATGAATATACATACATACAAAAATAACAAATTACATACAACACCAAGCATTCATTGTTTAATTAATCACCACTACGTTATTATAGGCAATTTACAAATCACAGCAATGTGACAATTCTCTATGTATGTATGTTTGTGTGTAATAGATCTGCACATAACACTTTAGTATTTCAAAATATTTTTGTGTAATTTTGGTAAATATATCTGTTAAAATAAGATGTCAGTGTTATTTTCATTTTTGTGTAATTTAGATGACAATTTATCCATTACACCCTGTATTTAAAATGTCTTCATTTCTCACATTACTCAGTACAAGGCCCTATAGACCCCACTACTTAAGTCTTAGGGACATAGAATCAAGGAGTTGGCCCTGGACATCAAACCTCTGCACATCACTGACTATGGGCCATTAATGTTGAAACATGCTCATTCAAATGGTTTCCAATTTTAACAAAATTTATAAAAAAAAAAGTTGACTGTGAGGACTTATCTCAATTAGAATCTACCATCTGGCTTTTATGATCATAAACGTTTTTGTTTTAAATTTCTGCAAGTTTCACCAATATATTTCAAGGAACAGCTGTTACAATTTATCTTATATATGCCTGTTTTAGAATTGTTGTTACGATGGTTATTTTTGGTTCTGATCATATCTATCATAGTTTTGAAAAAATCTGTTTGCTTCTTCTTCTATACTTACTTTCTTCAATGGTTTCCTGTTCTTCAACGTGACTCAATTCACTGGTCTCTAATTTTTCGTCTCCCAAAACGGTTTCTGAAATTGGTTCAATTTCTGTTGGTTGAAATATAGAAAATAAAAATGAAACCATCTTTACTCATGAACAATGCTTAATTTGTAGGTAATGCATCAAAAGAATCATATTAAAAGATTAAAAATCATATTAAATATTCATAATTTGTTTCAGTCATACAACTTAATCTTTTCAAATTAGTCACCTGGTAATAATTATTGTCAGGTGACTAATTGTCTTTTTGTTGAAACTTGACTAATGCATGGAATAATAATGCAACATAAAATGTACTTAGAACAAAATGTATTGAAACAAGAAAGTGTACACAATATTTACATATAGTCTTTTGTATATTCCTGGGAAGACCGTTCCTGGAGAATGTGTTGACTTAGTCGCAGTCGGGCAGAGTCTCTGGATTGAATCTCTTGATTTCTCCAATCTCTTCCCGGTACCAACCATATTTATATGGTCGGTACTCCACTATGCAAATTAGGTGGATCCTACCACAACACTTTTGATTAGTTTTTAAAGCATTTAAACTCTACAATAATTCTGATTATTTTTTTCATTTGTAAAAGCGTTTTATTTCTTTGTTTTGTGTAATTGGCAACATTAGTTTAAAGATAGAAACATATATTCTATGAATCCTGTTTGTAGTAATACTGTGAGATTACCCAACTTGTCTGTTAAAGAACTTTTAGTAATGACTGTTAGATGGCATTCAGTCAGTTATGTGCCATGTGTGACACATGCATAGGTAATCATGTATCTTTCGATACATGGCTGATGAGGTAGATTTTTTAGGTTGCCAATTCTTTGTGTGGTAAACCAGTTGCCATTCAAGGCTATAGAAGCCAGTCTGCCCTGCTATTTAGCCATAGCTGGAGGGAGAAGAGGATTCATACCTTTTCCAAGGGTATTAGCACATAAGTGAATGTAATGGATTCAACTGGAATTCAAACTATCCATTACTCCACCGTGCCTCCAAAGCAGTATGTAAGAAGAGGGTGTAAAGCTTCATCCTCTTGACCTACAAGATGCCTTAGGCATAAGATATCCTTTTCCCCTCTGGTAAACATATGTTTGGTTTGCAGGAGTCAAAAAGATAGACATAGGTGCCCCTACTTTTTTCTACCTATGACTGAGGATGCAGATAATGTATTCTTGATTCTGTTATCTGCTGCTGCAATTAGATCTCTTTCTGATTCACCCTGCATCATAGCCAGATGTGAGCACCAAAAATGCAGAACACAAAATAAAAAAAGCTGTTTTCTGTGCATCATATCCAGTCCACAAAACAGATCCCCACAATAAAAATAATACAATAGCCAATTATGAAGATTCCTGCTAGATTGGCTATTGTATTATGAAGATTCCTGCTAGAAAAAGAGATGACCCTGGTGACTACCAGATTTGCTTAAAAAAAGGCCCTTCATAACAACCAACACAGTTGTGGGCTGAAAGGCCACCTGATGATATGCAGGCATTCTGTCACTCTCACCGCTATAACTGCTTCTCTCACCACAACCATGACCTCACCAAAATGTCACTAATCTCTTCACACATGCAATGCAGCTGCCAGTCAGCTTTGATGCCACCAGGCTCCCAATGCCAACAACCATGATTTATAACACCTCGACATTGTCACCACTCTGCTCCAGGAATCCCTCTTCATTTTGTTGATACCACATTTGACCTGAATCTAACAGAAACATTCCACTTGAGCCACTCCAGACCTCCCTCATTGTCACCATCATGGCCCACATTCGATAAGAATCCAACAGGGACTTTTCACTCAATAAACATTCACTAGCTACACCTAATCCCTCATTGCCAATGCCATAATTTCGGCAACCAGCATCTAACCATGAATCAACCTACCACCATCACCTCGATTGATCAACACTCCAAATCACCTATCAGGCAGTTTGGCTTCAACATTTCAACATCAAATGACTGCAAGCCCATCAGCATCACAAATGACTGATTTCAACATTAAAGAAAGGTTTGTGTCAATGGCACGGGTAAAGAAATTGGATAGCAGCTTAGTTTGAGGAATCAAAGAGCCGAGTTCAAATTCCATTACATTCACATTTACGTGCTAATACCCTTGGGAAAGGTATGAATCCTCTTCTTCTCCCTCCTCCCAGCTATTGGTAAATAGCAGGACAGAATAGATTCTATAGCCTTGGATGGCAACTAGTCTACCACAGAAAAAAATGGCAACCTACTTCAGGAAAAAATCTGCCTTGTCAGTCATGTATTGAAAGATACAGGATTGCCTAAGCCTGTATCATGCATGGCACATAACTGACTGTGTCAAACCTCAACCAATGGCTAATCCACTCTGGACCTGTCCTCTAACCGCAACTGTGATCTCAGCCAAACAAACCAAGTCAACTCCTGACACTACTGACACCACCCTTACACTTGATCACTTTCCTCACAAACCACAAACCTAAAACAAGATATTAACAATTTGGGCCAATTTTCTAAAAACAATAAATATATCATGTATATTTGAGGAAGACACTGCTTGAAAATTTGTTATTTTTTCCTTTGCAACCAAACAGCTTCAACAGGGTGATAGTGGGTGGAGGTCTACCTGAAAAAATCAGCTTTATTAGCATTGATAACTGCAGGCTTTAGAACAATGTTTTGCAAACTTTTTTTTATCTCATGGCAAACATGAACCTATAAATTTTCACAGCTCACTTAAATTATGATGATCAAAAAATGAATATACTTATTATGATTTATTTAACACAAACAAATCAATTTACAATAAAAAGATAAAAATCTTATATTTATTTTTCTGTGTGTTATAATTTAACGCTTAATAAGATATCTGTACAGCAAATAAAAAGTAACAATGTCATGTAAATGGGTAAGTGTAGTCATTTAGTCTTCACACACTTAAAATAGTAGTAATTCTTTATACAATTACCTTGACTTTGTATTATTTCTGGCTCTCCAATATATTTAATTACCAAATTCAATTTCACCTGAAATAAATGATCTGTAGTGTTTATGAAAAAAATTAAATCACTCTCTCTCTCTCCCTTTCTTTTTTTCTCTCTCTCTCTCTCTCTCTCTATTTATATATACAGTTGTGGCATCCTAAATTTCCAGGAACCAGTTCTATAAAGGCAGGTAATATTTAGAAACCTATTCTGCTTATTTCCTTTTCAATCTGAGACTGGAAACTTTATAGTATCAAAAAATAATTCAACCATTTTGATAATTTAATAGAAAACAATTATTTATTAAGATATTTCCATATTGAAATTCTGTTCTCATCATATTTCTATTTAGAAGTATGTTGCTTTTTGACTCTAGTGTCATCAGGTGTGTTATGGTTTCATAGCCACATTCAAACTGAATCGCTGCAGTCACAAAGATCCAATGGAAGACCTATAAAATTTATGACTAGAAGATTTGCCAATTTTTAACTTCCAATTGGTAGGGGATGTGTGTCTATTAGATTTTCATGAGGCATGCATACGAGCTTTGGTAAAGTAAACAAATTAGACAGATTCAAATTACAGTGGACACATTATTGGAACATATTCTATTAATTAATCAGTTTCATATAAAATAAAACTTCTTTTTATTGAAAATTATTAATAAGTTATGATATCCTTACTGAATGGATACCAACTTAAAATAACATTTAATTTATGAATAAAGATAAAAATCACACAACATTTAAAACATATCAACTTATTATCTGTACAGTTTCAGCTTCTAAGCTTGTGTAGTCATTAACTTTAGATTCTTCAAGTAAGACACACTTAACTAAAGGTGAGCATTTTTCTGTTAAATATTTACATGTGTCTACTACTAGGTCTGCATGCCATGTATAAATAAGAGGATAATGTTTCAAGTAGTAAATCCAAATAGTAGTTGGAATAAAAGTGTAAGTTGTAGCAGTAACAGAAGTCATTAAGAAATTTTACTGTGTCTCGTCTATTTCATGTCATATGAAAGCTCTCTTCATAAGAAAAAACTGGACTAAAATAAAACAGCAATTTTTGTAAAACATTTACAAGTTTTGGGATATAAAAATTTTGGATTTACACTTTATCTGATTTCTTTCTTTTTTTCTTTCATTTTCCCAACCTGAATATTTTTACAAGGTCTTATTTTTAACCTTTCAACCTTTCACAGATTATTTGCCAGGGGCAAGTATATTTATAAAGTGGCAATTTTATGCTACATTTAGTACTATCACGAATCTGTGCAAAAAGTGAATCCTAAAGCAAGAAAATTTTAATTATTACATTCATCTGAGCATTCACCAATGATAAAATATTAACACAATTAGCCAATTCGCAAGCACTTGACAGTGAAACTTTTAAATCTACCCTGTCTCTACAAAATAGTTTAAAATTGCCTCTGAGATTGATTTGTTTTCTGCGGTTTATCAATACTTTGCAGGTTATTTGAAATCAGAAAATATTTTTAGATTGTAAGAATTTTTTTTTTTTTTTGAGATAATAATGGTTTAGTGACCCAAGTCTTGCTAATTAACTCATAGCTAGGGGAGAAGAGATGGATTCATACCTTTCCCAAGGGTATTTGCACATAAGTGAATATATCAAACCGAATTGAAATTGGCTCTCCCATTTACAATTCTGAGCTATTATCCATTACACCACCTGCACATCCAGCTTACAACACCTAGTATTCCCAAGTGGTCACCTATCTAGGTACTAAACAGGCTTGACATTGATTAACTTTAATGATCATACAGGAACCAGTGTTTCAATGTGCTGTCACTAAGTCTCCCTGCTGGGATGATTCATTAACTAAACAATGGAGATGATATCTGTCTTTTCAATTTCATCTCATCTTAATCACTAACAACAAATGCTAAACAAATTTCATATCCAAAAAGAATATTCTAGTTCAATCCAGTCTACCTCTTCCAAAAATGCAAGAATACAAATACCAATAAGAAATTCAGCTATTAGTTATTCAATTTAAAAATAGATTAATATTTTCTCCCACAATGAATTTACATATACATTTTTTAATCATTTCACCCTAAGCAAGGACCTAGATAGGTGACCATTTGGGAATACCAGGTGCAGCAAGTTTGGATGTGTGGGTGGTGTAATGAACAAAAACTCAGAATTGGAACTCAAAGAGCCAAGTTCCAATTCCACTTGGGTTCATTATATGCACTTATGCACAAATACTCCTAAGAATGGTATGAATCTATCTCTTCTCCCCAGCTATGGGTTAATTAGTATGACATATCAGTAAATCATTATTATCTCCAAAACATTCTTACAATCTAAAAATATGTTCTGGTTTCAAAATTCAGAATTTTCCTTTTCTTAACTAGTTGCCAAACAAGTCTCAAGAGCTCAGTCCACCCTACTATTTAAGCCAGGAAGAGATGAGATGGATTCATTTTTATGTCAAGGGTTTTTATGAGAAAGTGAACATAAAAGACTTTGATGGAATTTGAACTTGGCTCACAAAGTCCATACTGACATCAGTCACACTTTCCATTTTATTTCAAAGTATTGTGAGGCATGAATCTTTAAATATTAAATTATGGTCTGAATTTAAATCTCTGCCAAGATGTAATAATTAAACCTACAAAATGTAAATTATGACTTTTATGTAATATTACCATAATTTCCAAGACTCAAACTGGGACAGTTTTTAATTGTTTTGTATAACAAAATGCTTTCATGACCCAACATAACAAAAAGGAAAAAAATATGAAAATAATAAAATGAAATGCAAAAACAAAATTTATTAAATTTCTTGAGTGGAGTCAAATTCTTGAGAATTTGATTATTAATTCTTTCTGTTAATGGTGTGGTGATCAAACACCATAACAAAAAAATAAATGAGTGGGCATAATGATCGTTTTCTTCTATAAGAAGGTATATCTGTTAAGTTTATTTGCCACAATTAATGATGTTTTAGTGACCTTTGAATTATATAAAATATTTACTAAAGCAAGTTAATTGTATTAATTTGTTTGTTGCATATTAGCCAGTGTTTATGTTGTTTGGCTAAGCCATCAGCTTGGCCCATCGTCATGACAACACAACATCAGTTGTCGTCATTCTGTTTCTTGAGTGTGTGGATCTTGTAAAGAAGAAAGGTGTAAAAAATGACATGAGAAGATTGGCAGATATAAAGTATAGAAAAAAATGTTTTAGGTAGGATAATCAGTGTTTTCTTTAGATTGTATTAAGTTGTATATTGTAATAAACTTGTTATTCTACATTTTTGGTTTTTCTCCTTGTAAAAAATTTTTTAAAATTATGCTTGTAAGGGTGCTGAAATTCAGCTTGCCTGGGGCACAAGCCTGCTAGCACTTAAAATAGAACTGTACCAATCAATTAAACTATCTATCATTAAGAGATAAATTTAGGTCTTTTAAAAAACACTTATCACATTTTTGGAAGTTTACAAATGTTAAAACACACAAAACAAAATAGAATATAGAAAAATATTTTAAAGAAATAACATATGTATAAAAATATTTAGATTTATAATAAATTTTGAAAATTAATTGCCTTTAGAAAAATATGTAGTTGTCTAAATCTTGATCTGAAATTTTCACTTTATAATGTTTGATCTGTGGGAATTACTACCATTATGTCTACCAAGTTGCCTACTAGGTGATGCTGTCACAGGACAATAAACACTCTTACACTTTTTTTGCTCTGGAATATAGTAATGAAAACAGCCAGACTTCTCTTTGGTAGGGGACCTTTCTTCCCCCAGCAGATTGTCTTAATTTCAACCAGTCATGTGATGCATTATACACATACATTTTCTAGCAGCAAAAAATATAAATGTTTTTCTTACATTTTTCAACTATCTATGTACATTCATAAATATATATGTTCTCTTCTTAAATTGTTATTCTTCATGCAAAAATATACATGTAAAATTCCCTCTCTGTGTTGAAATTCATTTCTTTTGAAATTGCTGAATTCATTTACTTTGAAAGTTTTCAATCTCACCTGCAACAAGTTGTAATCTCTCCTACAAACTGGTGACTAACATCAACCTCATCCATTACAACGAAGTAGCCCATCTGCTACTGGTCTGTATGGTTAATATACATCACTGAATTAAATGCATTAACAGGAAGGAGATGATGGTGAAAAATAATTATATGAAATTTTTTTCATAATTAAGCTCCAGGCTTATTGCTGTATCTATATGGAGATTCTAAAACTATCATTATTATTATCAATCAGATTTGTTTCAACTTGAAGGCACATTGTAAATTAGGGTGATTTCTCATCTTCAGCATGGCTACTTATTTTCAAGCAAGTCCATCTGTTCAGACAAATTTCTGTTTTTTTTAACACCCACAGAACCAACCTGTGGTTTATATTGCAACTATGCTAAGAAAACCTAAGTATATGCCATACTAGGAGCAGACAGTTTTGAATTTAGAGTTGTTCTCCACTGGTTGCTAACCGTGGCTATAGAGTCCAGTCTGCCCTACTATTTAACTCATAGCTGAGGGGAGAATAGATGGATTCATACCTTTCCCAGTGATATTTGTGTGAAAGTGAATATAACAATCTTGACAGGAATTTGAACTCGTCTTGCCAATTTCTTGTTCACAGACCATTAGACCATCTGCACATCCACTTCTTTAATTTTCTGCCTGGGTTCAGTGTAGTGATGAGGATGACGAGCATATGTACACGCATGTTTATTGAAGGGTGGCATAGAAAAAAGGAAGAGGAGTAAGTATATTGAACTAAGGGAGTTAATGCTCCTTACTCGCAAGTTCCATATCAAGGGAGATTACTAGGTAATATAACATCTCCCTTATTGTAGATTAGTCAGTTAGTACTTTCAATTACAGTATATGAGGTTTATAGACTTCAGTTCAGCCTTTGTGATGATGTCATACCTGAAAAGAAAGATTTTGTTTTGTGAATGTTTCATAGATCTAGTCATAGTGCAGTGCTTGTCTGGGGATAAATCTATACAGAGTGTATATTATCCTAAATTGTTTGGAAGTGAAACTATTTTGTATCCTTGCAAGAGAAATCCATCACTGGAAAATTAATTTTAAATTACTCATCTGCAAACTTTTAAGTTCACTAGAAGATAAATCAACATAATTTACTTGCCATAGTATTTGACAAATCCTCAACAAAATTAACTAAAACCAATTTCTTACAATGGAGTATGATCAATTGCTTCATACCTGAGAAGTGAATACATATTTGTACATCTTAAAATGGCGAATGTAAGTATTTATCACATACTGAGAAATAACATGGACCTCATCAACTGTGAACAACTCTGAGCTGTATGGAGGCCTCTAAAAAATAAAAGACAAAAAAAAAAAATACAATAATTTATATGAAGAAATGCTTTAAAGTAGAAACTGATTTGAAAATAACATTTTAAAAAAATGGTGTATGAGAACATTGCTAAAATTTTTAATTCAAAATTAAAGCAGGTAAAATTCTTAATTCTTCATACATCAATGATTTATTAATTCTCTATACATCAGTGACTTATAAGTTATAAAATTTTCAATATGAAAATTATAAAAATAGCTAATTTTCAAGCAATATTTTTTCTATCAATTTTAATTTATTCAATTCAAAAATTACTTAAAAAATAACCTACAATCTATTGTTAAATGTAGCAGGGAGTGGCTTGATAATTTTAATGCCTCAAAAATGAAACTGTTCCCTTTTAATCATCTGAGAGAACCCTTTTTTCCTTTTATCAGCATGGCTGATGCTAACCTCCAGGTGAGTGACTCATTGCACCTTCTTAAGCTAATGTTTTCAGCTGACATGAAGTGCAAAGAGAATATTGAATCAATTGCTAAGTCTTCAGCTAAGAAATTTGGTTCACTATATCATACTAGATAATTTTTCTTGCCAGAATCTATCTTACATATTTATAAGTCTACTATTCATACTTGCTTTGTATATTGCTGCCATATCTGGCTTCTGCTATATATTTTGAGATTCTTGATAAAATCCAAAGAAGAATCTGCAAGGTTATTGGTCCTGACCTGGCATCTTGGCTTTCAGTCACTTTCCCACTGCCATAATGTGCCTTTTCTATAAATACTTTCATGGTAATTGTTCTGATGAACTTTCCTCTATGATAGCTAGACTTCATGAATTTAAGTGCAGTACTAGAGTGGTGGCAAGGTATCATTTTAAAATTGAAATGGTTAAATTTAATCATAAGTCCTATGCTAACAGTTTCTTCTATCACACTTTTCACTTGTGAAAATCTCTTCAGGCTTCTTGCTTCCTAGTCAACTTTAATTTTCAAAAATTTAAATGCAATGTCAATCTTCTGTTTTGTTCTTTTATTGCCCTCTCTCCTTAATAACAGTTTTTCACATATTCTTTAACATTCAGTAACCTCTTGCATCCTGGTGGCTTTATTGCCTTATTTGGGGTGAAATGAAAAAAAAAATATTTTCAATATAGAAGCCAGTGTTCATTTCTTTGTAATGTACAAGACATATCACACTGTTTTTGTTTATATCTAAGAGGATAGACCAGAAACACATTTATAGCATTGCACCTTGAACAATCATTGGGTTTTAGATGTCCCTTCTTGGGTGATTGCTGTGGTGTGAGCAAAAAACAAGGATGAGAAAATGTTGAAGGACTTCTTCTTTATTCATGCATTTCAATAATGATATAGGATGGCTTCAAGTAAATTTTGGAAAATGTTGAAAGTAAATAGTGTCAAATAGGTTTCTCTCCTTTTGGCACTCATTGGCAAAAATGGTTCCCCTTTTATAGAGCTTGAACTCCTTCCTCCTGTCAGCTTAATTAGTAAAAGTTATAAATCACAGCTCTCAGATCATGTTTACCCCAGACCAAAATATTTTGATTGACACTAGTCAGAGATAGAATATCATCCCCAAAGTGTTTTCAGCTGTCATGCCCAATTAAAATTTTAAAATGTCTTGTAATAATTTAAATAACTTTAAAGTTTTAATTTTCATTTTGATTACAAGAATATAGCATAAAGTTAGTCGCAAAAAAAGAATTAAAATCAATTTTGCAAACTTAAGCAGGTTTTAAGCTGTTTTCATGAAAATTTTTATTATCCAAAATTAATTTTGACAATTCTGCTCACAGAAAAATTTAAACTTCATAATAATCTTTAAAAAAAATAGCTGTTTTAGTGACTAGCTACTTCAATAGTTAAATGTGTAAGGTTTCTTACAGGAATATTTTGTAGTACATGAAGTAATGGTGGTGAAGAGAGTACATGCAGAAAATAATAGACTAATTGATTTAAAATGCAAGATAACAAAATTAAGAAAAGGAAAGTTTAAAGCAAGAGTCTCTTTTGTTAGAAGTAAATTGAATACACAACAAAATGTTCATTAATATATTATAGTGGGATTTGCTGTGTTTGTGTGTTTTAGTGTGAAACATTCACAGCCTTTTTAGCTTCAGCATGGAAAACCCAGAAGAGAGAGAGTTCACATGATTTTATATTTGAGAGCTGTTGCTAATACAAGGTTTATTTAGGGCTACTACTGCTACTACACTGTTATATACCAATATACCATATTTGCTGGCATGAAGGACACAGTTTTTTTTCAAGAAGTAAGTCTTGAAAATTTGCATAACATATAGAAATTCAGTTTACTGTCTGGCATAGATAACCTTCTTCTGGGGTTATCAAAGGCCTATAAAACCCCTAACTTTTGCATGGTAAATTTTCAAAACTTGTGTCTTTGACAAAAATGGTAATATTCAATGAAAATTAATTAATTTAAAGGTTACTTAACTGAATTTAAAAAAAATATATTATTTCTTACTAATAATATAGTGAAAAATATATTTGTTTATAGTGAGTGTCTTTTCAACTTAGTTCAAGGGTCAAGTTAGTATTGAATCAGCTTTCCTTTCTAAAATATTTAAATTGATGGAATTAATGTATGGATGACAAAAAGTGACAAAACCTTATATTACCCATAATGGGAAAATTAATAAACACCATCATATGTTGGGCAATATTCTAGTTATTCATAATTAACATGGAAAAATTTATACATAAATATAAAATGATGCTGAATCAAATTATAACTTATGAGTGAAATTCTTATTATTAGTAGTAGTATATTTATTATTACTATCATTAGCATAATTATTATAATTACTAGAAATGCACATGAAAATTTCCCAGTTTTGATATTCTAATTTCCTGATGTATCATACTTCTTAAGACAATGACTGAATAAAAGCTCCTTGTGAGTTCAAGGCTATAAAATACCCGAGGAAATTCTTGAATTGCATCATTAAATATTTGTGTTTAACAACTTTAAAAAAATATTGCAATAACAATTATAAGTTTGTATTAAGGTCATTATTTAAAGAAGTAAGGAGGTACAAATGAAAATAATTTGAAATTTACAATTTTTCCATTTCACTAAAGCAGATGTTAGTGTTAACACCTTTTTCTTTTACTTTTTTCTTGAAAGCAAACAGCATCTCTGATATGTCTTTTTTTTATCTTTCCTTATGATCAAAATGGAATAGTCCATTATTTATAACATATTAGTAGGGTATAACTTATGCACTAACTAAAGAACAAGCAGAATTATATTATTATTATTATTATTATTGAGTGAGAGTGCCAATAAAGTGATGCTGGGATACAATTATATGAAACTCAATATCTCCATCTAAATAGTCAGTTTAATAAGTGTATACCAAGCACATGCATCACATCCAAATGTGTACACTATGGTGACAAGATTTAATAATAACAGTGCATAACATTGCAAATGGGATCCAGTCAGATATACATTCAGGTCAAGTAACCTAGTCCACTGAGTCAGTTTCCAGTTGAGGGTGTGCTAAAGTATCTCTAAGCTGTCTTGACTGTCTCATCCATCAAATTTTAAAAAAAAAGAAAAATAGGTCAATCCTCTCAACTCCTAGCCATGATATCCCCTCAGTACTCCCACTCATAAACAGATAGTGTGTGTGCCAGTCCCTAGGGAATATTCCCAACTGATTATGGTCAGGCAACTGACAAGCAAATCTATGGTACTGAATAGGATATTTACTGGAGGTTATGTTAATTCACCAAGACAAAACCTATATATATTAACATTGCCAGTTAATTAAGATCAGAAGCCATGAAGGCCATACTTGGTGTAGCATTGGAAATCAACCATGGTCAGGATCATCAATGCGAACTATCCTTTCCTTAGCTTTATAGTATGTGCTTTGTCAGGGCTACGTACAGTTTTGAATTCAGAGTTTTCCTTCTCCTCAACCATTTGCCATCTAAGGCTATAGAACCCAGTCTGTCCTACTATTTACTGGCAGTTGGAGCTACAAGAGTTGAATTCATACCTTTCCCTAGGGTATTAGCACATAAGTAAATGTAATGAACTCAAATGGAATTTAAACTCAGCCCTATGATTCCTCAATCTGAACCACAATCCATTACTCTACCATGTAGCATCAGGAATTGTTTTTGTTGGAGAATGTGACAAGTATTTTCAAATTTCCACTTCTTTTCTCAGTATCCCCCCTCCACACACACACACACAGTAATATATATGTCTGGCAAGTTTTAACTCCCATTTCATCTAATATCATTTTGGGAATGGTTCCATTTGGGTCAGTTGTTACAGACATCGTTCTGGTCTTTATTTTCCATAATTTTTAGAATACCTGATTAAAGCTCTGGTATTTCCCAAATTTTGACCCCTTGCGATCTGCTGGCACAATCTCATCTACAATCTAACAGCCTGACTTCCTTTGATTACAACTACCACTCTTGGTTTTCTGACTTTATTGTATTTTTATTTTCTACAACAGACTCTGGTTTGGGCTGATACCATTTGCTTACATAGTTGAAGCAAAATTGTTTGCACAATTCTGAGTGTTCCTACTCTTTCATTATTATTATTATTATTTAGCACCTGTTGAATTTTCACACAAGTTAAATCTGATTACTTTCACTGTAGATCAAGTGACAACAAGCCTCCTGAGGACTTCAGCTCTCTATTTAGCATGCTTGATGATTTTAATAATGCTGTCATCTGGATGGTTTCAATTCTTATCCAGATTTTACTTTCTTCCAAGTCTTTTTAGGACTCTTCCAAGTGTGCCACTTATGATGGGTACAATTGTCATGTTAATATTCTACAAGTTTTTTTCCAGTTCTCTCATGAAGTTCATTTAATTTTCAAGTTTTTCACTTTTCTTCAATTTTAACTCATCTGCTAGAGCAGCAACATCTTTGACTTGTCTCCCTCTTTTGTTTACAATGGTTAGATAAAATCCCTTGGCCTGGATTAAGCAAACTGTTTGAATTTCTAATTCTCATAGAATTTTGCATTGTATTTTCTTGGACTGCTTCTCTTTTATACATGCACCACTGACCTGCATGATCAAATCCCAGTAATTTGTGTAATTCCCAGTAGTTCATCATTGCTACCCAGTCATATATATTTTTATGCAATTTTTAGCTAATTTCCTGCATTTATTTATGATTGGCAGATTATCATTATTGTTTTTACTGCTGGCTAAAAACAAATATTTATTCAAAATCTTCATTTTGAATGAGACAATATCTTTCATCCATGAAAATATGAAGCTGATAAATTGATTTAAAGAAACTCAATGAAATTCATCTAGCAATCATAAATCAAGAATGTGTTCCACTTTAATAATTTATTAAAATATTACTGTCTTATTTCACAAGAAAATAAGGATGTAATTAGGCTTTTTTTTGCCAAATGAAGTTTTCTTAAATCATTGAATGATGAAAAGTGTAAAAAGTAAACTTACGTTCACACTATGGCAGAGAAGTAAATCTTTAAAGTATTGAAAAACTTCCTCCAAATTCCCAAAAGGAGTTTCTAAAAAAGACAATTGCTGATTTGTTAGAAGACCATCAATACTTTTAACTCCTTCACTTTAAAAAAAGAAAAAATATTTATAAGAAAATAATTATCAAAAAGAAAAAATATTTATAAGAAACAGAAAAATTATAAGGAAAAATCATTGATAAAAAATATTTATAAGAAATTATTTATAAGAAAAAGTTATAAAAAAACAAGAAAAAAGAAAAATATACAACAGAAGAAAAATTAGAAAAATTTAAGAAAAATATTTATGATAAAAAAATTATAAAATCTATAAATATCTATTAGAAAATGTTTATAGAAAAAATATTTGAGAAAAAAGAAAAATCATTTCTAACAAAAAAAAATTATAAGGAAAAAACAATCAGAAACTTGTAAGAATAAAATAAAAAAAATATACAAAAAAACTTTTGGAAAGTCAAAAGTAATTGAAAAATAGATTGCATACCAACAAAATGTAACAGAAAATGAAAATAATTATTGCAAAAAAATTTTTTGCCTATCCAACTTTCTGGTGGGATGTATATATGAGATTTAAAAAGAAATTGTTTCTAAAAGGTAAAAAATGATATAGTCCAGAATTCTTTAATTTGACACTCTTGGGACCAGGTCAATGCCAAACCACAGAAAATGTCAGAAATCACTCCTAAAAAAACCCTATGTAAACATAGTCTTGCTAACTCATACCTCATATATATTGCTATGTTATCAAAAGGTAGAACAAAGCTTAAAAAAGGAAGTAAAATAATGCTTCCAAACAAGGTTTTTATTGTTTCATGTAATACCAAGGCTAAAAAAAGGAGAAAGAAATGTCTAAAATCCCTAAATAATATATATTTGCTATCCTGAAGGAGTAAATATGCAGCTATATATAAGAAACTAGCAGCAGCACCCGGCGTTTTCCGGGGATGTAACAGTAAGAGATAGATCAAGTATCGACCATCATAAAGACTGAAAAATAAAATTGACATGATTATTGTTTAAGGTTGACGGACACACATGTCTTAATTATTTTTTTTTTTTTACGAATTGGTCAAACTCAAACTCAAACAAAAACATTGTTTTCAATCGTTATGAGTCTACCAATTTAATAGAATTTTATTATAAACAGTTGCCTTGTAAATGGAATTTTTAAAGCATTCTGAATGTAAAAAAAAAGAAAAAAGTGTGCAAGACAATAAGAAACACTACCTGTCAAAAAAAGAGTGAAGTTTTGTTGAAATAGGTTGAAAAATGTAGGAAATCCGATCCCATATATAAATGAACACAGACACACACAAACAACCTGGGTTTTATAATAAGTATAACTTGATATGAGTTGTCCCCCTTTCATTCTGGTGACAGAATCATGTTTTATCGTGTTTTCAAATTGATATCGTGCAAAAACAATTGTGTTTTTCCAATTTTTGGCGCTGTCAGGTAATTTTACGTAATCTTGTGAAGTTCTGTTGAAATCGGTTGAAAAATGTGAGAAATCCGATCCAATATATAAATGTACACACACACACACACACACACACACACACACACACACACACACACACACACACACACACACACAATCTGCATTTTATAAGTATAAGATGAGCAAAAACGTATTATAAAATCATTGCTGCTGTTGGTGCTGCCCTTGTGGCCACTCAACAAATTAATGGTGGCTGATTAAAAAAAATATCTGGACCATAAGAGTGCCAGGTTAAAGAGGTTGAACTGTACATTGAAAATTAATTTTTGCATATAAATCAAGCAAAATATTTTCACAATTTGTCTATCAGGTTTTAGATAAGAATTTTGTGGTTCAAACTGTGGCTTTAGATATCTCAAAGGCATTTGACAGGGTTTAGCATGTTGGCTTTTTGTTTAAGCTCCAGGGTTATGGTGTCTGTGGATGAATATTTGGCTTAATCCAATACTCCTTAACAAATCATGTAATGAAGGTTGTGTTGAATAGACATACCTCTATATCAATTCACATTAATGCAGGGATCCCTCAAAGCTCTATCTTCGGACCTATATTGTTTCTTATCATTATCAATGACCTTCTTGATGTCATCAGTTTCCATCTAGGTATTTAAGCTGACAACACAACTATTTACTCCTGTCTTAATAGCAAGTTTGATATGTCCGACAAAGTAAAACTGGCAGCTACTCTTGAAAAGACCTCCAATCAGTAGTTAACTGGGGCAAGGAATGACTTGTAAATTTTAACACCTCCAAAAAAAACTGCTTTCATTTAATCAACACAGAGAACCTTTTCCACCTGCCATTAGCATGGCTGATGCTAACCTCCAGGAGAGCAAATTTTTGTGCCTTCTTGGGCTAATGTTTTCCACTGACATGTAATGGAAAGATTATATTGAATCAATTGCTAACTTTGCTACTAGGAAAGTTGGTTCATTCTGTCATGCCAGTCAATCTTTCTTGTCAGAATCCATCTTGCACATTTATGAATCTACCATTCATACATGCATTGAATACTGCTACCATATTTGGTCTGGTGCTCCTACTATATCTCTTGAGATTCATGACAAAATTCACAGATGGCTCTGTAATATAATCGGTCTATAATGGCATCTTGACTTCCCTTTCTCACCTACATAACATGGCTTTCCACTGTCTTTTCTACAAATATTTCCATGGCAATTGTTCTGATGAGCTTTCCTCCTTGGTGTATGAACTGCATGAATTTAAGCATGGTACTAGATTGGCAACTAGGTTTCACTACTTTACTGTTGAACTAGCTTGATGACTTCTATTCTGATCATTTCTTTTCCCACACTTCTCTCCTGTAAAACTTCCTTCTGATTTCTTACTTCCCTGCCACCTACAATATTCAAATTTTAAATGCAATGCCAATCACCATCTTCTGTCTTCCTATTCTTTTATTGTACTTTATCCTTGCTAAAATCTTTTCGCTCTCTTTCACTCCTTGTAATTTCTTGCATCCTAGTCACATTATTGCCTTGCTTGGAGTGAAATAGTTTAAAATAAATAAAAAAATTGATACCTGACTTGCAGAAGTCAAGATTGAAATGTTTAAGGAAGTACTCCTGTGGGAGTCTATTCCACAAAGTGGCAGTTTACAGGAGAAAATATTGAATGGAACTTACTCCTTACATTTGAAATGCAGAGGAAATGAATATGATTGAACCCTGTGGAAGTGGCATGGCACATCCTAGTGCTGTCTGAACATCTGAACATTTGCTATGGAAATAGTGATAGATTAGTAACAGGTCTGCAATTCTGAGTCTGGTGGGCAGAGAGGTTGCAAAGTGGAAAGCAAGTCCTCCTTTCTGAAAATGAGGACTAAGTATCTCCAGACCAGATATAGCATCGGTACATCATTGTTGGCTTAATCTGACTCTTGTAAAGATAAAGTATTCCTAGTGCAATAGTATTAGCTGGCCATTTTTTCCAGTATCTTTAGCAATGGATTGTATATGAGTTTCACTTGAGGTCTGGAGTGAACTTGAGATCAAACAGACATTCAATGCATAGAGTGTCATTGGGAGTGGAACTGTTCATTGTGATTGGAGAAAACTCAGCTTGATGAAATGATACTAGATTGATTTTTCAAGGAAAGTTACAAGCCATTTATCTCCCCATCAAGCTGTTAGACCTCGGTTAGAAGAAAGATCAGCTGCAAGGCTCCAATCAGCCATAATATTAGGCTGATTAGCATTGGAAGTACTATTGATGTATTCAAAAAGCAATGGTGATTTTTGGCCTTGCTGATGATGTGACAAGCCTTTGTTGATGTGGACAATGGTAACAAAAACAGTTTCCAATTCTTTGCTTGTCTTCCAAAAAGAAATGCACATAAAAATTCAATATATATATATATATATATATATATATATATATATATATATATATATATTAATTTGGAGAAATATCATATTTCCTTGTTCCTTCATGAGTAAATTAGCATATGCATTACACTTTGCCATTATCACAGATGAATAATGAACCATTCCATTTTGAATGCAAGGAAAGAAAGAAACATGTATTAGGTGCTGTCTGGTTTCAGTGAAAAAAGAAAGCATACATAGGAAGAAAGATAAAGATGATAGAGATGGAAATAATGATCTCATGTTTAATGTCTGCCACTGAGAAAATGAAAATTTTGTCAAGTTATTAATCTTTTTTCATTTGTACCCTCTTCTTTAAATAATGACCTGCATTCATATTTATGATTGTTATTGCAATATTTTGTTAAAATTGTTGAGTTACAATATTTTGTTAAGTTGTTAAGCTCAGATAATTAACAATACAATAGAAGAATTTCCATGGATAAGCAAGCAGCTTATCCAATCATTAGATTAAGAATTATCTTTTTGTTTCTTTTTAGAATCTTGTAAACAAGATAATCATATAGTTGTCTTTTAAATGTTCTGCATTTGATAAATTAATTGGTGAATGAAAATAAACCCTTTCTACTTACCAATGCTTGTTTTATGTACTTGTCTAATGATAGAAACCAATGTTGATAATTGCTGAGGGTTAAAACGCTGGTCTTGAGCAAATTTCACAGCATGAACATAGAGGTCAAGTTCAATCTGTTGCTTCAAATTGGTCTTATAATTTTGCAGATCAAACACTTCAGCTAGAAAGCTGAAAAAGAAAAACACAAAAGTAGTGAATTGCAAAAAAGAAAGGAATTTATTATTATATTGAGACACTAAAATACATTGACACCCTCTTTGAATGGGAAAAAGAAAAATGTTTTTAAAAATCATGTTTACTATTTTTAAGAAAAACGTACAAAGGTAAGTCAAAAATTATCTACACTTTCATCATAACATATCTTTAGACAAGAGTGCAGATAATTTTTAACTTTCCCTCATATATAACCAAATATTTAGGACTATGAACATAAAAATGTACATAAAACAAATATAAAACTAAAATGATAATTTAAATAAAAGTAGAAAATTATAAACAAATAATCTATATTTATATAAATAATTAGGATAAATCATTACCATAAATAAACCTGACCTATACATATTGTTGAGATTAGCATTGGAAAAAAGAAGAAAGATAGAAATTTAGGGCTTGATTGTTCTTGCATCATTCTGTTTCTGTTGAAGATTTTTCCTTCTTCCTTCTGCCACAATCAATAATATTGAGATTACTACTAAATTAGATAAAGACAACAGATTACAATAGTGAATACCTAATAGAACTTTAATGGTGAGAAATACACTTAGCTGAAAAACCCACTGGATTTGTGGTTGAGCAAATGAAAAGTTGTCGAGATAAAGTTCACAGTGTTCTCATAGGATATTCTTGTGATGCAAAGTCTACAAATAGTGGAAATGTTTGTTGGAGTAACAAGGAGTTGTGTGGCTTGTGAAATGCCTTCTTGTAATGTCTCCCTTTGAGCTGTCTGAGTTCAAAAGTTTTATACCTGATGATTGGCTTCCAGACAGAGATTTGGATTTTACCAGGAAGATGTTTCATTGGTTGGTGTTAACCAATGAGAATGTTGTGTTTAATGCGGAAGTTTTTTAGTGTCTGTTGTTATGTGGAAATCATGCTGATTGACAGGTGAATAAGGATGTATAGGGTAGTAGGAGTAGGTGATGACACCATGCACACTATCCAACTGCCCAACTAGCACAAATAACCAATCTGGTGCTCAGAACTATAAATAACTATCAACTCTAAGCAGGAGAAATTGAAAATGGATAATTTTTCTCCCTCTACTTCCTCTTTAAACCCTCCCAGCTTACACACACAATCCATTTTAGATACAGATTGTTAAGCAGTTGAGCCACTTGGTCTAAATATGACACTGAAACAGGAATTAACACTGTACGATGACTGTCCACATTGTCTTTATCTATAAACATTCTATCTTCAATATTGTGCAGATTGTAAAGCAAATTTTAACATATATATATATATATATATATATATATATATATATATATATAAAATGACAACAACCAGGAATCTGTCTAGAGACACTGGCCTATAACAGCATGAAAATTCAGATTAACGTTTATAGGTTGGTGTTTCTTTCCAGATAGACTCTTAGTTGTTATGATTATTAATTATGGCTCTTTCTTAGTTTTGTTCCCTATTTTGGGTTTCTTTATTCTATAGGCATTGTGAAATGTTGGCTTTTGTTAGGGTTTCTTTTTTTGCAAGCCTTGTATAGGTGGGGGTTTGTTTTTGCACTTCCCTTTAACCTCTTTGTTGGTCTGTTCTGGGATATGTGTGTGTGTATACTAGCTTAAAAGCCAACCTATCAGACTAACTCCTGTGTAGGGCTCTTGATTGGGCCTTCATACCAATAGGTAGGGATGAGTAGATTGTTCCGAAGTTTGAGAGTCCTTAAGTCTTTGCAAATTTTCAGTATCGGAAACTCTCCTAGCTGTCGTTTGATCTGGGTTTTCATTTTCTTACCTTTGCTGCAGCCTTGGCTCTTTTGACTGCAATCTTTTGACTCTGTTGGCAGAGATTTCTTTTTGCAAGGCACACTGCTGCTGTATGCGATAGGCAACAATAAACTACAGAAGAACTCAAAACTGATTGCTGCATTTAAGCATTGTATTAATATTTAAGCTTACCTTTTAAAAGTTCAATGATAATTCTTCTGCCACTTAATTTAAAGACAATTTAATGTATGTAAGTCCTTACTTTGCATACAAACAATTATTTTATTTCATGGGTGACTTTCACTGGATTTTGAAATTAATTTTGATTATTCCCAAATTTATTTCCAAGTCATAAAAATTGTCATTGTACAAAAAATTTGTCACAAAAATCATGTAAAAAAAAAAAAAAAAAAAAAAATCGCCAAAAAAATTGCAGTAATGAAAACTTGGGAATACAAAATTTCTGTAACATGAGCTGGTGAAAGTTAGAGAGTTTTGTCCCATTAATTGAAAAAGCCTGACAGTGACACACTGATATTTGCATTTATTATATATATATATATATATATTTATATATATATATGGTTTCAATTATCTGCCAGTTTACTATTTCTGATTACAGTTACTGTCAACTTCAAGTTTCAGCACACGTCAAGTGGCCCTAGCATGTCATACATTTCATTGTACTGCATGGAGGGTACTTCAAGAGCAGCTCCTGTATCATTTGCAATGTGTGCAGGGTATTTTGTCCTCTGATCACTTACCATGGGAGAACTTTTGCTGATGGTTTATTGCACAAACTGCTGACCTGTTGCTTGTCTCTTCAGTCTTGTTTACAGGTGAGACAACATTTAGAAGAGAGGGAATAACAAATTTACACAACCAACATTTGTGGGTGGATTGGAATTCCTATGGTAAAATACAGGCTAAACACCAGCGTCAGTTTACGATTAATGTATGGGCTGGAATTGTAGGTGGCTGTCTGGTAGGTCCATATGTTCTTCCAGCACATCTTACAGGAGCAGTCTACAGGGACTTTATTTCAAACACACTTCTAGACATCTGCTAATATCATGATGCATGTGGTTCATGCATGATAGGGCTCCAGCACATTCTGGTCATATTGTTCGCAATGAACTGGCTGGCATCTACTATGAAAGATGAATAGGTAAAAGAGGGCCAGTTTTATGGCCTGCACATTTCCTCAAATCTCAATCCTTTGGGTTTTTATCTTTGGGGGGGCCCACCTAAAACAATTGGTTTATGCAGCAGACATTAATAAGGCAGAGATGCTTCATCAACATGTCATGGGGATCTGCAAAACCATTCAAAATCATGTGGGAGTATTTGAAAGGGCCCACCAATCAGTGATCAGACAGGTGCATGCATGTGTAAAAGCAAATGGAGGACATTTTGAACATTTGTTATGAGTTGCTGTGTTGAGGTACAATGATGACCTTTTCGACATGTGTTTATATGGATATTTTACCTTGTTTTTGTGTCAGGCACCCACTTCCAAAGTTTTTAAAATTATTTTTGGATTGTATATTTAACAGTGTCTACTTAATAACTCAAAAACGAAGGGTTTGTGGACATATGTTTATATGAACATTTGTTCTTGTTTTGGTGTGAGGAACCCACTGCCAATGTTTGTAAAAGTATTTTTGATACACCCTCTCTCTCTCTCTCTCTCTCTCTCTCTCTCTCTCTCTCTATATATATATATATATATATATATATATTATGGAAATTTACTCCACTACCTGATGACACCTCTTAACAGTAGAAACCTAGGTAGTGATTAAAGGTATACATTTTCACATTTTATAATTTGAATCTGCTCTACATATTCTATTTTCAGAATAGGGTATTGAGCACTCTACTTATATTTCTGTGTTTGACCTGGGATTACCCTGGCCAACAGTAAATTTTGTATTCACAGAAATATATATATGTATGTATGTATTTGTGTGTGTTTGTGACAGTAGTAATAGTAATACTTTTACACGTTTCACATAAGATAAAAACTCATATTTATATTTTTTTATCATGGCAGTAAAATATCAGAAAAGATTGATAGTGTTGAATTGAAAATTCATTTAAGTCAAAATTTAAAGAATACAGGAAGTAAAATAGGTAAAATTGAGTAAATCAGCTTAAATTCATGATGTGTAATCTCGAACATTATTCAACTGACCATCGAATAAAAAAAAAGGTGAATCCTGATTATTTATAACTTCCAAAAGGCTCCAAGAAGAGGTTCAAATGTTGATTGGATAGGAATGTTTTTCTGTTTTCTGATTGGTTAGAAATTATGTATTCTGTTTCTGATTGGTTACAAAAGATGACTGAAAAATTCAGTTTCCTATATTAAGCTGTGATCCTTCTTTTGCACAATGTATGCCATACTACATTGAGAAATGCTTTTTGTTTCAAATGGTTTGATTGCTTAAGTTTTGATAATTGGCAGATGGTTCAGTAACTGATTCTATATATAATATTTGAAATTTTCAAACAGTAGGTTAGTGTTCTATCTCTCTCTCTCTTATACACACAGTGAGTAAAAAAAATTTCTTACACTTTTATTTGAGGAATTTTCTGGAATTTCATGAGATTTTCTACTTGTTCGGAACTGAGATCATTCCTGTAAATCAATATGTAGAGAAGATCAGTATAAAAAATTGATGTTATGATTATTACTTAATAACAATATATTTATCACAAAATATTAAATTACTGAGTTATATAATTTATATGTAATTAAAACAATTTTTCACAAATGAGAGCAATAAACTATTAGGTTGGTGCAAAAATAATGTCGTTTTTTTACATTAAGTTGAACGTCAAAAACGACATTATTTTTGCACCAACCTAATACATCTGCCAGCAAGAGTTTTTGAAGAGTGTGGAACCACTTTTTAATTGCAGTTGTTCCCAAGTCCACCCTGACCCAGAGTGGTAGCACCTGTTAGGGTCCCAGCTATGGAAAAATAGTGAAGGGCCTAAGTGGGGGTCAAAACATGAAAATATAAAAATACATTAGAAAAAATTACCAGCAATGCATTTTCATTGTAAAAAAAAAATTAAACTACCAGCAATACATTTAAAAAAAAATTACCAAAGCTCACAAGAAAATAAAATTTTGATATTAAATAACATTGAAAACATTAAGATAAGCTATTGCCTTTCTTAGCATTTTAACCATTGGCATTTATAATAGAAATTAAAACAATATTAAAATTAATTTTCCACTAATACCTAAGTGTTATCTTGTTATGAAAGATGAAATCAGTATAATATTAGAAATTTAATTTAACTGTAGAGAACAGGGGGTGATAAAAAAGTTTGTGCCCAAAAGGGGGTGCTAGTTGAAAAAAGGTTGGAAAACACTGGTCTGTAATGAATTAAATATATATGCAAATGTAACAATTATTATGAAATATAGGTAAATTTTTAAAAAAGTTATATATATATATATACTTACCAAATGAGTATTTTGGCTTTGTGTTTCATTGGCTGGAATAAAAAGAATTCATAAGTTATTTAGTACTATGTCTGTGCAATGACTGATGAACAGAACAACATTTTTATATTAGAATTTTGACTGAAATAACAAATAATTCACAATATCGGAATTTATAAATATTTCATGAAAATTTATTGATCCAAATGCAGAGCCTTCTCACTCCTATTGGAGGAACCCCTCTCTGAGTGACCTCCACCCCTTCTTACCTCTGACTGTAATGGACCATGTGGGGCCAAGCTATCAGTTCAGATCGGCGCGCTATCTTTGCCTTTGGTTGTTCTCTAATTCTTTTCTACTACCTTGGTGTCCACTCTCTCGCTCTAATAGTCCACCTGTTGTCTCTGAGGCAAGATATGTGGTCAGCCTATCTACTTTTGCCCTCCTTGATGTTCTTGATCATGTCCTTTATTCCAATCTGCTGTTGAATCCAGGTGTTTCTCTACCTGTCATGTATGGTGATTGCTGAGCATGATTCATTCTATTTTACATTGTGGCCCAATGCAGCTTAAATGCTGCCTGATAGAGCAGATTTTAAGCTGGTTTAATTTATAAACATTTATTAAATTATTAAATATGTGAGCCAACTATAATGAAATTTACCATTTCATTATTAAAGTTCAAATCAACTGTCAATTAGCCAATGTTTTGCCAAGCATTCCAATAAACAATCAAATAAATAAAATGTTTGTTGTCAATTTTCAAGAACAAAGAAAATATATAAATTCACTTTAATCACATGTCTAGGCTTTATTACAATTCTAATCATTGCTTTTTAAAACAATAAATATTGCTGAAGAATGAAAGTATTTCAAATAATAACAGCGTCGATGGAAAACCTGTCCTTTTGAAACTCAGTTATTTTTGGGCACAAAGGTCCAAGTTTGCTGAAACTTGCATGGCAGATTACTTTATTCTTGCAAACATCATTAGTCTGTAAATTCTGCTATTTTCCTCAGGGAAAATAGAGAAATTAACAAACGTTTTCATATTCTACGGTGATATTCAAATCGTTGATTTTTCAAGCCATGATTGTAAAAATGGCAAACACTTCAATAATTATAAATTCCTTTTGCTTCTTACAGAGAAAGTAAAAAAAAAAATTGAATATAAAATAATTAAACCTCTTTCATTTATTCCAAGAAGCAAGTGTATTATGGAAGAGAAAGGTGTTTAATTCCCTGGGTACTAATTTTACCAACATACACATTTATTAATATTTACATCTTTTTCTTTTGAAGAAAATAACATCATTTTTGGGTTTTGGCTGTATGGTAAAAAAAATCAATTTAACCAGTTAGTCACCACTAAATTATACACACACACACACACACACACACACACACACACACACACACACACACACACACATATATATTTGGTTGGATTACACACAATTTTCACATACAGTGTATCACAAAAGTGAGTACATCCCCTCACATTTCTTCAAATATTTAAGTATATCTCTTCATGGGACAACACTGACAAAATGACACTTTGACACAATGAAAAGTAGCCTGAGAGGTGTACTCACTTTTGTGATACACTGTATATATATATATACACCAGAGATCAAAAGTTTGAAGCCACCCCCAGAATTAGCATGGGAGTAACTTGTAAACTTGACAGAAGAATAAAAAAATTGCAAAAGAGGTCTTAGAGTCATTGAAAAAAGAAATGGAATCAATCATCAAACTTATATTTTGAGAAACTTTTGCAACAAGTGCCAAAAATTTGTACTGCAGTAATCAAGGCTAAAAGAGGATATTTTGATGAGAGCAAAATTTAATTATAAAATGCTTTTTTTCTTTTTGTCATAATAAAATTTCTAATAAAAAAATCATGTCTTACGTTTTTAAGCATGTATAATAATTTTCTCTTATTTAAAGTACAATACAACTATTTTTTTACTGTAAGTGTAGTGTGTGTGTGTGTGTGTGTGTGGTTTAAATAAGTAACAAGTAGGAAAACGTTTTTAACCTATTTCGATTTTTTGAGAAAAAAGTGCACACATATATGTGTGTGTGCACGTATGTTTATAACATTTTTCGATTTGCACAAAAATTACAGTTTGAACCAAGTTAGAGAAACTGGAAGCAAAATCCCCGCACTCCCACCACAACGTCAATTTATTGTTGAGTGCTGTCATAGGTCCAGACTAACTCAAACTCCGACGAAGTGTGTGTGTGTGTGTGTGTGTGGGGGGGGGAGTCTGACTGGACTGGAGGATCCCGGGCAGTGCTCTGTGGACCTTGATATCTTATCAATATTTGCTTCTTTTTTTTTTTCTTAACTACATTTATATGTTACAAATTAAACTAAACACAATATTGAGTCCTTGACTAAAGGACGAAAGATTTTCGTGGATTTTGATGTCATTCTGGGTTCTTTTTTTATGTTCAAATCCGTGAAAATCTTGTTTTTCTCATTTTCGAAAAAGACACTAAAATTCACTATTTTTTTTATCCACAATGCTGAATGTGTAAAAAATTATTCAACATTTTGACAATAAAAATCTCAAGCTGGCATTAAAAATTGCTTCAAAATATTGTTGAGTTATTTAATTTATGGAATGATTCTATTATTATGAAATAAATGAATTAAATTAGATTAATTTAAGTCCGACAATTATTTGATATATTCTCTGTTTAAAAATAACGTACAAACAGAAAATAATTAAAATGATTCTATAACATATTTTTTTAGACATTTTTGTTTGTATTTATTTTCAAATTTTCGAGTTCAATTGTTCATCTACATGATATGATCCATTTTTGTACATAATTTATTTTAGTTAGATTAAAATTTGTAAATGAGATGTAGTAGAGTTGGGGCATCATATCATAAATTCAGTGTAGGGGTGGGGGAATCGAGACCCTTGCACCGGACATGGGCGTACCGGCCAATGCCAAATAGTACCCCTGGCCTACCACCAATCATTCCTCTTGGAACCGACACTAATCCTAAATGGAGTGAACACTACAAATCTGTTTTAAACGTAAATAATCCCGTCATCTTGTAATTTTAAAGTTTCAAAAATAGTTAGGTCACAGAAGTAGTTGGGGAATCTTCCACAACAAGCCAGTTAACCCCTGCTAGGAAATGCACTATTCCTGTTGTAATTTTCACCATCACCATCTTACAAATATATAACAAGCATTCATTGGTTAATCACCTTCAATCTAGCTTGCTGATTGGTCAGTTACGACCAATCAAACCGCCTGCATGCGACAAATCTGTTTTCCCACTCAATATGCTCGGAGCCTCCCCCGTGATACATGACCTTATAAAAACAGAACACATGTAAACTCCCTTGTGTTTCTTTTTCTCTCTCTCACGTCTCATTTGCCAAGATGTAATCTTCAAGAACTCCCGTCTTAACCTTTGCGGTCAGACGTTAAAGACCATTATCAACATTCATGCAAGTAGGAACTCTGAAATCTCTTCTGAACTTTTACCAACTTGTACAATACACAATTCCAAACATGCTAAAGAAACTTTATTCTTCTAAACTACAGTTTAATAATTACTTTCACTTTATGAACTTAGGTACAAATATTACCTAATCTAAGAGACACAACTCTGTCTAACCCTTTTCACTCAGTATTCATGCATGTATATCAAATATTAATAAATTCAATTGTTACATTTTGAAACAAGATGTTTATGGATTTTTATTATTCTATGTCTTGTATTAATTGTTGTGGATGGAAGATAATTGAACACACACAATTTTAAGCCTTCTGATGATTCAAACCTTCTATTCCTTTCCAACACACATTACACATCCGCAACATAGTAAGTAACTTTGGTAAATTTTGGTTTTGTTTCCCGATTAAATTTTTTTTTTTGCTATTCAAAACGGTAAAAAGGTTCTGTTGTATTATTTAATTTGTTTTTGTTATAAATAAATTTACACTTACCAAAAAAAAAAAAAAAAATTACATTTCTTTACGCTAGTAGTGCGTAGTGATTTTCTGCATTGGAAAGTCTGTAAAAGAAGTAAATAGGCCAAATTTTCTGATTACGCCTGCGTAGGTACTACGCAGTGAATTAGTAATCATGATGGTAGTTGAGTAATGGGGGACGAATAACCAACAACAAGAAGTCCGATTTTTTCTTGTCGATAACTCCAAAACGGTAAGATTTCTTCATAATTTAATGGTTAATTTGAGTTCGGCATGTACATTTGCACGGAATTATGACGATTTTGGAAAAAATTTAAGGGATACTAGCGCACGGGTAACAAAACCAAAATTTACCGTAACTTTTTTAAAAAAAATATAAGCAAATATTTTTTTACGACCAGTGGAATACTTTCTTGCTTGCCATTTTCCATGAGATGAATTTCTGACATCTTATAGCTGATATTTATATTGCGCTCTGACATTTTGTCGGATGCAGCACTGAAAGGACTGAAAAAAAAATTCAACGTCGAAGTTGCACTCTGACTTCCAATCTGAATCAATCGTTCAAAAACTGTTTGATATTGTTAGTTAGCAACTGTTGTTATAAACAATATTCAAGAGGAACAACTCTTTACGAGAATTTATTTAGAGTTACTTACCCTTTTCTAAAATTCTTTCGTTTTGTCATTTTTCACTTGTGTTAGAAACTAATTATAGGTACCACCAAAATAAATGCGTTTTTCCCCCAAAATGAAAACAAAAAATCGCTACCCACTGTTTAAAAAAATACCCAAACTCAAGGAATTATTCGATAAAATGAAATTTATTCATTGTGTATTGAATAGGTTATTTTATTAGAAACCTTTGCAAAATATTTTTTGAGGATCAGGTTCAACAACACTCCCCACTCACACCTTCAATATTTCATATATATTTTTTAATTTAGGGGTGTTCGAAATTTTTTTATAGTTATATAAAGAAAAATGTTACAAGATGTTATTTCAGTAACAACCCTTGCACCAGACATGGGCATACTGGCCAATGCCAAAGTAGCCCTACCACCAATCATTCCTCTTGGCAATATTAAATGTGAACATACTAAAAATTCATCCTGATCCTTACCAAAAATAGTTCAATTAAAATCAAAAAATACATTTTCTGAGAGTTGGTGTTTGCATAATTTAACTACACACATTATTTTCTTTTAAACTGGACAAAACAATCCTCACTCAGTAATTTATTTTTTTAAATTACTTGTAATTTTCTAGTGTGATTTTGAAATTCATTCTGTTGCTGTTTGTAATAAGATTTTTTTTATTACTAAGTAAAATTATGCTTGAAGTATTGAAAGATGTAAAGTTGAATGCCATTTTCTAGTCTGAACCTTTTTTAAAAGAATTTTCTTTTCGTTTTTCATTTTAATAACTGAACTGTTAGATTATTTTTGTATGGGTGTTCAAAAAGGAAATAAATAATTCTGAATTACACCTTTGATTGAATATTTTTCCCTATTGGAAGAGTAATTTGACATATGATAATTCAATAACTCTTAAATTCAGAATTGGGGGAAATTAAATATTTTATGACATCAACAAGTAAGAAAATTAAAAATGAGAAGACATTTTTAGCATCCTGCTACCACTTTTTTTTATCAATGTTATAGACAAGCGTATGGTTGCAAGAAAAAAATACGACAACAGCAGAAATAGATTTGCGTGATTTATTTCAATCGGAACGTGTGGTTTTGGGACAGTTACCTTGTGGTATAGTTCATAGTTTTATTTTATAACATCGATATCAATTTTTGTGCAAAAAGTGGATCACAAAGTCTCTTTATAACTTCTCATTGGTCAGTTCATATTAAAATCATGTTCTCAACTACGTCCGAATAACATCGACCTAGTTCTTGACCTGACGAAAAAATAATCCCGCCCAAGATCTGTCAATGCCTTTCGGAGCCTATTACGTTGATTATAAATACCAGATACAAGTTCGTTCTTTCTCCCTTTTGATTTCTCTCGGAACTAAAATGTAGCTGTTAAAGAAATCGCGTTTCGACCCCTTACGGGAGAATGCTATGAAAACATATTTACACGCGCACACATAGAAGTACGTATGAAACTTAATTACAAACATTACGGAACATTCACTTCTTCAACTCTTTGAGGCAAAAAGTAAATCAGGATATACGAGCAAGCACTCTTTCACAGTGAAACTAAAGAAATTTATTCAACGGAATTTACTCTTTGTGTTGAACATTTTCTTTTAGCGGCAAGAATTTTTGTATTTATTTTCAAAAGTACAAAAATTAAATTCCATTTAGTATCAAACAGAAACTTCTTGAAACATCAAGTAATAAATTCCTTTTTTACCAAACACATTCTCACAGTGAACGTTTTGAGCGGCAAGTTCATTTAACTTTTTATGAGCTCAGATAAAAAGTATTCCATTAGACTTTAAATTCCAGTTAAAGGGAAGTAACCCCTATGCTTGTACATCATTACATAAATATTGTTTTGTTATAAAACCGTTTTGTGTTCCTTATTTTTAGACACTTGTAAATTTGTTAATTCAATTCTAATTATGCTCCTTTTATTGGCTAGGTATAGATTATGTGTTATATGTACACTATTGCATTTATTGTTTAATACTTTTATTTTCTACCCTTGTTAAGGTACTTCAAGTATTAGTTATACCAATTAAAAATTACATTACTCGTTCTCTTGTTATTTGTATTTATTTTCATGATACCAGATTTTATTATTTACTAGCAGTAGAGCCTGGCGTTGCCCGGGGATGTAACAGTAAGTGATAGATCAAGTATCGACCATCATAAAGACTGATAAATAAAATTGACAAAGATTATTGTTTAAGGTTGACGGACACGCATGTCTTAATTAGTTTTTTTTTTTTTTGTTTTTTTTTTGTTTTTACGAATTGGTCAAACCCAAACTCAAACAAAAACATTGTTTTCAATCGTTATGAGTTTACCGATTGAATAGAATTTTATTATAAACAATTGTCTTGTAAATGGAATTTTTAAAGCATTCTGAATGTAAAAATAAAAAAAGTGTGCAAGACAATAAGAAAAACTACCTGCCAAAAAAAAAAAGTGAAGTTTTGTTGAAATCGGTTGAAAAATGTAGGAAATTTGATCCCATGTATAAACGAACACAGACACACACAAACAACCTGGGTTTTTATAATAAGTATAACTCGATATGAGTTGTCTCCCTTTCATTCTCGCAATGACTCTTAATTGTGTTTTCAAATTGATTTCGTGCAAAAGCAATTGTGTTTTTCCAATTTTTGGCGCTGTCAGAACCATCGCAAGGTAATTTTACATAGTCCTGTGAAGTTTTGTTGAAATCGGTTGAAAAATGTAGGAAATCCGATCCAATATATAAACGTACAGACACACACACACACACACACACAACCTGGGTTTTATAATAAGTATGATTCATAATTGTGTTGGTCCGCATTTATGTGTTTATGAGTGTGTGCATGATTAAAAAGGATATCTTTGTGGTTACTTCAGTAGAACCATATATTTATTCCATAGAAGCCCGTCATCATGAGGCAGATGAAATGCTCAAGGATTCTTTGAGGTGCACTTCAGTTGGTACTTCTTTTGACATGGGTAATTTGAAGTGCACTTTGCTTGGCTGTTCTTCAACCGGAATTATTATCTGGGTTATGATGTTGTTTATACATCTGGCTGGATCATTTCTTTAAAGTATTGATAAGCTTCAGCCATGATGATAAATACAGCGCAGTGAAAAAAATTATACTGCATTGGATTTTCCAATGGACTATATATAAACAGTTCATTGTCTTATCAAGAACAACCGTAACAGGTACTACCACTTTGGGTCAAAGTGGACATGGGAGTGATGACAAAACACTCCCCAAGTCCAGCAAGTGGGGCCTGTTCACTGGATTTAATTTAAAGTCTTAACCAGGACAAGATTGGTGTATGAACAGATGCAGTTTAAAGTCTTACCAAGAACATGACTGATCATAAATGGATTATTAAGAAATGGATACTGTTTCATGTCTTACTCAAGACTAAATTAAATATTATGTATCAAGTAAAGTGCCATTGTAAACAGATGTTTCATGTTATGATTCTCATAGGATGCACATCCTTTATCTATCCGTACGGAGTGTACATTTCCATCATTTCCACAGAAAAGTTCAGTCACTCTACCAAGTTTTCAGAATGGCCTGATTGCAAGATTCTTATTTAATACTATATCTCCTACTCGTATTTTATTATTAAAATCCATATTGTTATTATTATTAAAATTCATAGATCCTAGCAACTTTCTCTTGGACTCATTTCCTAATTTCTTGAAGTTAGTTAACAATTTCTCCTTTCCAGTAAGAGCAAGTAATAACTGATATCTGGAAGTAGGTTCAATTTCAGAAGATCCATCAGAATCAGTTTTCACAGCAATTTCTCCATTAACATTAGGATGTAAAAATGTACTGGATGTTAATGACAATAGTTCAGTATCAGTTGTACTCTGATCTGTTAGAGGTCTGGAGTTTATAGCTACTCATTCATCTGATTTGAAGACCGGTCTGTGAGAAATTCAAATATATTTTGAAAAGTCTTGTGGGGAGACTTCAATTCTTTCTATGATCCTTTCAGTCTCTTGTTATTGAAATATATCATTATAAGCAGTAGTCAAATCATTTTCTAAAGAATGAATAGTTCAATCAAACACTTTTAAGGCAACTTGGTAGTTAGATGGCACTGATTTGATCCTGTCTTTGTGCCGGGTTATTACACTAAATATGAATTGTCTTTGAATGTTGTTTCTTCAAATGTATCTAATTTGGTTTTGTTGTAATTACTGATATGTTCATCTTCATCGAATGATAATGCGCATGAATCCACAGCAGACATTTTCTGTTCGGCATTGGATAATTCGAAGGCTTCTGGGAATATTTTAGTGTAAGTTGACTTTGGTTCCAATACAAATTTTACTTGTCATTCAGGACACGAAGAATGTTCAGATATTATGGTATGATAGTTTTGGTGAACTTAGGCCTTAGGTCCTACTAGGGTAACTTGATGTGTGTATAGAAAATTTAGACTGTTCTCAAAAGAACATTCGGCATTTTCTACACTAAGCCATTCATGCATTTAACAATTTTGGTATCTTCCATATGTTGGAAAATATCCACTCAGAATATCTTGTACGTTTATTTGATTACTATTATTATTATGAGAAAAGGGCTAATTTGTCATTTACTCTGATCAAATTGGGGATCACCTGTCTGAAAAAAATCAAATTTAAATTGAATATCAAATTTATCATCCAACAAAACAGGAACAGGAAGTGATCTCCTTTTGCTTATTTACTCTCAAAAGGACTTGATGAAATTTCTTATTGGAATCACTTCTATAAGTTTTTACATGTTGATCGACAGAACTTACACTGCAGTCAGCATATTTTAACATTTTTAATATTCCTTTTTAGAGAAATATTACCGCTGGCTACCTGTGTCCAATAAGCAGTTTATGGAGACTTTTTTTAGTGTCCCCAATATAATGTTATAGGTAGTATTAAACTACTTTCTTCATTTGTACTGGCGCCTACATGAGGAAAAAGACGTATCCCCTTCTTACGATTATTGCATAGTAGTGTTATATGTCTCTTAGATGAACATTGTTTATAGGAAAGGAATAATTTATTCTGAAGTCCATGGCAATCTTCATTTTTATGTTTGTTACTGGAGAATCTAATACATAATTTCAAATATCTGCATCTCTCACCTCGAGTCTCATAGGCATCATATTTCGTACACCATCCATGGAGTGACCATGTGATGCACAAAATTTACATTGTGTCCCATTAAAGTTAATAGCAAAATTCTATAATGCCGCACCATTATTTTCCCTTGCATCAGATTTATTACATTTAATATCCTTTTCATATTGTCAGAGTTAACTCCTCCTTAATTTCCTAATTGTTCACTAGGTGGTGCTTTCCCTACACAATAAATACTGGGCGATTTCTTGCCTCGTCCTCTTTTTACTTTGCATTTCAGCAGATACATTTACAAAAGGTGATCTCTCACAGAGATCTGCGTTTTGCCCATTTGTGGGAAAACATCATGAAACATAGAAGGCATGGTGAAGTAATGGATAGTGGCTCAGATTGATAAATCAGTGTGCTGAGTTCAAATTCCAGTCAGATCCATTACATTCACTTACATGCTAATAGCCTTGGAAAAGGTATGAATCCTTTTCTTCTCCTCTCAGCTATCAGTAAATACAGGACACACCGGGTTCTTTGGCAACTGGTCTACCACAGGAAGAAATGGCAACCTACTGCAGGAAAAATTCTACCTCATTAGTCAAGTATCAAAAGATACATGATCACCTAAGCATGTATCATGCATGGCACATAACTGAACTTTATTTTCCTGAGTACTTTCAATCTCATCTGAGATCATCTTCAGGGGTTGAATTTGTAAAGCCATATCGCATCCACACTTATGAGTTATACATGGATGTGTGATTTTATTTTGTTGTTAAAAGTTAAAAGTTTGAACATTTGTTTGCATCTTGCTGATGTCATCTGAACAGTATGTGTCACACACCAACAAGATCAGGCAGCTGATGCCTGCAGGGAGGAGGGGGAGGCAATATTCTAAGTTTTTCATCATACATCGTTATTTTTTAGCAAATTTTTGGAGGTACCTACTAATCTATAATAGCTGGGAGGAGAAGTTGTGTGTGTCAAATTCTCTAAACCCACTTTTCTTATTATGTGTCCCCAAAATATTAACTGTCTTCTTCTGATACTAAGTAGAAGAAGTGCCATTCATTGTTTCCAAGTGCATTAGTGTGAAAGTAAATGCAACAGAACAGCCCGTAATTTGAACTTGGCTCTCTGACTCCACTTTCCACACCATTATTCAGTACACTACACGCACATCCCTACCTTTTGATACTTCTGTTAAAAAAGAAAATCATGTGTTAATTCGGGGGTACCTTGCTACAAACTGTCCTGTTTTTGTTTTTTTACTCTTGAACTTGGTGAAGGACTCATGATTTCCTCAGAAAAGTACATTTGTTGACTCAAGCATCTATTTGTGTTAACTGCCTACTCACACTCTCAATACCAACCACACCCTGATAATATTTAAAAAAAAGAAGTCATACTACATAGTTGGTTAGCAGGAGAGTTGTAAATAAATCTTGAACAATTTTGCATATAAACTCAAGCTGTAAATCTCCACATTAGTTTGTTAGAGATTTGTTTTTGCATAATTGTTTTAATTTTTAAACAATGTTTTTGTAATATATGATATCCAAAGGTCAATTAGACAAACTTACTGCATAATACATTATGATTAAATGAAAGTAATATTTAATTTATTCATTTGTTGGTTTAATTTAATTGATGTGAAGTAGTGTGAAAATACTGATACATGTGCTGTTGGAGTATTGCAGATTATTGGAGATTATTGGAGATTATACTGGAAGAAAGTCTGAGTAATAAACACTGTATTCAGACAGTAAATACAAAGATACTTAGACTCCGGGCTGGTACAAATCCATCCCCAAATCTATGATATAAGGCCCCCTACTCTACCACATCTCAATTTTCATGAGGTAGTATTTTATATATATATATATATGAAATATTCTAACTTAATTTAATTATATACAATAATGGATTATATGCAATATAGGTGAACAATTCAGCTAGAAAAATTGAAAATAAATATAATGTATCTAAATACAAATTAGAGACATGTCATAATAGAGGTATATAAATGTAGGGAGAAAAAATGCAAACGTTGATAAGATAACAAAGCACTGCCTTGACCCTCACCCCACACACATATACACACCTAGTGGGGGTGGGGTTGTGGTAGTATGTACCAGCCCTGTTTGGACCATTCAAATAACCTATGGAATAATAAATGCTCAGCAAGGTATAACATATGACCAGTAAAATATTAGCTGTCAGGAAACAAAGGGGAGTCACCCACAACTATGCTATCATTTAATTTTCATAAGGAATAAATAATTTGAAAAATATATCTGGAAAAATGGGTGCAATTAAATTTTTTGTGGAAAAAATGTGTATTTCTTGGCAATTACAGTGTACATGTACTGTACATATTCTTGACAATAGATAACAAATGTAAATACAGAATGGTATAAATGAATTATTTTTTTAAATTTTAAGTAATTATTGATAAATAGTTTGTTGCATCATTTACACATTAAGAGAGAGTTCAAGAAATAGTTCAAAAGGACAATAGAGTATTGCATGCACTCCAATTAAGGTAATCATTTTCTATATGCTGTACATCATCAATCATGGTCACAATTTGTCAAGATAACTTTCTTTCCTCTTGCCCATTTAGCATGTACCATTTACCAGTCATGTAAAACTTAAAGGTCAATCATGCAGAACTGTTTTTACAGTTTTTCCATAGACACTGGAAATAGAAGGTGTGTCCTGGACTTGAGCAAAAGCAGTCTTTGCAACATGATGTGTGCTTGACTTGTAAGTAAAGAGAGCCTTTTGCAACATCTGCTAGTTTTCCTTTTCATGGTCGGAGAGAAGGCATGTAACATAGTTCTATACTCATAGCATATTATACTAGTAACTAAAAACATCATTTCATTCTCTAACTGAATTTATTTCTTTATTATGTTTGAGAAATTATCTTCTTTTGATGGCCAGATACTACCAAGGCCACCAAACCCATATTTGTTAACTCGATAGTGCTATTTTGGGGCAAACTACAAACTCACATGATTTATTTATTTTTTAACAGATTTCTGTCATTTGTTTCTGATTGATACATTCTCATGATTGGCTAGACAGATTAACTTGTGGTTGGCAATTTTTATTATGACGCCAACTACAAGTTATCTTGTGCTTGACATTTTTTGATACCTGCAGGCATCAACAGCAGGTTTATTTGCAGTAATACTTTTAGTGTGAAAACAATGTTAAGACCTCAGTTGAAGCTATAAATCAACTTATAAAAATTATAATTGACTATTATTAAGTTGGTGTTTGAAACCTGATTTCATAATTGATCTCTGGCAGTCAATGTGTTAAGTAAATAGCTACTCTTACAGAAATTAATAAGAACTTTACTTAATGAAGTCAACACTGTTTTATTCATTAACATCAAAACTTCATGTATCCTAACTCCAACAGCCAGATTAAATATCATTAGTTCATATGAAAGGTGAGTCTTCTTTTTTTAAGATACCAAAAGCAAAGACATTATTTGTTTATGTCTCAACTACTGTTTAATTAGGAAAAGTCATCACTCTCCCAACCTCATCATTCCCCTTACTATTATGCTTGAAAGAGTTTTATTTATATTGGCATGATTACTTTTGATAAACAACTGTTGGAACTGCTAGGTAACCATGATATATTTGGGAAGGATATTAGAAGAATCAAGAACTATATTGACAAAAAACTGCCTGCATACAGATAGTAAATGAATTCACAACATGGCTGATGCTAACCTCCAGAAAAGTAACTTGTTGCACCTTCTTGGGCTAACATTCTCAGCTGACATGAAGTGGAAAGACTATATTGAATCCATTTCTAGGTCAGCTGCAAAGAAAGTTGGTTCACTCTATTGTGCAAGACAATTTTTCTCTCCAGAATCTATCTTAAATACCTATAAGTCTACCATTCGCCCATGCTTAGAATATTACTGCTACTAGTTACTGTGAGCTCCTTGATAAGATTCAAAGAAGAATCAGCAATATCATTTCCACTGCCAGAAGGTTGCCTCTTTATGCCTTTTCTATAAATACTTTCATGGTAATTGTTCAGATGAGCTCTTAACTATGTTACCTGGAATTTTTGAATTTAAGTGCAGTACTAGACTAGTGTTGAGATATCATCATTTTACAGTTAAGCTGGCTAGATGTAGCCATAAGTTCTACGCTAACACATTTCTCCCTTCTGACTATGCTTTCCAGCCAACTTTAATCTGCAAAAATTTAAAAGCAATGTCAATCATTATCTACTGCCCCAGATTATTCTTTTCTCTTTCCACTCATTATTAATGTTTCTGTTCCTAATTCTTCCACACCCTATAACCCCTAATGTCTTAGTGGCCTTACTGCCTTGCAAGGGGTGATACCGATTAAAAAATATATATATATACAAAAATTGAAAGGAGTGTGAGACAAAGATGTGTTTTCTCACCAGACTTATTCAATATATACAGTGAGGGGATTTTGAGATTTTTGAGATTATATGAAGATGACAAGGGTTGATAGCAGAAATGCAAAGGAAACTACAAGAACTCCTACAGAAAATAGTGAAAGAAAGCAAGAAGATAAAATGTATAGTTGTCAGCAAAAGAAACAGCCCAAAATGCAAATTATAGATACCAAAACCAAGCAAATAACTTAAATATGTTAAATATAGGAAGTGTTTTAACAAAGAATGAAAAGTGTAACATCAAAATCAAAAGATGCTATGGGATATTGAAAGATGCCTTAAGAAAAAGAAAAATTTTGTTAGAAACAAAGAAAAGGGTACTAAACTGTTATGTAATATCAACCCTCCTGTATGGTAGTGAATGCTGGACAATCTCATCACAGATGAAGAAAAATACTTGAAGTAACAGAAATGTGGTTCTACAGAAGTATACTGAGAATACCATTGATGAAACATGTGAGTAATGAGGAAGTTTTTAAGGAAAATAGAAACAAAAATGACACCTGTACATAGAATCAGAAAGAGTTGAAACTTCTGGGAGATATAATGAGAAAAAGGAGCTTGGAAAATATAACACAGGACATATTGTAGGTAAGAGGGATAGAAGGGAACAGCAAGTAACCTACTTGATGAACTTGTGTAAATGGATGACAAACGGAGTGGGATGAATAGTAAGGAGAATATCATTATCTGAACATCTGAGTCACAACAAAGTTTTAGAGAAAATGGAAACAAAAAGCAGACTTATACTTAACATCAGAAAGAGATATCTGAAATTTCTATGGCACATAATGAGAAAAAAAAGGACTTAGAAAATTTGATACTCACAGGAATCACAAGAAAGGAGTGCATAACCTGCCTAAAGAGTTTTTGTAAATGGTTCGTAGAACAGGGTTTAGGAGAGATAGCAAAAAGATAAAAATTACTAAGAGCTACAAAGGACAGGAAATTGTGGAGGACCATGATGGATGATGATGTCCTGAAGAGACACAGCATATAGAAGATGATTGCCTTAATTGGGTTAAAGGTTTGATTAAGAGTTTGTTTATACTGCAAAAATCAATAAGGAAACATTTCAACTGGGTTGAGAAATATCTTTCATTCTTTTTTTCCTTTTTGGGAAAGGATAGAATATATAAAAATATTTTCTCAGTGTGATAAAAACAGACATCTTAAAAGACAATTCATAACAAAAAAAAACAACAAACAAATGACCTTCTTGATATCATCATTTCTTATCTTGGTATCTGTGCTGATAACTATTTAATAGTAAGTCTGATCAACTGACAAAATCAAATTGGCAACTTGCCTCAAAAATGACCTACAGTCTGTTGTTAAATGTTGCAAGGAGTGGTTTGTTAATTTTAACACCTCAAAAACAAAACTGCTCTCTTTTAATCCTTTTTACCTTCCATCAGCATGGCTGATGCTAACCTCCAGGTGAGTGACTCACTGTGCCTTCTCAGACTAACATTTTCAGCTGACATGAAGTGTAAAGAATATATTGAATCAATTGCTAAGTCTTCAGCTAAGAAAATTGGTTCACTATATCATGCTAGACAATTTTTGTTGCCAGAATTTATCTTACATATTCATAAGTCTATTACTGATGCTTGCTTTGAATATTGCTGCCACATCTGGTTTGGTGCTCCTATTATATATTTAGAAATTCTTGATAAAATCCAAAGAAAAATCTGCAAGGTTCTTACCTGGTATCTCAGCTTCAGTCACTTTCCCCACTACCATAATGTAGTGTATCAGACTGTGGGGTTTACGTGTTGTTAAATTAGGAATACATGCATTTATTCCTGCTATAAGAAGGTCCACTACAAGAACATAGCGGACTCAGAGATTGAATCCACCATAAAGAAGTGTAAAGAAAACCAACAAGATATATATATATTACACAAACAAGTATATGTATTAAACAACAAAGTTTACAATGGACATAGACATTAACATTTGTGTTTGAACATAAAGAGTTTGTATTTTGGCGAATCTACGTGTATGAGTGTGTTATGGAGTGTGTTCACAGTGGAGGCTTGTATTTGTACTAAGTCAGTCCTAACATAGGTTCGATGTACAAAACGTTAGGAACTTAATATAATAGGTAATGACGCAGAGAAATCTAGTTGTGGTCGCTGATACTTTAGTATCCGACTAACGGTCGTCCAGCATCGACTGACTGACCGACCCACTGAGCGACTCCTACTACTCCTACTTATTATAGATGGGAGAGTCTATTAACAATAGAATAGGTGTGTTCCACTATAACAGAGTGTATAATGTTCATGGCGTCTCCAACAAATGGGAAGATGCAATCTTCTGCAAGGGCTTACATTGTAGATGTGTTTGCTGAAAATGAAGAAATGAAAAAGAGAATGAGGCATGAAATTGCCCAGTATTTATAGTGTAGGGAAAACGACCCCTAGTGAACAGTTAGGAAATTAAGGAGGAGTTAACTCCAACAGTAGCTTCTCTGTGCCTTTTCATAGTAATTGTTGCTATGAACTTTTTCAATTTAAGTGCAGTACTAGATTGGCAGCAAGGTCTCAGCATTTTACAGTTGAAATCGCAGCTAGATGTAACCATAAGTTTTATGCTAAGTTTCTTCTACTGCCCTTCTCACTTGTGGAACTCTATTCTAGCTTCTTGCTTCCCAGTCAACATTGATCTTTGCAATATCAATCGTCCTCTTCTGTCTTCTGATTCATTTATTGTCCTCTCTCCTTAATAGTATATTTTCTCATATTCTCTAACACTCAGTAACCTCTTGCATCATAGTGGCTTTATTGCCTTGCTTGGGGTAAAAGGGTGAAGTGATTTAAATAAAAAAAATCTTTTATGTAACATTTGTCTTGGGTTTTATATTTTCTTTAGTTACTGGGTATATTTTTATCCTTGATCTTTGCTCAAATGAGAGAAGACTGATAAACTGGTTCAACTCTTTTTATTGTTCTAATTCAGTATTACCATTTTAAGCTTATATACTTTTGTTACAACCCCCCTTTTTATCATGAATTGCCTTTTAATATGTCTGTTTTTATCACACTAATGAAAACTATTTTTGTTTTTACAAACATTCCTACCAAAGCTTATTTTATGTACACATCTAAAGACGATATATGACTTGAATATATTAATATTTTTATTATATATTAGGTTGTATCAAAAAGTGTTTCCATTTTTAGACCTTTATTCTAAAGCTTATTTCATGTATACATCTAAAGATGATCTATGATTCAACTATATCATTAATATTATATCTATCATCAATACTGTACATTTGGTTTCAGATGATATAAATGGTGGATACAAGGATTCAAGCAATTTTAAGGTTATTTTAAACTAAGCATAAAGCCACTAGAGCTGCTCAATTTAGGCAAGTGGGTGGTAGTCATGACTCTCCACAGATTCCCTTTTTATTATTTCTGAATTGACATGTGTTCTTGAGAAAAATGATGGAGTGCTTTCCTATTGCTGTCTCAACAATTTTGTATTTAGAGCTGTCCTAGGCTGGCTAAGATCTTAGCCTACCTGCTATTTAACCCATAGCTAGTGGGGAGAAGAGTACCAAAGTGAACACAGCAGACAAGGCTAGAATTTGAACCTGTTAGCATAAAACTTATGGTTACATCTAGCCATTTCAATTGTAAAATCAGGTGGCCTTGCTGCCAATCTAGTAGTATGCTTATTATTCTAGATACCATAGAGGAAAGTTCATCAGAACACTTACCAAGAATGTTTTTATAGAAAAGGCATGGGGAAGCTACATTACAGTGGTGGGAAAGTGTCTGAAGCTGAGATACCAATGATATTTACTTTCTTTTTTTCTTTTTGCTTGTTTTATCACTTTCGCTATTAAGTATCACACATTGTGATAATAGAAGATCTGCTAAGAAATAAAATTTATATCTTTTCCCAATTTCTAGTATGTAAGGCATATTTTCATATTAAAAAAAGCAAAAATAGTTAATGTGTAAAATTTTTCTACGATTATTTTAAACCAATTGAAAATTATCATAATGATACATTTTTCAAACATTTTATTAAAAGACAATAAAACATTGCAAAATTCAAAAAACAATTTATTGTGATTACTTTTCAGCAAAAATACAAAAACACAAAGCAAAAATGGTTAACTCAAAGAAAATTGTAAAAACTGAAACTTGAATTTTGATGTGAAGAGCGCAGAGTTCAACTCTGTGTATTTTTGTATTATTCTGTATCTAATACTCATACATACAGATGTAAAAAAAAAAAAAGAAAAACAATTTAACTCACAAAAAGTATATCAAAATGTGTTATGTAATTCTTACCAAATTATCTATGGAAAAATTGCGTCTAAATTCTAATTTTTGCAACCAACAAGATGAAAAAATTGAAAATCTTGAATAAAAATATGAACAAGTCAATGTTTTGTCAAAATGAAATCTACTATATAAATATATATATATATATATATATATATATATATATATATATTATTCACTAATTTAATAATTAATTTAAATTATTAACTATTTTATGAAATTATATAAAGAATTTCTAATGCAATAATAGCATCTATAAATAATTGTTTTGTTACTAAATTTGAAGATTTTAGTTTAACATAACCAGAAGAAATTACACAAGGTATATTCAACAATTTTCACATTATTTTGATCCAAAGAACTTCTGACTAAAAAAATGGAAACAATATACGTTAAACATGAAACTCTAAAAATAATATTAGAAATAAATCCTCATACGGTCATAAAAATGGTTTGAGCAAAATTGTTTTGAGAATGAATAGTTTCAAAATATTTCCTTCTCAGATGGAATGGTTGAGAAAGGTGTTGAAGAAAATTTGAAAGATTATTGACCAAGTTAGGATGGGGTTAACCTCATCCTAACTGTAAATACATTGGGATACTGAATTAACATACAGCTTCCATTTTATTCAACTTTTTAATATGATAATAACATAAAACCATAATCTGATGACAAGAGTGAATAAAAGCAATAAAATAAATAAAATTTTTACTGCAGTAGTCATTAACTTTACAACAAGCAGAGAACAAATAGGAAAAATAACAAAATCTGTATGAAACAGAAATGATTTGATATAATATTTAAATTAAAATACTGCAATATTATTTTAAAATGAATAAATAACACATTGCTTTTGGAAATAAAAATCTTTCACCATCTCAATGTGTAAATATATAAATCTTAATTTGATAGAATACTGTTATAACAAGTTTATATTTCAAAGAAATTTAAACAAACTTCATAATTCAAATAAAGAAAATTAAAAAAGGAAAGAAATGAGAACAAATAATTCAAAAAAGCCAAAATTTTCAACTAACATTTTGATGATTTTTAACAATACATCAGTATATTTCTCACAAAATACAATCTACAAAATTTAATAACAATTCTATAAAAGTAATAATATTGCCTTTGAAATATGGTTTTAAATTATCTAGAATCGACCAACTAATTGTCAAATCTATTCTAAAATCTAAAACTGATTTTTATAACAAATAGAAAACAACAAAGAATAACATCAAATTTGTTTATATAGAATTTTTGGCAAATGTATTCTTCAGTATACACCTGATAAAGTGGATAAAAGCAGGAATGTACCTCAAAACAAACAATGAAGGCTTAAGTCAGAAATACATGGAAATATGATTCATGAACAACAAAGTGTTCAAATATAAAAACAACAAAAAGCTATTCATGTAATATGATTAAGAAAAAACATTTTCAAACTAAAACGGACATTATTGAAAAAAGTCTATTTTAATTTTATGTCAGAAATATGCTTAACAACTAATAGAAACAATATAAGAAATTAATTTTTTTTTATTTATTTATAATCCAACATTATTTCATATTAATGTAAATGTTATATTAGGGGATACATATGTTTAAGTAGACATCTGTTCTTTTTATAGTGTAACTAACATCTACTCTCCTGGGTTTTTGAAAGTCTTTAATGAAGTGATGTGTCCTTCGACACATTTATAGTGTATCTGCTAAATCCAACATTTATAGTAATAACAAAAAATGTTAGATTATAAATAAAAATTCATTAATTCCTTAGAAATTATTTCATGTTTCAGACATGAAAATAAAATGTTATTGTTACGAGATATGAGCTTTGAAAGATCTTAACAAAAGATGTAATTTCCTTCATAAGAACAACTGAGACTTGCTTTGCCATAAAATTCCTTTGGGACTGAGTCAAAAGCACATTAGGCTATACAGTGGTTTCCCTTATATAAGGTGGATCTAGGTCCAAACCCTGTTGAAGGGCACATTTTCTTTATTAAAGACTCTTGAAAACCCAGAAGAGTCGATGTCAATTACACTGTTTAAAAAACAGAGATGTCTACTCAAACACATGCATTCACTAAATATAATGTTTATTTTAATAAGATATATGAGTTGGGATCAAATACAGATCGGAATCCGACAGAATGATAAGAAAGAATAAATAGGAAACGTTTAACAATCTAACATATTTCACTTTTATTAAAGCGTCATCAGAGACTGAAATATATAGAAAAAAGTAGAAAGAAATTCTGGTATTTTTACTTTAGTGTTGTTTGATTTTCATTGGTCATGCATCACATGCATTTAAACAATGGTTCAAGAGTTGAATGCACATGATACATGATTGACCAATGAAAATCAAATAACATAAAAGTAAAAATACCAGAAACTATTTCTTCTTTTTATCTCTATCTCTTTATCTGATGAAGCTTTAATAAAAGTGAAACATGTTAGATTATAAAATGTTTTCTATTTGTTCTTTATCCTATCATTCTGTTAGACTCAATCCATATTTGATCTATATTTGATCTCAACTCATATATATATATATATATATATATATATATATATATATAGCAAAGAATTAGCAAAAACTTTTATACAGTATGAGTCAAAAGTCACATATCATAATATTGTTATACTTTTCTTTTATTCTCAGTGGAATGCTGGAATTTAATACAAAAGACACGATTGTGTTCAGGCACAGTTCAGACTGACCACGAATTAGTATCCAGAAGTGAAAGTATTTAAAACACAGGAATAACATATTGTGTAACTTTTAACTCACGCAACATATTCTCAGATTTCATAATATTTAAAAGATGGAATATTAAAATTGAAACTAAATTCTTTGATATAACTTCCCAATCCATCTCTGTAAAATTTCCAGTAGAATATGTAATTATTTTTCCGCAAGAGTTTTTTTTTTTTTTTTATCTCCTCAAACAATTTGTAATGACATTGACAATTGAAATGACTACACACCGGGTTCCAAATATTTTAAACTTTCTGCTTTTAGTAAATAATTCACTTAATAAATTAAATTAAAAATGTTCATAAATCATAACATATTATCAATTAATAAAGCAGCTGAAAAGGTGGCATTAACAAGAATATTATTTTGTTGTTAGCTCTTGTTTTCCAGGAGAATTCTGGAATCACATAATTCTTATGCTTTCAAAGAAATCTGTTATAGCTTGATTGTATTAAATATTCACAAGTTTTGTCAGAGGATACTCATTTCTGTATAAGTTACAATCAAAAGTTCTAAAATGTAGATAATAGTAATACTTAAAACATGACAAAGATACCAACTAAAAATATAGCAAAAAATTTACTAATTTGTGTTTTTTGGTGGGGTGGAGGGACAAAATTTTATTATAACTTTAAAAAACTAAAATTTTAAAAAGTATATATTCATATAATATATAGAAATATATTAAAACAAAAGGGAGGAAGAGAAAAGAAAGGAAATATATTACTCACTGTAAAGTGGTGAAAAAAAAAAAACTAAAAAAAAACAATGAAGCTAAATGGTGATAGTTTCTTGCTCTTCAGGGACAAAACATAAATATATTCAAAATGACTAAAATAAAGGGAGAAATTGAAAAAAAAAAACAAAAAAAAATAATTTATTTATCCTATTTTGTCCTTGTGAGCTCTGAAGAGCAAGGAACAATAACTTCTTTTTTGTTGCTTTGTTGTTATAATTTTTTGATTTACCACCTTATGATGAGCAATTGTATATATTATTTAAATATGTACTTTCTAAAATTTACTACTATATAAAATCCAATTAATTATTTTCACTATTAAGAAAATTTTGATTATAAAATTTCAGCTAATTTCAAGACTAATAATTAAAAACTAATCAATATTTATGTTAAGGTATTGTTGAAAATGTAGTTGTACATAGATTAAGAGAATTCAGAAAAATGGGGAAAATGAGTTATGAACAAACAAACAAAAAAAACAATCAATTTTCTATTGAAATAATATAACAGGTAAGGTGAATAAATATCACATGACACTTTATCACAGAAGACAGACAGTAATGAAAGTATCACAACATGAAAGGGGTAGAAGATGTCAAACATATTCTACAGGTCACTCACTCAACATACATTGCCAACATAAACAAAATCCTCCCTAATCAGAATACAACCAGAAATGTTGATTATTAAATATTTCTCTGACTTGGTTGCTTTTAGTAGAGAAACATCATTTTTAATAAAAATGATGTCTGCAGTTCTAGTTACACATTACTAGACATCTGAATTTTTTTCAAGGAATTGTTAATATTGAATGTACTTTTTTTTTACTTTTATTTTTTGATTAACTTCATTTTCTGTGTTGTTTTTTTCATTTTGATTTGAACAGTCAGTTTTCTGGTCTTCCAGTGAAATCTTTTCCATTACAGCATCTGCTGATCAGTTCTGCATACAGTTTGGTTTATGATTTATTTCTGTAAATCTTACTAAAGAAGTTTTCAGAGCATTTTTCTTTCCTGTTACTTTTAGAGATTTTTCCTTGTACCTTAGTATCTTGTACCTATGCAAAAATCTAGTAAGCTAGATAAAATTAATGCCATATTGGAACAAGTAAACAATAAAAAACTTATGGGGAAACAAATTAAAATTAAAGAAAAAGCAAGGGGACATAATCCCCTAGCTAAAGAAGGTATCTACAACTTCCCACAATGTAATAACATCATTAAAACAAAGCTTACTTACACACACACACACACACACACACAATCATCTCTCTTATGACCCTAACAGAACTGGAATAAAACAAGGAAAAAAAAAAAGAAAGGAGGAAGAAATTGGAATTAAAAAGGTTTTTCTATTGCTATATCAAGACTCTGCAAAGTAATAAGATGTCATCAAAACAAAATAGTGTCAACCAGATAGTTCTGTTTACAGAATCCTAACTGCACCAGAATAATTTCACCTGAAGGAGGCCGAAAAATAGAGCAGCCAAAATATGGTGAAGAAAACAATCAGGATGAAGATATTCTAAAAACATTTTTTTTAATTTTTATTTTGTATAAATGATCAGAATTTTTAAAAATAGAATGAATATAGTAACAAGAAGGAAAAACAAGAGAAGGGACCTGCAGGTCTCCCTTTCATGTTTGATAACAATTATAATGATAGTAGATCATAATATAACAAAAACATTGCAGCAAAATTGCAACAATCAATAAATAGACATTTCTTTTTTCCTAACATAATAATTTGGAAATAACAGGATATGACGTCAGTGAGGCATTGATCATTTAAAAACTTTGGTCAGCCTGTCGTTAATTGTAGTTGCTGCAATAGAAGGAAAATGACAGCAAACAATCTATTTGTCTTTATATTTCAGTTAAATTCATGAAAGAGGAGGAAAGTGAAAGGAAAAACTAGGTCTTAATGAGAATTAAGGCCAATTAAAATCAAGTTTTTGATGACACCCATTAACCAGTAAAAATTAAGTGGTTTTTCTTTGTGGGTTCAAGACTGAGAGTTAAGAGTATAAAAAAAAGTTATGTTAAAATACTCAACTTTCTTTAACACTTAGCCTCATTGGCCCCCAGATATACCCACAACATTTCTCATGTCGTAAAGAAATTTGGAGTGTCTTTGTTGGTTTCATCCACTGTAAAATTTTAAAAAATAACCAAGCTCAAAAATTATACATAGAAATGTCACTCAAGGATACAAATATCTTTGTTTAAAGCTATCCCATCATTCCAGTAAAAGAAAGACTGTAAATGGTTGATATATTAATCCTTTTACCATTTTGAATCTGATTTCTCTGAGCTTGAAATATTGGGTTTATGCTGTATAATAAAATAGCATACCATCCACTGGTACACGCTTAACAGCATACCATCCACTGGTATCTGCTTAATAGCATACCATCCACTGGTATCTGTTTTAAAGGGTTAAGATAATAGCTCCATTATGAGCACAGCATGTGAATTTAAAATCAGTTATATAAACTGCATCTGCTAAATACTTTTTAAAGAGACATAGAATTCTTGGGTATTTTATTGTAGATATTCTAATATATTTTATTGTGTGTACTTTTTAAAATCCACTTGGATTTTAAAAAGTACACACAGTACAGAATGAGAAAAATAAGTATTAAACATAAAAGAGTTTTGTTGATAAATCTGAAGATAAACTAATCAAATTTTATGAACATAACCAGATCAGGTTGTAAATAATCTATAATAGTAAAAGTAAACATAGAAATTAGGGTATAAAGAATCCTCTGAATATCAGATTGTTTAATAATCATTATGAACAACTCAGCCATGCAAATAACCCCAAGAAAACAGATTAGAAGAAATCTTTCTGAATACCATCAAAAACAGTCATCAGAGAGAATGTAAATAAGTTTGACCAGCAAACTTGATAAAAATCAAAAACTTTTCTTTATATACATTAATGAAAGCTTCAAGATTAATTTATAAATGTTGACTGTCATTCTGTAATGAAGTTGATCATTGTGTTCCCAATTGACAGCAAAAGAGATCCAGTCAAGAGAAACAATTCAAATCAAGTCCACAAATTGCGATCAAGAACATTTTCTAACAACGAAACAAGTTCCAAAGGAAATCCACTTTTGGTAGGAATAACAAAGACAAAAAGCAGATGCTTCATCATGAACCACAATGTTCATGCATTCTTTGTCTCATCTCCACATGTATGAAGAGTTGTATTGCTTTAAGGGGTTTCATGTATGTTTCTTCTCTCAAAAAAAAAAAAAAAAAAAACAAGCATGAACAAAAATAACTTCCCAGTAAATTTTGCAGCAACTGTTTATCAAGCTCTAACTGTAAGTGTTTGGCTAAGCAGCTTTCTCTTGAAGTATGACTGCAAGTGTTGGACTAAGCAGCTCTCTCTCGAGGTTTAACTACAAGTGTTGAACTAAACTACAAGTGTTGAACTAAGCAGCTCACTATCGAGGTCTAACTGCAAGTGTCTGGCTAAGCAGCTCTATCAAGGTCTAATTGCAAGTGTTGGACTAAGCAGCTCTCTATTGAAGTCTAACCAAGTTGGACTAAACAGCTCTTTATCAAAATCTGTTTCCAACTAAGCAGATTTCTATTGAGAGTCTAACTGCAAGTGTCAGGCTAAGCAGCTCTCTATTGAGATCTAGCTGCAAGTGTTGGGCTAAGCAGCAATTTTATCAAGGTCTAACTGCAAGTGTGGGTCTAAGCAGCTTTTTTATTGATGTTTAAGTGCAAGTGCCAAGCTAAGCTTCAACTATATATGTTGGTTGTCATACATACAAGAAACCAACAAATATGCACTTACATATTTCCTTCATGATGTGGGGTTCTTTTAAATACTATAGCTTTTATTTCATTATACTTAAATGTATGAGATTTTCATCAGGTTATTGAAAACAAGACAAGGAACCAGCCTAGCCTTCCCCTCATTCTATTTAATAACTATCTAACTATAAGGTATAAAGTATATAATATCTTGTAGATATTTGATTTATAAATACACATATAAACAAACTGATTTGGGCAGTGGAGCTTTGAAAGATGCTCAAGAGTGAAAAGGCCATTCAATTTTTAAAACATGAAATTGCCTGGCAGATTATAAATACAACCACAACCTTTGACAACCAAGAGATCATTAATACCTGCAAGGTTTTCATGTCACTCTTCAATCATACATCAAATAAAATTTGATTGTCAAAGTGATTATCAAGGTGAACTTATGTTAAACACAAACAGTCATGATTTGTTTTGGATCATACAAGGCCTTATGTGCCACAAAGCACTAGGCAGATAGAGACATATTATGGACCATTATCCTCAACTTTGATATTCAAATACTGACAGTTTTTTTTCAGATTAGAGTTGATATTCAGTAGGTTTTCTTTTCAATTGATTTTATTGCCCTAATTTTTTTCAACAATGTTTTTGGCCAGTGATATTAGTTTTCATCATGCTAATTTTCCCCCAATGTCAAGTTTTATTGTTGGGAAAGTTCTGTTTATAATCTGGTCTGTGCAGCCTGGAACAAGTTGATCATGGTAAACATGAAGCAGGCAAGAGAATAGAAAAGGGAATTGACAAGATGCTGAATTTCCTACAACAAAAGTCAATGAGTCAGCAAAAAGGCACCATGACAATATAAAGTAAATCAGAACCAACAACAAATTTTTGTGCTGGACAAACCTGTCTCCTGCAAAGATAACCTGAATATGTAACCGTCAGAAGATCAAGAGTGGGGAGGGGATTTTTAAATTTAATATTTCTTGTGACATAGCAGTTTTCTGTATCTCCTTCATATGCATTCACTGACTGAAAAGAATCTGTTTATCTTCTTACAGGTTTTTTTAAAATGTAATCCATATCAGATCTGTAAGTAATTCTTAATCTCTTTACTTAAGTATTATATATTGAAAATAGATTACTTTTGTACATGGTAAAAGAAGAGATTATAATCCATAAGAAAAACAGATTAATTGAAATCTTGTTGAAAAAAAAAGTATCAAAAGATGAAGATAATGGTCAGGTAATAATGATGCCTCTTTACATAAGACAAAAGTCTTATCAGTTTTGTGACATGTTTGTCCATACAATAAAATATCTAAACTGGATGAAAAAGAAATTGAATATTTCAAATCTGTGTGTGAAAATACTAAAATATTTCTCAGGTAGAATTAAATACATGTAACGCATCAAGCAGAACATGCATTTGTGTTACCTTGTGGCAAGACGTCAGTTGAAATGATACAAAATATAGTGAGAAGTTTTTTAATGAGACTAAGACTAACACCATTCTTCAACATGTGACATGGTAGCCATGCTCTCCAAATCAGCATCTACATCATCCAACAACCATGGAGCATGCTTCACTACGGCTGACAGCAAATTGTCCAAAAATGCTTTCTGCTGATTTGCTTCAGTTGTCTTCTCTTTCAATTCTTCCAAAAGATCATCCTACAATGAAAATCAAGAAAAATAATCTTAAAGATAAAATATTTTAGATATTTGGAACAAAGTTAAAAAATAAATTTGGGGTATAATATTTTAGAAAAGTATTGCATGAATGTTGTTTTCACTATTGTACTAATGGCCTTGGGAAAAGAAGTGAATACTTCTCACCTTAGCTATGGGCTAATAGCAGGGTAGACTGGGCTCTCTACCATTGAAGAGCAACCAGTCTAAGAGAAGGAAAGCTCTGATTTCCAAACTGTAGAGAATGCAACAGGAAACCACTTTACTATCTTTCCCAAGAATGCATTGCAATTCATGGATAATAAAGAAAAGGAATTTATGGAGAGTCATGATTGCCAATGTCCTGAAGAGACATGACATTTAAAACAAAATTGTATGAAAACTTTACAGGTTATGATCTTTTAAAGTCATTCCCATCCATTTTAATGGACATATTAATAAATATTATAAGGGTTAAATAAATAAATATTAAGTAAGCAGGCAAAAGATCACATATTTAAATGAAGAATTCAGGTCATTTTTAAAATATGTTAAAACCAGTTTAGGTAAGTTGCAAACAATTAAAAGAAAAAAATATTACCATGAGACATACCCCATGTAACAATGCATAAGAAAAAAAACAATCACTAACATATGAAAAATAAATTGTTTAAAGTAACTTAAAAGTTGAATAAAGAAATTATAGTAATCTCTTAATCCCAAACTGATTTTTAGAAGAATCAAATAAAATCAGTTGGAATCTTTTACTAAAAAGAAACATTTCATAAAATCAGATGAATAAAATTAATTCTTGAAAAGTTCTTAATTAAACTGAAATTAGAAAAAGTTCTTAAAGTGAAAAAAAAACTTCTTTTTTTTTTTTCATCATTTCACCTCAAGCAAGGCAATGAAGCCACTAGGATGCAAAGGGCTACTGTGAGACAACATGAGAAAAACTATTATTAAGGAGAGCAGACAATAAAAGAACAAGAATTAAAATGACAGAAGGTAACGATTGATACTGAATTAAAATTTTTGAAGACCAAAGTTGACTGGGAAGCAAAAAACTGGAAGAGAGTTCCACAAGCAAGAAGTGCGATAGAATAAACTGTAAGAAAAGAACTTATCTCGCCATTTCAACTGTAAAAGGATGAGACCTTGCTGTCAATCTAGTATCATGCTTAAATTCATAAAGTCTAGGTACCATAGAAGAAAGTTCATGAGAACAATTACTATAAAAGTATTTATAGAAAAGGCACAGGGAAGCTATGTTATGGTGATGGGAAAGGGACTGAAGCTGAGATGCCAGGTCAGGACCAGTAACACTGCAAATTCTTTTATCAAGAATCTCTAAATATATAGCAGGAAATTGTCTAGCATGACATAGTGAACCAATTTTCTTAGCTGAAGACTTAGCAATTGATTCAATATATTCTTTACAATTCATATCAGCTGAAAACTTAAGTCTGAGAAGGTACAATGAGTCACTCTCTTAGAGGTTAACATTAGCCATGCCGATGGAAGGTAAAAAGAATTCTCTCAGATGATTAAGAGAGCAGTTTTGTTTTTGAGGCATTAAAAGTAGGTCATTTTTTAGATCAGCTGCTAATTTGACCTTTTTGAACTGATCAGACTTACTATTAAGAGAGGAGTAAATAAAGAAGAATGTGTAATGTTATTGGTCCTGACCTGGCATCTTAGCTTCAGTCCCCTTCCCACTACCATAACATAGCTTCTCTGTGCTTTTTCTATAAATACTTTCATATTAATTGCATAGATATTGAGTTGAGAACTGATGATATCAGGAAAGTCATTTATGAAAATTAGAAACAACACAGGTCCAAAGATAGATCCCTGGAGAACACCTGTATTTATGAAAAAAGATCTAGAAGAGTGGCCATTCAAGATAACATTCATTTTGTGATTTGATAAGAAAGGCTGAATCAGTTCAAAAATTCATCCAGAAATACCATAATCAGTCAACTTGTGAAGATCAGCATGTCAAACTCTGTCAAATGCCTTCAAAATATCCAAAGCAACAGCCCAAGCTTCACCATTTTTATCTAAAGTTGGATAGACTCTTTCAGCAATAATTGTAAACACATCACCTACTGACCTACAGAAACAAAAGCCATATTACTTATCTGGAAGAAGACCCTGTGATTTGAGATGCTTCATCAATTCAGTTAATTAGAGCCTCTAGTACTTTGCCAAAAGGAGGTAGAAGGCTAACAGGCCAATAATTAAAAATAATCAAATGATTTCTTAAAGACTGAAACTATAGAAGAGAATTTCTAACAGGCAGCAAGGCATTTATTGTAGAGAGAACAGGAGACAGTTCAGGAGCACATTTTTTAAGGATTATTGCAGGGATACCATCGTCCACATGCTTTTTGAAGATCCAGTTTAGAAATGATAGCAGAAACAATTGACAGCGTTATATGCATATCACTCAATAGAAACTCAGATCCAAGTGGAAAGTCAGACAAAGGTACTCCAGGTAAGTCCAGATTAGATTTTAAAGAGAATTTATAACCAAAACATTTTGCTTTAAAAGCATGTGTTAACATCAAATTGAGTGAAGAAAGGAGAGTAGAAAACTTATTTAACAAATTATTATAGAGCCGCCATTAGTCACATGATACAAAATTGTTAGAGGCTATACAGTGCCTCATTCTATCAGAAAATGAAGACTTTAGCTCTTAAAATGAAACTAAAAAAAGTTCTTAATTAAACTGAGACTATCATAACTGTAATAAATGTTATATCAATAATAAAAGGTGTAGTGTAGATATATATTAAACCTACCTTTGATTCCGAAAGATTACGCCAATTTTCACGATTTCCCAAAGCCTCACGAGAGAGAGAATCTGTTGTTAAAGATAAGGATGATTGATTAAGTGCAATGCTGTGCTGTGCCAACCGTTCAATTTGTGTGCAATATAATTGTGCACACAACGTCACATAATGCAAAGTGCAAAACTTTACAATGACTGCTAGAGATCTTCACACTTCCTTCATGCAATTATATATGGTTACAGAGCACATTGAGAAAGCTAAACATAATACCACATGCCCAACCACCAACAAAAAAAGCACAAGTACAGAAACCAAGGTGATTTATACAAAAAAAAAAAAAATCACTGTTTACAGTAAAGGTTTACTTGTACATAAAGACTGCTAAAATTAAATTAAAAAAAAAAAAAGTTTCAAATGCTACAATGTCTGAGCAAAAAGCATTTGACTCACCAAACAGCAGTACTTCGAACTAGAATTTGACAAATGCAAAATTAGCATAAGTCATGAAAAATAGCAACAACAAAGCACATTATATAGCAAATAAACTTTTAATACAAATGTCTCAACAAACTTTAACATATTTGTTATTACTATATACATTATATTTATTGGATACATGTTTTTGAGTAAACTGTTTTTTTTTTTTTTTTTAATAATATAATCTACTGGCCTGGGTTTTTCAAAAGTTTATAATAAAGAAAAGGTGTTTTTCAGCAGAGTTCAAACCTGTGTCTACCTTATGTAGGGGAAAACACTATATACACAGCCCCAAATGACTTTCACATCAAAGTAAGATTTAATTACACTTACGAAGGAAAACACATTTCTTTTGAAACCTATATATGTTGAAACATGTGTATCCACTAAACATAACATATATAGTAATAAGAAATAATGTTGGTTTAAAAACAAAAATACATTAATTCCTTAAAAAATATATAGATGAAAACAAACAAAAAGAAAGAATATAACAGAGCTTAGAATCTGATGTGTATTAAAATAATAACTACACTGAATTCTTGATAAATAGTTATTAATTATTTTATGCATTGATTATTGGGCAAACTTAGACATTCATGCCCTCAAAAAAAAAAAAGTGTCAAAAGGACAGTCTTTCTCTTAACCACTTATTTTAACTACCTTTACCCTCGGTAATGTTTATTGTTTTAAAAATTGTAATAAAACAAATAGAATTTTGAGAATTGCAACAAAAGTATTAAACACTGTTTATTTACAAGAATAATTTTATATTTACAACATTTTAAGAACTAATGCAATGAAATATTTATCAGTTACTAATTTATAAATAAATAAATAAATATGAAAACAATTTTTATTCACAATTTATTAAAATATGTGAACCAACTATAAGGAAATCATTATTTATCATTTTATAAAGTTCAAATCAACTGGCAAGTAGCATATGTTTTGCCAACCATTCCAATAAAAAATATAATAATAATTCTCAAGAACAAAGAAACTGTATAAATTCACTTTCATATATATTCGTATATTCAGGTTTTATTAAAATTCTAAAATTCTAATCATTGTTTTTTTTAAAAATAAACATTGTCAAAGAGTGACAGTAGTTAATATAATAGCAGTGTCAATTTTTAACACTCCATTTTTTGTGGGCACAAAGGTCCATGTTTGCTGATTATTGCATCTAAAATGGAATAGATGAAATCCAGTTGAATGTGGAAAATTTTCATTTTCTTGTTGATATCTTACTCTTGACATGAGAATTATTGCTCGTGTAAATGGTGTAAAACATACAAGAAAATAAAAATATTCAACATTACTGTTTATGAAATGAGATTAAGGAGAAAAACTTTAAAATCATTTTTATAAATGAACTAAGAAAATTATATTTTATTTAAAAATTAATTCTTGTCTGTAAAAAAGATTCATGGTTATATTTGAATAATTGAGATGCGTTTTGAGTTTAGAAAAAAATAGAATATTTACAAAATTATTCCTTTGCTATGATAACATTACACTTACTTCAAGTGGTGCCAAGCATTACACATTTTACCATAATAACGGATGTTCTCATTACTCACTCAATAGCAAAATCAAGTGGCTAATAAATAGGTAAGTGTATTGTTATGGACAGAGAAACAAAAAGTTAAACTATCTATTATTGCATAAAGAAAGAGGCTATTAGACATCTAAGCAGAAAATTGCTTGTAAAATTTGTTTTCTTTAAATCAAAATCTTTTTGACTGGGTATTCTAAAATTTAAAACTTTTTGAGATTAGTATGTACACTTTTGTGTATGTGTTGAAGAGAGTCCATAATACTGTACCAATTTAAAAGTACCTCCCAATAGTAAATTTATGATCTGTTTTTTTTTTTCTTAACATTTATATAAATAAATTTGTAATGCAAATATTACCTCCAACAATTTTTTTCTCAGATGAGCCTGAGGACAAGTTGGTTTTCAGGCTGAAGTATCAATACATCTAATTCAAGACACTTCAGTAGTACCTCATGATATCAGAATTTGTTAGTAACACTGTATGAATTATAGTTCTATTTATTTATATATTTCCTCTTTTCTTCTTGTGATAAAACTGAGTAAGGTATATCCAAGTTGAGTTGGCAATATGATGGGCATCCAGTGAGGCTTGAACTACTTAGTAATGGTCTGAAAGTTCAGCTTGTTAACCATTACATCATGATGATATACTCACTTGTTTATGAGCTAATATCACTGATCAGAAAAACATTTTTCTATTTTGCTTTTAGAGATACAATAATAACTGACTGCAGTAAAAAATATTTTTAATTTTCCTCTGCAATACCTAGACTTTATAAATCTAAGCACAGTACTAGATTGGCAGCTAGGCCTCATCATTTTACATTTGAAATGGCTAGATGTAACAGTTTCTTTTATTGCAATTATCACTTGTTCTGGCTTCTTGCTTCCCAGTTAATTTTGATCTTCAAAAATTTAAATGCAATCATTATCTTCTGCCGCCTTAATTCTTTTATTGTCTTCTTTCCATAACAGTATATTTTTCTCATAGTCTCTACATTCAGTAACTCCTTGCATCTTAGAGGCTTAATTGACGTTCTTGAGGTAGAATGATTAAGAAAAAAAAACAACAAAAAAAACATTAGGAATTAGATAAAAATTTTAACTTTATTTATATCAGGCTTTCTTGATCTACTATAGGTTTCAAATTTCTCCAAGTGTTGTCAAACATGGAGATTAATGGGCTTTATCTCGCCACACTGGCCCATGTATTTGCAGAGGGTTTGAATTCATCCTTCTCCTAGACTGGTTACCTGCTAAGGCTAAAGAGAAAAATTCTCTTTTATTTACCCATGGCTGAAAGGAAATGTAGATTCATATCCTTCCCAATAACATTAGTGCAAAATGAATGCAACAGCTTCAGTTGGAATTTGAATTTGACCTATCAATTCCATTTTTCATACAGAAAACCATTATGACATTTGTACATCCTTTAAATTGGTCATTAACTATTGGTAGTACCAGTGAGAGTTTTGTGGGAGGTAGGTATAAAAATCCATTTTTAAAAAGGAAAAATTTCTTATTTTCAAAAATTGTATATGAACAAGCAATTCATTTTTCTTTTTGCCAGTTGTTATATATATATATATATATATATATATATTTATATAGTGATTTACTAAGCATAGCTTAGTTGTGGCACAAGTCCCAAAGTATGGGGCACCAAGTGAGGATTGAACTCACTGCACATAAGTCATCTAAGCAAGACAATTCTGCTAACCAATGCACCATGTTGAAGTGCTCAAAAAATGATTTAGAAGTGTATCTTAGATGTGGCACAAGACCAAAAGTATAGAGCATCCAGTGACAATTGAACTCACTCCTCAGTTGTAATTGATTTTGCAAGATAAGCTTGCTAACCATTACACCACATCAAAGTGACTGCATATATGTGTGCGTGTGTGATAGAAATTTTGAGAGGATTTGAATAATCATTTATTGTAATTCTAGAAGAATCCTCAACAGAATGCAGAAAGCATCTGGGATATAGGTGGGTAGTGAAATTATTGTAAGTATAGAATGTGGAATCGACAAGCTGAGTTCAAATTCCAGCCTACACAGTTACATATACTTTTTACTAATGCCCTTGTGAAATGTATAAATCTATCTCATCTTCCTCCAGCTATGGATTAAATAGCATGGTAGTCTGAGTGCTTAAGCCATAAGTGGCAACTGGTCTAAGAGAAAGAGAATTTTGAATTCCAAACTGGAGAAGGCAATGGGAAACCACTCCACTCTATTTCTCAAAAAGTCATGACAATTCACAAATAATAAAGAAAAGGATGGTAGAGAACCATGATTGCCCACAGCCTGAAAGGACATGGCAATCTTTAACAGAAAACTTGTTAACAACTCAATGAAAACATTCATTCTGAACAAGACAAGTGACTTTATAGAAAAATGGAAATAAAGAGATGCAATTTGAAAGCAGAAACTGAAAAATGTTGATTGTAAATAAGAAAAGCTTGCACTATACTTTTAAGCAAAGCAAGAAAAATATTAAAAAAATGTAATGGCAATCTTTAACCTTTGTGCCTGCAAAAAAATGTAGTGTCAAAAGTATAGTTTTCCCCTTGACACCACTATTATTTTAAATACCTTCAGTCCTTGGCAATGTTTATTGTTTTTAAAAGCAATCATTGGAATTGTAATAATACTTAACCATATGATGAAAGTGAATTTATACAATATTTTTTTCCTTGAGAATTTACAAAAATATTAAACACTATTTATTTATTAGATTGTTTATTTACAAGAATAATTTTATATTTACAACATTCTAAAAACCAATACAGTTAGAATTAATGAAATGCAATATGAAAATTTTTTATTCATAAATTTATAAGCATGTGACCAACTAAAAAGAAATCCTTATTTATCATTTTATAAAGTTTGAATCGATTAGCAATTAACCAATATTTTACCAATCATTCCAATAAACAATATCAATAAAAAGTGTAAATAAACAATCTGAACAATGTTTATTTTCAATTCATAAAAACAAAAAAAAAATGTATAAATTCACTTTCATATGTTTAGGTTTTATTAAAATTCTAATCATCACTTTTATGAAACAAACATTGCTATGGAGTGAAATAGTTAAAATAACTGCAATATCAAAGGAAAAACCGTTCTTTTAACACCTCATTTTTTTTTTTGTGGACATGAAGGTTAAAGATTTCAAAAGGAACATCATTTTAAACCCTTTTTATACTATTATTCACTCAATAGAAACCTCGATACATCCAAGGTAGAGGATTACTGAATGAAATTGTTGTAAGGGCATAAAGTGGGGAGAAAGAGGGGTATATTATGAGAATATGTAGGATAGGCCTGGGAAAAAAAAATTAAACAATATTTATGAATATGAGTGATGAATAAAACTGTTGTTACTTTGTTTTTTTATCTGTTTCTTATAGGTAAAGAGAATGCATACTGGCTTGAGTTACTAATGAAAACAATTCTTAAACTGAAGTCATTTGTGTCCTTTACTGGAATCAAACTAATTGAATCTTTTAGAGATCATAGCAAATACTAAAAAAACAAATAATCAGGAAGTGGAGAGCCATGGTTGCCTATGCCCTGAAAGGACACAATACATAGAAGAAGAGAATACAATATAAGCTGAATACAAATGATGCTAAAGTCAGAATTTCTGGAAAAAAATTAGCAGCAGTGAAATAGAATTTTCAAACAAAATCATTTTCAAATCTTAATTATTAAGCTTCAACTGGAATTTTTTTAAGTAAACTCTTTAGTAAATTTAAAAATAAACTTATTATATATAACATATGTTATGCAAATATTATAAAATATTATTCCCAAATTAATTTCAATGCATAGTTAATATTGCAAAAGTTTAACTATAAGGTTTTGTACTGCAAGTATATAAAAAAATATATTTATATATATTGTCCTGATTAGATAACTGGAAATTAATTACATGTCATTGTTAATACTCCAATGATTCTAGAATTAAAAAAAAAAATAATTAGGGCAGGGGATAGCTGAAACATTCTTGGCCTGATCAATTTCCCAAAATCTGACCAATGATCAAACATCAGATTTTATTTTTGAAGAGTTTCTTGGTCAATGTGAGAACTTTTTAGCATATAGAAAACACAATGTGTGTGTGTGTGGGGGGGACTTTGATGTGGTGTAATGCTTAACAAGCTTGTCTCACTATATCAATTACAACTGAGTAGTGCCTTGTGCCACATCTAAGCTATGCTTAGAAAACCACTGTGTGTGTGTGTGTGTGTGTGTGTGTGTGTGTGTGTGTTTAAAATTTACTATTTTTATAAAAAAACAGATTAGGGATATAATCAACAGCATGGATATAGAAATCAACAGTATGAAGGCTCAAGGTGTGAAACTGCCAGTCACCATGCAGTGTTGCTTCTATGGCCATATCATATTTTTATATATAATATGCATGTGTATAATGTATAAATCTTCTGTGTGTAGTATTTTCCAAAGAGCACAGATATTACACTTTGACCCTAGATAAAGTGCAGCGATACTCCAATCGAAGGCAGAAATGTTGATCCATATAGAAATAATGTAGTCATTTTTTATGGGTACTATGCTAGTAAATAAATAGAATATCATTTCTGATTATTTTTTAAAACTGTACATTTATTTTCAAATTCTTTGGTTTTATAGAAAATTTGGTCTAGCATTAAGCTAAACCAAATTTTCAAGACTTTTGTTGGGATGAAAATAAGAGTTCAAATTCTAGTTGAAGCTGTTTATGGTCATGCTGCATTTTTGGGAAAGTCATGAATCCACCTCTCCCTGTACTTTGTCTCATCACCAAATATCTTGATAAAACATCTCATCATTGTTATGCCACAAGAATTAACAAAAAAAAAAAAAAAAAAAGAGAGTGGGTAAGTGAGCACTTGGGCAAAATATTCTTCCATAACTACATAACCTGCTTTGGCACTAGCAGCAAAGAAGAAAAAAAAAGAAAAAAGTCCAATTATTTATGTTGATAGCATGCAATCAATATATATGCATGTACTAGGTTTGTTTAGTTGTTTTATTTTTGTAGTAATTCTTTTTCCCATCTCTATCCCAGGTAACAGATGTTTGGCTATAGTGTGTTGTACCCAAGATCCTCATACTCCTGACCAATATTAGATACTTGTGGACAACAAAATAAGATATTGTAGGGATACAAAAATAATTATCTCCCTTTACATATAAAGGGTCAAATGTCAGCTCTGTACAAGTGGGAAAATAAAGTCAGCCATACTAGTTTTCTTTTCTCTTATTTCTCACAGTGAGGGATACTGGCTCCATATGGCTATTCCAGGTGAATCACAGTGATATTCAAATAAGAAGCTTTTTCTTTCCTTTGTCAGCATTTCTTAGTTTATTATTCCTATTGTGTGATAACATACTTGGTAACATGGGCAACTTAGTTTCTCATACTTTCTAATAAAGCTCTCTCATATATAAAAATATTTTTTATTGATTTCAAATTGTATTACCTTGGTGTAAATCCTGGGTTTTGAAAACGTGACTCATAGCTTCTACTAAAGAAATTTTGCTGACATCACAATTTTCTCGACCTATTAGCTAGCAGTCTAGGAAGTATAAAATCACCATCAGCTAATCACTTTCTTCAAAGGTGCTGTCATAAGAACACTGCAATGCCAACTTAAGAAATTGATAAACTTTTGAAGGAAACTTGAAAATTTCTACCTTCAAGTCACATTGTCACTCCCTGTCTAAATTCCTATCCCTGCAGGGAGAGTGAATACTCTGGATTCAAACCTGAATTATTACCAGTCATTTCAGAGACAACAAATTCACAGCTGCATCTAACTACTAAATATCAAAGCAAAAGAAACTCTTCATCCAAATACATCAGCAATATTAAAAAGACCCCTTTCAAAGGAAAGTATTGTTTCTCTTACTATTTTCTATCTTTGAAACTTTTCAGGCATTTAACCATTTTAAGTAAATGAAGAATATCAAATACTAATGCATTTGTTTACAATTATTAATAGGAGCTAAACTAAAGGAACTTAAAAAAAACAGACTCATTATTTCATGGACAACTGAACATGTCAGATGGAAATAGTAATAGAAAGAAAGAAAAGTTAGTTTTAACTTCCATATAAATTCACAAAATGTTCTTGGAGGAAAATGATAGAGCTCTTAAAATATTAAAAAATTGTTTTAAAGCATAAATTCTTCCTAAAATGTATACTGACTACTAATATTACTCTGAGCCATTTCAGTGAACTTAAAAGAACATACAGACCAGAAGCAGGATTCATTATTTTACCCATAAGACTACATTAAATGTAAAATTTAATTCAGAAAGTGAACTAAAAACACAGAGGGCATCAATAATTTATTATATGAATTCTATAAAAGATGTTCCACAATTATCAGACAACTCTTTTTGAAGTTGTTAAGGAGAGCACATATATTAAAAACTAAATCTAAATAAAATAATTGTCTGAAATTATTTTTTTTATATGGATTAATATCAACAGAATACAAAAGGGAAAGATGCCAGAACCAATTTCTTTTCTCAATATGAAAATTAAGATTTTTTTTCTCTGGTGTTCTTGCCAGGCTTGATGTTGTTTAACTTCAGTGATTATAAGAGACATGGTGTTTCAACATGATATGGCTGGAAACCAAAAAGTAATTGAATAATAGATATTAGTCTAGAGGAATTTTACAACAAGATATTTAAAAAACCGGCACCTATAAAATTGGACAAATATATTAAGGAATTAATACAAACCATCACTATCAGAATTTTTTTGATGCTGATTATCCATCTTTTTCATTAATTCTTCATGCTCTGTCCCAAGTTCCTGGAGGGCAGCTGTCTATTTAAAGAGAGTATCAGAAATATAAAATAAATATTTAAACATTACCTGATGTAGTAACAATAGCATCATGCAAGGATGATTTAACCAAGCTATTTCAAGTCTTCAAGACTACATATTTGCTATTCTTCTATGTGCCATATATTTTCAGGACATTGGTGATCATGGTTCTCCACAATTTCCTGTCTTTTGTAGATTTTAATAAATTTTGTCTTTTTGTTATCTCTCCTAAATCTTGTTTTGCCATCTATTTGCTCAAGCCCACTAGTTATGTGTTGTTTTCCTCTGCCCCTCTTATCTTCAATCTGTCCTATGAGCATCAAATTTCCCAAGACCTCTTTCCTCATTAAGTACTTTAGAAATTTCAATTATCTTTTCCTGATGTTTAGTCTAAGTGTCCTTTTTGTTTCCATTATCTTTAGAACATTGTTCTTGCTCACATTTTCGGCCCATGGTATTCTCAGCATCCTTATGTAGAATCATATTTCTGTTGCTTTGTCGCTTTATCTTTGAAGAGATTGTCTAGCATTCTCTACCATATAGGAGGATTGATATTATGTAACATTTCAGAACTCTTTGTTTCTAACAAAATTTTTGTGTTTCTTAATACTTTGCTTAGGTTTTGAAAGGCATATTTGCTATTAGTTTTTTTTACATTTTACCTGAATATAGGTTTATCCTAGTGTCTTAAACAGTATATTATAAGCATTTTACCTGCACCCGCCACCATATGTACAATTTAATCAATACTTTTGTATGTTTATAAATGAATTATCTAAAAATAATTTACCTAGCTGAAATATTCATGTAAGTATTAATCACTGGTGAGCATAAGGAAACATTTATTAATTGGTCACACATCCTAACAAAATATATATAACCATCTGAAATAAACTATTGTACCTGTATTTTTTCCTTATATATTTACAATGTAATCCATTAAACTAATTCAAGTCTTCAAAACTGTAATATTTGCTATTACTAATTTTAAATGAATGTAAGTTTATATTACTCTTTTAATAAACAGTATATTAAAAGCATTTTACCTATATTTTTGTCCCAATATGTACCATTTAATTCATCCATTGATATGGTTATAAATTACCATATATTTCTGCATATAACATGACTTTTAAATCCCAAAAATCACCCTTAAAAATTGGAGGTTGTCTTATACTACAATTCTAAAAAAGAAACTTTAAATTCTGAGTGATATTTGTCAGTAGGCTTACTGTGATAACCAATAATGTACATGAAAAGATTCACATTATCAAATAAACAGATAATAAAAGTAATAAAACCATTTCTACTTTATATATTACTCGCATAACTTCATAATAAATTGCCTATTTGAAGAATAATTCCATATCAATGAAATCAACTTGTATCCATGCAAGATCAGCTGAGAAAATCTAAACATCAAGTTATGACTGTGTTCAAAGAAAATTATTGTACATTATCATATCATTATTAGCTGTATTTTGTGATTGTCAATGAAGTAAATAGCCATTAGTACACCAGACAGTTTGTAACTGTTTAGATATAGAAAAAGAAGAGGAAAAAGAAGAATCAGTATTCACAAGAGATCATGTGATGAAACGTAAACAAACCAATGGTTTCCCTTTTAGGGGACGTGTATTGGTTTTGTTATCTCATTTATTTTGAATTTCTAAGGATACACTAAGTGGCAATATTTCGAATAACATCATCTTTATATAACCAATAAGCCGTCATCTTATATAGGATAAATTCATGAAAATTAGCTATGTTTTTTGACCTCATCTTATCTAAAGGTAGCCTTATATGCAGAAATATACAGTATCTGTAAAAATCATTTCATCAGGTGAAATACTCATAAAAATTAAGGAACACTGTGGAGCAAAGGAATATTTGATTAATTGGTACACATTAACAAAATATATGTGTATCCATCTGCAGGTAATCTGTTGTATCTATATTTTTTCTATGTTTATAGATTAATATGATTGTCAAAAGCAATCATTTACTCAACTGAAATACTCATTACTAACAGAATTTATTATTGGTGGATATAATCATAATAACAAACACTGTCCTGATGACACTATCTTGATGGCAGATTCAGAAAAAAAATCTAAAAAGATTGTAGGGCAAGGTAATCAATGAAAGCAAGGAGGACTAGTCATTAACTGTAAGCTGATGCAATGTATGATTGTCAGCAAAAGAGACAGTTTAAAGTTTGAGTTATACATTGGGGACATCAAAATCAAGGAAATGTAGAAATTTAAATATCTGGGTAGTTATGCTAACAAATAACAGAAAATTTGACACAGAATTCCAAAGGTGTATAGGAATAGCAAAAAATGTTTTATAGAAAGTGAACAAGGTATTAAAAGATCAAAAAATATTTGACACAAAGAAAAGAGTGCTGTCGTATCTAATCTTCTGTATGGTAGTAAATGCTAGACAGATTCATTAAAAAAAGAAAGTAAATGAAGCAGCCAAAATATGCTTTAACCTATGAATGCTAATACCATGAACAGAGCATATGATAAATAAGGTAGTTTTAAGTAGAAAAAAAAAACTAGAAAGAAACTGTTCATAACAAAGAGAAAGAGACATTTTGGATACAGACAATGAATTGATTGGTTGATTTTGTTTAGTGGCATATCAATCACAATGGGTTGTTTAAATGCCAAAATCTAAATAATTTGAACACAATTTCATGGTTTCAACTAAGTATATTTTGAATGTAATTGTATGCCTTCAATTACAGATAAAATGTATTATTGGTCATTTTACTATAAAGTATATTGTTGGTCACTTTTTTTTATATATATAAAAATGTATTGTTGGTATTTTTGCTATAAAAATGTATTTTTATACTTTCATAGTATTTGGTTTTTGTTTGGAGGTTCACTATTTGTCCATAGCTGGGACCCTAACAGATGCTACCACTCTGGGTCAGGGTGGACCTGGGAACAATAGTAATTGAGAAGTCATTCCACATTCACATGGCATATTGAAAGCAAGAGAAAGAGAAGCAAATGAATCAGTCAGTTATGTGCCATGCAGGATACATGCTTAGGCAATCATGTATTTTTTGATACATGACTGACGAGGCAGATTTTTTCCGCATTAGGTTGCCATTTCTTTCTGTGGTAGACTAGTTGCTATCCAAGGCTATAGAACCCAGTCAGGTCCTGCTATTTACCTATAGCTGGGGGGAGAAGAAAAGGATTCATACCTTTCCCAAGGGTATTAGCACATGTGAATGTAATGGATTCAACTGGAATTCAAACTCTCTGATTCTTCAATTCGAGCCGCCATCCATTACTCCACTGTGTCTCATCGAACAAATATAATAAGGGCAAAGAGGGATCATAAAAGAGAAAAAAATTATTAAAAGCAACAAAATACAGGAAGTTGTGGGGAGCCATGACACATAGAGAAAAATATTGCAATAATGTAACCTCAGAAAATTATTAAAGCGATTCAGTTAAAGAGAATTTTGAATAAATTTACAATTGGTTTGTCCTTTGTTATTTTATGATTTATATGAACAATTATTCTGAACAATGGTGATGATAATATGACAGAGTTACAAACAGAAAAACACATTCTATGACTCCTCTGTCAATTTGGCAACCATTGAATTAGATAATCTTAACATAAATAATTTATGGTGGATATAAAATCTTATTAAGGCTTTCAAAACAGACATTTTAAAAGTATATATAAATATATACAAAAATATATAAAACAAAAGAGGGATGAAGATCAAGGATAAGAAAAGAAATTACTCAATGTAAAGAGGAGAATTGAAAACTATAACAACAAAGAACAAACAAAAAAAAGGACTAACCAGTTATCACTCATCAGAGCCAGTTGAGGACAAAAACACAAATATGTGCACAACTAAAAAAAGGGGAGGAAAAATACTACCAGTAAATCAGCAGTAGAAATCACAAACAAATTTAAACACAGCAGCCATTTCTTTTGCTTACAAAGGGAAGACTACTTAGGTATTTATATTAAGTCTGAACTGTCTTCCCTCTGTAAACAAAAGGAATGGCTGCTCAGTTTAAATGTAAATTTTCTGTGATATATACTGTTTTATATATTTTCCAATCCACCACTTAATGATGATTCAATTTTTTTTTTTTTTCTTCTTCCTCCCCTTTATTTTATATATTTTTATATATATTTATATATACTTTTAAAATATCTGTTTTTAAAGTCCTAATAAGCTCAATATAATAAATATATAAAATAAACCAACCTTAGATTCCAATGCCTTTTGCAAATGGGTAATTTTTTTTGTACTATTGGTTAGTGCCTCTTGCAGTTGCCGAACTTCTTCCTTTAAACCAACATGAAATAAAAACAAAATGTTAGATATATTGAAGTGATTTATTTTGTATTAAGAAAACATTGCAGTAATAATCCAATGTATTTTTATTCTATGCACCTCAGAGTTTGTTTCAAAATGGATACCCAAGTTATAAGTATACATCAAATACAAACATTTTGAGGTATTGTAGTGAAAAATATGTTTAAATTTGGGCTCCTTATGCTCACTTAGAACAAATAATCTTGTGAAAGACATGAAATCATTTCACCCTATCACTAGCTATCTTGACAAAATAATAAAAAAAAGAAATACTTACTGGCACTTAGGGGAAAAAATTCACTCCCATAAGTACCTTACTTGCCTGCCCAGGCTGTAGTTTCAGTAAGAAACTGTTACACCTATGTTCAACCATAACAATAGAAAAATCACATCAAATAAATTTTTAAAACATAACAGAAGCTATACTACAAAATAGTAGATTTTCACAGTATATGTTTAAAATTTAAAATTTTATATATTTACAAGGAAAGAGTGTTCAATATTTAAGAGAGAGCATTTGTAGATATAAATAAAAAACAACACTACGTGGTAACTGGCTGTTTCCCATATTAAGTCATGAAACTGCCAGTCATCTTGCACTGTTGATTTCTGTGTCTACACTATAAAGAAATAAAGCCGGATTATGATTATACTTAAAAATCCATTAATTCCTTAGAAATATGAAAATAAGTTTAGTGGATATGGGCTTCAAAAGGAGTTAATGAGAAATGTGCTTTCTTTCAAAAGGGTAATTGAACCATACTTTGTTGTAAAAGTCCTTATGTCAAATTATTCTGGGGGCTATGGAGTGGGAAAAATACTGGATTCGAATGCAGTTTTTTTGGCTATTTATAGTGTTATTAATTAATAATAAATAAAAAAGTTAACTATTTTATTGTTGGTTGTTATTACTGTCTTTTCTTATGTTTATCTGTGTATATGTGTTGGTTTATTTACTTATTTATTTGTTTGGATTAATTTTTTTTACTTGCTTTGTTTATTTATTGTCATTTATTTTTGTTCGTTTTCAGTTTTTGATTTTTAAGTAAGATAGCAAAAATTTGTTTTTGTGTCTGCATTTTATGATGACTATTATTCAAGTATTTCATAACCTTGGTTGGACTATTCACTATTTTCATGAACAGAAATGATTTTACTATTAACTTTAGTTAAATATCACAAACATATATAGAAAGGTTGTACTATTGGTGCATAGGGATTAGAAGGTTATCAGTTATGATATATATATATATATATGTATGTGATATTTAGTTTGGGTTTATATTAGCCTTGTGTAATGATTAAAAGAAAATGCAGAATGTTGAAATATATAAAATAAATTTTTATATAACACAATATAATAATACAGAAGGATAAAGTGAATGTTTCAGAAGTTCAAGTTTACACTTGAACTGAAACATTACCTTATCCTGCGGCATACAAGAGATAAAGAGAAAAAGAAAGGTTCTGGGAGGAAGTAAATATATATGTATGTATGTATTGAAATGTAATAGTTGACTCTTAATCATATGGTGAAGAAAGGTTTGTTTTCAATGTAGCAAAGATGGGCTAGCTATTTAAGGTCACCAGCTAGAAAAATTCCCAGAAGATTACAGTTTACAAAAGACACCTGAAGAAGGCCAGATGGTACAACTGCCAAAACATTGTGACTATAACTACCTATTTAATTAATATTACATACCTCATTTGTCATAATCCTTTTAACAGTAACCCTATACTTTGATTATACTTGTATTGAGTGAACTTTTGTATAAAAACCAAAAGATGAATAGTCTGAAGAGATGAACAGATAACAATATTTCCTTATTTCATAATTTAAAATCTAATATTTCATATCCCTGTAATTAATAGTTTAAATGAACTTACTTGTAATATGTATTTGTCTTTGACTTCTTCAGATTTGGAATTTGGAATATCTTTTAGAAGTGCATCAATGTCTTTCTCTTTCATTTGTAGAACCATTTCTCTCAGTTTATGCCAACGCCATTCTGAGTTAGTTAGCTAGAATTATAAATCAGTACCATAAATTAATAACTCATATCAAACCACCTACCAAAAGTTAATCTAATTTTGAGCAGACTATAGCAAATTCTCACAAGTGTGGTACAAAATATACTGTAATAAAAACAACATGGCATATATACAAAACCAACAAAAAATTAAAACAATTAACAAAATATCTAGCCTTATGACAAATTACTAAAATGATTCACATGCTAAACGAAAGACTATACTCTTGCATTAAATAATGTAACTAGAATTAAAATCAACTCATTATTACTAAATACACAACTACAAATATTTTATTCAATACATACTAAGATATAAAATGGTCAAGATTGGAGAACCATTTACTTTATACAGTGAATGCATGCAAACATTAATACATATTTTTGTGTCATCTAAATTACCAATATATACATGCATACAATAGATAAATATATACATCATATATAGATTCACATTTTTTTAAAAGAATATGACACAAACAGTGAATATACATGTGTGTATATGCTTTTTGCTGCATGTCACATCACAATATGTATCAGATTTTTTTTATATAATCAGAATGTACACACAAAAGCCAAACTTCAAATCACATAGGCATCTTGCACAATAACAAATCCACTTTTACAACAAAAGCATTTTTTTGTAAAAAGTTTTAACTAATCAAAGCAATTGAGTTCTTTTTAAACATTTTACAAGAAAGCAGTATGAATTCAATATCACCACCTGAAAATGTTCAACATATCTAAGAAATTTGTATGTGAGAGTCTAGAATTGTTTTTACACATGAATTAGTGTAGAGGCTTGAGGACAAACACTGCATTGGCTTATCATGTCTTGTGGAAATGAAAAATCAACTATTTTTTATGAGCCTCTTGTAAGCCTCTCACCTTTTTTTGTTTTGTTTTGCTGGACCCTGGGGACCCAGGCATCATTTTGAAAACTGCAGACAACATATCAAACCAAATTTTGAGAGATATTCAAGGAGCTTGACCTGAAATAAAAAGGGGTTTAAACAACACCTCAGATGCTGAAATGAGAGTACTAAACACTTAATATAAATCACTTACATTTGAAGATTTCTTTAATATAATTAACTCTTTGAATCTCAAAAATTATTAAAAAAAAAAAAAAAAAAAAAAAAAAAAGACACTATAATCAAATATATGAAAAGAGGAGAACAAAAATCAAATCTATATATCATCCTTTAATGATTTCATAAACATTACCTTGACAGAAATACAATACTTTGTGGAATGAAACCATTCATAACATTTTATATGAATTCTGAAAAAATTTTAGAAGGAAAAGTAAAGAAAAAATTTTTTTCCCCAAAATGAAATCTCCAAACTTAATATATTTGCTTATAATCATTATAAAAATTCCCAAGAATCTCTATTTAGATATAGTCAATAATATTAAATCACATGGTGAATATTTTACAGAATTCTTTTGTAATAGTTAATGAGTAACTCAAACCAAGCATTCATTACAAGACACCAATTAACAATTTTATTGCAGTTACTGTAGTTTTATTCAATATCTATATATGGTATACCTGCAAGACAAAAGGTCACTTTTCATGAAATTTTGTAAACAAATTTATGAGAACAAATCATTAAAAGAAGCTAAGAGTTTGTTTTTTTTTAATGACCATCTAGATCTTAAATTTAAAATTGCACAACACATACTTCAGTGAACAATAACAAATCCACCATTTTAATTATAGGAACAAAAAGTTATAGGAACAATTTAGAGTTGTATTCTAAAAACAAATTTCTATCTTGATTTGTTCTATTATCCTGTGAACATGGTAAAATATTTTTATTTTCTATTTCTTTTCCATGTATGGTATTAAATGACCATATACAAGATGATATCAGAAAAATTCCCAGACTAGGACTTCTGGATAGACTCGAATATTCTAATCATGTGCTGTGAGAGATTAGACAGATTGAACCAAAACTCAAACAGCTTTGAAATGTATGTCACTGTAGATGATTGCAAGAGTAACAAATAAACAATGTATTGAAAATAAGGCAAAAGGAAAAGCAGACAAGACATGTTAAAGCAAAATTAAATGTATTGTCAATGTATATAGCAAAGCAAGGGTAGAATGTCATATATGGATGAAGAAGGTGACACTTGTGGACTAGATCTTGGAAGATGGATGTGAGGTTGTGTACTGGACTCACTTTAAAGCTCATGGTAAAGGAAAGCTGTTGCCTTAACCTTAGATTAGGACAGTTGGCCAAAATCTCCAAGGATTACTGTGGGACATTTTAAACACCTAAGGTAGATATATGACTCAGAATTTAACCAATGTTTAAATTTTATTTGATTGGGGGTTGTGAGCCAAATGCTCAGAGCCTATTTGCAGAGAGTGACTTTTTTTATTCTTAATCTTGCTATAATAACCTTTACATCTGGTTGACAGGTTTTGATGTAGAGTGAATCAGAAGGCAATCGTATTTAAAGTAGAGTATAACACTACTGACAAATCCGTGTTCAACAAAGTATGTTCGCTAAAAGCCTGTTGAAGAATTTTTGAGAGCCTTTGTAACTTTACCAGTTTTTTTTCAAATGTAATGTAACTAACTTTTTGTAACTTTACCATTTTTTTCAAATGTTGTCATTTTTACATAGAAATATAGAAATCAGCTTGTTGTGTCCATAAAGAATATATATATATATATAAAATGAAGAAAATACCAGACATTTCTTGTATTTTTCAACTAAATTATCTGTACACTAATTACGCACATCTATAAAAAAACATAGGAGAAAGACTGTATACATTTTACTCATTCTTCATTTTATCATTCTGTCGGATTCTGAATCTAAATTTGACCCCAAACTCACAATTTCACTCAGTATTACTGTCTCTTGTGTCTTCAACACTACATAACAATAAGATAATAAATAATACTCATTTCATTGTTTCCATGTCTTGCCGATTCTCATTTTTAGGAGTATTTTTGTATATATAAATGTTAGGAGAATTATAAGTATTTACACAGAGTTATAACTCCCCTACCAGCTATATTTTCTTCAGATTTTTATATTTTATACAGAAATATGCAAAAATGAGACATTTTCCTCAGATTTTGCCATTTTTACATAGAAATATGACAATCAGCAATATTTTCTTCAGATTTTGACATCATATACAGAAATAAGACAAAATGTTGTATTTTCTTCCGATTTTGACTTTTTTATATAGAAATATTGGAATCAGTAATATATTTCTTTTAGATTTTAAACCATTACATAGAAATATGCAAAAAAAGTTGCATTTTCCTCTGATTTTGCTATTTTTAAAATAGAAATATGTATTTACTTCAGATTTTGCTATATCTTATGTAGAAATATGCTAAAATGTATGTTCATCAGATTTTATCTTTTTATTTAGAAATATGAAAATGATCTATATATTCTTTAGAATTTGAATTTTTTATACGGAAATATTTTAAACTATTACATAGTGCTGGCTCCAATCATACTGGGAATTATTATTTATTACTTATAATTATAAACAATTTTGGCACAAGGCTGAAAGGGGGGTAGAGATGGTCAACATCAACTATCTTAGACATAGGCAATCAGATTCACAACCTATATTGTTCATTACAATTTGCTCATTCACCACAAGAATTTATCCATCACCATTCAATCCACCACATACCACAATACCACATATTCACAGGGGACCTACCAATCATATTGGGAATGGCTGCAAAAATACTTTCCCCTCCCCAAGTTTTAGGCAGAAACACATAAATGCATGCTGGGATTTTTTCCTAGCCAATAAAATAACCAGGTTCTTGGTTTCATCTGACTCAGTCCCAGTCTGTCTTGTCTTGAAGTCAGAATGCTACATTTGTTTGTCCAAACTTGCTCTTCTGTGTCAACCCCAATTCTTAGCTTATGAACTTTTTGTCATATTACTGTTGTTTTGTATTATTTTTTTGCTCTGCTCTTTTTCTTGTTATTACAAACTTTGTCAATTCTGCTTATTGGAAAGTCCTGTACATATTTTGCAATTGACCATGGTTACTCACTCCACACAGAAATATGCAAAAAAAAAAAAAAATGTTGGGTAACTTTTGGATATCACCTTGAATAAATAGAAAACTAAACTTAACAGAAATCAAAGAGAAAAAAACTCAAGGAATTTGCACCAGAATTTAATCTAGAAACATGTATAAACAAAAAGGTAGATTTTCTTTTAAAAACTTGATTTATGTCAAAGCCACATGCAAGAAAAACTTGCACTTAAAGTCAGTCAATATTTTGTTGTTCTGTCATTGTTTCCATAACCAAAATTAAATGTAACTCCTAAAAATAAAACATGGATCTAAAAAAGGTTAATGACTTCTTATTTTATCAAAAATATTTTTTTCAATTTTACTATTTACAGAAAACAGTTCAATATAATTTTTGTATTTCTCACATATAGTAATGTAATCATAAAATGATACCATCCATCTTTTCAGCCATTGCAATATACTGTAATTGAATTTTAGCTATTAACTGATAAACGTAGCAATAACATCATACAAAGATGATTTAACCAAGTTATTTCAAGTCTTCAAGACTACATATTTGCTATTCTTCAATGTGCTGTGTCCCTTCAGAAGACTGGCAATTATGATTCTCCACAATTTCCTGTCTTTTGTAGATTTTAATAAATTTTTTCTTTTTGTTATCTCTTCTAAATCTTGTTCCACCATCCATTAACTCAAGTTCATTAGTTAGGTTATGCATTGTTTTGCTCTACCCCTCTTGTCTTCAATCTCTCTTGTGAATATCAAGTTTTCCAAGTCCTCTTTATTTCTGTGCTCTAGAAATTTCAACTATCTCTTCATAATGTCAAGTTTAAGTGTCCTTTTTGCTACCATTTTCTCTAAAACTTTGTCATTGCTCACATGTTCAGTCCATGGTATCTTCAGCATCTTCCTGTAGAACCACATTTCTGTTCCTTTGTCTATTTATCTATGAGGAGATTGTTCAGCACTCACTGACATATAGCAGGACTGATATTATGTAACACTTCATAGTTTTTGTTTTTAACAATTTTTTCTGTTTCTTAATACTTTGCTTAGCTTTTGGAAGGCATATTTGCTATTAGTGTTTTTAAATTTTAAATGAACATAGGTTTATCCCAAGGTCTTAAACAGTACATTATAAGCATTTTACCTGCACCTCCACCCCCTGCCATATGTACAATTTAATCAATACTTCTGTATGTTTATAAATGAATTGTCTATAAAACTTATTTATCCAGCTGAAATATTTATGAAATAATTAAGAAGCATTAGAATACATTTATTAATTGATCACACATCCTAACAAAATATATGTAACCATCTGAAGGCAAAATATTGTTCCTGTATTTTTGCCTTATATATATAATTTAATCCATTAAATTCAAGTCTTCAAAAATGGATATTTGCTATCACTAATTTTAAATGAACATAAGTTTATATTACTCTTTTAATAAACAGTATATTAAAAGCATTTTACCTATATTTTTGTCCCAATATATAGCATTTAATTCATCCATTGATATGTTTACAAATTATCTGTAAAACTCATTTTATCAGCTGAAATACTAATAAAAATTAAGTAACACTGTGGATCAAAGGAATATGTGATTAATTGGTACACATAACAAAATATGTGTATTTATCTGAAGGTAAACCGTTGTACTCTTAGGTAAGTAGAATCATACAATTAATATAGATAAATAAATACAAAAATTCTTGAATTTTTTTCTCTAGTTGTTTGAAAAATATTGAATGATCATGAATATTAAAAATATTATAAAAAAAATATTTAAAATATTTTAGTTTGTCGTGGCATAAGAATTTTACAGATTTTTTTTCTTTTTAATTGGAAATAAAGTCATTAATATGAATCATCAAAAAATTTGATAGTAATTTTCATTCCAACATTTTCTTACACAAGTGAACAAATGCTTTTTATTATTAATGTTGTTACTATAAGACTACCAGGTTTTGCTACTTTTAAAAGCCCAACACTCCTGAATTTTAAATTTTGCTACTTGTGATGTTATAGGCTACTTTCAAAATATGCTGGGTTAACTTGGACTGTCAATTCAAAATTTATTAGCACTGGGCTTTCGAATAGAGCCCCGTTCACTATTTGTAGCCCAATCTGAAAATTCAGTGCCACCATATTTTTAGGTGGTTAACAAAATCAAAAAAATAATATAAATAAAAAAAGAGGAAGTGTATATATTAAAGGATTAAAAAAAAAAAAAAAAAAAAGAAAGAAGATAGCTAATATACCAACTAGTTTGATTCATTTATTTCAGAAATGCTTGGATGTTGATACCATTCAAAGCCACTTGTGTAAAACAGGTGATTCTAATTTATACACAAGAGTTCTCTTCATTTCCTTTCTTGAGGATCAAAGAAAACCATACTGCAATAAAATCCATACTAACTTAACTTATGCACCTGCCTGACAAACTGATATATGCTGCTTCTATTAACTTTCTCACTCTTCAGTAGTGCTACATGTCAGTTATCTAACTGTCCCAGGGAAGGTAATATATGTCCTCCTTTTTCTAGATATGGGCCATATTTTACTACCTCTATTTTGAATATGGCCTTCTTATGTTTCTCAAGTATTACTTTACAGTAAAGGTTATTTTTGATTGATTTGTTTTTTTACAGCTTATCAACCATTTGAGGTTATTTAAAGCTGAAACATTTTTGCATTGTAAGAATTTGGGGGGATAATACTTTTCTGGTACAAATCTTACTATTTAATCCATAGCTGGGAGGAGAAGAGGTGGATTCATACCTTTCCCAATGATATTTGCATGTAAGTGAATATAATGAATCCAACTGGAATTTGAACTTGGCTCTCCAATTTCTCATCCTGAGCCATTATTCAATACATCACCTGCACATCCAAGCTTATAGCACCTGGTATTTCTCAGTGGTTATCCCTCTAGTTACTGACTAAGTTCAACATTAGGAAAAGTTAGCACTGCTATAGTTAGGTATCAGTATTACTTAGCTATGCTATTTTTTTAATTTTAATTTTTTATTTTGATTTAATTTATGGACACAGTAATAAGAACTTTTTTACTGAAGTAGGTTATGTCATAAATACACACAAAATTTAAGCAGTTACTTGAAATTCTACCATCTCAGGCCAAAATATATTGACAAGTATATGTGAAGGAATTGTCCATCTTTCACCACAAATAGAAAAAAAAAAAGTTTATGTTTTTGAATTTATATGCAATTTGAAATCAAATACAACTTTTAATAAAACTTGGAAAAAGTAATTGTTTCATCCAAATCTTGTTCTTTGTAAAGGTGTTGATTAGAAATATAAATAAATTGATAAAATTTTAAATTACAATTAGAACTTATGACACTATAATCAATAATCAAATTGTTCTTTCATTTTGTGATAAACATTATTTTCCTAAAATCAAAGCAGTGATAAATTTAGTAATATAAAATCAGAATTATTGTAAGTAAATTAAAGAAATATTTAATTTTTTTAATCTCAATAATGCAAAAGAAAATACTGACTCAGAAATTAAAACAAAAATAGTCAAAAGAACAAAGTATTTAAACAGAATGTTAACACTAGAATAAAACTTGTATATAATGCTTCAATCAAAAGAAATAATTATATTATTGACATTCTCATATATAAGCTTTGTGTAATAGTAACATAATACAATGTAATAAAGTAAAACTGCCAGCCAACATTTTATGAAAAGAAGAAAAAAGATTCTTTGATATTTCTTTATCAAATGATAATTTCATCAAAGTATAATTAGTATTATCAGATAATTGAATTTATTTTAATGAGTGAATGTACAACAACAGTATAATTTTAGAAATCAATTAAAATTATTTACACTATTTACATTTGGACTATTATCTTCATCTTTATTGTTTACACGCCATTGTGCCTTCCCGCCTTTATCAGAAGTATATTAATCCTGGTAACCTACAGGGAATTCCAAACTGAACCCTTTATTTAATCTATGGGGGTAGATTGCTCTTGTCACATTTCCCATATCTAGAGATATATTGTCTAGTTCTTACTTTTAGTTTTATTGCTTGCCACTTTTTTCACTGAGTCTAAGTAAATACTGTTTGATCCAAGGAATGAACTCACAATTACTGTGTCACCAAATTCACAAACCAACACTTTATTCCACTAGGCTAGTGATTTTCAACTGGTGTTCCACAACACACTGGTGTGCTGTGAGTGTAACATAGGCACACCATGAAAACTTTTAGAAGTCATTAATTATTTTTGAAAGCAGTCAAAAGAACAGTAAGTGTATATATCAAAATGAAAACCCCTTTAAACTGATTATACAAGTACATCATTGTTATAAATAATAAATGTATACATAATATATAAAATAATATAAAAACAAGCTTTATTAATAAACAATATTAAAGACAAAAATCGATCATAGCTACAATCATTGCAAGAAGATTTAAGAGTATGCTTGTCCAAAATTCAATCTACCTTGCAAAGAAGATATTCTAAAAAAAAAACAAAACAAAAAACAAAAAAAAGCAAACCTCAAGCTCAGATATCTCATTAAATGTTAAATTATAATAAACAGAAAAATAAATAAATATAAGTTTTTTTTTATCTTTTTATTACAAAAGATAATAAATAGATTTGTTTGATTTAAAAAAATAATAAAATAATTTAAGTGTGAGGTAGAAATCTAATTATAGGTTCACGAGATATAAAGGTTGAAAAACATTGCATTAAACCATTGTCCTGTATTTTCTATGGAAAACTTGAATCCTTAAACCTAACCTGTCTGCCAATGCTGATGCTGTTTGTCATGCTTATGCATAAATAATGATAACTCTTCATCTCAGAAATTAACATTTAATATATTTTGTTTTCCCAGACTTAATGAGGCAAATAAAAATTTGTACATTGCAACAGAAATATAACTAAATATATCAAGTTATATAATAAATCCATTCAAATTTTGACTAACATTCAAAATGACAATGCACATTTACAATTGTGGTTTTTTATTATTATTATTATCATCATTATATATTGAGTATATTGGGTTGATATATATATATATATATATATATATATATATATATATATTATATTGGGTTGATACATTGATATAATTGTAAAATATTTTTCTGGGCAAGAAAGACAACTAGGAATTTTGCTATATGACATTACCTATCCTCATTGTTGGAATGGAAATTTTTTTCACATTCTCCAGATCTATCATCTTCAGATAATTGTTTAGCTCACTACATCAAGACTTGTCTGGTCAGTGATTCCAAAATGTTTGAGAGATTGAAAGTTTGTTCAAAATTTATCAAATCAAAACTGAAATCATTCTTTTATTAAAAAGGTAGTGAAATGGTTATTAAAATAAAGAGGAAAGATTTCACCTAAAAACTGCTGGAAATTTTTGAATCAACCTAATATCAAAATCACCAAAATATAAAATCTCAAATTTTTATAAATTTTATTACATAATGCAGCAAAAAAAAAAAAAAAAAAAAAAAGGATGTAAACGACAAATAATCATGACAATTCTACATGTATGTACATCTGCACAGATGAGTGCACACGCACACTATGAAAAACAAACTTGCACCAATGATAAGTACATATAAAAAAAGAAAAGAGGTATAAGCTGTCAATTGCTGATAAGTGGACAGACAGGTCTGTCTATGAAACTCTGGAGTTGGGATGTTGAAGGTAACATGAATCATTTAAGTGACAAACATTTTACGTGTATTAATTATATATAAGTGAACATTGAAGTCAACACTCAGAGGCTACACAGGCTGTTTCATGCTGGACGCAATTGGTGGCCTGATGATTGTGTCCAGCATAAAACAGCCTATCACCTCAGTGTTGACTTCAATGTTCACTTTTATATTTACATACGCTCTCTCTGATATTGTGCACTTTATCCCATAAATATAGCACACCTTAAAATTATATATATATATATATATATATATAGATAGATAGATAGATAGATAGATATGGTAAGATAATATAATAATAAGCAAGTAATTTTATCAATTTTGCAGTAATCGATATTACATTACAATAATTAAAAGCACTTTATAAAATCTAGCCACTTGAACTCATCCTTTACATTGATCCATTTTTATATTTTGGCCAATCCATTCTACAGCCTTGTCCAGGTACAGACACTTTAAGAAAAGATAAGGACCAATATATAGAAGGAGTTCAACTTTCTGAATAATACTTCTTACAATTATGGAAGCTTGGTGGAGTAATGGGTGGTATTTGAGGAATTGGAGAGCCAAGTTTGAATTCCAGTCAAGTTCATTACATTCACTTACCTGCTAATACCTTTGTAAAAACTATAAATCTGTCTCTTCCACCTAGCTATGGGTAAATAGTAGGACAGATTGGGCCTTATAACATTGATTGGCAACCAGTCTAGGAAAAGGAAAATTGAATTCAAACCATCCTGAGAGTGTTGGGCCCCATCAGGCTGTCTTGCCCAAAAAACACCACTGCTGCTATATCTACAGTTGCCCCTATGACCCTAAAGGGTTACAGGTTTTGTGATCATGACTATTATTGAAATGAACTAATTACCTCTGTAAAGTTTTAAACAATTTTTGTTACTAACTTATTGTTCTGTGTAGTTATTTAAGATATAGATGTTATATATAACATACAAAAGTCAAAGAACTATAATCTAAAAAATTCTTTTACTGTCAATATTTTATTGCTAAGAAAGTATAACTGGTGACTAAATATTTAAATTTCTAAATGAATTATTCCTTTTTATTTTAATATTGCATTTCACACAGGTATGAATGATCTTTTGAGTTTTTTTTAGAGCAATTTACTTAAGACATTATTTTATATGTTTGATGAAATCATTTAGGGCTGGTGCATGCTACCCCCATCCAACGTGAGTAGGGGAGAAGCCTGATTGGGAGCCTCACTATATTATCAACATTTGCTTTTTCTACCTACATTTATATATATTACAAATTAAACTAAGCACAACTAACTAAATGATGAAATATTTTTGAGGATTTTGATGTCATTCTGGGATCATTTTTTGTACAAATCCATGAATTTATTTTGCTCATGTTAAGTCTTGAAAAAACATTAAAATTCATTATTTTTTATCCATAATGTTTAACATGTTAAATCATTTAACATTTCAACAAGAAAAATCTCAAACTGATGTTAAAAATTGCCACAAAACATTGTTGATTTATTTTAAGATGGAATGATCTATTATGACAGGTCTCTAATTTGTATTTAGATACAATGTATTTATTTTCAATTTTTCTAGTTGAATTGTTCACCTATATTGTATATGATCCATTATTGTACATAATTAGGTTAGAATAATATAGATTCAGGATGAGAAGCACAAGACCCTTGCACAGGTCCTGAAACCATTTCTTCATTGAAGTTAATAAGCAATTTTACATAACCAGATGCATCAGAAATTTATTATGAATATCTCTACAGACTCTGAAGATAACAAAAAGAAAAAAAAAAAAAAAGACAAAAAGAAAGACAAAAAGAAAAAAAAGACAAAAAAAAAAAAAAGACAAAAAGAAAAAAAAGACAAAAAGAAAAGAAAGAAGAAAAGAAAAAGAAAGACAAAAGAAAAAAAGAAAAAGAAAGACAAAAGAAAGACAAAAGAAAAGAAAGACAAAAAGAAATAAGAAGAAAAAGAAAGACAAAAGAAAGAAAGAAAAGAAAAAGAAAGACAAAAGAAAAAAGAAAGACAAAAGAAAGAAAGAAAAAAAGAAATAGAAAGAGAAAAGAAAGAAAAAAGAAAAAGAAAGATAAAAAGAAAATGAAAGACAAAAGAAAGACAAAAAAAAAGAAAAAGAAAGACAAAAAAGAAAAGAAAGAAAAAAAGAAAAGAAAGACAAAAGAAAAAAAAAGACAAAAAGAAAAGAAAGACAAAAAGAAAAAGACAAAAAGAAAAAAAAAAAAAAAAAAAAGACAAAAAGAAAAGAAAGACAAAAAGAAAAGAAAGACAAAAAGAAAAGAAAGACAAAAAGAAAAGAAAGACAAAAAGAAAAGAAAGACAAAAAGAAAAGAAAGACAAAAAGAAAAGAAAGACAAAAAGAAAAGAAAGACAAAAAGAAAAGAAAAGAAAAAAGAGAAAAGAAAAAAAAGAAAAAAGAGAAAAGAAAAAATAATAATAAAAAAATGTTTTTAGGGATACAATATAGGAATCAATCAAATTCCTTTTCATTTTCATAATAAAGTCATGATGCATTAATAAACGTAGATAAAAAACATTTATACCAGAATGTAATGACTAGTAGAGCAATATAGTGTTTAAGACACAGAAGCAATTCAAGAACAAATGCAGACAGTAGAAAATGAAAATAATCAGCAAAATTGTAGATTATTTGCACCAGTTGATTAGATTTGCAAGATAAAGCAAGCAACTAAAAAAACTAAGACATTTAAAGACAAATCCTCAAGTCATAGAATAATGAATGAGATCAAGATAGTCTTACAAGATCATGCATTCATTCATAAATCACTATGCAACATTAAAACAGAGGCATTTATAGGACAAATATCAAGCGAACCATTGATATATTAAGTAGATTTCAGTTTTTACTCATATAAACACATATTCATTAACAGCAGCTGAAGAGTAAATTAATTTAACTCAAACTTGTTACTTACAATCAGATCATTAATGAAATAACAATGAAAACAGAATTTAAATGAAAATATGAGATTTTTTTTCTCCAAAACCTGACTCAAAAACCACCTTGCATCCTGCACAAAGGTCAAGTTTAGGATCTACGAATCTCTTCCAAGGCAATTTCTAAGAAAATTTCCAAAATACATTAAATTTAAACTTTGTCCTACTTGTGTATTTTTATTCTTTAAAATATTATAAATAAAAATTACAGTAAATATTTAAATATCTTATGAATAGCTTGGATATATTAAGTCTTTTCGAAATAAGAGTTAAAATTCTGCCAATATGTTATTTATGAAATAAAAAATATTAAAACATATTTGATAAATATTATTTGAGCACACAATGTTAACAGCATCTACTTAGATAAAATATAAAATTCAAAAGTTTCTCAAGCACTAACACTTTTTGCTTGTTTCATACTTTGAAAATATAAAAACAATAATTTTATAGCAGTCATGTTAATAGTAATGATAATATTAGCCATTGACTTATAAAGAAACATTTTGAATTCATTGACTGAGCAGCTAGTGCTATTCCAGTAATGCTTTTTCATTCACTGGCCATCTGGCTGAGATCAAAGTGTATTATCTGCCTTCAGGCAAATAAACTACATTTTCTCTCTCAGTTGTGTTTCTATCTTTGGACATAAGAAATAAATGAGAGATGCCTGGTCCTGGGGATTCCAATCTTGTGGCAGCACCACCCTCATTGCACCAAAGAAGGAGAGTCAGAGGAATATTGATGCCAGCATGATGTTAGTTGTGAAAACGTCAATTTTTTGGCCTTAGCACATGTGCACATGCTTGGGCTCCCTACTTTAAACCAGTCTTGTGCCATAACACATCACTGTGGAGGAATGAGTAAATACCAAGTGTAGTACGTGTTCTCCTCATCTTTAATGGTAATATCATCTGCCTTCTTGTAAGGAAACATTCAGCATTCATTGACCAAGTAGCCAGTAATACTTTTGGTTAAAGTTTACAAAATCTTTCTTAAAACCATTTTTCAGGAAAATAATTTTCTCAAGTCTAGTAACTCTTAGTGTATTTTCCAGTATTAATGGAATGCAAACACCTGTATCCATCCAATCTTATTTATAAATGAATTGGCAATTGATTTCTGGTTGATCCAAGGTTGAAAGTTAAGCAAGACAAAGAAATAGCAAATTTGCATGTATTTATTTATGGAATATTATCAGGTGTGTGCAAATATTCTCAGCATTCTTTTTTGAAAACAACAAACTGAATACACACTTGCAAATTATTTTTCTGGGAATTTTTGCACACATCTAATAATCATAGAAAATTAGGATTATCAATTTTCAGGTGTTATATCCATATTCTTGTTACTCCTTGCCCGTCAATAGTTAAACTTTATATTTAGATTATGACAAAGGAAATCTACAAATGATGATAGCACAAATATTTTTTAATAATTAGGAATGAGCAGTGATGAAGAGGACATTGAAAAAAATGAATGATTTTTTTTATTAGTTTTCATTCACAGAATAATAGTAAGACATGAAACTGAAAGTTGGAAGAATTTAAGCCAAAAACAAATTTTAGATATTTTTGGTGGGGTGTTAATTGATGGTAATGGATTAATTATTTTCTAATCAATGGAAGATTGGCTTAGGTTTTGTTTAACTCCAGTTCAACACTATAAGTGGAAGAGTCCTAAATTAATTTTCAACTCACTGTATAGCCTCATTTTTCTTAGAATGCATGGAAGTTCAGGAATCTTGGCAACCTTTGACCTTTGCGTCCATAAATAAACAGAGTGTAGAAAGGACAGTTTTTCCCTTGACACCACTATTATTTTAACTATCTTCACTCCTCAGCAATGTTTATTGTATTAAAAAAAGTGTTGATTAGAATTTTAATAAAACCTAAACATATGAAACAGAATTTATACATTTTTTTTTGTTCTTGAGAAATGGCAAAAAAATAATAAACACTACTGGATTGTTTATTTATGATATTATTTATTGAAATGGTTGGCAAAACATTGGCTAATTGCCAATCAATTTGAACTTTATAAAATAGTAAATAATAAGACTTTCTTTAAAATTGGTTTGCATATTTTAATAATTTAGTAAATTTTTATAAATTTATGAATAAAAAATTGGTTTCACATATATTTCTTTATAAATTGGTAAATGATAAATATTGCATTGCATTAGTTTTAATACAACTTTATTAGTTCTTATAATGTTGTAAATAAACAATCAAATAAATTGTGTTTAATATTTTTTGTTGTAAATTCTGAAGAACCAAAAAAATGTATAAATTCACTTTCATCATATGTTAGGTTTTATTAAAATTCTAATAATCACTTCTTAAAACAATAAATATTGCCGAGGAGTGAAGGTAGTTAAAATAATAGCAGTGTCAAGGGAAAAACCATCCTTTTTTTTTGCAGGCATGAATGTCCAAGACTACCAGAATGTTTTTAGCAACTAGAATTATGTTCAATAAGTTCAAATTATGTTTTAATTTCATAGAATATCAATCAAATGTGTAATTTGTGCAATGGTTATCAGCCTGGAAAGTGGAATTGGTGAGCCTAGTTCAAATTCCAGCTTTGTTTATTGCATTCAGTTTCACACAAATGCCCTTAGGAAAGGCATGAATCCATGTATTCTTCTCTCGACTATAGGTTAACTAGCAGGACAGACTGGAATCTTAAACTTTATGTGGCAGCCAGTCTAGGAAAAGGACAATTTTGAATTCAAAGCTTTGGAGAAGGCAATGGGAAAATATTCCACTATCTTTCTGAAGAGGTCATGGCAATTCATAGATAATAAATAAAAGGAAGCTGTAGAGGGCCATGATTGTCTATGTCCTGAAAGGACATAAAAACAATTCTTGGTTTTTTAGGAAGTAATTTGAAGTTTACAAATATAAAGATGGATATTATTGTTTAATTTTACACCTTTCTATATGATCAAAAATGTAACAACAATCTCAAAGAGTAATTCATACTCCAATAAACAATTTTCTGAATCTACATCCACTTCTAAAATAGGAACATTTTATCATTATATACATCAAATTTATTTCAAGAAAAATGTATAAACAATTCTTTGGACAATTTTTCACATAGTTTGAAAATTCATAATTAAAATAAAATTTAAATGTTTTAAAATATATATAATAAAATTAAATTTGTATAAATATTGATGCACAATAGATAAAATACACCCATAAAAAATGTTTAAATTTTCTATTTACTTTCTACTGTGCTAACTTTTAAGAAAATAAAATCATTAACAATTCATAATTGACAAATTGTTCAAGAATATTTTAATTTAAAATTGAAAGATTTTAATATATATTTCAAGTTAACAAGTGTACATATTTAATCTAAAATTATGAGTCTAATAGATAAAGATATAAGCAACATTTTAGTGTAGGAAAATGTTATAGTCACTTATTATACAAAGAAAAATAGGTGCTTATTATAGACAGGCTTGCAACAGTTTAAAAATATGTGAAATATCGACCAGTTATTTTGTCTAAAACTGAGAATGGATACTTTTCAATAAATATTTAATGAAAAACTTTAGTAGAAATGCAGACTTTTGATGTTTCTGGTTACTATTAATAGAATAGTGATTAAAAAATGGGCAAAGTTTAACTTCTAGGCCTGCAAAAAAAAAGGTGTTTGAAAAGGATGTTCTTTTCTCTTGACATTGCTATTACTGTATACTCTCTTGGCAATGTTTATTGTTTTAAAAAGTTATGTTTAGAATTTTAATAAAAAAAAGTTACACTATTTAGCTGTTAGATTGTTTATTTACAAGATTATAAAATCATGTGAACTAACTAAAATGCAATATTTATCATTTACAATCTTAGAAAGAAATAAATATGAAAAAATTTTACAAAATTATAAAAATATGTGAATCAACTATAGTGAAATATTTATTATTTACCATCTTATGAATAAATAAATAAATATAAAAAGAGATATTTTTTATTCTTAAATTTATAAAAATGGCTGAACAAGAAAATTTAAATAAATACATTATAATGAGTAACTGTAAAAGTTTGGAAAAAAATGCTGATTCCAGGCATTTCTTTCATAACTTCACTAAAGTAGGTTGAGAGCATCTTTTCCTCTAAACAAAACTTTCTTTTAATTTTAGGTTTAGGTGAGATCATAAACACTCAATATTTTAAGTGTTTATCTCCCTATTTATTGAGTGGACAAAGTTTTCCTTGTGTGTAATTACAGAATGTCTGTAATTTTTACCAGGTATTTTTATTGATTAGGCATCCTTGATTCTAGATGTTGATTATATAAAAAAAAAAATTGAAAAAATTAAAACAAGAAGTAATTTGAGATACAAAATAATTTGAAAAGAAAATGTATAATGTCCAGAAAAATCAAATGTTTATTTAAATTTTCTGGTTCTATAGTTCACAGGTATTTTTGAATAAAAAGATTTTTCATATTTCTTTATAAAATGGTAAATACTATAGCATTGTATTTGGTTCATATATTTTTATAATTTTGTAAATATAGCATTAAACCTTATAAATAAATAATCTAACAACTAAATAGTGTGTAAAATTTTTGTTTACATTATTTACATTGTTGAGCTCATCTTTATTGCCATATTTAATTTTAGTCTGACTACCCTATGTGAAGGGATTATTGGAGAAAATACGGATGACCTTCAAAAGTGCGAAGTGTCAGACACCTCTTCTCGATGAGAACATGTCTAAGGACTGTGTATACACCATCCCATGCAGCTGTGGTAAGAAATATAAAGGAGAAACAGATCACTCCCTTAAGGTAAGACTGCAAGAACATTGTAAAGCCGTAACACGAGGGAAAATAGAAAAATCAGGCATAGCTGACCACATACTGAGGGGAACAGGAGATCACCCCTTGTGGGATGAGGTTGAAATAATAGACAGAGAACATCACTGGAAATTAAAGAATCAGCATATATGCTAGGCCACAAAAATCTCCTAAGCCAGCCAAGCATAGAAATGACTACAATATGGGAACTAGTAATATGGAGTGCTAGAGAAAAGCAATAATAACAACAAAAATTGCAATATGAGCTATGGTAAAAATAGTATCTGAGACTTTCAGTTTATAAGTCCCGAAAATTCATACACTTTTGTCCTCAAAGACATATGGCCCAGTGGGTAAAGGCATTGGTTGGATCCAGTGACTTGACCCAGCCAACTTGAACCACTATGACAGTGGTGAACAAAAACTTGAAGATTTTAGTTAAAGGGAGACATCGAGAAGAGGCATAGCACTTGGAACTAGAACAATGGATGAAATAAAGGGTTCAGTTAAAAATTCCAATCACCTGAAAATGGCCAGAGCATACAATGGCCGAAACATAGGTGAATATAGCAATACAGATGAGGACAATAGTCTGAACAATGTAAATAATTACAATACCTCATCACAAAAATATAGACAAAATTTTTGTTATTAAAATTCTATGTAGCTTTTTAAAACAAACATTCCCAAGGGAGTCAAAAATATACAATAATAGTGGTGTCAACAGAAAAACATTCCTCTCTTGACATTAGCAGGGGCTGAAGGTTAAACTTGTGTACTGATCAAATAAAATTTGTCTAATAACTGATCATTCTATAATAATACAATAATAAATATTAAGTTGGCAAAACATGATCATGTTATTTGCTAATAATCTTAACAAGGACAATTGTTTATTTTAAGCCAATTTTTACGAGAATAATTATAAAAGAAACCATTTATTATTTTGCAATTCAGTGAAAATATACATGTATGAAAAGGAATAAATCAGAACATTTTTGTCAATCTTGTTCACAAGAGTTTTCTGCAGAACAATATTTAATAATCACCCACAAAAACCAATGTATTACCCTGTCAAAGGGTCTATAAAATAACTTATGAATTATTACAAACTATAAAATTAGGTGTAATCATCTTAACTTGTCCAAATTTTTTAAATATAACTTTATTAAATTTTTTTCTTCCATCTTGTTTTTATTGCCATTTTTTGGTTTCTACGTTTATTTTAGGACCATTAAGTTAGTAACATTATCAAAAAGGGATACAGTTTATTTCTGATCCATAATGATAAAGTCATACAATCTCTAAAATGAGCTTAAGAGTTGGGACAAAAAGACAATAAAAAGATAAAATGTATCAAAATTAATAACACCACAAAAAAATTTATAAAGTAGATCACAAGAATTTTGTTATTTAAAAATACTCCCAATACAATAAAGATTTCCTGACCCATCAACATATGAGAAATAAAATGATTTTATTTAACAGAGACAAGAAAATAATTACAATATTGCAATAACTTAACCACTTGGAAGCAGCTGACAAGATATAGTGAGAAATTTCTTTGTCCTGGGTCTTTTACTTTGACCATCAGTGATTTAAGATAGCAATAAAAGTAATGATTGTCTTGAAGTTGCTGATATATCTCTACAGATTTGTATTGATAGTATTTAGGAACCTCAGAGAAAAAAAATATCAACATTGTTGAAACAAAATCCTGCTTGGAAGGAAAAAACGTCTCAGTTCCAAGTGGTTAACAATAATACTGTTAACAAAATGCTCCTTTTGGAAAAATTGGCATGTAAACCTATATTAAAGATAATTAAAAAAAACAAAAACATGTAAACACATTAATAGATAGGCTAATGATGAAAAAAGCATTTTACACAAAAGATATTTTACAATATAATTTCTTTAATTGTCAATGCATTTAATTTAATAGTGAATATTAAATCACAGATATTGAACATTATGCAGTGAAAATTTCAGATAAAAATTCAGCTAATAATTAAGTGTCAAACTATGGATTTATTGCCCTCCACCTTCCGCTTATAGGTAATCAATATCCGATTAATAAGAATTGTAGTTGATTATTATTTTAATGCATAGTCATATTGTATAATATGATTAAACATCACAATATTAAAATTATATGATTAACAGAAATAAAGCCAAAACCTAATTAATATTCTGATTCATTCCAATATTTCAACTGATCAAGCTTTTCAAATCATTAATTTGCAGAGAGATGCTTTGAATCTATTCCAAATTCTAAAAATCTATTCCTCAAAATTAATGTAATGTTTTATAATAAAAAATATGGTTAACTCCAGATAAATATGTAAAGTGATAGAAAATAGGAACAGTTCTGTTCATAAGTAAATATAGAATAAAAATTAATTCAACCAATGAGAAAATATATAATACAGCATTTAGATTTAGATGACCAGTCATCAAATATCCATGACTAAAGTAAAAGATGAAGATAAAATTATACATTTAACAGTTGTTAAATGTATTATTAACTAATTACAAAAATTATTTAACCAATATTATTTTCCAATCTGATGATATGCAAAATAAAAAAAAATCATTTAGTTTATTATTTAAGTTAAATGAAACTTTTAATCTTCTTCAAAAATTAAAATAAGCTGATATTTACCCTCCTTTTTATTTTAGACAAATCTTTATTTTCACCAACTACAATATTAAGCTAGTGCAAAAAAAAAAAAAAAAAAAAAAGCACTCCCCAATTTAGTGTAAACATTTCTGAAAATATTGAAAGCCAATCACCACTATTCCACAAAACTGGGATTGCCACTTCCGGTTCAGCCCCAATAAAGTCATTTAAAACTACAGGTCTTGATAATCAATGAAAAGCACTATAAAAATTCTGTTAATTTTAATTTTAAAAAAAGTTGGCAAATTAAATTTTGCTACTTTGTGCTTCTACTTAGATATAAATACATTTTATAAATTTTGTAACTATTTTTTTAAAAATGTAAGACTCTAGCATTATTAATTTTGACTTATTTACTTACCTCTTAATTTTGTAGTTGCTTTTTTGTCCCAAATTTAAACCAGCTGTTAACTTACAGTAGTGAGTAAACAACACAGATATTCAAACTAATTTTCCTTTTTCTGATTCTGCACTGTCTATACACTGCTGTAAATTCATAGGCTGATTAAAACTGATTAAAAAGCAACTAAAATATTAAGGTGAAATTAAATACTGCTGCCACTAAATCTCAAGCCATGAAGGCATTGAGCTCATGAGAGCCACCTTGTCCCTCCAGCATTCATTGTCTTGGCAATGCTTCAGAACATCCTCCAGCACAAGAATAATCTGCTGGAGGTCCTGGTGGATGACATTTTTCCACTGACTACATAGTCAGCCATGATATTGCTACCAGTTTGCAGATGGCAGGTTGAACTAGTAGACGACTATGGTAGAGTGGTCCTCAAGTCATTGCAGGATGTGACTGAGCCAGGGAACACAGCGCTGAGCAAAGGTGCAAAGGATCTCCTCATTGGATAAGATCAGACTAGTGTAAAATACTAGGTAAAATTATTAACAATGGTCAACAAGGCTTCAACTAATAAAGAATAAAAATACTGCAGTTAGTGAGACTAATTCCTAATATTCTTACAAAATTTACAAAAACCTTTGGCAACAAAGTTTCTAATGTTAAAATTATTTCATTCTTATTGCCCCAACTTTCATAAAATTGTTCATTTTTTTTTTAAGACATGTTCTACAGACCTGTTTATAACACAGCTTTTGATTAAAAAAAGATGGCTGCATTAATGCTTTTATAATTTTAATAGACATGCATATACAAGAATTTTAAAACAATTACTGATTTAATAAACTTTTCATTTTGAGTTCATATCTTCTTCAGTGTTATTTAAGTTGGGGTTTTTTATTAAGATGATTTTGGATCAAATGTAAATTTGAAATTGTAAGTTATCATGGAACAGCCTTAGTATTGCAACCAAAGAGGCTTTTCCCAAAGTTGGTCCTATTTGTGGAATAATGACCAAACTGACTTAAAATAGTCAAGAATAAGGCAGTAGAAATACTGCCCAGGAAATATATTCAATATGAAGGTGATGGGTACTTCTAGTTTGAGGGATGTCCAAGGTTGTAGACAGGATATGGTAGTGTAAATACCAGCCAGCTACAAAAAGGACAGGGCATAATTAAAAGCTGAAATGGTGATGTTGGCAATAAGCAACATATAGTGGAGGGGACACTAGCAGAAAAATATGCTTACCACAGCTGTAGAACAAGGAGAAGGGGTTTTGGACAGATGTAGTGTTGCTGTCACCACAGGAGCTGGAGCTGTGGGATGTTGGTTTTGACTGTGGGAAGGGGAGGAAGATGTAGAGGTGCTTGTGCGGGTCACAGTTCCCACACCACTGACAGTCACCTCTGTAGGGGAATATTTCAGAAGTGGGGAGGGGCCATGAAAGAAGCCACCTGGTTGGCTATGTCCACCGTTGACATCCAGTTCGTTCTGCACCAACAGACGAAGCAGGAAAGAGGAAAAAGAAAAAGCAGAACTTATCATCAAGAGTCAGAGAATTAAACCTATAGAGGCACAAGAGAAATAGAGGTCATTTGGTTCATATTTATAAAAAAATGTGAACAAAAAAAATTGCTACCAAAAAATATAAAAATTAAAATAATGAGAATTTTTCATTTGCTATTGATGGAAATTAATTATCTGTAATTAGATAAATAAAATAAATTATCTTTAAGAATAAAACATTTTTCTAATAACCAGACTTCATCTATAGAAATATATTGGAAAAAAATTATCTTTAAGAATAAAATAAGACATTTTACTAATTAGACTAGTGGAAAAATATCCTAAAAAGTAGTTAAAATAAATTTTATTATTATTATTAAAAAAAAGCTAAAAAAAAAAAAAAGCCCCAAAAAATCAAAACAAGCATATTTTAACTTATGTTTAAAATGTGTGTGTACATATACACAAGGTCTGATCAAAAAGTATTGGAACTGTTGCTATGGTAACAGAGCTAAAATATGCCAAGTGAAGCCATTTGGCACAGGTTGACCTTGAACTCGGTCAAACATACACAGTGTTACAAAATTCTTACTCACTTCTGTTATTTATAGCAGTATTTAGAAAGAAAGTGTGTAGTGTAATCATCTCACTACACCACAGAGGTCCCATCAGTGCCCATGGCTTGTGCAGCAGTTTTTGGCTAGGAACAACATTCCCCCCAGTCTGACAACCGTTATATTCCCTTAAAACTTTTTCGTCTTTCCAAAAATCAATTTCTTTTTAAAAGGAACAAAATTTTAAAACATCAGGGAATCCAAGAGAATGCAATGAGGCAGCTGCTTGCCATCCCAAAAAAGGATTTCCAAGAATGCATCCATCAATGGAAATGATGCTGAATACAGTGTGTGGCTTCAGAAGAGGACTACTTCAGAGGAGATTAAATGCTGAATTGATATGTTGTAGTTTTCTTTTTATAGCACCAGTCATATTTTTTTCAGACCTTGTATGTGCTGTGTATATATATATATATATATATATATATATATATATATATATATATATATATATATATTATAATTTTCTTTACATTTTAAAATATATGCCATCTGATCTGAAATGAAGCACTCACCTCCAACCATTTTAATTATGATTTTAGAATTGCCATTGTATTTCTTCTGTATTTTTTTTTTTTATTTTTTAAAAAGGAATTTGTGGTCCAATTCTTAAAAGGATTTACTTTTTTCAGAATGCCATGAGAATTTTCTCAAACTAATTAAATTGCTTAGAATATTTTACAAGATTATTTCTATTATGTAAATGTGACTATAATAAGCAAATGTTTCCTAATTTCTGCTTAACAAATAGTGTTCCTTGAATTTAAGGGGAATTTAACTCAACAAGTCAACCCTTTCCAGATAGATTTACTAAATCTACCCAACCAAACATATGCATTTGCTTACAACTAAGTCTAATAATAATTGTTGTATATAGTGCAGGTCCAAGAGATGTGAACTACTTTTAGTATGTAAGTTGTTACTTACAGCTCCACTGACTTAAAGGCCATGATCCTTCTAATCAAAACACTCTAGTGACAGACATGATGCAACAGTGATGTGCTTTAAAACTAGTTATTTATTTTATGATATTTCTTTGAGAAATTATCAATTCTGATATTATGACAACCAGGTAAAGACTTATAAATATTGAAAGTTGTCTAATAGGTCATTCTTGCCTGTTATAGAGTTTAAAGTAAGTAAAAATAGATAAATGTTAGTTTCAATGATGACTGACTTCAGTAGCATTGGCAGTAGGTCAAATTGTATATATTTACAATTATTTTATATTTTTTAGCTATTTGGCTTCCATGAAATGATAAAAACTTCATGAATGTAAATATCTCTAACATATAGCTTGAACATAATCCTATCAGAATATATTTGGGTAACTAGTAAAATTTATAAACAAGTTCAGTCTGGAAAGGGTTAAAACAAAGTCATCATGAATGCCAAAAAAGAAAACCAAAATCAAAAAAACAACCAAGCATAATTATAATAAATTTATTAAAGTTGAAAGATTTTCATGCAAGTTTTTAGTTAATATTTTTATAAAAAATGGGTATCCATATCAATTTACATGCTATAACTTCAAAGCTACTCAAAAATCAATAAGATATAAAGCACATATCTTTTCTGCTATGAAATGACACTAAAAATAATGTAAAGTCACTTTTTTCCAGTACATTAGGAACATGTTGTTTTGAATGTTACTGAAAAATTCCATTTTTAAGGGAAACAACATTAATTTTACTCAACCAAGAAAGGTAATTTTTCACCTGTATTTACCTTCATTTATATTTCTAATAATATTGATTTTAAGCTAACGAAAAAAAACAACCAACAGAAATTTGAATATAGAACTGGGAATAGAGATCAATACTAAAATTCTTAAAATACCTCCTCTTTGGTACCTAGACTCTATGAATTTAAGCTCATTACTAGATTGGGTGGCAAGATCTCATTTTACAGTCAAAATGACTAGATGCAACCATAATTTCTATGCTAACAGTTTCTTTCCTCACACTACTCACTTGTGGAACTCTTCTGGCTTCTTAGATTCCAGTCAAGTTTAATGTTCAAAAATTTAAATGCAATGTCAATTGTTATCTTGTCTTCTTAATTTCTGTTCTTTTATTGATTGTGGTGTATAATTTTGTTTAAGTATGTTTGTACTGTTTGTTTTTTTAAGATATCCTTGTGGGAGTTACTTTTCAGAAGACTTGTTTGAATTACTTTTTCTATCATTAAATTTTATAAATTTTATCTTGCTTTTCCAATTTATAATGATAATTAATGTACTTTACTTCAGTTACTCCCAATTTAACTACACTTGTAGACCAGTGATTGATTGGATGTAGTGCTGACATCCTACCAGTTCATGCAAACCAATTCTTAAAATTATAAAAGCTTAGTGAACTGGTTGTTGGATTATCCAAAAATAATCTTATATATTAATAACCAATATATAAGAGCTAAAGGTATTAATATCATGCCTGTAAGCAGTGGAGACTGAAAGAGGGTTTGCAGTGATGAACATAATTCATTCTTACAAAAGAAATAGTCTTGAAGTTAAAAATGTGGCAAATCTTCTAGTCATATATTTGATAGGTCTTCGATTGGATCTTTGGGATTGCAGCGGAAACCATAATACAGCTGATGACAAAACGCATCATACTTCTGAACAGAAATATGATGAGAACAGAATTTCAATCTGGAAATATCCAAATAAATAAATGTTTTCTATTAAATTATCAAAATGGTTTAATACTTTTTGATACTATAAAGTAATTTCTTTCTATTCTGAGATTGAAAAGAAAATAATCACAATAGGTTCCTAAAGATTACCTGCCTTTATAGAACCAGTTCCTGGAAATTTGGGATGACATTACTAGTTGGATGCTGTTTTTTTTTTTTTTTTAATTTACTTATATGGACTTCAGTTTCATTTAAAAATTGCTAAATTCAACATGAAAATGCCATAAATGAATTATAATTTAATCAAGTAAAAGATAGTTTTCCTTAGTATAATTTTCCTCTTACTATAGGTTTGGCTAGATTTTGTTTAATGCTGTGTCAACACTGTGTCCAAAAATTCCTATTTCTTTTAGAAACCCTTTTACTTAGCCAGGGGTAGCATCTTTAAAGAGTGTTTTTATATTCGTGATATTGTAGTATTTACTATGTTTAAGCTGATAGCTTTTACATTCAATCAGAATGTGCATAACTATCAATGTATGATTTCAATGGGGCATTGAGGTATATCTTCAGCTCTTAGCAGATGTACATGAATGTTGTTCATTCAATATGAACTCTAGTTCTGAGTAAGCAGTTGTATACAAGGAATTTGACAATGTAGATATTTTTGAACTAGTTTGGCTCCATGCATGGCATTCATATGAAAGTTTTATTCTGATGAGGCTATTTAAGAACACAAGTTTTTAGGCTAATGTTTTGGTTTTGTAGCAATTTACAGTGTTGGGTGAAACATTTGAAAACATAGAACCATAGCTACTGGTTGATGAAAGCACACAGAGCTGCAATCAATCCACTGTGTTGTGTGTATGTATATATATATATATATCAACACACACTATATAGAGTCTAGGTGTTGAAAACTTTAATTTACTGCATTGATAGGTGGTTGCCTTTTGTGCTTTTGTCTTTTTTTTTATCTACTTGTTTGAGATATTTTTCTTGTCTTTTGGTCACACCAATGATGTTGAAACACCAGTTCCCATATGATCACCAAAGTTAAGTAGCATCAAGCCTGGTCAGTACCCAGATGGGTGACCATTTGGGAATACCAGATGCTGTAAGCTTGGATATGCAAGTAGTGTAATGGATAATGGCTCAGAATTGTTAATTGGAGAGCTGAGATTCAATTCTAGTCAAGTTTGTTATATTCACTTATGCACAAATACCCTTGGGAAAAGTATGAATTCACCTCTTCTCTCTCCATATATGGGTTAATTAGTAAAAGTTGTATCACTAAAACCATTATCTCCCCAAAAATTAAAATTGCCTACAAAATATTTAGATTTTGGCATTAAATAACCATTTATATATATATATATATATATATATATAATTTTCCTCACTAGTACCATTTAGAGTTTCATGCACAGCATAATCTTCAAGTGCTGAATTGAGACCGGCTTAATTCAGGAACCTTAGTTGTGTTACTGGTGGGAAAAAGATGTATATTTATTAATATATAGTTTATAGCTGTGTTATATTGCATTGAGCACTATTTTCTTAACACTAGCACTCAATTATATACACACTTTCAGAAAAAAATAAAAAATAAAATAAAAAAATAAATAAATCTCCATAGACACCCCAACCTTACCCTGACTTGACGTCTTTGAATTTAATGGAGATATTGATACAAATTATTAACCCTTACACCCCTTTTCTTTAAATAATTGCTCTAGCTGTTACCATAGTAATTTAATAATGAATATGCTTATAAAACATGTAAATTTCAGGAATTAGTTATTCAAAAAAAAAAAAAAAAAAAAAAAAATTTCGCTTGAAGATGGAACAGAGCTTGGTACTTTACTTTAATTCAAATAATTATATTGAAGTTTTTGGCTCTTGTTTTGAAACATGAGAACTCTTATGTAGCATTGGAATCATATTTTTTAAATAAACATATATATATATATATATATATATATATATATATATATATATATATATATATAGTAATTTACATATTAAACAATGCATATATCCCCAACTGTATTTTATTTTTATTTTAAATGACTTCTACTGAATTACACACTAAACTCAGCTGCATAAAGTAAATGAGTTTATTGTAGTCTTATTTTGGCAGCTTGAAACTATATATTAATATGGATCATAAAAAAGTATATTTATAACAAAATAAGTTAGCATAATAAAATGAAAAAATTACTTTCATGTTTATTTTTTACATGTAATATTTTTACTTCAGAATTCATAGTTCCAGTATAGTTTTTGTTTCATTAAAACTGTTTTAACATGAATAAGCCAAAGACTAAAATACATATAACATTTCATACATTTTTGGGGTGGGAAGTGATAAGTCTGAAGCTCCACCAAATTATATATTAATTGTAATAAGACTTTAGTAAAGAAAAAAATATGGTAAGATAAAGAGGATTAATTTTTCAAGCCAAATTAATTATGCTCTTAATCTCTACTTTTTTCTTTAAATTTCTTAAGCTGACGACAAACTACCACAAAACCCAAACTAAAAAAAACTTCACTCCAAGTGGAATGACAAGATATGAGATAGACTTTTGTAAAGAATTCCATGAATACAATACAATTGATTTTGAATTCTTTAAGAGTTATCTATGCTTATCCAAAGGCATAAACTTCTTTTTATATAAAGATAAAAAATAAAGTGGAGATACATTTATCTATGAAAAAAAAGCATAAAAGTAAATGATTTTAAGAGGATATGAAAAGTTACCCTTGGCCAGTAGTTCATTTTGAAAAATTAAAGGAGAAAAAAGAACAAATAAAGTATCTCTTCATCACAACTGTCCATAAAAAATTTAAAATAGTTATAAATTATACTGCTCAGATAGATATTGACTTGTTTTTAAATTACCTCTTGAAAACCAACAAAAAGGCATTTAAATTTATACACTATAGGCCAAGTGTTTTGGGACCACTCTCTGTAATTAATAAGTTTCATACCTTCTTTGGTTTAATTAACTCCTACTAAACTAGGATGCTGAAACTATTTAACCAATTAGTGCATGGTATCCAATTTTTTTGTAAGAGGGTTACCTCACATTTGAAATCCACCAGCCTAAAGATTACCATTAACCAGCAAGGTAGATTAGACAAAAAGAGCTAAAATTTTAAGGAAACTTTATGTAGTAATGGTTTAATTTTGTTATTCTTACTAAATACATGATAAAATCCTTCAGGAAGAGAAAATCTCTTTGGCTCAGAATGAGCTAATAAATTAGTTTTGAAAAAGGCACGCAACCTTCAATTTTTAACAGATTCTTCAAAATTCAGAGGGTTGCTCAAACATTTTGGCACAGTGTGTGTGATTATATATATATATATATATATATATATATAATTCATTAAAAGAAATTGAGATATTACAATAAATCATTATTAAGAATAAAGGGATGTCTGTTGGACTATTTGAGAATTTCAAGCTATATGTATAAAATCACATAACTATGAAATCAAATATAAGGGATCATGTAACTGAATTTTATCTACTAATATGATGTAGATAAATGACTATCATTAGGTAAGTTTGTTTTTGAAGCCATTGCTACAGTGATGATTTAAATTGATCATAATTGAGCACATTATAAATCTGGCTTTGAACAAACATGTGTTAATAGGTCCTTTATTGCCATTCTGTTGACATGAAATACTTATTGTTTTTATATGATGCAGCATGTAAGTCATTGCAGGATCACCATTTATTTCATTTAATGATGGCAATAGTAATCAAAATTATTTTAAATGCAAATGTGACAGTAACAGTTGAGATATTAAACTATAAACTTTTTTTTTCACAAAAAAAAAAGGGAGAAAAGAAAGAGTGAAAAATAAAATAAAATTTAGAATACCAAGATAAATTCCCAAAATAAATGCAACAATAAAAATCAGAAAAAAATAGCCTTCTAAAAAAAAAAAAAAAAAAAGTTATAACTGCATACAAAACTAAAAAAATTAAATAATCCATATATATAGAAGATTAATTTGAATCATTAATAATTTCATGCCAAACTCTTTGATAGGGCAAATTCTCTAATGAAAGCCAGATTCAAGAGTTAATGAAAAACTTTTTTTACATCAAAATCTGTAGAATTTTACTCAAAAGTTAATAGAGAATTGCCTGATAAGTGGCAACAAATCATTGCAAATGGTGAATATAGAATTGAATATCTTGGCTCCAATAGTCTGGGAATGACTGCTAAGAACATCCTCTCCCCAAATTTATAGACAAATCCTACAGATGCATGTTGGGATTTCTTACTAACCAATAAAAATGGACAATTCTTGGTCTCATTCCCCATATTTTTGTTCTTTCTTGTCTTCAAGTAAGAACGCTATAACTACTTGACTGTATCCCTTTTGCACGTGAATAAAATTCTTTGTGAACTTTTGCATTATTATTGTTGGTTTACCTAGTTTTTACTTGCATATACATTGTTTACTTAGTATTATTTTGTCCTGTTCTTTTTTCTTCCTTTTCTTTTTTCATTGAGAACTTTGTCAATTCCACATGTTGAGATTTTTGTCAATTGCACTTAACCTTGGCCAATTATTCAACTGAGTTTAAGTGTACTTTATTTTTTTGAAGAATAACAAAAATGGAAATTATTCATGACCCACCCAATATATTGGTGTATATATAACACTTAAAGGGTACAGACACTACACTGATACTAGGCAGAGCATACAGACACTATGTTAATCTTAGGCAGAAGTGCCAGGGAGCAACACTTTGATTCTAAGCAGTGAGCACAGATACTACACTGATATTTGAAATGAGACAAGGAGCAACACTCTGATCTTAGACACAGTGCACAGATACTCTAATCATAGGCATAAGTGTTAATCCATTTGTAGACTGTTATTTTGTTTTTTGGGCATGATGCTCTTAATGCACATAATGAAGGCCATGAATATCAAGAAGTTTATTTCGTTTATGACCATATTGATTGATTGTTTTTGTCTGCTCCAAAAGTTCCACTTTTTATTAAGATACTTAAATGGAAACTAAAATAATCACTATCAATATTTTGAAAAATAGTAAACTATACAAAACTAAACTATTTAATTCTTATATTAAAATAAATTAAGAAAAGGAAGAAATGGCTTTGATTACAGTGAAATGAATTAACTCTAAAAGAATGAAGGCATATTGATCTGCTTGAAGAGCTTTATTCCTCAACCCCACAATGACTGTCTCACCATATACCCACCTAGTATGTAGTACAAATTTCATAGTGGCTTTTCCAATAGAAAGTACTATCCCTAGTCACCAGTTTTCAATTAACTATTAGTTTATGAATTGCATGCAACTGAGATGGCCTATCAACAAGTTACAATTAAAGTAAATCATAAATTAAAAGAGAAAATAATTAACCAAGATAAATAAATGATAGGAAAAAATAAACTTAATATCGACAAAATGACATGAGCTTGTTTTAGCTCTTTTCAAATACTCATCAAATTTGTATATAAAAAAAAAAGTAAATTTATACAATTTAATCATATTTATTTTAATATTTTTAAATATAGACTAAAAATAATTAAAAATAAAATGCTAAGAAATATTATTCCATGTCAAGAGATACATTTTAAAAATTACAATTTTAAGATATCAAATCTTTATTCTCATTGTAATACAATTGAGTAGATGTTAGTTTGTTAATAACAATGGCAAAAACAGATAAAGTTTCTGTATAGTAATTTCAGAAGTAACAATGCTGAACAATATTCATTTTGCACAAAATTATGATAAATTAATATTTCTGAAGTGAATATAAATTTTAAAGTAAAACTTCATTAATTAAAAAAACACATAACAAAAGATGCAAATGAATAGAAAAAATTAAAAACTTGTAGACACTTAAATAAACAAAAGTATTTCAAACAATATTGTAATAAAGAAAATAAAAGATATATTTAAAACCATGTAATAAAATTCTTTAAAAAAATTTAGTCAAATCTTGATAAAAAGTTGAAATATCAAATAAAATAAAATTTCCATATAAGAAAATATCTTATATTAACATAAGAGTATGTGTATTTAAGTGGACACTGAGGTCAACACCAATCAGCAACAATCCATTTCATGCAATCTTCAGGCCACAAAGATTGTGTTCAAGCATAAAACAGACTCTCACTGCTCAGTGTTGACCTTTGTCTACTTTTATATTTACATACACGCTATTCCTGATATTGATCACTTTTACCCATAAATATAACATACCTTAAAACTATACTTTTATTTTATATATATATATATATATATATATATATATATATATATATATATGTGTGTGTGTGTGTGTGTGTGTGTGTGTGTAGGTTTTGTGACAGACAAGGAAAATTTTGTAAGTTTTTTTAATTTTCTTGTGTGCTCAGACTTTTCTGTTTTGAAGATGGAGTGTGTGGAGAAATTGTCCATAGTGTTTATTTTCCCAAATACTTTTGATAATAGTGACAGCTCATACTTTCAAGTATGATCTGTCAAATACTTACCTGGCACAGGGCTCGTCCCTGAGCTGGTGGTATCAGGGCTAGGACTAACTTGGACCGGCTCCGACCTGGACCAGCTAGGACATGCCAAGACCAGCTTGGACCAGCGGCCTGAGTAAAAACATTCGGGTCCCCACGTTAAAAACTGACCTTGTGTCACAACCTGACTCAGTGGGGGGTCAAGTAAATATCTACTTTTGGATAATAGTTTAGGCATTTTCAACGAGAGGAGGAAGTTAATTTTCATGGTAAAGATGATTGTTAATATATTTTTAATTTTTGCTTCCTATACCATGTTATGTGAGAGGCATTTCTATGTGGAAGTTTTGTTTAGTTTCTGAACACAGTCAAGACATTTTGACCTCATTCATATGAGAATCAAGAAAAATTAAATGAGAAACTTACAAAATATTCCTTGTTGGTCATATCTAATGAAACATGTACAAAAGAAAGATTGCTGCCCAAATATACAATCTCTCTCCATATATATATATATATATATATATATATATATATATATATATATATAAGGTTTAGAAGTATTTATATTACATTCGGATTTCAAATTAGTAGAAAGTCATTGTATACCAAATAGCTTACTGCTTGTGGACAAATATAACAATCAAACCAATTACTTCACATCAAACATTGATTATGTAATTTTACAAATTGGGCCAAAACTGTTCAATATAAGTATTGTTGTAAGTATATTTTATTAAATTCTTTGACAGAATTCACATTGCAAAAATATCTACCACATTGCAAAATATAAATGAGGAAAATTTTTATTATCACTTCTTCCAGAACCAACAATTTCACTCAAGGATTAGAGTAAGATTATGGGAGGTTAAAAATAATTTTCTTCCCTAGGTATTGAAGAAAAATTCAAAGTTCATGCATTTAACAAAATAAAACACAGTAAAAGAAATCAATTTAGGCCTGTAAAAATGCCAAAGTCAAGTAAACTAATATGACTGCAGCAATCTGCACAAAAAAATCTGTAAAACAAGAAAGGTCTATGAAAAAAAAAAAAAAAAGAAAGATTTAAAAGCCCACAGGCAAAAAATTGTTGTTTATTTAATGAAGAGAAATAAAAATGTTGTATCATTCTTTTCTATCAGGTTAAAATTATACTGACAAACTTTTTGCATGCAGACACCTGTAATTAAAATAATAAAAATAAAAATTTAATTTACATTACCAATAAATTAATTTAAAAAAATAATATAAGAATAGCCAGAAGTAGATGTCTTTTCTTATACATACAAAATCTCAACTTACCTTTGATCGCAACTCACAGACCTGGTTCTTCAGATTCTTACTTTCTCTTAAAAAAAAAAAAAGAAAAAAAAAAGTATTTCTTTAATATAACTTAGTAGTACAAAAGTGTCAGTTTTCATTTCAAAATAAACTTTTGAAGATAGTATACTTTTTATATACTGTATTTTCTTATGTATAATACAACTTGAGTATAAAACGATCCTGTGTTTCTGAAGCTAAAAACAGTGAATAAATTATATCCTTGAGTCTAGGAAGCATTTTGACAGAGGACGGTAAATGCGACACCGAGATCCGTAGACATATTGGGATGGCCAAAGACGCATTCCAAATGCTGGGCAAAGTATTGCAAGACAGGAAGATTTCTTTGGTAACAAAGAAAAGAATACTGAGCTGTTACATGACATTTGTCCTTCTTTATGGCAGCAAATGTTGGACGATTTCTTCAAAGATGAAGAAGAGACTCTAAGCGATGGAGATGTGGTTCTACAGAAGGATGCTAAGGATATCATGGACCGAGCGTGTGAGCAACAATGAGGTCTTAGAGAGGATGCAAACAAGGAGGAGGCTTATACTTAATCTCAGAAAGAGGCAGCTGAAGTTTCTGGAGCACATAATGAGGAAGGAGGGCCTGGAGAATCTGATACTCATGGGTTGAATAGAGGGAAAGAGAGACAAGGGAAAACAATGCTTGACATAGTGGGGGGGAGCTTAAGCAAGTAGATGACAGAACATGGTCTTGGGAAGGAAGCAGAGGGAAGGAACTTGTTGAGAGCTGCAAGGGATAGAAGGAGGTGGAGAGCCATGATCGCCTATGTCCTGAAAGGACATGGCACATAAAAAGAAAGTACAACCATCCTTATGCAGATGTAAAGACATTCAATTACGCTGATACCCAAAGAACAAATATTGCCAATATATCAAGTACCTTTAGCAAACAAAGGTGTTTCAAATAAGGTTTTTTAAACCGAGTAAAAATTTCTGATAATGTGTTCCTTTTCTGTCATGTCCCTTCAGGACATTGGTGATCATAGCTATCCACATTTTCCTGTCCTTTGTGGCTCTTAAAAAATTTTGTCTTTTTGTTATCTCTCCTTATCCTTGTTCCACCATCTATTGGCTCAAGTTCACTAGATAGGTTATGCATTATTTTCCTCCATTTCTCTTGCCTTCAATCTGTCATGTGAATATCAAATCAAAATGAAAATTTTCCTGTTTCTTAATACTTTCCTGAGCTTTTGGAAGGCATCTTTTGTGACTCCAATGCATCTTCAGATTTCAATGTATCACTTTCTGTCCTCTGTTAAAACACTTCCCATATATTTAAATTGTACTTGTTTGATTTTGGTATTTCCAAATTGTAATTTACATTTTGGGTTGTTCCTTTTGCTAACAACCATGCATTTGGTCCCAAAATGTTTATAACCTTCATTTGTACAATATATATCTTTTTGAAAATTTTTTCCCCATCTGAGTAGTAACAATTGGCTCCCCATATAAAAAATTATTCCTTGAATTTTATATTTTTCAATTATTCCTTTTTCTCTCAAGCTCTTTTCTACTTTTAAAAGCTTGTATATTTTATTGAATTTACAGTAAACATTTGTAAGAACAAATTATCAGAAGTTTCTTTACAATTTTTTTAAAACCATTATTTGTAAAGAGTGTTCCAATAACTTAGACCGATTTTAAATATGAATTAAGTTTAACCATCTATAGACTTTTTCTTTTTCTTTCATATTTGGCGGAAATTTGGGCGATATTATTTTTGACATATAATTATCATGACTTAAATAACATGATCCAACAGAGAAATAAATAAATTTTCACCAATAACATTGATTTATATACTGTTGACTTTGATCCGTCTTAATGAAACACCCTTATATATAATCCGTCTTAATGAAACACCATTTAGATTATTCACAACAGGGATTATAAATATATTGACAAATAAAATTTCAAAATGTGTGTATATATTTCTTATTTTTATCATCAATGCTATATTAAGTAGATATAAATGTTCAAGTAGATATCCCTGTTTTTATTAAAAAATGTAATTAATATCAGCATGGGCAATTGAAAGTTTTAATAAAGAAAATGTACCTCAAGTCTTTTAATTGCCCAGTAGACATCAATTTCAATGTTTAATAAAATGTATATCCATTAAATATAATCTTTATAGTAATAAATAATGCATTAAAACATCCAGTAATTCCTATGAAATAACTTTGTTATATGTGTGTGTGTGTGTATAAAAACGCACACAAAGGCCACTCAGTATGACCATGGTAAAAGAAATTATCTTAATAATTATAATTAACATTTTAATAGAAGAAACAAATTATAAATATAAAAGAGCAAAAGCAAAATATTAATTCAACAAAATTCATTTATAGAGAATTGGGACTGGTTTTAATTACAATCTCAAGATTAAAAATTATCAAAATACAAAAATGTATTTAAAGGCTTTGTCATAGGAATTTTGAAAAATGTTCATGAAAAACAAATGAATCTTTTAGAAATTGTCAACAGAATAAGGCACAGAGAATTTTTTTATATATATAAAAATAAAGTATATTATAGATTAACACTTTAGCATTCAGCATGCTCAAACCCACAACATAAATATCAACTTTCAAAGTCTCACTGTTAGCATGACTTTGTGTTATTTGTGATGATGTTGCCATATATTATAGCAGAGTATACATGGGGTGGGTTGAATATTGAGAGCTATTATTTACGGGGTCAGTTGAATGCTAAAGAGTTAAACAAAGTGTGTGTGTGTATAAAGAAAAAGAGAGTAGTGGTTGAAATAGTGACTGAAAATAATTAGTGACCAATATAATAAAAATATAGAAAACAAAGTTAAGTAAATTTAGGAAAATTAATTTTAGTGGTTTCAGGTATCAGCTTGTTCTCATTTTTAAAATCTTCCAATTACTGTTATAAATTCTAATCTAATAAAATTGTAAAATGTAAAATTAGCTCCTTACGGTGGGGTTTCATTTATCTGGGGTTGATTCAGAGAACTTTCAGCCACTGTAGTATTTTTCTCAGAACGTACCACAACCATATTGAGACAAGTAGAATGTTTGATTGCCTTCTTCAAGTCATTTTCATTGCAAATATAAACACCATTCACTTCCAGGATCCTAAAATGCAATCAATGTAAAAGAAAATAAAAAAGAAATAGTCATTTTAATATTTATTTATATACACAAAAAAATTATTATTAGTTGACTATCTAAGTGGGCCATACAAGTAGTATAATGGCTACTAATGTAGAAAGTGGAATTCCTACCAAGTGTTACATTCACTTTAATGCCATTGGAAAAATCATGAATCAATCTTTTCTCACACCAGTTATGGGTTAAATAGCAAGGTAGACTGGGTACTGTAGTCTTGAGTTAGCACCCACCTTAAGAGAATAACAACACTGAATGGAAAACGGTTTTATTGAAAATAGATTTGATTACACATTTCAACTTTTCTAGTCTTCATCAGATGAAAAAAACAAAAAGAAATATATGTATATGTATCTGTGTGCATGCTTAAATAATAAATCATTAGTACTTTTTCTACTAAGCTGGTATTTTTCATGATGAAAGAAAAGTACTAATGATTTATTATTTAAGCATACACAAATATTTTTTTCATTTTTTTTTTTTTAATCTGATAAAGTCTAGAAAAGACGAAATGCATAAATCTGGTTTCAATGAAATGGTTTTCCATTTGTCATATTTCTTCAAAACAACTTTCAATGCAAAACTATAGAGAAATCAGTGGGAAAGCACCACCACTCTTTTTCCAAAGAAGTTATGGTAGTTCAAAAATAAGAAAAGGAATCTGTGGAGAGCAATGATTAACTACATCCTGAAGGGACATGGGATTAAAAATAAAAGGTCTATATGAAAAATCTCTTTTGACAGTTTTTACAAAAACTTAAAGCAATTGTACATGAGTGGATCAATAAGTTTGTAGCCTGGCACAGTTATTAGCTGAATCTTTATGTGAGGCTTTCATTGTATAATGTTCAATTATCTTATTAATGAGGAAGTATGAAGGCACCAAACCCGTGTAGAAATATCTAAACAGTGAGATACAAACAACCGCATTCTAAGATCAATGGTTAAAAAAGGCTTTGTGCAAGTGAAGCCTGAAGGTCTTCAGCCTTCTTTGAACATTGTGGACTGATCCTACAGATTTACAAAGAATTGTACCAAATAACAGAAACCACATCACTTGAAGACTACCAACAGCAGCAATAACTAAAATGAATAGCACATGCAACTTGAAGAGAAAATAATGACATAATCAAGATGTTGATATTCCACACTACTTCAAATAAATAGTTAGGAAGGAAACACTTATCAATACTGGAAAGAGCTACTGAACTGGAGAAATCTATTTTCCTGTAAAACTGTTTTAAGAAAATGATTTTATAAATTTCGAAAAATTAGTACTGGCTGCTCATTCAATGATTGCTGAATGTTTCCTTATAAGGAAAAGGCTAATATTACCATTGCATTAAGTGCATGGATAAAGAAGGAGATTATGATGAAAAATAAATATTTGTTGTGCAAAATAATTGCTTTTTTATCATTAGGCTTGTGGTTACATATATAATTGTCAATTGTTCACATTTGGACTTTGAAAAGGAATTTGAATTCACATCCAAAAAATATTTAGACAATTTTATACACAGAAAAAACTCTTCATTAATACATTAATTGCAACATGAAGTGCATATCTTTTCTGCATATTGCCTCTGACACATGTGCATCTATTCTAATTTATTATTTAACATAGTATAAATAACTATAACAATATAGCTATCCTTAGAGTTGTTGTTTTTATATCTTGTTTTAAGATTGTTTTTTGTTAGAAAATGTTGATACACAAACACATTACATGGCACTATGAAGGAAAAAAATAGCCAGTGCTGTGGACACAAATTAGCATCTTTGCTTATAGTTTAAGAAATTTTTTTTTATTTTCCAAATTAACCATAGTCTCATTTAGCAATTTCTAATGGTAAAAATCAACAAAGAAAAATTATTTCTTTATAAGTCTATAAAAACAGGGTCTGATTAAAAAATAAATCTTTTAGTAAAAAACATTAAAAGAAAAACAGAAAAAACAAGTAGATAAAAAAATAGGATAGTTTTAATAATATATATATATATATATATATATATATAAAGAAAAAAACAAAAAACCATTCATGGAACCAACAGACAGCTTGCCAAAACCTAAACTCTTATCCTGATACATTCTTGAATTAAGACAACAAAACTGAAAAGAGAAAAAAGACTTGAAAGCAGACTTAAAACGATCAAAGCCTAGACTGAGCAAAAAACACTTACCAATGATCACAGGTTATATAAAGCCCATTCCTCCCTTCTTTCATTTTCATTCAAGTTGGCTGAAGATCATGTGTGTGAAACTCAAGTCATGACTAGAACTGTCCTTTCATTCATATATATATATATATATGCACACAATTCATATACATATATTATATATAAACACAATTCACATATATATATTATATATGAACACAATTCACATATATATATATATATATATATATATATATATAATCAGACCAAAAAATTTTGGATCAATAAGTGAATTTAAATTTTTTACATGCACAAGCAAAAAAAACAAACAAAAAGTGAGATATAGATTTTAAAATTTTTATATAGAGGATGGGAAAGAGAGAGGAAGATATGGAAATATCTGTTTAGATAGATGGGAAACAGTAAAATGGGAAAATATGTTTTAAAATAAGGTTTTAATAAGGGGGAAGGGAAAGAGAGAATGGGGGAGAAAGAGATGGAGATATATATGTCTAGCGAGAGAGAGATGGAGGAAAGAGAGTAAGATAATGAAAGGAAGGTAAGTATTATAAAAAATACCAACAGATTGACCTTGTTTCACCAGATGTGACAAGTAAAACATTATAAAAAAATTATATTGAACTCTTTTGTGGATCACTTTCAATATTTTATATTAATAGGATCTACTTGAATTACTTACCTACAGATTGTTATATATATATATATATAATTCCTCAATAATATATATATAACAATCTGTGGGTAAGTAATCCATGTAGATTCAAAATATAATTCATCAATATCTCTATAAATATAAAAAAATTCATCAATAACTATATATATAATTCATCAAAATCTACCTATAAAATTCATCAATAGATATTATAAGTAGAATTTTCTCTCTCTCTCTATATATATATATATATATATATATATATATATATATATATATATATATATATATAAATAAATAATCTAAATAATATATAATAATATATAATATTCAATCATAACACAAAAAAAATTGCAGACAATATTTAAAGATACAGTAAAGAATTAGCAAACAATTTTCATTAAAAAATTCAATTAAAAAGAGAAGATTTCAAAATACCTGTCTCCATGGTTTAAATCCAGATCTTTGGGATCATCAACTAAAATATATCCTTGATCTGTTGTTTCCACAGAAAAATTAAAATCAGAATTTTCTGGTTGGCACAATTGTATACAACATACTTCTCTTCGTCGCTCAAGGCCGAGTAGTTCATAGAGAGATACCTGACGTGTGACATTCTGAGGTATATGGTATAAAAAGAAAACAAACATTGCATAACCAGCAATCAATTCATTCAATCTGTAAAATGTACTTTTAAAATATATTTATAAAAGCAAAAATCTGACAAATATACAAAAGATTGAATAGGAAGAGTAATTTAGATTAAATATATAAATATTTTAAAAGGTGTACAAAATGTCATTTGATTAAAAGAAAATGTGTTAAAACAAGAGTAAAGAATAGTAAAAAGTAATGCAAAAACATTTTTTAAAAATGTCTATATTACCATGTAAATTGGTAATATCAAAATAAAAATATCATTTAACAAAATATCAGCTTAACCAGTTTACTGATCCTCCCCCATCAGAGATCAATCAAGGATGTAAAATGTGCACAGTAAGTAAAAATGAAAAACACCAAAAATCAAATTTTATATAAATATATAAACATCAAAGGCTAATTATACTTTAGTCGAATGACCGCTATCTGATCCTAGAAGCAACAAGTATTCTTGGTCCTGAGGAAGGTTAACTTTGATTTTCCTCTTAAGGTTTCAGAGGCAATTTATATTAAATTCTACCAGCTATCCCTCTGTGAGCTGGAGGGCTAAGCTGGATTTTTTTTTATTAAATTTTTGCATATCAATATTATCACTTTACAATAATGCAAACTTTTTTTTTGTTACTTTCCTCTTGTTTTAACATGTCTGTTTTAATTGAGATTAAACATAATGTTATTCATGTATGTTGTGTATGATACACCTAATTTACATAAGCGGACTACCGACCATATAAATATGGGTTGGTACCGGAAGACGGGGAAGATAGAGATTAAGAAATTGAATCCAGAGACTCTGCCCGACTGCGATTTAGTCAACCCATTATGCAGGAACAGTCTTCCCAAGAATATACCAAACTAACTGTAAATATTGTGTACCTATTCTTTGTTTCAATACATTTTGTTAACGTACATTTTGTGTTGTATTATTCCATGCTTATTTAAGCTTCAACAATGTATAATGATTTAAAATAAGTGAAATATTTAAATAAATGAAATGACACTCACATAACTACTTTAAGTTTTCAGAACATTGAAAATCTTCAATTTATAGTGATTTCCTGTAATCTAGGGACACTTTGACATGGTGTAGTGATTAACAAGCTTGTCACAGTAAATGACAAGTTCGATCCTCACTGGATCTTCCACACTTTTGGCCTTATGCCACATCTAAGATACATTTAGAAAATCTTTACTTCTGCAGCCCATAATGGGGGAGGATTATCATCACTAAGTTGCGTCTTTGTCTTTTGGCAGAATGCAACTCAGTCATGGCTCTGTCTGCAGATGCAGCTGAAGAAAATAAAACCTGTTAGGTGCTGATCCTGGGAAACAGCTGCCCAACGGGGAATCAGTAGTCATACTGATGTCAGTACAAACAACAGTTGCAGAGGCTGGGCAATTTTCGTCCTTGGCCCAAGTGTATGTGCTCAGGTTTTCCATGTTAAATCTGACCTTGTGTCACATCTCATCTCACTGAGGAGACTGGCATAAATAAAACTTCCTGTAATCTAGATAATCTTGTTATAAATTATTTGGGAGTCATTTTAAATGGGTAAGATTTTGTTTAATCTTTGTGGATCATTCTATGACTCATTTTAAGTGTGTAAAAAATTACTTGACTGCAGAGAACCTAATTTATTTTTATGCAAAATAATTTCCATTTTTGGGAACCAATTGTAATTATTATTATATTATCCTAACTGTTTCTTATATATATCATAACAAGTGATAAAAAATAGGTTACATATGATGATGTACAATGCAAAAGGCAGTGAACTAACAAGGATAAATCTTCACAACCAAACCCAAAATCTGAGCTCCATGAAATAAAGATAATGTTCTACATGTGGTGGAATCATTGGGGTGCTATCATTTTGAGTTCTTAAAACACAACTACACATTTATAAGTACAGCAGCTGCAACATGTCCATAAAAGTGCCTTGCATTTGTCAACAGGAAAAGTGTTCTCCAGGAAAATGCAAAGCCACATCCAGAAAGAATGACACAGAAAAAAATTTTGAAATTCTGTTGGTCTGTTCTACTCTACCCACCATATTCACCAAACCTTGCACCAACTGATTATTACCCATTTTGAGTGCTGCAAATCACTGATGGAAAATTCTTCTCTAATGAAAACTAGATTTTAAGAGTTTGTTAAAATGTTTTCATATCAAAACCTATAGAATTTTATTCAAAAGGTACCAAAGAGCTGTCCAATAAGTGACAAGTCATTGCAAATAATGGTGAATATATAATTGAATAAAATGTAATTGAGTTTTATTTTTTGAAGAATGAAGTTGATAAACAAAAACAGAAGTTATTCATGACCCAACCATATAAAAAAAAATTTTATTAAATTATCTCTTTTTATATATATTTTGAATTATATATTTGTCTTGACTAACAAAACTTAATGTATCACAAAGCATTTTACTTTTAAGAAGTTTGGATTCAGTTCAGAAAAAGAAGTTTGGATTCAGTTTGGAAAACAAACTAAACTCTAAATATTTTATTTCTACACTCTAAGCATTTCTTCTCTAATCCTCTTTTCAAATGTATCTCATCCTTCACAATATTTCAATGACAATTTTAGTCAAAGGTTTCCTTTAAGGTAATGTTTTTAAACCTTATAATGCAGCTATATGTATAATGTAAAGGGATATATCACTTTATAAAAATGATTGGTATGAAGTCAAGAGAAAATATTTTTTATTTACATGCAGACTATTGTCCTCATTTTGTTGTTTTTATCACGTTTCAGCTGTGACCTCTGGCCTTCATCAGGTGTATGTTTATCCTGGTAACTTACAGTGAAATTCTAAACTGAACCCTTTATTTAATCTACAGAAATAGACTGTTCTCATTCCACTGTCCATGTCTAGGGATATCTCGCTTAGTGCTTATTTTTAGTAATGATCACTGTTTCCATTGAGACCAAGTACACATTGCTAAATCCAGGGATTAAACTCACAATTACTATGTTACCAAATTCACAGACTGACACTTTAATCCATTATCCAGTGGATAAAAGTGTTGGTTGAAGTAATCCAGTAATGACCCAAAGAGTTGGGAATTTAATACCTGGCCACAGCAAATGCAAACAAAAACTTGGAGAGTTGAGTTACTAAAGGGAAATAACTGAAACTGAGATATCCAGAAAAGTCACGGAACTAGAACAATGTAACCTGGTGGACGAAATAAAGGGTTCAGTTCAATGAAGGGATGTCTCCTCAAAGAGGCCCTATGCCTCAAGAGGATATTGGGCTTCAAACTCTCACACTACCTCAAGTGGAATTCCTATATCTAGATCAGCAGATTAAATAAAGAGTTCAGTTCAAAATTCCCTGAAGGTTAGCCAGTTTGACAGACACCTGAAGGCAGCCTGATGGAACAATGATCAAAATGTTGTGATAACAAGATGAGTACATTAATCTAAATGATCTCAAAAATGACCTACAATCTGTTGTTAACTGGGGCAAGAAATGGCTTGTTAATTTTAATACATCCAAAACAAAACTGCTCTCTTTTAATCAACTGAGGGAATCTTTTTTGCCTTCCATCAGCATAGCTGATGCTAACCTCCAAGTGAGTAACTCCTTGTGACTTCTCAGGCTAATGTTTTCCACTGACATGAAAAGGAATGATTTTATTGAATGAATTGATAGGAAAGTTGATTCACTCTGTTGTGCTAGACAATTTTCCCCAACAGAATCTATCTTATATATTTATAAGTATACCACTCATCCATGCTTTGAATATTGCTGCCACATCTGATCTGGAGCTTCTATGTATTTAGAGTATTCTCTTACTTTCAATCGATCAATTTGTCCATTGTAACATTAATGGCCTTGTTCTGCTTACAGGCCAGATTATAAGTACAACATGACTGCTGGATAATTTTACCTGTGTAAGGCCTAAGTATAAGACTAGCTGAAATATGAAACAAAAACAAAAAGAAAAATATGAAATTCAATAATGTAAGTTATTTATTTATATTTCAACCTGGATAATAAACTAATTCATTTCCAGCTTTAAATAAATCCCAATCAGTCAGGAAATCGCCATTATATCATTTGTATATGTCCACCTGTTTATCTCATATTCTCTCTAATAATTTCAGAACACAAAACAAAGAATGACAATACAGAAGATTTCATGTAAAACTAATTGGTGAAAGTAGACAAAAAAATGCTAATTATTTAAACCATCAAAATATTTCAATATTTCCAATTTTTGGAAGAAATCTCAAAACACATTTGAAGAATGTGTAACTTGGTAAAAATCCAAAAGCCACACAGAAATTGGATAGAGCTGCAACAAATTAAGAGAGGAACTGAGAACAACCCATTAGTTAGGTGTTTGTTAATATATTTAAATAACAAATCCATAGTCAAAATAACTATCACTTTGATTTAAAAAAAAATAAGTGATTTTGATGGCTACTGCTCACTGTTGGTGATACCTGTAACCACAGTTCACTACTAGTGATACCAAGCTATACATCGTGAACATCTATATAAAAAAAATCAATTAAAATTTTTTAAAATTAAATTGAAAATTAAGTAATTTTTATTTACATTATTTACATTCAGACTATTGTCCTTATCTTCGTTGTTGTTATCACAACATTTTGGTTGTTGTGTTCTCCAGCCTTCATTTGCTATATATATATATATATATATATATAATGAAATGGACAGAGTCTGACAATTATTTTAAAGACATTTTTATGTTTATACATTCTTTTTATAGATACAAATATTTAAGTAAATGCTCTGTTTATAATAAACAGTATTAAACAACATTTGCCAGCATGAATGTCTGAGAAATTTTTATAGAAAATATTCATCCTCTGACAGGAATCGAACCTGTATCCTATATGAAAATGTCATATAGCCTGACATGCCTTTAAAATGATTTGGCCACATAAAAATGTCTTAAAAATAATTGTCGGATTTTGTCCATTTCATAATGTGTGACGTCATTTGTTTACATTTGGATACGCCATGAGCAGATATGAATGTATATGAGAGAATCATGGAAGATTGTAGTTTAAAGACAGTAAAATCGACCTTGCTAACTGAACGTTCCACTGTGGCCAAATTGGTTAAAGGCACATCAGGCTATATGATGGTTCTGTATAGGATACAGGTTCGATTCCTGTCAGAGGATGAATATTTTCTATGAAAATTTCTCAGACATTCAGGCTGATAAATGTTGTTTAATACTGTTTATTATAAACAGAGTATTTACTTAAATATTTGTATCTATAAAAAGAATATATAAACATAAAAATGTCATATATATATATATATATATATATATATCTCAATCTGGGTAACCTAAAGGGAATTCTGAACTGAACCCTTTATTTAATCTATGGAGATGGACAGTGGAATGAGAACAATCTATGTCTAGGGATATCTCACCTGCTCAGAACTAGCAGAGCTTTAGAACTGCTCAGTTATGATGAAGGTTAGAGGGGACAATGGCTGAAACATTGTGATAACAACAACAAAGGAGGAAAATAGCCCAAGTGTAAATAGTGTAAATAATGATAACTTATTATCCCAGAAATTCAGACAGAAATTAAGTCATTTATGTTATCTTCAGAATTTTCTGTTCTTGTATATCTATATATAGCATTCATTTTAATTAGTGAAAACTTATTTTTATAATTAACAAAAACAGTCATTTGGTAAGTCATTGTTAAATCTTATTGTAAATTGATTAAAACTAAAGAAAATCTGATGCCTTTTCAACACACTGCTTCAGTAAGTGGATAAAATATTGAAAGAACAGAAAACAACTTTTTGTATTAACTGAAATTAAATAGAAAAAAACATTCAAACATTTCAAAATGATTTATCAAATCAATCATAGATCTAATATTATTCAGATGCTCTTTTCTTTGTCTACTGACTAATGTTGACACATTATACCTGATGAAGGCTGAAGAATTCTTCTTCTATGTGTCATGTCTCTTCAGGATATGGGTGATCATGGCTCTTCAAAATTTTCTATCTTTTGTAGCTTTTAGTAAAGTTTGTTTTTTTTGCTATCCCTCATATTCCCAGTTCTGCTAACCATTTACATAAGCTCGTTAAGTCAGTCATACACTTTCCTCCGTTCATCTTGCCTTCAATGTGTTCTTTGAGTATCAAATTTTCTAAGCACTCTTTCCTCATTATATCCCCTCAAAATTTGAACTATCTTTTTTTGATGCTATGTATAAGTGTCCTTTGTGCTGACATTTTCTCTTTAAAATTTTGTCATTGCTCACACGTTCAGTTTGTGGTATTTTCAGCATCCTTCTGTTGAACCACATTTCTGTCACCAAAATTTTCTTCTTCATCTGTGATAAATTTGCCATATAAGAGTTCTGATATTATGTAACAGTTCAGTACTCTTTTCTTTGTTGCTAAAAAAATTTTCCTGCTTTTTAATACTTTGCTTAGCTTTTGGAAGGCATCTTTTTAGATCCTAATGCACCTTCATATTTTGGTGTCACATTTTCCCTCCTCTGTTAAAATGCTTCCTAGATATTTAATTTTTTTTTTTTACTTGTTTGATTTCAGCATTTCCAATTTGTAATTTGCAAGTTGGGCTGTTCCTTTTGTTGAAAACCATACATTGTGACTTCTTGCAATAGGTCAGCCAAAACATGCTAACACCAAAATATACAACAAGGAGGTTTGAGCATCTGCACAATATGTTAATGATAATAAACCAGGCATGAAATTTTAATTTTATTGACATTATTAAAAATTCTATTGAATAATTATTTAAAGAAATATAATAACAATCCACTTTGAGCATTAAATTTTAAAGTTCATTTCTAACATATCTAAATAAATTAGAAACTTTAATAATTAAAATGTTTTATTAATATAAGATATACATTACTTTTTTAAGTTTAAAATATACTAGTATACAGCTGATTATTAAAACTAACTTAAAAAGATTAGTGACAAATTAAATTGAAAATATGATTCCTTTGATTCAACAGCTCATGAAATATGTTTCAACAAGATTTAGTACGGGAATATTTTAAGAAGTTGGATAAAAGAAACCATAAAAGAAATGATAACAACCAGCAAAGCTGATTCCTTGCAGAGACAGAGAAACAATGAAGAAGCAATTGAAAGGTTAAGCAAAGAGAAATAAAATTAAAGCAATACAGAAGCCAGCAACTGTTGGCAAAAAGTTGAAAAACAAAGGAAAAAATTAGATTAAGCAGCATATATTTAAAATCTGAAAGTCTAAGAAATTCTTATGAATATTCTTATAGTTATTTACCAAATCTGGCTTAGTTACTTGCTTACAAAGATCAAGTGAGGATCAACTGGATTACTTGCTTACAGAGATCAACCGGTTCATTTGCTTACAGAGTTCAAGTGAGGTTCAACTTCATGATTCAGTATTAATAATCTGCAAGATCAGCTTGCTAACCATTATTGCATGACAAAGCATACAGTATAAGCGATGCTGCAAATTAGTAAATGTCACCATTTTTGGTAACCATTAAAAATATCAAGTAGTACTATAATTAAAACACTGTTAATTGTTAAAAACAATTCATCATTAACTATGATAAAATCCAGAAAAAAATAATTTTGTATGATTATATTTCAGACCATCATAACTTCACATATATTTGGACAGGCACATGATTGGACTAAGATAGAACCTAAAATTCAAAAGTGAAGATACACATAATTGCTTGTCAAACTTTTGGATTGGTTTTTGTTAAACAATGTTTATTATTCTTCTGAAAATATTGTTCTTTTCTAATCTTTTGCCAAGCTATAAAGATAATACTAAAAATATGACACAGCAACCCTGTATACAAAATGTAGAATTACTTGTGTTACATACAGTGTTATAAGTAGGTTGATCTGATCGACATATTTGTCACAGTTTCTTTTGTGCTGAAACACAAGATACCTTGAGCATTGATTTAAGGATGCTTTAATACAACATATTAGTGAATCTATGCAACATTGTAGGACATATTAAATATGAATTACTATTTCTCAATGTAATAGATATATCTTTTTGCTTTGGTTATCAAATAAGATACTCAATTTGTTTACTGATAATGATATAAAAAGAAAAACTCAAAGAAATCATTAAAAATGTACTTTACAAATTGCTTTGTTTACATTAGGATAGGAAACTCAGCAGATATGTCTATTTCATAAGTCAGAGAAAAATCTGTGTTTAAAGATATTATTCAACTTTGTTTGGTCATCAATGCACTCTGTAGATGAGAGGTCAAAGCATGTCAGAACTAATGATGGTTTCTCCTAGTAAAATGCAGGTTCAAATCCTACCAGAGAACACATTTTTCTCTAATAAGATTTCTCGAATATTCAGGTTGGCAGACAAAAATAAATAAATATAGTGTTTAATAAATAAATGGAGCATCTATTCAAATGAGTATCCACTAAAAGTAATGTTTATGTAATAAAAATCTGTCAGATTAATAAATAAAAAATACATCCCTTTCTTTACAAATTGCTTTGTTTACATTAGGATATAAAACTGAGCAGATGTGTCTATTTCAAGCTTTAAAGAAAAATCTGTGTTTAAAGGCACTATTCAACTTTGCTTGGTCATTGACACACTCTATAGCCAAGAGGTCAAAGCACATCAGATCTAACAAAACATCAGATCAACAAAATGGAACTATAATTTTTTTTTTATTGGTGGTCCATTGATCATTTTAAAATTTGTATAAATATTACAACTTGCAAGATATAAAGTCATTAAATCATTAATCTCTGTAAAAATATTTCATCTCTGCATTTATTAAAAAAGGAAAAAGGCAATTGATAGTAATCACTTTTAGTTAAATTTTATTCATTTTTAAATTCTTCTGAAAAGGCTGAAGATGCTTCTTAATGGTAATGGTAATATTAGCCATTTCCCTACAAGGAAATATTTGGTATTCATTGATTGAGCAGCTAGTACTGCTTTTGGTTGATATTTGTATAAACTTCTGATGATCTTATGCTAACATAAAGTATCTTTGTCTGTAATGTGTGTATATTTTAATAGAATCAACTTTCACACAGAATTATACAGACCACTCCTGCTATATATTTAGAGATTCTTAATAAAATCCAAAGAAAAATCTGTAATATTATTGGTCCTGAGCTGGTATCTCAGCTTCAGTCATTTTCTCACCACCGTAATGTAGCTTCCTTTTACCTTTTCTATAAATACTCTCATGGTATTGTTCTAATGAACTTTACTTTGTGGTACATAGACTTTATGAATTTCAGCACAGTACTAAATTGGCAGCAAGGTCTCATCATTTTACAGTTAAAATAGGTAGATTTAACTGTAAGTTCTATGCTAATAGTTTCATCTGTCATACTTCTCATTTGAGGGACTCTTCTGGCTTCTTGCTTCCCAGTCAACTTTGATCTTCAAAAATTTAAATGCAATGTCAATTGTTGTCTTTTACCTTCTTATTTCTTGTTCTTTTATTGTCCTCTCTCCTTAATAGTATTTTTTTCTCATAGTCTCTAATACTCAGTAGCTTCTTACATTTCTTTGAGGGACTCTTCTGGCTTCTTGCTTCCCAGTCAACTTTGTGCTTTAAAAATTTAAATGCAATGTCAATTGTTGTCTTTTACCTTCTTATTTCTTGTTCTTTTATTGTCCTCTCTCCTTAATAGTATTTTTCCTCATAGTCTCTAATACTCAGTAGCTTCTTACATTTCTTTGAGGGACTCTTCTGGCTTCTTGCTTCCCAGTCAACTTTGTGCTTTAAAAATTTAAATGCAATGTCAATTGTTGTCTTTTTACCTTCTTATTTCTTGTTCTTTTATTGTCCCTCTCCTTAATAGTATTTTTTCCTCATAGTCTCTAATACTCAGTAGCTTCTTACATTTCTTTGAGGGACTCTTCTGGCTTCTTGCTTCCCAGTCAACTTTGTGCTTTAAAAATTTAAATGCAATGTCAATTGTTGTCTTTTACCTTCTTATTTCTTGTTCTTTTATTGTCCTCTCTCCTTAATAGTATTTTTCCTCATAGTCTCTAATATAGTCTTCTTACATTTCTTTGAGGGACTCTTCAGCTTCTTGCTTCCCAGTCAACTTTGATCTTCAAAAAAATTTTGCAATGATTGTTGGACCTTCTTATTTCTTGTTCTTTTATTGTCCTCTCTCCTTAATAGTATTTTTTTCCTCATAGTGCAATAGCTTCAATTTCTTTGAGGGGACTCTTCTGGCTTCTTGCTTCCCAGTCAACTAATTGCTTTAAAAAAAATTTAAATGCAATGTCAATTGTTGTCTTTTACCTTCTTATTTCTTGTTCTTTTATTGTCCTCTCTCCTTAATAGTATTTTTTCTCATAGTCTCTAATACTCAGTAGTTTCTTACATCTTAATGGCGGTATTGACTTGATTGGGGTTAAAGGTTTTCTTTTTAAATAAATAAAAACATACCAGAAGTCATGGAATAGTAAAATGAAAAGGTAATGATGGATGGCATCATCATATCTTTATGGAAATGCGCTCTGACATCTGGTGAGTTAGTGTGAACTTTGGCTGAACTACTCATGGGACAAGCAACACTGGTGGTTCAAATCATATTCTTATTCAATGCAGCAGATACCAGACATATATCCAGCAGGTCAGTTTAACATTTTTTAGCTTCTATAGGATATGGGAACAGAAAAACCACCAGGGTTCCCCTGTTAGCACCATGATATAGCAATTTACTTTAGCTTGTGATTTTCCCAATTGGATTGTGGAGGTCTGGCAATGTGTGACATGGTCAGTTTAATCTTAGTTCCTGTTCTTTCAAGCTAGGGTTAAGGTTTATATTTACATAATGGTGTTAGGTATGTCTATATGGCATGAGTTGGGCCTGCTCATCTGCCTCAACATATTACAGTACATTGCAGTACAATTCATGCACTCCCTGTACCCAAACAACAATGATTTATTCCAGCAGAATAATTCACTGTGTCAGTGAATCTAGGTTTCCCAGAATTCATTTGAGAAGCATTCTGGGAACTTCCAATGAATAGTGTGGCCACTACATTCTCATATTATGAGTCTAATTGAGCATTTTACATATGAATAGATTTCTCTATCATGTCTGAAAGATATGATAGAGAAATCTATTCCTATACAAAACCTTAAACCAATAAATACAAGGAAGCTCTGAATAGCTATTGAGATAGCATGACTTAACATCTCTCTAAAAGTCCTGACAACTTATGAATCAATGCCATGTAAAATTGCTTCCCTTCACCAAGCTAGAGAGAGCCCTACACAGTACTGGCCACTTATTCCAAGACTTGTCAAGCATGTCAGTGTATATTAATATTAAATGTTATAGTATAAACTTTGACATCAAATAAAATAAGCTATTTTTAAAAATTTCATGAGCTTTTTTTTCTTTTTTTTTTTCACTCTTACGAAAAATTATTAGATATATTTTGTCCATAACACACATGCTAAAAAAATTGAAGTTTCCATAAAATTCAAATGTAATAGACTGTTTAATTTACTTTTAGATTTTAGAAGACTTTCTTAGTACAGCTGCAGATAATGAATACAATTGAGAAACTCAATCTCTAGCCCAATGAAAGATTTTAGAATGAGAATTTTATAAATAAAAGAGCTTCATTCATTAGATCAACACCACAGTGATGCTCCAAGTAAGAGAACAATAGAGAGAAATCTTTGCAATGTGCATATCAGTTCAGATTTCTATTCATTCCACTGGATGATTATTACTGGAAAGGAACAGATTTTATATTATTAAGGAGGTAAGTAAACTAACCTTTTAGACATCCTCCTCCAGGATTCAGCAGCAAAATAGGGCCCAGGACAAATGGTGAAGGATCAGTTGCAGTGAATGGTCAGACTGAGTTTCATTATAAGGAAAGCTTTTCTTGCACTTCATGACACATGGCTTGAATTTAGAGTTTTCTTTCTCCTAGACTGGTTGCTACCCAAAGCTAGAGACCCCTGTTTGAACTGATATTTAACCCATATCTAGGGGTAGAGGTAAAAGAGAAGGATTCTTTACTTTTCAATGAGCATTATTGAGAAAGTGAACTCAGTCAGAATTTGAACTATACTTACCAATGTCACTTTCTGCATTGCACTACCTGTACTCTCATGTAGTCAGAGATTGGTTTATGGTTGGTCTTAATGATAAATAAGCATAACTGACAAATTTCATCTGTTTCTAGATTTAGAATAATTGCCTCATCTATATTATTCACTAACCAAACATTTCGGGCTTCTGAGGGTAGCTGCTGTATTTGGAATATTAAACCATAATCTGGGGAGAGGTGTATGTGTTTACTCTCCCATATACATGTCTAATAGCTCACTTTTTGAGTTCTTGAAGTAATTAAAAAAAAACTACAAACTATCCTTTTCTGAACTTCTAGGATGCAGTGCTTTTATATATTTATGTACTATTTTCTTTGCTTTTTTAAACCTATTTTGCTTAATTCATTCTTTGCTGTTTTTAACCTATTTTTATTAATTTATTCTTGACCTTTTTGTAACCTATTTTGTTTAATTCTTTGGGTTTTCTCATGAATATGTTGCATTCATTTAAAAATAATAAAGATGAAGACAACAGTCCAAAACGTATAGCGAATAATGCAAAGATTGCTTTTGTTACACTAATATCAACTGCAGCCATGCACTGTCAATATACTTTTTTATTTGAAACTGAAGCACATTCTAGCAAATGATAGTAAAATACTAATGTAACAAATTTTCATTTAGTTATATAGATATTGAATAGAATTCTCTTTAACTTGTGTGTCTTGCATCAGCAACAGATATTGTATTAGTTATAATCATTTAATAAAAACCAAATTAACTAATTACTATTAGAAAGCAACACAATAGAGAAGCAAGAGTTAATGCAATTAAAATCAGTTTTAATTAACTAGAGCACAATGTCAGTTTTTAAATCATGCACTTATAAAAAAAAAAATACTGCAGAAAAATACCAATAAAATTTACTTAAAAAAAATAAAGTACAGAGTAATTACATATTCAGAAATTTCTTTATATAGTGTGTTGAAAATATGGATTAAATCCAACAGAATGATTAAATAAGAAACAGCTAGGAAAATCTTTATAAATTTGACATGTTTCGCTATTTAATTTAGCTTCATTAGAAATTTGGGGGGGGGAAGTAAAACAATGAAGCGTCATGTTTCAGCTTTTTAAATTCTATATTGTTTTGTTTCCATTGATTGTGTAGACAACATGTGTATATGTTCAAGCAGAAACACAAATGCCATAAAGTATACATGTGATGTCTACAGAATCAATGGAAACAAAAAACAATTTAAAACTTGAAACATAATTCCATATTATTTCAGTTATAAAAAAAATAATATTTCTGATTAAAGTAATGGGAAACATTAAATTTATGATAAACTTTTCTACTTGTTCCTTATATATATGATAAAAATATAGTTTTAAGGAATGCTATATTTATGGATTAAAGTGCTCAGTATCAGAGATAGAACATATGTAAATATAAAAGTGGACATTGAAGTTAACACCTAGTGGTTACAACTTGTTTCATGCTTAAATGCAATTGTGTTTAAGCATGAAACAGACTGTTACTGCTGGATGTTGACAGTTCATTTTATGTTGTTGCCAATGGGTGTTGACTTCAAAGTTTCTTTTTCATATATATATATATATATATATATATATATATATATATATGTGAATTGCAGATCATCAAATATGGATCGGAATCCAACAGGATGATAAAATAAACAACAAATGGGAAATGTATATCAATCTAAAATGTTTCACTTTATTAAAGCTTTGTTAGAGATTGAGAGAAAACAGAGACAGAAACACTGATCTTTTCAATTATGTTTAGGTCAGTTCTTATTGGTCAAATATGTGTTACATGTATTAAAACCATACATAACTCTATATCTATGTAGGTTTGTAAAGATTTTTGTATGTCTAAGTAGGCATCAGGTAGTAATGTGTAGTTGTGATTGTGCATGTGTGTGTCTAGTGGGAGTTCTATCTTCACTTTTGTTCAGTCAACCCACACAGTGGGGTGTCACAAGGTTCCAATTTATGGCTGACCTCTTCAAGAATGTTTTTGTGGTATTAGATAGATATAAGTTAGATTCTTTAAGAATGGATTCAAAGAAAGATGGTGATGTAATGTTTTAGGCATGTGTTTATAGTTGGTAATAATGTTATTATTAAGTTTTCAATGTATTTTCTCCTTAAACAATTATGTTTTTTTTTTTTTTATTAGGGTGTCATTAGTGAATTCAAAGTTATGTCCAGCATAGTTTTGATGCAAAATGAGAGTGATATCAATTGTCCAAACAAGTCTCTCTTACGTTCATACATGCAGGCTTTTAAGATCACATGATGACCCCCCACACAAAAACATTTTTGCATTGTAAGTAATTTATTTGATAAATCCCAGCATTTGAATCAGTGTTGGATTTATTTTTCTTCTTAATTATATCAACAATTATCTTGGAGGTGATGGAAATGATCCTAGTATTAGGGATGACTAATTTCTTTGCAAGTTTAGTAGAAAGAGTGTTAGAGTGCAAGATTATGAATTTTGTGTAATTTTTGTTACAAGTGTTATTGGTGGTGTCTGTTTTTTTGGCTTTGTAGATTTTGTAAGATCCTTTTTTAGCATTGAGGATAAAATGATGTGAGGAGAGAAATTTGAAAATTTTCTTAACACATTTTTCTTCATTTAGGTATTCCAGGCTACATCCTATGACTAGTCCAGATTTTATTTTTTGGTTGTGGTGGAAAGAGAAGTTGATTAGTTCTGTTTGTGAGTTTACAATATACCTTAAAATCTGATTTCTCATTTTTGCATATTAATAAAATGTTGAGGAAAGGTAAAGAATTGTTTATTTCAAATTCATGTGTGAATTCAATATTATCAATACCTTATTGAGTTTCATTATTATGTCTAATAGGCTTGTATCTTGGGAATATAATAGGAGAACATCATCTATATTTCTTAGGGAAGTAAATCTGTTTGGTATGATGTGTCTAAATGGACTGGATTCTAAAAATTCTACAAAAAGACAAGCAAGAACACCACTGATAGGTGACCCCATAGGTAAGCCAAATTTTGTGCCTGACCAATGAGAACTGACCCAAACATAATTAAAAATACCAGTGTTTCTCTTTTTGTCCGTTTTTTCTCACTCTCTGATAAAGCTTTAATAAAAGTGAATCATGTTAGATTGATATACATTTCCTATTTGTTCTTTACTTTATCATATATTTTGTGTGTGTGTGTGTGTGAGTTACTGACTGAGGGAGACGATCACAGTATTTGAAAGCCATAAATGTTTTGATAGTATGAAGTCACAACTCCTTGTGTCTGAGAGTTTGAGCATTAAGGTGTTCTCAGCATAGTTGCAGCATAAACCACAAGCATCTATAATAGAGTTAGGTTTTGGCTAGCCATACTGACAGATAGGTATGCTCAGAAACAAGTAGTTACCATATATATTTCTCACACATTCAATGCTGGTGTTAATAAAATAGTTCTCGATGTAATATAGCAGAGCTAAAGATTATATATTAATAAATATACATTTTTTTCTTCACCGGTAACATGACTTGGAGTTTCATACATAACAGTGAGGAAAAAAAAAAAAAAAATATATATATATATTATTATATATATATATATATATATATATATATACACACACACATATACATACAAACAGTATGCTGCACTACTTGGCATTTGCACCAGAAAGCTCAAATACAGAGTGTTTGGATGTCAATTTGAGAACAGTGCAGAGGATGGTGTTCCCTCAAAAGCTGTACTGAGAGTGATACAAACCAAATATCCAATCAATATGTTTGGAGTAATCACTAGTGATGGTGACATTATGCCTCCATTCATCTTCCCACAAGGCCACAAACTCAACATGGAGGCCTACATCAAGTGTCCTGGGTCAAGAGGGTGGTTGCTGAAAGACCCAATGTTTGGCAACAAGCCTCTGCACTATGCCACACAAGCAGGAGAACACAGTCATGCCTGTCAGACAATTTCTGCAACCACATCATCTCTTACATCTGGCCACCCATCTCCCCAGATTGCAACCCTCTTGATTATTAAGTGTGGGGTGCTTGTAATACCAAAGATGAACAGAAAGCAAGGATTCACCAACTTAAACCAGGAGACCTCCAGAAAAGTTGCAGGAGATTTCAAAGTCATCTGGAGACTGTGGTTGAAGCCAATGGCAATTTTATTGAATAAATTTACTCTTTAGTATTTCAAGATATTTTGTGTAATTTTGGTAAATACATCTTTTCAAATGAGATATCAACATTTTTGCATAATTTAGATGACATTTTATCCATCACATCCTCTTTTCTCTCTATATATATATATATATATATATATATATATATATATATATGTATGTATATATATATATATATATATATGTATGTATGTGGAAAAGTTCTTAGCCTGGCTATAAAGCTTTTCCCCACAAAATTCTGAGATCTTTTCAGTTCTCTCTTGTGTGTGTGTATATATATATATATATATATATATATACACACACACACATGTGTGTGTGTGTGTGTGTGTATATGTAACTATGTATGTACATCCATAATCACAAAAAAGGTTTACAGAGATTTAGAAAAAAATGTTCATGATTAAAATGGTAGTAACCAATAACTAAAATATAACGTAAATATATTTATATAATAAACACTTTAAAAATGATATAATAATATTTACAGTTGGTTTGCACCTGTAGCCCTAAGGACAAAATGGTAATGTAATTAACAAAAAAAAAAATTTGAACAGCATTTCAAAGACCAAAGAAAAAATCTCAAGGCAGCAGAAAGCAGCTTTCTTGCATCTATTTGGGCACTGTTATCATTGAAAAGTTGCCATGAAGCAAGTAAAAGTGGGGAAAAAAAAACTTACCCGTGAAATACTGGCAGCACCCCAGTTGTTAACTATGGAAGACATGGAACAAGATCTGATAGTAAAGAAAAGCTAAGTCAGAAGTACAAACAACTTTCAAGATGTGAACCATTTTTTTTAGAATTAAAAAGTAAATTTTAATAAATGTTTCAAAAGCAGAATTTTTAAGCTTGAATGATTTCAATACTATTTGTTCTCTACAAATATTGAAAACTTTGCCAGAAGACATGTTAAAAAATAGAATAGAAATTTCCATAGAATTAAGGTTCTTGCTTAAAAGCCAAAACCAGCTTAACCAAACCCCCCATAAAAAAAGGTAAGAATATAAAAAACAAATAATGAATATATGGATGATAACAAATGTCCAACTTATCTTTCTGAGTTTTGAAAATATGGTATCTGCTTGCCAGGTTGTTTGATGGTAAAATTGAATTTACTCACAGAAATCATATCTCTTGAAAACAGTTTTCTTTAAAAAAGAATTTTTTATGTCAGCTTATTTTAAAGAAATGAGAAATTGGAGAACCAAGTTTGAATTCCAGTTGAGTTTGTTATATTCCCTTTTATGCAAATACTCTTGGGAGCAGTATAAATCCATCTCTTCTCCCCCAGCTATGGGTTGAATAGCAGGACAGACTGGGTCATATAGCCCTGGTTGGCAACGTGTCTACTACAGAAAGAAATGGCAATCTACTGCAGGAAAAGTCATGAATCAAAAGAGACATGATTGCCCAAGTGTGTATCACGTATGGTACTTAATTGACTGATTTTAAATTCGTTCTTTCTTAAAGACCTTCAGAAATATGATTTCTGTAAATCAATTAAATTTTACTATGAAATCCCAGGACAAGCAGATACCAAATCTATGAAACTCCAAGATGAGAAGTCAAGTTAAACATTTAATTTTATTTGTTTTTATAATTGCTCTATTAAGCACTTTAATTACAAAGACAGCTTGCCTTAGAAGCACTATCTTCCAGCAATACACGTCAACTGTTCTGTGGCAAAACAATCTTTGTTCTTATTATAATAATAATAATGATAATAATGTAGATGATAAAAATATTTAAATTTTCTTTTTACTATTTTAATTTAAATTTTTAAAAACTGAAAGAAAAAGGTGATAAAAATAAAAAGTCAAAAGATGCAATCTTTGCCAATCTCTTTATCAAAAAAGTAATCCCAAGGTTGCAAGCGATAACAAGCTTGAAGCTGAAATTCACATAATGTACATGTCTTGTGGAAGAAAAATAACCCCAGTAGAAATGAGTAGACATTAGAAGACAAGCTGAATAGCAAACTGTAATCATCTGTGTACATTTAGGAAACAAAGCTATAACACTTACTCAACAGTGACATCTCTCTCATCCAGTGATATGTGACTTTGACGCATACAGTCTGAATCGTTGTCATGGTTGGGCCATTCAATATGCCGAATGAAAGGAGATGAACATGATGATGATGTAGACATAGCTGAAGGAACACTAGGAGATGTTGCTTCCACCAGATGAAGGTGCGTATCCTTTGACTGAGCAACATGGATTGCAGCTAAGTATTTTTCCCGATCAACATTTGAAGAAAATTTTTCCAGTTCCTCTTCCCTTACTTGAATAGAAGTAGGATTTAGCAATTCATAAATAGATGATAATAGGGATTCTCGATTCTCAATTGATATGTCTTTTAAAGAATCTGAAAACCATGGAAAAAAACGTTTTTTTCAATACTCTGAATAAAATAATTTTAATTTCATTATATTTATTTGAGATTTTAAATTAAATAAAATAATAAAATATGTACTTGGATTTAGTGGAAACAGGGTGAGCAATAACTGAGCAGTACTAACATAAAAAGAACTAGATAAGCTATCCCTATATATGAGTAGTGAAATGAGAACAATCAAACCCCACGGATTAAATTAGGAGCTAAATTTAAAATTCCCTGTAGGCTACCCAGATCGACATACTTGATGAAGGTCAGCGGGCACAATGACCAAAACATTGTGATGATAACAAAAAAGATGATGACATTTGTCCACATGTAAATAATAATATATTTGAAATTCTTCGTAGTTTACTGGATTGACCCTCACCTGATGAAGGCTGGAGGGCACAATGCTCAAAACATTGTGATAACAACAAAGATAAATATAATAGTCCACATGTAAATAATGTGAATAACAATATATTACTTTACAATAAGTAAAAATGTTTTGAATCTAAATTTGAAAATAAAATAATAATTCAGTATTAACCACTCCAACTAGTTCTAAAACTACTTTTCAAAGTAATATACCTTGACAAGATACATTATGAATGTATGCAATATTCAATGAAAATTTAATAATATCAATCATCATTTTTTAAATACTTTTCAAAAAGTAGCAGTTTGTTGGACTATACAAATGTTAACAAATCGATCCTTCAGATCTACAAATCAACAATTTACCTTTGCATGGAGTATTACTGCCATATATGGTCTGGAGCCCCTTCTGTCTGCCTCGGGGTTCTCGATAAGATCCAGAGGCGGATATGCAATATAATTGGCCCTGTTCTGGCACCTCATCTACAGTTGCTCTCTCACAGACGAGCTGTCACCTCTCTCTATCTTTTTTACAAATACTTTCATAGTAATTGTTCCGAGGAGCTGTATTCGCTGGTTCCCAGACTTCATGAATTCAAGTGCCCTATGAGGCTGGCATCCCGCTCTCACCCTTTCACTGTCAAAACAGTTAAATGTAGCTGTCTCTTCTACTCCAATAGCTTCATATCTCGCACCTCTCGCCTGTGGAACTCCTTTCCCTATTCCAGTTTCCCTGAGAGCTATAATCTCCAACTATTCAAATGTAATGTCAATCGACATCTCCAGTTGCCTTGATCTATCCTCTATCCTTCTCCCCATCCTTTCCTCTATCACTCCTATCTGATCTTGCTCCAAATCTTCTGTAACCCCTTGCGTCCTAGTGGCTTCCCACCTTGCTTGGGGTGAATCATTTAAAAAAAAAAAAAAAAAAAAAAAAAAAATGTATGAACACCCAGTAAGTGTTTGATAAAGTATGTCACAAAGAACTGATGGAACTGCTAGGTAACCTTGACATATTTGGGAAGGATATTAGAATAATCCAGAACCTATACTGGCATCAAACTGCCTGCATATGGATAGAAAATGAATTAGAAATGGGTATAAGACAATGATTTGTCTTTTCACCAAACATTTAATTTATACAGTGAGGCAATTCTGAGAGAATTAGAAGTGCTACCAAGATTGATTATTGGCAGACACAATGTTAAGAACTCAAGATATGCAGATCACACAGTGTCGATAACAAACATAGAAAAGAAACTACAAGAATTTCTACAGAAGATAATAAAGGAAAGTGAGAAGAAAGGATTAAATCTCAATTGCAAGAAGAGAAAATGCATGGTTGTAAGCAAAAGGAACAATCCAACATAAAAATTAAAAATTAAAGATACCAAAATAAGACAAGTACAACAATTTAAATATCTGGAAAATAACAGAGGACGGAAAATGTGACACTGAAATCCGAAGGTGCATTGGAATAGCAAAAAGATACCTTTCAAAAGCTAAGCAAAGAAATAGGAAAAGAAAAGAGTACTGAACTGTTATATAATATCAGTTCTTCTGTATCGCAGTGAATGCTGGACAATCTCCTCACAGAGGAAGAGACATGAAACCACAGAAATATGGTTCTGCAGAAGAATGCTGAGAATACTATGGACCAAATGTAAGCAACAATAAAGTTTTAGAAAAAAGTAGAAACAAAAAGGGCACTTATACTTAATATCAGAAAGAGGGTTGAAATTTCTAGGGCACATAATGAGGAAAGAGGGCTTGGAGAATTTCATACTCACAGGATAGTTTGAAAACAAGAGGAAAACAACACATAACCTACCTAGTGAGCTTGAGTAAATAGATAGCAGAATATGGTTTAGGAGAAATAACAAAAAGACAAAATTTATTAAGAGCTACAAAGGACAGGAAATTGTGGAGAGCCATGATTGCCAATGTCCTGAAGGGACGTAGTGTAGAGAAGAAAAAGAAGCAATCAATTTACAATGTCTTGTGAGATAAAGATGCCAACTCTCTCTTGACAAAAAAAATTCTCATTTTGTGAATATTTGCTGAACTAAACCAGGTTTGCCATATTAACTGAGCACCTATCTACAAATGAACATCTACTCATCTTGGCATCAGTCCCTTTCTCACTGCCATAACATAGCTTCCCGCTGCCTTTTCTATAAATACTTTAATGGCAATTGCTCTTATGAACTATGGTACCTAGACATCATGAATTTCAGTGCAGTACTAGATTGGCAGCAAGGTCTTATCTTCTTAGAATTGAAATAGTAGATGTAACTAAGTTCTATTCTGACAGTTTCTTCTATCATACTTCTCACTTGTGGAAATCTCTTCTGGCCTCTTGCTTCCCAATCAACATTGATCTTCAAAAATTTAAATGCAATGTCATTATCTTTTCTCCTTAATTATTGTTCTTTTATTGCCTTCTGTCCTTAATTATAGTTTTCACATATTTTCTAACACTCAGTAACCTAATGGCTTTATTGCTTTGCTTGGGGTAAAACAATTAAAAAATACAAAATGCTATAGCTTTGGAAATGAACTAAATACTGGTCTACAGTAAATGTTCTGCTTTTTATATCAATTAGATATTTGCTGAACTTAACATGTCAAATCCTGAGAGCTGACTACTTACTAATACCCTATCCATTGACATTTTGGGTAAATTTAACTATTTCAGAAATGCCTGTGTAACATATCTACACTGAAGAACTGCAAGCCTAATAAAAGATGTTCACATGAACAGCTTTATTCTACTTTCATGTTAGGCTATGTAATTCTTCTCAGTGATTCAACTGGTTAATGATATACTTTGAAATAAGCTGATATTTTACAGGTTTAAATGGTAATAGCTTATAAAACTAATGATAGACAATCTGAGTAACAAACTAAATTGAAGTTTCATTTGCATGTCTTTCTTCTCTACTGATTGGAGAGATGTGTAAAAAAAAACAAAATTATTATAAGCATTCTAAATTCCTTTAAAAAAAATGCTTTTACAGTGAACTGGTGAATATTATACAGAAAATTCATATATATCCATATATCTCCAAATAAATTTAATTAAAAAGAATTGACAAGGTCTGTCCAATTTTTGAATAAGATGTTTAATATTGTGCTCAAAGTTGTGGATAAACTGTCTGAAGTTCATATTTTGTTATTGTTTTGTTCAAGTACTTTCGACCATCAAAGTCATTTACAAGAACCAATATGGAGCCTGTGTGGTAGTTAGAATTTCTTTGTCTACATCCTAGTATTCTTTTGAAAGCTGGAAATTTGAAATAGTCTACAGAGATGTCATGTGTAACAGTCAGAGGGAATTAGGTCACACAAAAAGAATGCAATTTATTTTTTTATTATTTATTATTTTCTAAAATTATTTTATTTATTTGTATTTTTTCTTATATTAATATAATATTGGTTCTTGAAAATGACTGCAATGTTCAAAAGTACTTGAAGAAAACTAACAAAATATAATATGACAAAATATGAACTTCAAACTCAACATCTTATTTGAAAATTGGAAAAACATTTAAAATAATTAAACTGATAGAGTTTGTCGATTCTTTTTAATCAAACTTGTTTGGATGAATACTTGCTGCCTAAAACCCTTTATTCTACATTCAACACCACTTGATAAGACACCAAAAAAAAAAAAAAATTTTGAAACAAAATGGCTATTTTTGTAGTGATTTTATAACATTTATGTTATAATTTTCAAATAAATTATATATATATATATATATAAAAATTCACGTTTAAATAAGATATATCCTTTTGTATTATATATTTCAATCAACAGTAAATATGCAATTGATAAGAACATAAATTTCAATTAGTTAGGTTGTTTGATTTTACAACATGTCAACTCATAGTGTTATTTAATGTTGAATTTTATATAGGGCACTTAGTGAGGATCAGACTCATTACTTATTAGTAGTCAAACCAGTGAGTTTGATCCTCACTAGATGCTCCATACAAAATTAAATATTAAATAATCCAATGAGGATTAAGATGTTGTAAAATTAATCAACTTAACCAATTAATATTTACATTATTATCAATTAGTTTATTTACTCTTGATAGAAATATTATATATATATATATATATAAAATTTCTATCAACAGTGTGTCTGTTTTCATTGAAGACAACTGACAAGGCACGGTGATTAAGCATTTTATTAAATTTTTCTTGCATACATACAAGCATAGTGTGTAAAAACTATCCAAATGTCCTATGGATCTGAATCCTTTTATCTAATCTATTAGCCATGATCAAGGATGTTTTTTTAACTAAATATGGAGATTTCTATATTTCCAAACATGGTTAGAATGTTATGGCAGTGTTCATAATTCATATTGAGAGTTGGCTTCTTTTTTCATTATTAACACTTCCATTATTTTTAACCGTTATTTGCATGTGAAAGAGAGTATTATGGTTGTATTTTTTACAAGCATGTTGTGAACAGAGTTTGATAGATCCATGTGTGTGCTTAAATGGGTCATAATGGAGTTATGATCCGAGAGATGTAAAGTGAGTCTTCTTGATAAGCATGTATGATGCATTTATTATTCATGAATTTGTTTTTGCATTTCTTTAAGGGGCATGTAAATACATAAACAATATCTGTAGTTTGGATCTTACAGTGGAGCTGTTAATGTTGGCAATGAGGGTGGCTTGTTTTAGCATTAATAACAAAAGAAGAAGAAACCAACTGTCAATATTATCAACTATGAACATGACCACAATCTGCTGTGTTCAAAAATTAAAAAAAAAACATTCCCATCCCCATAGATACACGCAGTATTTATATATATATATATATATATATATATATATAAAAAGATGATGGACATAAGAGCACAACTAATCCAAACAGATAACTGAAATTTTTATACAAGATCAGCGTTCCGTTTAAATATGATCACGTTGTCGTCACGTGGGCGATGTTGTGAAAACGTATTCGAAGATGATTTTCAAATATTAAAATATTAAAAAAGTCGATTGAACTATTTTATATAAACAGTTCAAGAAATCCCTTCCGTTGAATATAGGAATACGTAGAGATTAATATCTTCATACAAGCTTGAAGTCCTCCACGTTACAAAGCAAATCAAAAATGATTTCAAAAAACGATGGAACAGTTCTAAAAAACAGTTCGATAATATATATATATAATTATTACCCCCTGATGTTTTACAGATGGCATGAGATTTGAAAGACTCAATCTCTTTCTTGGGGACTTTTCATAGCAAAAAGACATATTCTTTTCACTCTTGCAAAATGTAAGTAATCAACTACAGAGACTTAAAGTTGCTTTGAACTTTTCTCATTTCATTTCATATCTTTTTTTTTTAAATGTCCTGACAATATATTTGTTATTATTTTTAAAATGTCCAGACAATATATTTGTTATCATTTCTTTGTTCAAATTTTATGTCTTATTATTCCTTTGGATTTATATGAATCCACCAAAATTGTTAGTGGGTCAAATGTACCAGGAAAATATAACTTCTCATCAAAAAAATAGAAATCCACTACAATATATATAACTATATATTCAGTTTAAAAAACATCTTTTATAATAGCTAATCAATTATTCAAAAGCACTTGGATACCTAGAATATATAAACAGTTTTTATATACTATGTCCACAAAAGAAAATACTTGTATTAATGCAAGAAAAAAAACTAATAAAATGATTAGTCACAGTGCCTTGTCAGTCGCATTTAATGAAATTTGTATAAAGCATAGATTGCTGCCCAAATACGCAATATATATATATATATATATATATATATATATATATATATAAAATACAATGTATTTTCTAACACATGACTATTACCAAAAGGTGTATTTTACAGATAGTTTTTTTTTTTTTTCATAAAAAATAAAAACCATTAAGTAATTGTGAAGAACACATTGAGTGGAAAAAAACTTACCAATAAAATGTAAATTCCCTTCCAACAGAGTGTTTCCAGTAACTTGATTTTCTGAGTGCAGGAGGAAAACAAAAAAAAAGAAGCAATTTTTATAATGAAATTCAAATTACCTTAAGAAAATAAATTTAAAAAAAAGCATCAACACAGAAAAATAATTGATTTTTTTTTCATTTTCTGTAAATTTTAAAAATAGAATAAAATTAACTGGAATATAGAAAATATAGAAGGAAGTAATTAAAAAAAAAAAAAAAAAATGAAATTAATCAATATTTGATGAACACGTTCAGTGTCAAAGGATGTTAATTAACATTTTTGTTACTTTGTTACACAGGGAAAAAAAAATGTTGGTGCTGAAGGTGCGAACAAAGATATGCAGTTAGTTTCTTCATCTTCCTTTCTGAACAATATTGCTATTGAAAGAGAAATATTACAAATACTACATAAAATATTTTAAATGGATGTTTTTGTTTTGTTTTTTACCAGGAAACTTACCATGAAATATCACAGCAAAATGTTCAGCCAAACCTCGTTGATCAAGCCATCGAACTACATCAGCCGTACTCCATTTCTTCAACTGAAAATTCAAGAAATTACAAAACAGATTAAAGTATGAAACTTATTTTTTTTAAGTTTCTGGAAAATTAAAGTTAAAAGTTAAGTGCATAAAAATGTTAAATTATGGATATAGATGTTTGAGTAGATAACCCTGTTTGTTTTTTTAAACAGTATAAATTTATGTTTGCCAGCCTGTACATAGATGACTTAATAAAAATGTACCTTCTGGTAGAGTTCTAAAATGTATCCTCCTTTTAGGGGAAATCAGCATCTGGTCTGGAAGGATTTAGTCTGGTGAGCCATGGAAAACTTTCACAGTCCAGCAAAGTTCAATTACCATTTTTAAAATCCAAAAAAAGAGATGCATTCCTTAAAAACTTGCTTTGCTGTGAAAGCTTTCCATAGCCAAGTCATCTATAGGAAGCTAGGCTAGATAGTAGTTTCACCTATAAAGAGATGCAAATTTGAACCCTGCCAGAAAGTACATTTTATTTATTATGACTATTTAATGCACAAGCCAATAGATATCAATTTACACTGTTTAAAAAATAATAATAAAATGGAGATGTATGCTCAAATACATGTACCCACTAAATATAACATTTCAAGTTATTTTTTTTTTTTTATTTGTTTAGCAGCATATCTACTCCTTATAAGGCCATTTAATCCTGAAATTTAATTTTCTTGTGAGCATCAGTAATTTCTTTTACAAAAATGTATTGTTGGTAATTCTTTTATTTTTATTTTTTACAACAGGTGCTACCACCCTAGGTCAGAGTCCACCTGGAAACAAAAGTAATTAAGAGGTGATTCCACACTCCTCAAAGCCTCCAGATCAAAGGCCTTGCAGCCTGGATGTAGTTTATCATCATACACAGGATGGAACATTTGAAGTAATATGTGTTAAATAAAAAAAATAAAAAAAATGCTTTACTGTATATACTTGAGTATAGTGCAAGTTTTTATGATCAGGTTTTATACAAAAAAATAGGTGGTCACTCTAAACAGTTAATTTTTTTTTGAAGAGGTAAAAAATTATGCATTTTCAGTGACCAGTTGCACTATACACAGGTAAATCTTTTCTGGAGGGGTTACAATTCATGCCCAAATACACATGGGTTGCACTATACATGAAGTCAGCTTATAGACAAGTTTATGCAGTAATTGATGGCATATACAACCTCTCACTTAACCTAAATTCTCCTAGAATCATTTTAAACAAATGCCTTCTCTTTTCCACATATGATGACCATTTTGCTTAAAGTTCATACAGGTTGACCATCACTAATCCAACATCACTGAGACCTCTAGGATACCAGATAAATTTGTTGAATTACTAATAGTTACATTAGAATATGCTTACACCCAACAGCTAACCACTTTACCTTACCTTTAAACTACCTTGTAAATTAGTACATGTTAGTTAATAAAGGAAAAAGAAAAATTGAATGAAAATCAAGTGAAATTTTAAGAAAACACAAAACAAAATGTAGTGTTTGCACTTGACACAATGTGAAGCCACTTCCTGTATTTATTGAAGCTATGATTGGGGCCAAACATGAACAGGTTATATTAAAGGGCAGAAAAGACAAGTAGAACTGCCTTATCAGTGTTTGAAATTGCTTAAAAACAGAAAATGCAGCAGCTAGCACCACCAAACAGTAGTGGCAGATCTGTGAGGTCATGATCCAGGAATTTGAAATTACACTGGTGGAAATTAATGCTGAATTACTGACTGCCAACTTGTATTTTCTTGATTTGGGATAAGAACTTGAAAATTTTCTAATATATTTCAGTGAAATTTTTACTTTCCAAAATTACAGGAGGATATGAATTAAAATATATATATATATATATATATATATATATATATATATATATATATACACACACACACACACACACACACACACAGGGTGCGATGGATAAATTATCATCTAAATTATGCAAAAAATGAAAATAGCACTGACATCTCATTTTAACAGATATATTTACCAAAATTACACAAAAATATCTTGAAATACTAAAAGGTAAATTTATTCAATAAAATTGCCAGTGGTTTCAACCACGCCCTCCAGACAAGTTTGGAATCTCCTGCAACTCTTCTGGACGGTCTCCTTGTTTAAGTTGGTGAATGCTGTCATAATCCTTGCCTTCAGTTCATCTTTGGTCTTACAAGAAGTTTTGTTGGTCTCTTGCTCCACTGTACCCCACACATAATAATCAAGGGGGTTACAGTCTGGGGAGTTAGGTGGCCAGATATAAGGGGTGATGTAGTCGCAGAAATTGTCTGACAGCCATGACTGGGTTCTTCTGCTTGTGTGGCATGGTGCAGAGTCTTGTTGCCAGATATAGGGTCTGGTCAGCAGCCACCCTCTTGACCCAGAGCAGCATCAGCTCCTCAAGATACTTGATGTAGGCCTCCATGTTGAACCTGAGGCCCTCACCAATAAATTCTGGAGTACTTTTCGTATGAGAACAACCAGAGTGAGTTTTCCAAGCTGCTGTACCTTTATGATCACCATTAGACTTATCTTCACTCTTTCCGAATCCTCTGCACTGTCCTCAGATTGACATCCAAACACTGAAATATTCATATTGGAATTTCCAGTGTGAATGCCAAACAGTACAGCATACTGCTTCCCAATTTTTGGCACAGTGAAGTGCATCACGGTACTCTTTGCTCACAGATGGTACCCAACTATATATATATATATATATATATATATATATATATATATATATAGCTGGCCACTCGTATTCGAGGGTACTCATCTACTAGGGTTGCTACCTAATCCCTATTGCAGACGCTTGCTCAGGCACATTTGGGTTTGTTCAACACCCACAGAGCCCACCTTTGGAATATACTGCAACTATGTTGAGCAGACCTTAGATACAGTTTCTGGGAAAGAGCATGTTATCTAGCATGATTAACAATCTGATCATGGCCAGCACGTTCAAACCCTTGGTTACGATGACTTGTGACTTCATGCTAGCACAGCTATTGATGGCCCCCAAGGGTACCATCTACCCAATTTCACTCACAAGGCTTAGGTCAACCCTTGGTATGGTTTTCAGGTATTTTCCAAAAGGTGTTATACACTGGGATCACCTCCTCCAGACTGATAACATTAGGAAGTCTCCTTCCTGACAAGTCAACTATGGTGAGATTCAAACCCAGGTCTTGTGGTCAGAAAGTGAATGTTCTAACCACTCAGCCACATGCTCATATATATTTCCCAGGTTTTATACAGGCTTCAGTAGAAATCCTTACCTCTCACATAATGGTAAAACATTAGTGACAATGGTATCTTCATCTAAGAGGTATATGTGGGATGTTTTTCTGTTGTACCCTGCATATCAGCTAAGGTATTTAGTAGGTTAATGTTTACCCAAATGCTGTAGAGTACTAATATTTGTACCTGACTTAACTTTATAAATATAGTGAGAAGCTCTTATATACCATCAAATGAAAAAATAAAAAAAAATAAAAGATTGTTCACTAATAACCTTTCATAAAATTATATAGTTAATAAATTTAGTCATGGACAATGTAGTTGATAAAGAAATTAATAAAGTTAATATCAATATTAAAAAAAATTTATAACCACAAATACATTTTAACATTATTATTGTTGAATTTTTAGTGATAATTTTATCCTTGATTAATTATTAAATGTTTAATAAAAGATCAGTCTCTCTATCTCTTAACTTTAAGAAATTAATAAGGTTTTTTTATTTTTTTATTTTACATTATTGGAATTTGAAATACAATTGAAAGACTAAAGAATTCTCAAACAGTTCAGTCCAATCAAATTTAGAATGAACAAATTGAAAATTATGCTAAAAGACAATAAAACCAATAAAAACTTACTTCTTGTGGTAAACTTTTATAATTTTCATTAAGGAACTGAACAGGTGCATCAGGTACTGCAACTAAAACCAAAAAAAGTATTATTTTAAAAGAACATATTTTTCATTTTCATCTTTATTAAAAAGAAAAAAATTACATTAAAGAACTTCTTTCTGAATTAGTGTAGGCAGTTAAATCTACACACATAGATTGCAGGACTCAGGACTTCTGTAAGGTCTACCTGATATAGGGAAGAATAAGCTTTACACTGCCATACCAGCCTATGATGTGTTAGTGATGGAGAAAGTTAAATTCAAAATTGTACATTTAGAATTATTGCTTTTCTTCTATATGCTGCATCCTTTCATGGCATGTACGATTATGGATCTCCACAACTTCCTATCCTTTGTAACTTAGTAATTTTGTCTTTTTGCTATCTCTAATCCCTGTTCTGCTAACTATTTACATAAGTTCATTAGATCGGTTATTTGCTTCTTTCCTCTGTCCCTCTTAAATATGTCCTGTGAGTATCAAAGTAAGCCTTCTTTCCTCATTGTGTCCTAGGAGTTTCAACTGACTCTTCCTGATACTAAGTATAAAACTTTTATCACTAAATCATTATTATCTCAAAAAAACAAAAAGAAAATTTCTTACAATGTAAAAATATTTTTTGGTTTTAAATAACCTACAAAGCTGTTTAAAATGAATCAATCTTTTGAATAATTTGAGAAAGAAATAAAATTGATATTGTTGGAAAGGATGAATGTACTCTGTGGAAGAATGAACCCCCAAATGTGTACAATATATATCTTAAATATCCTTATGAAAGTGCTAAAAATGGTTTCCTTTCTCGCTATATAACTTTGACCCATTGTACTGGTTGGGCATTCAGTTGGGTAAAATACATGATGGAGAGAAACTAAGCAACAATCATCCTGCTTTGGTCATTTGAATGATAGTGATGGACATGCAGGACTCAAACTTCACTGAAACATCTTGATTTTCAGATGAAATATCATCAACAATATTTATATACTGCTGTTTTTCATAAGCTGCAGCTATGTACTGATTCTCAGGTCTTCAATTGAAATTAATGCTAACATACAGCTGAAAAGTTCACTGGCTGACCAAAATACTCTCATGGAATGTGACCAAATGAGTTTTATTTTTCAACATGTTCTCCTTTGCAGTCCACACACTACTTCTGTCAGTGTTGCAGTGCTTGGATCTCATTGATGAAGAAGCTTTCATTCTGTTGGTCAAAATGTCGTCAACAGCAGATATGACATCATCACTACAATACTTGTTCCCAACCAAGTGTTTTTTCATATCGGGGAACTGAAGATAGTCAGATAGGGCCAAATCAGGAGAATATGGCGGGTGATCAACCAATCCAAAGCCAGTCATGTACAACATCCATTGAAAACAAAGACTTGCATGCTGGAGCATTGTCCTGATGAAACAAAACCCTTTCCCCAGTTTTCCTGGGCATTTGGTCTTGATAGCCTTTCATAAGTGCCTCAGCAAGTTGGCATAGTACTCTCCATTGATGGTGTGGCCCTTTTGAAAATAGTCAATAAATATAATGCCTTTTGTATCCCAAAAAACTGTGTGGATTGTTTCTTTTCTGTGGCTTAAAGTGATGAACCCACCACTAATCCTGGGTAGTAAATGTTCAAACAAACCAGCTGGATCTGTCAGATTTCCCCAGGATGTAATCAGCCTAATGCACTTTTGATCAGGTGTCAGAAGATGTGGCACCCACTGAGCAGAAAACTTCCTGCCAAGTTCATTGTGCAGAATATTCTCATCTCTTATGAAATATGCTAATAGAATGATTTATAGTTAATCACTATAAGGTGAACAATGTTTTCTTTGGTAGTGGGAGTTACAGGATGTCCAGAACTTAGGCCATCTTCAAGCCTCTCCCTTCCTCTCCTAAATTCAGCTTGCCCACTTTTGCACTGTTGATAAAGTTGGAACATCATACTCTAGTGTAACAACCATATCTGAATGAATGTCCCTTGGGGTTAAACCCTTTTTCTGCAGATAGCACGATGCCTAATTTTGTCCATTTTCAAGAGAAATTGCTACTAGTTACTTCTTAAGTATTCTTTGAACAGTCAGATATCAGTTTACCTGAAAAGAAATAATGCAGATATTAATAAGTAGAGTTGAAATTAATGTATGCAAGATTTCACAGATCTAGCATCACTCCTTCATAGCCAGCCTATAAACTTTTAAGGCCACCCACATATTTCGTGAGTATTCAAAGACAAACATAGCATTAATATATTGTCAAATGTAGAAATGCATGAAAACTTATGGGTTTTTTAGATGTTGAATGAAACAATGATTATCACAAGTATCAGGAATAGATTTTCTGATAAGAACCTTTTTTCAAAGAAAGGTGTCTGTGAGGTAATTTCATCAAAGAAAACAAAAATATTTGATGCTTGGAATGTTTTTCTTGCAAAATTTGAACAGCTGCAAGGCTATTAAGATCTGGTCAGAAATTGGGCGTTGCAAACTTGCAAGTGCTGCTTTTTGTTTAGTGGTACCACTGACACCATTGCATGCATTTTTATCATGGGAAAACAAAAAATAAAATGGCAAACAGTAGTTAATCCAAAGTCATCTTGGTGATAAAGATTTGAAAAGTTTTACAATTCTTAAATTGTTGTGCACACTAAATCAAAAGTAAAAAAAAGAATTTATAACGTTTTGTTATTGTTTTCAAACAAATACACCATTTCCAAAAGAAACAACATTGGATTGTTACTCATTTATGCATAAAATCATTATGTACTTGGTTTTTCCATGTAATTTCACCCCCAGATTTTAGTGTTGGTTTTTTGCTTATTTTAGATGCAAATGTCTATATTAAGAGGAGAAACTATTTTTATATGAAAATCCATGTTCTGTTAATATCATTTTAAAAACATTTTGGAAAAAAGAAATTGTTCTACATTAGATTTCCAGGGTCAAATATGGCAGATTTGAGCCTTAAACATCTATTCAATGATTACTAAATTAAATATTTTTAATGTTTGAATTTTGGTAGTTTAAAAGTATTTCCATTCAGAATGTAATTGGTTTAATTACCTGAAACTGTTGTAATGTCTTTTACAGGGTGCCAAAGTCCCCAAAAATCACGCATTTTGAAATTTTTTATCATTTTTCGGACCTCCTAGAAAATAATTGGAACATATAAAGTCTTTCATTATTATTTATTTGTAACATTCCTTGAGTAGGTTGCATATACACAGTTTTAAAAGGTTGAAAATATTTTGAGTTTAAGTATGGATCCAAAAAAAATCTCAAATTCAGCTCAGCTTCCTATTTCAAATGTCCATAAAATCAGAACCATACATAGGAGCTGAAATTTTCCAGACTGAATAGGTACAAAGACTGATTCAATTAGAATAAATTTCATGCAATTTGAAAGAACCCACCTTTCAAGTTTGGTTTCATATTAGCTGGAATACCCCAAATGGAAGATAGATTTTGTTGAGGTTTTAAAATTAAATCACTATCTTAAAATGAATGAAACAGATTCATGTAATTTTATCAGAAAGTAACTATAATAAACAGAAATAAAGTAATGAATAAAAGTGCATAGAGAATAATAAAAAAAAAAAAAAAAAACACATTAAACAAAGCTGAAAAAATAATGCACATCAAAAAATATATATATATATATATATATATATATATATATATATATATATATATATATATATATATATATATATATATAAATATAATAAATTAGGAGATCAGCCTATTCCATTACTTTGGTTCCAACTTTTCGGTATCTTCAAGTGATTTTGGTCAAATGATTTCCTAATGCTTTATTTTTCTTAAAAGCATTTTATGAACACTATATTTTTTTAAAAATAAATAAATAAGCACACAACATGAAGTGTGGTAGAAGGTGAGGAGGAGGTAGAAGGGAAAATCAAGTGTATTGGAAATGTATCAGTATAAAAAAAAAAAAAAAAAAAAAAGAATGAAAAAAAAAGAAAAATGAAAAAAAAAAGAAAAGAAAAATGAAAAAAAAGAAAAAAAAAAAAAAAAAAAAAAGGACTTAATCCCATACTGATACATTTCCAATACATTTGATTATTCCTCCTCTTTCTCACCTTCTAACCCACTTCATGTTGTGAACTTATTCATTTATTTATTTTATTTTTTTTTTTTTAAATATAGTGTTCATAAAACTTTTTTCAAAAAATAAAGTGTTAGGAAATCAATTGACAAAAATTGCCTGAAGATACTGAAAGATTGAAAACAAGGTAGCGGAATTGGCTGATCTCCTAATTTTTTTACATTTAAAAAAATCTACATGTTAAATTTTTATCTTTATATATATATGCATTGAGCACTTTTTAAAAATACTGTTTCCTGATCTAATTCAACTCTAACCATTAACTTTTTATTATTATTATATATATATATATATATATATATATATATATATATCACACACAAAGTAATTGTAGTACCTTGTCAGTCATCTGTAATGAAATTTGAATAAAAGAAGGATTGCTAGCCAAATACACAATTATCAAATTACATGACCTGTTAGCCAACAAGGAAAGTAATTGTAGTACCTTGTCAGTTGTCTTTAATGAAACTTGTATAAAAGAGGCATTGCTGCCCAAATATCCAATTATTAAATTACATGATCTGGTAGCCAACAAGGAAAGTAATACATATTGCTTATATATATATATATATATATATATGTTAGCTAAACCTAGAGAGCCAGACAAACCTACCAAGGTTTCACCTAAGCGGATCGTCAGAGATGGCTGGCTAAAAAGTTAATGTAAGAACGAAATATTTTCGCCTATAAACATAAAATCATAACCTTTTTACGTTACCTTTTTAGCTAGCCATCCCTGACAATCTGCTTAGGTGAAGCCTTGGTAGGTTTGTCTGGCTCTTTAGGTTTAACTAGGTCTGCTCTACTTAACGCATTGAGCACTTTATTTAGTTATTTTGCTTACTCATATCGGGTTTTTTTTCTTTGGACTTGCATTCTAGACGATTATTTTCGGCTGACATACATGTTCTTTGTTCTTTCTTTTTTTTTTTTTTATACCTTTTTTTTCCCTTTAATATTGGTTTGATTATTCAAAAATCAAGACACCAGAGATTTTCCAGACGAGTATAATTTCTTATACTTATAAGATTATTACTAATATATGTGTGTGTATACATTATATATATATATATATATATATATATATATATAGATAGATGAGAAGAAAAATATTCTATAGATTTAACATAAATCAAGGTAAAAAGTAATACCCAAAAAGAGAAGGGTAAGTAATTCTCCACTCGAAAAGGCAATTTTTTTTTATTAGTCAGTGCTCATATAATTAGATCAGGTTTAAATTTAAAATCTAAAAGTAATTGTTGACAATGTCATTAAGACTGCTGTTCTAATTACATCATCAATTGTAGAATTGTTTATGCTGATTTTTTTTGCCACTGATAATTTTTACCTTTTAACAATAATCAGATGAAGGTTTATTGTCTTAACATAACAATAACTCATTCCCAATTCAAAAATGTTGAGTTAAATGTCTGTAAATCCTTTCAACAAAATTACTTTCAGTCTTTGACATTCTAGATTATATGCAAAGCATACATTGCATTAAAAAAACAAAAAAAAAAAAACATCCATTTACAGCTAAAACAATTGTTTTAAGAAATCATGTCAAAACATATTTAAAGGTGTGGACTGACAATTTGGGAAAATAAATAAATAAAGGAGTGTTATCTCCTGCAGGTCATGTTGGTTTTAATATAAAAATACAAATATAGTAAACTTTACAATATAAGTACTTCAGAATTTAAAGTGTCAAGGCAAGATGCTATCTTTGATGAGTTTTGTTAGTCTATTTAAAAAAAAAAAACAAAAAAAACAAAACAAAATCCTTTCAAAAATACATTACTATTTTTACTTGTTTAAGAATCATGAACTAATTTACACCTTAGCATTTATCTATTCTATATTTACTCATTAAAAAAGAGAAAAGTGGGAGCAAAATTTTTGAATAGATTAAATTCTTCAACATCTATATATTTCTGAGATGAGGCATTGTAACTATTTATATGATTCATATTGTTCAGACTATAAATAGATTAAATCCTTGCCTGAATTTCTGGGATGAGGATTTATTATTATTTACATTACACTTAAACTATTGCTCCCATCTTTGTTGTTACCACAATATTTCAGCTGTTGTGACATTCATCAGATGCTTGTTGATCTGTGAAACCGAGACAATAGGCAAGTAGATCAAAGGGTTGAATCACGAATTTGGTGACATAGTAATCATGAGTTTCATTTCTGGGTTAAGTAATATAGACTTAGTGGAAATAGGATGAGCAATAACTAAGCAGTACTAAATAAGAACTAGACATCCCTAGATATGGCCTGGAGTACAAGAACAATCTACAACCATAAATTATTTAATCTATGGTGGTATATTGTTCTTTGTTCAGTTTGAAATTCCCTGAAGGTTACTCGGATTGACAAGTACCTGAAGAAAGCCAGAGGGTACAATGACTAAAACATTGTGATAATAACAACAAAGATGAAGATAATAATCCAAGTGTAAATAAGCTTATTTGATCCCTTTGGTAAACTTCATTCAGTAAAATGATGCTAAAATAAATAAATTCAGAAAAATACATCAAGGATATATCTCCACCATAAAACAATAGTTTTCAACAGGACAAGGACATTTTTTTAATTATTACTGCTAATTATATAATTATAATCTTAAAATCATCGTTAGAAGCGAGTGATATCATTAACCTGACTGAAGTGATGTTCCTACTAGTAATTAATGATACAAACATTGGTTCTGAAGACAACTGCAAAAATAATCAAACATACATTCTATGCAGATATTAAAACAATGAAAATGACAATTAACATAGTATATTTAATATGATTTCAAATCAGGACAAGAAATTATTTTTAAAAAATCAATTTAAATGAAGTAATTTTATTTTTATTCAAATTGTTTCATCAATATACAAAAAGAAAAAACTTATTTTTACATTCATTTATAAAATTTACAAATTCCATGAGAGATCAGCAATGAATTTTGTGTTAATGCAACCTCCACAAGTCAACATTTCTCAATCCCATAGAGCACCTTTGGGATATGGTAGAAAGAGGAATTTGAATCCTGAATGTTTAGCCAACCAATCTAGATCAATTGTAGGAGGCCATGATAATAGCATGAACCCAAATTTCAAAAGAGTCCTTCCAGAACATTGTTGAATCCGTGCCAAGAAGAATTGTGATGGTTTTAAAGCAAATGGAGGTTCAACCAGGTATTGAAAAAGAACATATATAATGTGACTGGTGTGTGTGTGTGTGCACACATATATATTAATAATTACACATATACCTATGTTTACAGTACAACTCAGAGTTTCATGGTTTACCCATTCATCAGGTACAAAAATTTATGAACTGTTCAAAACAGTTGTTTTTTTTTTAAATTCTGGGTCTCATTGGAGCAACACTACATTATATGTTTTTTTTTTTTTGTTTTTTTTAAGTATTTCACCCCAAACAAGGTGGAAGTGCCACTAGCATGCAAGGGGTTACAGAGAGTAAAAGTAAGAGTAAAGAGGAGTGCTTGATGAAAGGATAAAGAGGACGGGGATCAAGATCAAGGCATCAGATGTCAATTGATGTTACATTTGAATATTTGAAGATTATAGATACCAGGGAAGCAAGTAAAAAGAAGGGAGTTCCACTGTTGGGAAGTGTGAGAGAAGAAGCTGTTGGAGTAGAATAGGCAGTTACATTTAACTGTATCTTCAGTAAAAGGGTGGAACTGAGATGCCAACCTAGTTGCACGCTTAAATTCATGCAGTTGGGGCAGTTGCCATGAAAATATTTGTAGAAAAGACAGAAGGAAGCCACATCACGTCTGTGAGAAAGTGACTGGAGTAGAGATGCCAGATCAGGACTTATCACACTGCATATCTGTCTTTGAATTTTGTCAAGAACCTCAAGATGAACAGCGGGGGCACCAGACCATATATAGTAACAGTATTCATGCAAGGATGAATTGTAGATTTGAAAGATAGACAAGAAAAAACATTCTGGTGTGACACAGAAAACCAAATTTCCTTGCAGTAGATGTAGCTATTGATTCAATGTAGTCATTCCACCTCAGGTCAGTAGAAAATGTGAAACTAAGAAGATACAGAAAGATGCTCTCATGAAGTTGAGCATCAGCCATGCTGATAGGAGGCAGGGAGGTTTCTCTATGTGGATACAAAGTTCAAGATTATTATAAATACAACACAGTATTGGGCATAAATTCAAAATATAGTGTTAATAGGTAGATGGTAAATTTTGAAAAATCTTATTTTGATGGTCAAACAGTGTCTTTGAACATTTGAACCCAGTATATTTAGTAAATTTGATGTGTACATAGTGTAACAGTTACCAGTGCAAAAAGTTTCATCTTAGCCTGTTGTATTTACTTTTGCACAAATGCCCTTGGAAAAGGTATGAATATAACCTATCCCCCCTCACCTCAGTTATTGGTTAAATAGAAGAGTAAACGGAGTTCTCTAGACTTGGGTGGAAACTAAACGGACAATTCTGAATTAACAACTCTTAAAAAGTCAATAAGAAACCACTACACTCTTTTTGCAAAGAAACCATGGCAATTCACAAAGAAGAGGAATCTGTGGAGAGTCATAATCACCTATGTCCTGAATGGACATGACATTTAAAAAAAGAAAATTTATTAAGTCATGGGTTTGACTTTTTATATTTTAGTCTAAAGTAATGTCTACTTTCACTCCCTTTATAATCTTAGTCATTTTCTACATTAATTAAATATTTCTATTAATAGGGAAATATGATTAAACACCGAATTTCATCATTTTCTTTTTCAAAAGTGCATTGGAATAAAAGTGCTTTTCAAAAGCATAAATAAAGTATTAAGAAACAGGAAAATTTCCTTAGAAGAAAAAAAAGGGTACAGAACTGTTATGCTATATTGGTCCTCCTCTATGGTAGTGAATGGTGGACAGTCTCCTCACATATAAGGAGGAGACTTGAGATAACAGAAAGGTGGTTTTACAGAAGGATGCTGAAAATACCACGGGCTGAACATGTGAGTAACAAGTACGTTTTAAGGAAAATGGAAACAGAAAGGACACTTATGCTTAGAATCAGAAAGAGACAGTTGAAATTTCTAAGACAAAAATGAGGAAAGAAGGTTTGGAGAATTTGATACTCACAGTATATACTGAATGCAAGAGGGACAAAGGAAAGTAGAATAACTTATTTAATAAACATGCGTAAATGGATGGTAGAACAAAGACTGATAGTGATAGTAATGGAACAAACACTGCTAAAAGCTACAAAAGATAAATTATGGAGTACCATGAAGCCACATGCTGAAGGGATATAGCACATAAAAGAAGAAGAAAACTTTGGGTAAGTTTCGGAACTCAGCTGGCATATTACATTGAAAATAATTTTGGTGATTCCAGAATTAAGGCAAATGTTACTGACAAAATAGACTGATTATAATTTTATTTATTTTTTTTAATATGATGATAGCTTTTAACTATAATAATGATAATTTTGATTGAGGGGGAAATAAATATTGCAGAGAATTGTACTTAGACATTATTTTAGAGCGAATGGTACTTGAATTTTATTGTAGTGCAAATGGTACTTGGACTTTATGAACTGAAGCACAGTATTAGATTAATGGCAAAGTCTCCTCATTTTACAATTGAAATGGCTAGATGCAACCATAAGTTATATGCTGACAGTTTCTTCTCACTTGTGGAACTCTTTCACATTCTTTCTTTCCAATCAACTTTGATCTTCAAAAATTTAAATGTAATGTCAATTGTTATCTTCTGTCTTCTTAATTCCTGTTCTTTTATTGTTCTCCCTCCTTAATGGCTTTTTTTTTTTTACACTTAGTAACACCTTGCGTCTTACTGGCTTTATTGCCTTGCTTGGAGTGAAATGATTAAAAAAGCAAAAAAAAATCAAAAAAGTCTAAGTGGCTAAAAACGAATGCTTACGTGAAGAATATGCAATTGGTAATCCTCCACATGGAATAAAATCATCTGGCATTGTAGCAGCTGATTTCAAGGGCAGCTTTTTTTTGGGTGTGTTTCCATGTTGGTCCCATCGTTGCATCTGGGAGAACAATTGCTAGCTAAATATGATGGACCAACAAGCTGTAAAGAGAAACATGAAAACAATATCAAGTAAAAAAAAAAATAAATATTATCAAATCAACATAATCTGTTGCATAAGATTTTGTTGAAAATTCTTATTCATTGCAGTTCTATTCAAAGAAAAAAATGTTCTTTCATTACCTGTTATTGAAAGGAGAATTTTACTTTGAGCAACAAAACCATTTGATGCCTAAAACTATAAATTGATGGACAGGTAGTGAGTTGGCCAAAAAGTTAATTCTTTTTTTATGGTTATGAATAAAGTTTATTGAAAGAAAAAAAAATGATTTTATTCATTAAGATTTTTTCTTCAACAAACTTAAATTAAAAAGCTTGCTTTTGACTGTACTGTAACATATCCTATCAATATGCATTAAAAACATTTTCTCAAAAGGTATATTTTCGTTTATTGAATCTATCAGTGATGAATAAAAGCATGCTGCTGTTCTTCACAAGTTGAAGTGTTATAGTGTTTCTGGCTGTTTCTTTGATCTGATTCAATCTTTCTTATCAAACTGTGGAGTGAAAGTTGTCTAGAATGGTCACTCCCCTAGATCTTTTTGTGTTAATGTGGACATCCCTCTTGGACATACTTTGTTCTTTATTTTCATCAAAGACCTCCCTGGTGGTTGATATCTATGCTTGTCTTAAAAGTAATTTTGATAAAATCATTGAATTTGCAAATGACCAGAAAAATTACCTTCAATCCATTAACTGAAGCAAAAAGTGCCTTATTTTTAACATTTTCACATTAAAACTGCTTTCTATTAATCATTTTGAATAAAGTATTTTTGCCTAATGCTAACCCCCAAGAGAGCAACTCACTCTACTGTCATGGCCTAATGTTTTCCACTGACATGAAGTGAAATGATTATATTGAACCAATTGCTAAGTTTGTTGCTAAGAAACTATATTGTATACTATATTGTTTTAGACAATTTTTCTCACTGGAATATACCTTGTGCATTTATAAGTCTACCATTCATTCATGTATCCAATATTGCTGTCACATTTGGTTTGGTGCTTCTGTTTTATATCTAAAGTTTCTTGACAAAATCCAAAAAAGAATCTGCAACATTATCAGGCATACACTGGCACATTGGTTTCAGTCACCTTCCCACCACTGTAAAATCACTTCCCTGTGCCTTTTCTGTAACTATTTTTACAGTAATTGTTCTGATGAGCTTTCATCTTTGGTACCACAACTTCACAAATTTAAGCACAGTACTAGATTGAAATTATGAGGCCAGCCAGTTAAGATTGTTAGTTGTAACAATAAGTTCCATACTAACAGTTTCTTCTCTCACACTCATCACTTGTTGAACTCTCTTCCAGCTTCTACTTTCATGTCAACTATGATCTTCAAAAATTTAAATATAATGTCAGTCGCCATATTCTGTCTCCTTGAATCCTGTACTTTTATTGTCTTTTCTATTTCTTTTACTCTCAGTAACCCCTTGTATCTTAGTGGCTTTTATTGCCTTGCTTGGAACAAAATAATTAAAAAAATATATAAAAATAAATAAGCAAAATTTTCAATACATTTTGAATTCAAAAACAGCAATTGATGAAAAGTATTCATAATTGATTAAGAGAAAATGTGTAATATTCCTTTGGGATAACCCTATACTAAATGATTCTTTGGTAAACAGGTAAAAATAATTATAACTTGGTTTTCATTTATATGCCATATTCATCAAATATTGCACTTTCTGTTTACCATTTATTCTCTTACAAGCAGTATAACCCATTTTTGACCAGGTCTTTCATTACTGGGAATTTTTGCCGTTCAATTGGAGCAGTTTAAGTTTAAAGTTAGCCCACCTGAAAATCAATATTAGTAACAACATTTGGGTGCAACTGAGGTACATCACCAAATGGGGGGGGGTAACAATTTGAATGGGGAGGCCCGATAACAGAACTGTATAATAATAATAAATATTATTGTAATAATTTAAACTATTTTTATTAAAGTTTTTATGAAAGATATATATCCAAAAACAGACAGTAAATAGTAAAACGTTGCTGAGAGTTATAATGTGCAGGAAGTGGGGAAGAGCCATTGTTGCTTACAATTTAGACTCAAAACCAGCACTGAAGAATTATCTATCAAACAAAAAAAATTTTTATCAAAATCGGATGAAAGCTGTGGAAATGCATAAACAACATCCGATCAAACACACATTTTGAGAATAATAGATGTAGATTTTTGTCAGTTGGAATTATGAAGTTGACTTAAAGATGAAAGAAGATAGTGGAACAAAATGGTAAATATGTTGTGGAATAAAGTTAATGTTGAAAATAAAAACAATGGTAAATATGGATAACATGACTGCAATAAGGTGTAGTATCAAAAAGACAGTTTTTCCCATGACACTGCTTTTTTTTTTTTTAACTACCTTCACTCTTCAGTAATGTTTATTGTTTTAAAAAGCAATGTTTAGAATTTTAAGAAAACCTAAATACATGATGAAAGTGAATTTACAACAAAAATATTAAATACTATTTATTTATTAGATTGTTTATTTACAAGAAATTTATATTTACAACATTCTAAAAACTAATACAATTAGAACTAATTCAATGCAATATTTATCATTTACCAATTTATAAAGAAATAAATGTTAAAACAATTTTTATTCACAAATTTATAAATATTTACTAAATTATTAAAATATGTGAATCAACTATAAGGAAATCCTTATTATTTACCATTTAATAAAGTTTGAATCAATTGGCAATAACCAATGTTTTGCCAACCATTCCAATAAATAGTATAACAGTGTAAATAAACATTCTAATAAATAGTGTTTAATATTTTTGTTTTCAATTTTTAAGAACAAAGAAAATGTTCTTTCATATGTTTAGGTTTTATTACAATTCTAATCATTGCTTTTTAAAACAATGAACATGTTTGAAGAGTGAACGTAGTTAAAAAGGTATGGTAGTCATGAAAAAAACCATCCTTTTAACACTCCGTCTTATTGTGGGCATGTTTATGTATGTTTACCAACTAGAATTTTGTTGTAGAGAGGAACATACCTTTCCAGAAGAGAACTTAGACTCTTGCAAATACATATAGACTGACACTGAGAAACATCAGTAGAAGGAGTAAATAAGTATAGAGTCAGAGATCTAGCTTATCTGCTTACTACCTATTTCAGCAAGATTACATTGACTCTAAATGACATACTACTTCTTGATTGTTATCTTTATTCAATGCAATGAAGACATAACAGTGGTGATGAGAACTCAAATTCACATGGTAAAAAAAAAAAAAAAAGTTTTGTTTCCTCTTACTTACATAAATAGCTGGCGAAGTTCAAAATTTGTAAAAAAAAATTTTGTGGAGTTCATGTAAATTCATGGTGCAACACAGAAGTCAATAAACTTCAAGGCTGTATAATATCTGGCTATTTGGAAAAAAAAATTTTTTTTCTTCCGAGGTAAAGACTACTTGTACAAACAAAATACACGGTAGAAGAATTGCAACAGCAAGAATTCCAGAAGGCATTATTACAACAAATACAATGGGAATGTCTTGAATATCAAAAAGAGATAAAAGAAATCCTAGGAAAGCTAGGAACAGACAATGCGTCAATTTCATTTTCACCGGACACAGTCGCTAAGTCAATTAGTAAATTTAATTATGTCCCAGAAGAAAACATTACATTCCTATCATACTTTAGAAGGTAATAGGCATTTTCAGAGAAGAATGTCAAGGATAGTCAGATGAAAAGAAGGTATGTAAGGTATGTCGTCTTTTACAACTGCGCCCCACTGGATATGAAAATATATCTGAATCTCATTTTGCTGAATACTCCAGAAAAAAAAAAAAAGTTATTTAATGAAATGGTGTTGATATTATTGAAAACCTTTGGTGAAAAGAATTCACTGTTTAATACACGGAAGTGCATAAACCTTACTAAGGATGAAAATGAAAATTTTGTCACATATGCCAGTAAAGTCAATCATGAGTGTGAGAAATTTAAGATGGATGAATTATCCCCAGACAAATTTAAATGTCTAATTTTTGTTAAGCAATGATGCAGAAATAGGTTCTCGAATATTTATAAAACTTGAACATAATTCAAAGTTAATGATGCAGACTGTTGAAGAAGAGTGCCAAAAAATTGTCAATTTAGCATGATAGAGTGAAAATCAAGAAAAATAGCATGACAGAAGTACAAATGGTTCAGAAAGATGGTAGTACCAAAAGAAAAAATCCAGAATAAAAATACTGCAAAACTTAACCCATGCTATGACTGTGGTATGCTTAATTTAAGAAAGGACTGTCCATTTAAAACCATAAAAAGGTTTCAATTGTAGAAAATCAAGTCACAAAGAAAAGCAAAAGAAATACACAAATTAACTTGGTGAAAGTAGTGCTACCAGCTAAAAAATTGGTAACTTCAAATAATAGAAAATTTTTGGCAGTACACATAAATAACATTATGGCAAGATTTCAACTGGACGCAGATAGTGATATTACAATTATTGATGAACAAACTTGGAACAGAATTAGCAAGCCTAACTTGAGAAAAAACTGATGCAAGATGAATATCAGGCAAGAAATTAATTTTTCTTTAGAAAATCACATGTAAAAAATTCCAACTTAAATTTACTAGGCATTGACTGGCTAAAATTGTTTGTACTATGGAATTGGCTGATTAATTCATTTCATGGAAAAATTGATTGTTCATCAGAGAAAAAGATTACAGCTAAATAAACACAGTAAAAAATAAATTCACAAATATTTTCCCAGAGGAGTTGGAAAAATGTACAAAGTCAAAGGCATTTATTAGATTAAAAGGAAATGTGGTTCCAGTGTTTACGTCAAAAAGAAATATACCTTTTGCTGAGTCGGAGTCTATTAACACCAAACTGGATAGGTTAAAAAACCGCAGAGTTATTGAAAAAATAATTCAGAATGAGCCATGCCAGCAGTTTATATTAAAAAAAAAAAAAAAAAAAAAAAAAAAAGAAAGATTTGTTTATGTGAAGATTTTTCAACTGAATTGAATGACTGCCTCCTACCACATGCATATCCCCAAACAACTCCAGAGGATATATTTGCCAAATTAAATGGCGGTAAATTTTTTCCCAAAATTAAATTGAAGTGGATGAGGAATGTCAAAAGGTTTTGATTATTAATAAGTATAAAGGACTCTACAAGTTTAAACAATTACCCTTTTGTGTAAAAGTAGCCCTAGGTATTTTCCTGCAAATAATGGACACGATGTTGTCTGGACAGGACGGTGCAATCGCTTACATAGATAATATACTTATTAAGAGGGCTACAAAAATACAGCATGTAAAACTGATTCTGCAATAATGATTACGGTTTCAAAATCAGTGAATAGAAATGTCAATTCTTTCTGGACAAGATTAAATATTTAGGTCAGACAATCAATGAAAAAGGAAAATGACCAGATCCCACTCAAGTGTCATTAATGCTTCTGCGAACAAATTTGGTAACCCTACAATCATTTCTCAGATTAGTGAATTATTATAATATTTATATGCCAGAGATGTACAGATTGTGAGCAAATTACTTAAAAAGTGTACGCAATGGAATTGGTCGGCAGAATATCAATAAGCTTTTGAAGGAATTAAAAAATTACTAACTTCAGAGTTATCACTAACACATTACAACTTTCAGTGACACATTAGTGACAATAGCATTGGAAGTGAAAGAATACAGCATATGAGCAGTAATAGGCCATAAATTAAAAGATGGTAGAGTAAAAGCAGTCACTCACACTTCAAAAAGTTTGACAGATATGGAAAAATTCTACCGTCAAATTGAAAAGGAAGCACTTGCTATAATTTGTGCTGTAAAGAAATTTTACAGGATGATTTTAAGAAAATTCATACTGCAAGCTGATCATCATTCAACATTAAGTATATTTGGTTCTAAGAAAGGTATTCTCACACATACTGCAAACAGATTACAGTGTTGGGTTACAATTTTGTTGAACTATGATTTCAAGATGGAATTTCTATCATCAAAGAAATGGCTTATCAAGATTGGTATTGAAATCTAAAGATTTTGAAGATACTCTAATTGTTTTGCTGGAATCTGAAAGCAAAATTAAAAGCTTGATGTGTAACACTATTAAAGAATTGCCAATTTCAGTATAGACAATATCAAAATTCATACTAGAAAGAATACATTTATTCAAAAACTATGAATGACATTGTCGAAATGGAGTGAAACTAAAATTAAACCTGGTAACAATAAATACGGCATTTTCTATTTGTGATAGAGCACTTTTGTACATGGATAGAGTTATCACTACAAAAAAGGATTTTAAAACAATTCCACGTTGGATATTTGGTAATAGCAAGAATGAAGTCCCTGATGAGAAGCTACATGTATTGGCCAAAGTTGGACAAAGATAGCCAAAATATAGTTAGAAAATGTAATGGTTGTAATTCAGCATCAAAATCACCACCTATAAATTATCAGGCATAGCCGAGCACTGATAAACCATGGACAAGACTACATATGGACTTTGCTGGAAGTGGTCCTATTATTTAATTGTGGTTGACAGTTTCACAGATATTAAAGTGTAAACAACCAACTACCACAATAACAATTAAATTCTTACACAAACTTTTTGCAAGATTTGGAGTACCTGATAGTGTGGTATCTTCTTGTTCTTGTAATGGCATTCACCCGAGGTGGGTTGAGCTGGCCCCAATATTGGAGTTTCATGGGAATTTGGAATTCACAAGTGGTCCCCAACCCGCATGTATAGCACATGAGATTTGATTATAATGGTGAAGGTTTTGTGCAGGACCATCCACACTTTTTGAAGAGCCAATTACAGAGACCTGGTGCACTACGTGCCACAAGGTCCCCAAACGACCCTCCACAGGTTTTGAATTCAGAGTTTTCCTTCTCCTAGACCAGTTGCCATCCAAAGCTATAGAACCAAGTCTGTCCTACTATTAACCCATAGCTGGAGGGAGAAGAAGAGGATTCACACTTTTCCCTATACAGTATGGTATCTGATTATAAAACTCAGTTTACTTCTAGTGAGTTTAAAAAATTCTGCAAAAGCTATATGATTGAACATTTGACAACATCAAAGTTGAATGGTCAAGTGGAATGATTTATCAACACCTTCAAAAGACCATTAAGAAAAGCTAAAGACTTGGAAGTTTAAAAAATGGCATTACAAGAATTTTTGAGTGCATATTAAATAGCATCAAATCCAAACATCACCATGAAAATGTCACTTGCAGAGCTCATGTTTGCTAAAAATGTCAGATCCATTTTTGACAAATTACTACCAGGGAATAAGATGAAAGTTCAAGAATTCCAAACTACCAGATCATTTAAGATCGGCTTTAAGGCCGGAAAAGAAAATTGGCAGGAAGGAAAAATTATTCAGCACCTCAGTAATATGATGTACATTGTCGAAGATAGACAATTTCATCATAAGAGACATAAATCAATTGAGGTTTAGATATATACAGAATAAGCAATCAATACAATTTATTGATGGACATACTTTACAATACAATTTGAAGTAGCTATTCCTAGAACTGAAATTACAATACAACAACAGGGTAAACAAAAACATAATCCGACTGAAACATTGGAAGAGGACCCATGTCAGAAAAATATTGACTAAGGAAAGTGTATATCTAAAAAGAGGGGTTTTGTGGAGATGAACACAGCTCTCCAGAAGTGGCCCTGAACTCATCCAAGTATATACAGACTGATGCTAAGAATCATCATTAGGAGGAGGAGGAGGAGTAAACAAGTAGAGAGTTAAATATCTAGCTTATCTGCTTACTACCAATTTCAGTAAGACTATGTCGACTCCAAGTGACCTACTACTTCTTGACCGTGTTATCTTCATTCAATGCAATGAAAACAAATTTATTTTTACTCGATAAACCAAACAAGCTTTTTGACCCACTGAGGCCTACTGCATATAGTGTCATACATTAAACACTTAATAAATAATGAAATGATTCATAGAAATATTTGCACTATAAATGTGCATGTTATCTTACATATGCATAAATTATAATAGACAACATGTCTACCCTTATGACAACAATAGTTTTATGAATTTTACTGTTTCACTTTATTGGCCAAGTTACTAAAACTCCAAGAAAAATGATGATTAATTAAAAATTATAATTACAGAATGTGTTCAAGGTTTAAAAAAAAAAAAAAAAAATTGTTGTGAGCAAAAACAAAAATTATTTTTTTTTAAAATCATTTCACTCCAAGCAAGATGCAAGGGCTTACGTGATGTGAAAGAGAATGAAAAGACTTTAGTGAGGAGAAAGGACAATAAAAGAACAGGTTTCAGGAAAGCAGAAGATTGCAACTGACATTACATTTAATTTTTTGAAGATTGTAGCTGGCAGGGAAACAAGAAACCAGAAGAGAGTTCCACAGGCAAGAAGTGCTAATAATAGAACTTACGGTTACATTTAGCTATTTCAATAGTAAATCAATGAGACCAACTTGCAATCTAGTAGTACTAAAAAATTCAATTGGAAATGATAACTTTCAAATTTATAACTTCATTACAATAATGAAACTAGTTGCTCAGTCATTGATTCTGCAAGTTGTTATATTTCTTCATATGAAATAGTCAGCGCGACATCCAGAAAAGCATGCCAAGTTTTGTTTTTGCTGGTAAGTTGCCATCTGCCAATGTAGACTTCACTTTTCATAATGCTCCACAAATTTTCAATTAGGTTAAAGTAAGCTGAACAAGTTTGCCATTTCTTCAAACAAGTATTTTTTTTTTTAAAAACTCATTTTACCCAGATCTTCATTAGTTTACTTGCTGAATATGATAGGGCATAAAAAAAAAAAAAAAAAAAAAAAAAAAACTTTCTGAAAGCATTTTGTTCCAAGTCTGCCATATATATATATATATATATATATATATATATATATATATATATATATATATATATATATATATATCCCTGACAAGTGGACAGAGTGATTGCTGGAGGGTCTGTCTATAAAACTCTAGAGTCAGAATGCTGAAAGTAACATCAATCAACTAAGTGACAAATTTTATGTTTGTATTAATCATACATACAGGGTGCAATTGATAAATTGTTGCCATTTTATATTTTTAATTTCATGCCTGCATGTTGTTTGTCTTTTGATTTTGTCGACTGTGCAGTATAGTAGGGTCAGTTGGGAACCATTTGTGGGAAAAAGAGCACAATGACGCAATTCACTTCACCAGAAATTTGAAAACAGCATACTGTACTGCTTCCTATTTGCACTGGAAGATTCAATATGGACATTTCAGAGTGTTTGGATGTCAATCTGAGGACAATACAGAGGATGTTATGTCTCCAAAAGATGTACCAAGAGTAATGAAAACCAAATATCCAGTCAACATCATGGTGTTTGGAGTGATCACTAGTGATGGTGACATTATGCCTCCATTCATTGTCCTACAGGATCTCAGACTCAACATGGAAGCCTACATCAAGTGCCTTGAGGATCTAGTGCTGCCCTGGGTCAAGAAGGTGGCTGTCGGAAGACCTTAGGTCTGGCAATAGGATCTGCACCATGCCACACAAGCAGGAGAACCCAGTTATGGCTGTAAGACAATTTCTGCAAACACATTTCCCCTGGCCACCTAACTCTCCAGACTGCAACCCCTTTGATTATTATGTGTGGGGAGCAGTTGAGTGAGAGACCAACAAAACTTCTTGTAACACCAAAGATGAACTGAGGGCAGGAATCATGGCAGCTATCACCAACTTAAACAAGCCCATCCAGAAGAGTTGAAGGAGATTTCAAAGTCATCTGGAGGCTGTGGTTTAAGTTAATGGCAATTTTATTGAATAAATTTACTCTTTAATATTTCAAGATATTTTTGTGTAATTTTGGTAAATATATCTGTTAAAATGAGATTTCAGTGTTATTTTCATTTTTGATAATTTAGACGACAATTTATCTATCGCACCTTGTGTGTGTGTGTGTGTGTGTGTATATATATATAAGAATTAATGGACTTATTTTAATCTGACATTTTTATTACTTCAAAGTTATTTAGTACCTAAACATATTTGAAATAGACGTCCCATTTTTAATTTTTACAATACACACTGTTTATAATAAATAAAAATGAGGTGTCTGTTTCAAATATGAGTATCCACTATAATGGCATTTGAAGTAATATATATATATATTGGCAAAAAAGGGATAAACAGATTATGTTATCATCTAACAAGAGTATATAACTGTAATCTTAGCTTTTAGCATTTTTTTTTTTCACATGCTTTTGTTTCCATCTATTTTTCAAGTCCTTCAGGTATGAGCACTGAGGAATAAATGATGAACACCAAGCAACAAATAAACCTGCATTTTTTGTTCTGGTTGGGAGGAAAACTTCATTACAAGCACTTGAAATGCTTCAGCAAGTGTATGGAGATAACATCAGGTCATGCACATGTTTTTGAGTGACAGAAGTAGTTCAAAGAGGGGCACAAAGAGGTGGAAAATGACTCAAGGAGTGGGAGGCCTTTAAAAAGCAGGACTGAGGTCAACGTTGAGTGGAAGAGGTAGGTGGTGCATGGCAATTGTTGGTTGACGGTTTGCAAGTCAGCTGAACATGAAAAAGGACATTGTTTGGAAGATTATCACTGAAGATTTGGGCATGCAGAAATTCTGTGCAAAAATGGTGCCAAAGCTACCAAATGATGATCTGAAGGAGCACCACATGCAGGACATTATCAAGTGCCTTCAAATTGAACCAGACTTGCTTCATAGAGTCATCATTGGTGATGTGACATGAACTTTTGTGTAAAACCTGGAAACCAAGCATCAAAGCTGTCAGTGGAAGTCTCCAACATCACCAAGACTGAAGAAAGCCAAAGATGTTGATCACATTCTTCAAGGTGAGATGCATCATCCACAGTGAGTTCTTGCCACAGGGCCAGATAATCAATCAGAAAGTCTACAAACAGATCCTGCAGCGTAAGATGAGATTTGTTGTAGGACAAATCATGGCTACTTCACCATGACAATGCACCTGCTCACAATTCTCTGGCCAAGAACATCACCACATTGGAACAACGTCGCTATTCTCTGATCTTGCACCGTGTGACTTTTTCTCTTCTTCCAAGCTTAAGGGGATCCTCATGAGAACCGGTTTTGTAGGGGTAGAGGCCATCAAAAGAGCCATAATGACAGAGCTGAATGCTATCCAAGAAGAATCCTTCCTGCAGTGCATAGAAGCATAGCAGAGAAAGATGGAAAAGTGCATTAGACTCAAGGGGGATTACTTTGAAGGGGAAACCATGTAGTTTGTTGTTTGGAATTGAAATAAATTTTGGGAACCAGTCCCATTACTTTTCCGACAGACCATATATCTTAGCTGTCATCTTAACATCTTAAACTAGACATGAATACATCACTTCTATAATGCTACCCTCAAAATATCACATCACTTCTGTCTTGTTGACACCTCAACCTGTGAGGGTAGTTTCCTTTAGTAACCACCCAGTTTTTGCTCTATAAATCTGGACTGTTGGGGATTTCACTGTATACAACAGAGAAAATAATGATTAAAAAATAAATAAAAATCTGTCTATATTTCTGAGATGAGGTATTGTAATCAGTTACATTATTCAGACTGTTGTCCTCATCTTTATTGCTATATTCATGACATTTTGGCCATGGCACACTCTGGCCTCCTTCATGAGATTGGAATTTCAAACTGAACTCTTTATTTTGTCCACTAGGCAAATTGTTCTAGTTCCACGTGCCATGCCTATTCTGGATGTCTTGGTTATCTCTCTTTAACACAAGACTCCATTTTTGTTCACCACTGCAGTAGCCAAGTATTGAACTCACAAGTCACTGGATCCAACCAATGCTTTTATCCATTAGGCCAAAATTAATCTGTATATATTCCATTACTCATTCTGAGATTCCTGTCATATCTTTTAAAGAAAGTCTTGTGATTGTTCTCCTGCTCTGAACACTTGATTTAGGCTCTTACATTTGTTTTTCATTTTTTTGACACTTTCTCATTGCTGCAATATCTAAAAATTCATTCCTTGACAAAGACATATTTTTTATCACATCTCTCTTGATAAAGTTTACAGATTGGTAAGATATAGTCCCTAATTTTTCCTAATCAGATGTGCACCAGAATCATCCACAATCTTCAGTGAAATTCTTCATAGTTTGCTGGTAGCAGCTAACCCTTTTTACAATTTACAGTCTTGTCTGACATTATTGGACTATTCTCTTTCATCATTAGGTCTGACTTGCATTTTAAAGCTTCAAACTCACAATGGGACTATTTAATTTGAGATTTTGAAATCCAGGATATTTCATACAAATGGGTGCCATTTATTTAAATAGATGCAAAAATGAACCAGTTTTCATCCTAACTGCATGAATAGATATTGCCATTATTCAGCAAAGAAATCTTTAGATTCCAATAAAGATATATATATATATATATCAATAAAACAAAATCAGCAATGTAAGTTTGTTGGTTGATCTTGTTTAGTGGCATATCAACCTCTATGGGTTATTTAATGCTAAAATCTAAATATTTTTTACATTATTTACATTGTTTGAATTGTTGTACTAATTTTTATTGCCATATTCACAATGTTTCAGCCATTGTATGCTCCAGCCTTCTTCAGTTGATTGCACTTTTGAAATGAACTCTTTATTTCATCCACCAGGGTAAATTGTTCTAGTTCCACATGCCATGCCTCTTCCAGATGTCCCAGTTATCTCCCTTTAACTCAACTCTCCAAATTTTTGGTTCACCACTACCATAGCCAGGTATTAAACTCACAACTCTTTTTACAATACCTCATCTCAGAAATATAGACATATCTAAATATTTTGTATACAACTAAATATATTTTGAACCAATTGTATGCCTTCAACTACAGATGAAATGTATCATTGATAATTCTACTATGAAATGTAGTGCTGGTCATTTTGTTTTAAAAATGTATTGCTGGTCATTTTTTATAAAAGTATGCATTGCTGGTATTTTTAATATAAAAATGTATTTTTATACTTTCATTGCATTTTGTTTTTGTTTGGGGATTCACTATTTGCTGGTACCCTAACAAATGCTACCACCCTGGGTCAGGCTGGACCTGGGAACATAAGATATTAAGAGGTGGCTCCACACTCCTCAAAACCTCCAAACAGAGGACTTGCTGCTAGATGTAGTTTATCACCATACCCAGGACTATCAGTAATGAAAGTGTAAATTAAATCTTAAACTTTCTCCTCAAAAACTGATTTATAAATTTTTTTGAATTTTCATAATAAATATATATAAATGAACATTGAGAATATATAAATGAAACAGACAGTTGCTGCTAGGTGTTGACTTCAATGTTCACTTTTATATTTACATATACTCTATCCCTGAGATTTAGGACTTTGAGCTATAAATGTAGCATACCTTAGAACAATATTTTTATCATATATAGTCAAATAAAAATTAGTACAAAAGAATAAGAGAACTAAAATCCATTGACAGAATATCATTTTGTATGCAATACATACAAATGCCAAAGTATTATAAAAATGTTAAATTCATACTGCAGTAGGAAATAAGCAAGAGTTATTACAACAATTTGCCAAAGAGAAAGAAAACTGACACCAAACCCATTTTCTCTATTAATCAAATCTTAATTATAAAACTAGATACAGCATGAACCCCATTTTAACACAACTATCATTGCAAAAAAATAATGAGGGTCATTAAATTGAACTTCAAGAAAATCAGTTTTCCAAATCACTAATCTTTTAATTTTTTTTTAATCATTTCACCCTAAGCAAGGCAATAATGTCACTAGGACACAAGAGATTACTAAGAGTGAAAGCAAATAAGAAGACATTAGTGAAGAGAAAGGACAATAAAAAAAAAAAACAGGTTTCAGGAAGACACAAAATGGTGATACAATTAAACCTTTGAAGATTGTAGGTGGCATAGAAGCAAGAAAGGAGTTCCACATGCAAGAAAAGAAACTATTAGAATAGAACATATGTTTGCATCTAGCTAGTTCAACAGTAAAACAGTGAGACCTAGTTGCTAATCTAGTAGTACACATAAATACATGCAATCAATTGCACCAAAAAGGAAAGTTCATCAGAACAATTGCTATGAAAATATCTGTAGAAAAATCAAAAGGAAGCCACATTATGTCAGTGAAAAAGTGACTGAAGTTGAGATGCCAGGTTAGAACCATTTTATATTCAAATTTTCAGAAAAATCCCAAATTTTGCTGTGATAAGTGAATTGTAATGGTTTTTAGAAAGTAAGAGTGGAACATAAAAATGTTTATCTCATACAAAAAGTGTTTATGCCCTTCCATAAGAGGCTAAGTATAAAAAAAAAGAGAGCCTATTTCAATATTCTTTCAATTCAAACTAAAATTTGCATCATCACCTTATATTCCCAGTTGGTGGGAATGAATGCAATAAATAAATTTTGTGATAAAAACTGACTAGACTTTCTGATAAGTTTTGAAATTGGTCATTATTTGATATACACAAATGATAAAAAGCACAAGATACGTAATTCTTGAAAAGTATCTATATCAAGTTAACTAAATTAGCAACCAGACAAATTTATGGATCAAATCTTGCAAAAAAAAAAAAAAAAAAAAATGCAGGTCATGAAAAGAAATAGAGAATATAAATGAAAAAATGCCAAAATCCAGAGCCAGGATTAGAAAGAATGTTATGCTGATGACAAAGCTGATATTCAACTTCTTTGCCAATTTAGAGATAAGAGGTGTGTATATATATATATATATATATATATATATATATATATATATATATATAAAGAGAGGCACTATCTGGGAAACTAATACTGACTAGTATAAAAAGAGTGTCAAGATTATTCTTTTCTCTATGCAAATTTGAAAAGATCTTATGATTTAATAGTGTTAAAAATTCTAAGTTGAATTAATAAAATCTGTCACAGTTCACATGCAAGAAATACTTTTGGCATATGATAAACATTAAAAGTAATTTTGCAAGCAGTGTTTTTACATATGTTCCACTTGTTTATTATTGCACTTTTATCACCCACATCTATTTGGAATTATTATTATTCTATATCTGCAGTGTCCCTTCATGACATTGGTAATCATGGCTCTCCACAATTTCCTGTCCTATGTAGCTCTTAATAAATTTTGTCTTTGTTCTCACTCCTAAACCTTGCGCCACCATCTATAATCTCAAGCTCACAAGGTAGGTTATGCATCGTTTTCCTGTTCCTTTTGTCTTCAATCTATCCTGTGAGTATCAAATTTTCCAAACCTTCTTTACTCATTATGTGCCATAAAAAATTGAACTGTCTCTTTTTGATGTTATGGATAGTGCTCTTTTTTGTTTCCATTTTCTCTAGAATTTTGTTGTTGCTAAACATGTTTGGTCCATGGTATTATTCTCAGTATTTTTTGTAAAATCACATTTCTCTTGTTTCAAGTCTCTTCATCTGTGAGAAGATTGTTCAGCATTCACTGCCATTTTTGAATTGTTTTTATTTGTTTAATATTAATGTTGTACTTCTTGATATTGAGTAGTTTATTTACAAAGATTGTTGGTCTTTAAAAGTTTTATCCTCCAAAAATACACTGGTCAAATATTTTTTTAACTCAATATATGTTATAATAATAATTATATATGTATTTTTTTTTCATTCTAAAGATGCAGGAATTATATATTAAGTTAGAGTGATTTGTAAAATTCAAAATGGCACTAGGCTTGACCTTCCCCATGTAGGATACTGAATGATTTTGAGAGTTAGATTAAAAAAAAAACAAAAAAACAAATCAAACAAAAAATAAAACAGAATGCATCTTATGACCCAAAATACATTATATATTATATGTTTGTGCATATGTGGCAAAACCATCCAGTTTATAGATTGTGAATAACAAGCACTGTCATACATTCCAAATGATAAGGTTAAAATGTATAAAAAAACAATTTCCCCATTTCACAGAAAGATATTTTATCCATAAATTATAACTTAAATATTAAAGAATATAAATTGGAGATTAACATATAACTCGACCCATGGCTGTAACCACCAGACATAATACAAGACACCTGTCTAAGTTTCAAATATCATACCAGAGGGGAGGAGATCAAGAGGCTATCCTTTGGTGGGTGAAAGCAGCTTGTATTCAGTGCAATCTATTTCACAAGTTCATTTTTCTCATTGGAATTTGTGTTGTCAAGTAAATTTTGTTCTTTGTACACCTGTGAGAAAATAACAGGGCATGGCATTGTTGATTTGGGTGAGATTTTGATTGTACTGTTTGTTCAGCGATGGGTGATCTTGCTGGAAAAAGTGTAAACAGGCCAACAGAAAAAAAAAAACACTGTTGAAAAATTATTAACTTAATGAAAGGTGAAACGTAAAAATCATACAATGGCTACGAGGCTGTTTTGTCACAATCATTCCTTTTCTACCCCTGAGGTATTGAGAGACATCTATTTGTTAAGTAATACTGGAGGTGCTAACATCTGAGCAGTGAATAACTTCTATGGCAATTTTTCTCTAATGTATGATGAAAGGCTGGGCTGCTAATTTTCTCTACAAGGATGCAACTTCCCTGGGTAACTCACAAAAAGTGTACTAAAAAATTTGATTTCTGTCCATACATACTCCATTTATATAGACTTCCATACAGAAACAAACATGATTAATTAGTTTTCTCCTGTTAAATAACCCAGATGGACATACTTGAAGTGCTTTTCAATGTTGGGCTGGATTTTCAACTTTCCAAAATTTACATTGGAATCAATGTAAATATGTTGGATAGGTTGCTTTAAAAAAAAAAAAAACCCTTAAAGTTACTGAAAATCCTGTGGACTTCTGTCAAACTCATATCATGCCAATTTCCTTAGGGTTATGGATTTGGGCCAGGAGTGTTAGTTATGCTAAATCTTCCTTAGCTTAGTTGGAGTTCAAACTCTTCTAAAACCCTCATTATAAGTATTTTATGGGATTAAATTAATATTTTTAAACCAGACTTTTTCATCAAATCACAATCTAATATTTTTCGCATAATATCTACTCCTTTGCTCAAAATTATTAAGTCTCTCAATATCTCAAGTCACTAACCACTTTCCATGCAGTAGTATGACTCAACCAGGGCCTTCACAAACACTGGAAATAAGTGTCAAATTTCTTCAATGTGAATACATTAAAATAATAACTAAGCAGCCTTATTACAAAGTTTTTATCAACATAAAGATTCAAACATTTTTACTGCATTGAGATTATTCACTTTACTCCAATGCTTATTTTATGCACACATCTAAAAATTATTCATAATTCTGCTATATTATTATTATTATTATAGATAATCTATTATCAATCCTATTCTGCTATATTTTTTGTTTATGACTTGATGTATTTTTTTTTTTTTCACATAGGGCATTCAAATACATTCAAGGTTATCCAAAAATTGATTCAGTTCTCTTAGCTATGGTGCATGCATCTGGATATGACAGACCCTATTGCTCAATAAAGAAATGCAGCCTGGGGATCTGTCCTTTATCACTAAGCTTCAGTTGTTATTGGCTTCCAACCCTGATTATAAAAGATAAAATATATTGCCAGATATTCATCCAAGTCTCTTAACATCTATAGAAAAATAAATGGCAACCAGCCAATTTACTATGTTGAAATATGAAAAAAAAAAGAAAAAAAAAAGAAAGTGGTATATAAAACACAACATTCTATAAAAATTAGAAAATTTGAGCAAAGTAACTAATCATTGATTGATGATTCTGATTGAAATTATTTTCATAACAGTTATTTTTTTTTTAAATTTTTAAAATCAGCCATTTTTTTAACAACTGTATTCAATACAATAAAAAATTAAAATTATTCTGGAAGGTTTTCAAAGACACAATGGTTTCCTTTCCAAACTGTCCTTAAGGAAATAAATTACATCTTTGAAAAACCATTGAACAAATTTTGGCATCAGGATTCTGTTTTGAGACTTAGCAAGATTATTTTAATTTCTACTACTCCAAAATATAATTATTATTCTCTTACTAGATTCAAAAAGGAAGTATAGGCTCCCAATAAAATATCTGAATAATACTAAAATTCCTTGTTTGCTCCATAATGATAATCTTGAGCCATTTTTGTCTCATCCCTAAAAGAATTTGTTTGAAACATATTGAATCTAAAATGTAGTGCTTATTGAAGGTCTTGTGAATTTAATTATGTAAAAGTTGGATTGAAAAGGTTAAAATTAAATCATAAATATTAATAGTATTTTTACTTTTTAATAGGAATAAATATGCCAGTTACCTGTAACTTGCTTAAAATTCAAATGTATAAAAATTATATATATATATATATATATATATATATATATATATATATATATATATATATATATATATATATATATATATGCCCACACACACATTATATATATTTACATTTCTGTGTGTGTGTGTAACAATTGAGGGAAAGTGTGCAAAATAATGATGACCCACCCACCCAAATTCAAGTTATATTTGTTTTTGAAAACAAAAAAAGAACTTTGGTTAAATAAAAATTATGAGAGACAAACAGGAGTTACAGACAACATTAGGTGTGTCGAATATTTGTTTTACAAATTCAACTATAATTTTATTTAAATTAATTTTCGAAAAAATAAAGCTCGCCATAGTTTTTGCTTTAATAAAACTTAATTTAACATTATTTATTTTTTTCATGTTAGTAACAAACCAAAATAACAATGATGTTTATTTTTTAAAGATTAAATAAAAAATTATTTTTCATATCATAGTTCCAGGGTGGGGCTGAGACTTGTGCTGGCCTAATTCAAGATATTTTGTTTGAAATTTGTTTTGTAAAGTAAAAAAGAAGAATAAATATTAAGTTTTCTTTTTTAAAAATCTGCAATAATGAATGAATAATAAAAAGTTAAAATAATTACACAAAAAATACAGAAATAAATTCAAGAGAACAAAAAATTTAAAAATACATAGCGTTTCAAAATTATCAGCAGAATTAAAAAGTAAAAACGAATGAGAATAATAATTATTCCCTTTCATTTTTACTCCTGAGAATTTCAAAATGCTTACAAATGCAATTATTACATATTTTTAATTTTAAAATATCTTCATAAATACAAATCATATGATGATAATTTTTTACAAAAGGGTGGGTTGGATGATACTGAGTCTGTATTTTGTCATTAATTATTGTATGTTACAATTTGGAGAATAGCTTGTGAAATTTAATAATAGCTTGAGAAAAAAAATAAATTAAAAAATTATTTGATGATACGTTGTTCTTAGTAGGACAACAAATAAGCAGACTCTGAAATTACAAATAGAATCTACAGACTGTTAATGGTTACTCAGACCTTCAAAAGTTTACACAAAAATATTGTGCTTTGGGAACTTTTGCAGTAAACATAATTTTGGTTGTAAATATGTAACATTTATGAGGATAATATGCAGATATCTTTCCTTAGGTGTTTGTAAATTGTACACTGTTCAATTATTGACATTAATAACTATTTTAAATTAGAAAATTGTACTTAGATTAAACAAAAATTACTTACAATACATGTTACTTAATACATTCCTTCCTGTCATTAATTCTGAAGGCATGGATACACAAGTTATATAATAAAAAGTAACATGTTGGAACTGTATAAAAATTAATAGAAAAATTATTTATAATAGAAAAAGATATCAAAATTTTAAAGAAAGCTAATTAAGAAAATTAGAAAGTTACTAACAGTTTCTTTGAAAAAGAAACCAAAATGAAGCCAGTTGGTTTATAAGAAAAACATGAATGAAAATTTGCAAAGAAAAACATGAATGAAAATTTGCAAACAAAAGGCTCCAACTTGATGTTGAAAAAAAAAACAAAAAAGAAAGCACCAAAATGCAGCCAATCAGTTTATGAAAGAACATGAATAAAAATTCATTAGCAAAAATTTGCCAAAAATAGATTTTTATTTGATTTAAAAAATATGCCAAATTTAAGATGCAAACAGGTATGGTGAGATTGAATAGTTAGTTTTTAATCAATGGGGATAGAAAGTATATACTCCCAAAGGAGCTGATTTTCATCCAGTTAGAGCTACATATTTGCTATATAAAGAGAGAATTTTGTCTGCAAGATCAGTAAGAATTACCACACTCAGGTTAGGAAAGGTTGCTATCCGGGATAAGAAAGATACCTGCTGCTACTACTACTACTATGACTGCTGTTGATGAAAAAGAAAGGAAAAGAAGGAGAAGAATCTTTAAAAGCTTATGAGAGTTAATCTCATCTGGGACATGTAATGAGAAAGGAAGGCTTGGAAAATCTGATACTCACAAAGCAAATAGAGGGAAAGAAGGACAAGGGAAAGTAATGCATGACATACCTAGCAAGTGGATGATAGAACAGGGTCTGGAAGAAGTAGCAAAAAGACAATTGTTAAGAACTACAAGGGCTAGGAGGAAGTGGAGAGCCATGATCGCTTATGTCCTGAAGAGACATGGCACATAAAAGAAGATATCTAAATGTTTTTTTCTAAATCTATGAGATTTTCTCATGTTTTCAAACAACTTTTTCTAAAATCAGAATATTTGTTAATCTGTTCAGACAATTTGAGGAGCAAGAAAATTTTGTATTTTTGTACGATTTAGTATTGTAAAATTATTTTTTGTCATTTTAATGTTTGTTCCTTTGCAAATTTGACATTGACTGGTCTTTTTTTTATCATTGCTTTAAATAAATCCTTTTGAAAAGGATAAGATTGGTTGAAACTCCTAATCTATTTTGCCCCCAATTTTTTTTAATTGAAATATATTTATGAAACAACAACCAATCACATAAAAAAATGTTTTCACAAAAATTAATTGTCCCAGTTTTTCTATATGTATTTTTTGGAAAATTTTATTTATTCATTATGAAAATTAAATGATAACATTGATTTGGCAGTGGCCTCCTTTGTCTCATGGCAAGCAATGATTTTAGACCCAATCTGTCACTGTTCTTAATGTAAAGATATTGTAAGTGCTATAATTTTATTATTTTAAAAATGTCTTCCATTCATTAAACAAGCATTTTTGCTTATAAATTTAATTCTCTTTACTAATACATGCAATATACATGAATATAAAATTCATGGAATAAAGGTATTATGAATATATTGTTTACCAATGAACTTCATATAACGTCACTAGGTGTCATGCCAAAACACCAAAACGTGTGGCATGCACACACACAAATGCATGCATACACTGCTGCTAATCCTATAAATGTTTTCTTTTCTTTTTTTTTTAGCTATCTGCATGCATACAAATATAATTTCTTTATTTGTGAGCTACATTGTCCTTTGCATAAATATATGAAAAATCCTGTTTCTTTCATTCATTTTAATTTGAAAGTTTTCAATCTCTGTCACAATCCTTAACATTGTCCACTACAAGTTCTATATATTAGCCAGTATAGATTTGGAAAATATTTTCAATACTTTCCTATTCAGTCAATTTTTTTTTTTTAAGGATTGAATCACTTCTAAAAACATTGAAAATGTTCTGGCCTCCAGAATATCAACTATAATTCATTGGTGTTTTGATAAATCTTTATCAAATATTGCTTTAAATTTTAATTTTTTTTGATTAACGATCTAATCAACAAAAACAAAAAATGTCTGTTGATAATAGGAAAATGCAATATTTTCTTATGGTATATAATTATTCTAATCATTTCCTAACAATATATATTTTGATTATTTAATGATTCTTTGTGAGAGTGCCAAACAAAAAACAACGGATTAATTATACAAGTTCAGATAACATTCTGATCTGACATTTAAAGAATAACACTACTCTGTCTGACAAATTAGAAATAACATAACTTATGCTGGTAATTTGATCAATTTAAAAGCAATAACATACTCCTAAAATACATGTTGGTTTCAAACCAGTAGGAATGACTGCAAAATACTTTACTCCTCCCCTTTTATAGGCAGAAGCACACAAATGCATGCTAGGACTTTTCCTAGCCAATAAAATAAACCAGTTCACAGTTTTTTTGATCTGCCGTGAAGTCAGAAAGCTACGTTCACTTGTTCGAACTTGCTTTTGTGTGTCAACACCAATTCTTAGTTTGTGAACTTTTTGCCATATTACTGTTGATTTGTCTTGCATATATTGTTTGTTTGCTTTATATTCTTTTTGCCCTGTTATTTTCTTCTTATTGCAAACTTTGTTAATTCTGTTTGTTGGACAGTTCTCTTATTTATTTTGCATTTGACCATGCATGGCTACTCATTCCACAGTACTCTAAAACAACTTAAATGAAAAATTTGTCAGGTGTTCAAATATAAAGAACAACTAGATCATTCTCTACAAATAAGTAAATTGTTTTTCTAAAAGAAAACTTATTCAAATGTCACCTGAAGATGCTCAGAAAATGTAAAAAACTTGATTAATCTGTTCTTACAAAAGATGTTCTGGGGATTATTTACATTCACACTAATGACCTTGTCTTTGTTGTTATCACATTTCAGCCATTGTGCTCTTCTGGCTTCTTCAGGTATATGTTAATTTGAGTAGTATTCAGGGAATTTTGAACTGAACCCTTTATTTTATCTACAGGGATAGTGTTCTTATTATGCTGTCTATATCTAAGAATATCTTGTTCTTATTTAGTATTACTCAGTTATTGATCAAATTGGCTCAAGGACAAAGATTGAAATCACAATTACAATGCTACCAAATGTATAATAATACACTAGGATATTCAACTACAGGACAATAGCCAAGTAGATTAAAGCAGTGGTTCATGAATTTGGTGATATTGTTATTGTGAGTTTAATCCCTATGGCATAACAACAACAGAGATGAAGACATTAGTCTGGATGTAAACAATAACTCCTCATCCCAGAAATTCAGACAGAAAGCAATTAAATGATAACAAAGATGAGGATATTTGTCTAAATGTAAATAACTCCTCATCACAGAAATTCAGACAGAAATGTTCTGAGGATAATATGGATAAACATCAAAATATTCACAAAACTATCTATGCTTCTTGTTAATTGAATATTGATCAATTTGATACCTTTGTTATTGATGCATTCAAACAGATTTTTATGACTTACGTCTTTATGTCTCAAAATTGTCTGATTATGTTTCTTACTAATATTTTTCGAACTGCCCTCACTTTTATTCTGTTAGATTGAGATAAAAGCATTTAATGGTCTTTGGCACCAAAATTTACTCAGTTCTTTATTGCTTGTACAATCAATCAGCTGGAGTACATCATTCAAAAGCCTTTGGGAAATTTCTGAAGCTAAGAAAATTGGTTCAACATGAAATCATATACATTGGTCAGCAATTAAAGATTTGTCTTTTACTTCTTGCTTTACATAGAAAAGTCATTTTAGACCAAGACCCACTGACAATGAAAATAGATTTATTACAAAAATCTAAAATTAAGAAAATCATAGCTAATTTCAAAACAGCCCTTGATATCATAAACTTAACCAGGGATTTTGCTGCATAAGAATACCTATCCTATTGTTTAAAATACAACACAGTGAACAATTAATAAAAATGGTATGGGAAGTTCTTCTGAACACTGTCAGTTGAAGAACTTTCCTGATCTGTAACCTTCAGACTTCATGCAACATTTCTTGTTCGCTCAGAAGTTCCAACAATTTCAAAATCTCAAAGAATTCATCAAATCAAAACTGGAAACTTTCTTTAGCTTAGAAGATATGATCTATTACTAAAGGCCCTCGAAAAATGGTTGGTTCCCTGTACTGCTTCAGTAAGTACTAGACTCCTCCTGCTATTCTCTACAAGAGAAATTAGGTTGAAAATGGAGTACTGCTGCCATATATGGTCAGGAAATGCCTAATCTTCACTTTCCAGTTTCCAGGAGTACCTCCTCACACAAAAAAAAAATTGGTCAAAGAAACCTAAAGAAAAGACTTTGAGGACAAAATTATAATACTAAAACTTGTTACGAATAAGAGATTCTGACGAAAAATTTCTGGAAATTTTTGCATCTCTCTAGTACAGTGTTTTTTAACCTTTTTTACTTCAGGGCACACTTTAAACTTTAATAAGGAAAAATTTGTCATGTAATTTGAAAATATGAAATTGTGATTTGGCATTCCCAAAGAAGATTAGCACCACAGTTTTTACTTAAAGGAATTTATGAAGAATCTCCTATTTTTTTTAGAGAGGCCAATAATAACTGATTTAAATGGCTTAAGAAAAGGATTGTCTACTCTTTAAAAAGGAATTTAGTATCCAGTTTAAAATATCAAATGATAAAGACTTGATTTAGACATGAAAGCCAAGCTTGGTGTCTCTAGCATTTTAAAAATAAAGATTTTTTAAATATAAAAATAATTCATAGATTACTCTTCTGTTAACTTGAGATGCACCTGGTAAATTTTCAGGGTGCATTAGTGCACCTGGGCACACCAGTTAAGAGATCCTGCTCTAATATAACAGGTTGCTTTTTTAAGCACTGAGAAGTGCCACTCTCATGCAAATATTAAGAATAACATAAAAATACTAATCTAGTTAAACTGAAGAACTGACAGATTTTTAGATCTTTTTCAGCTGCTTTGGTAATCAAAATGTAAAGTAAATTTATATTCTTTAACTCAGAATCTTATATGTTGATATACTTACTTACTTGTACTATTCACCCAGGATTGGTTGAGCCAGTTTTGTCAAATGAATCTGCCACATTCCGAAGGACATGCAAATTCACAGCAGGACATTCAGTGGGAATTTGTATTCACAAGCAGTCCCCAGCTGATTATATATATATATATATATATATATATATATATATATATCTAAAATTATATATATAACTGTAATATGCTGATGAAAGAAATTTGAGAGATAAAAAACAAAAATAATAATATTGATAGTAAAACAATATTTATTGTATATTAATAGGCCTTTTCATCAAATGGAAGCATGATGAGAGATGTTAAAAATTGGCATTCTCAGACATGCCTGTGTACTTTCTCAATGAGACGAGAAACTTGGCTCTTCAATATATATATATATATATATATATATATATTGATGTAATATCCTAAAATAAAGAATATTGCTCTACTTTGTATTGAGCCCTCTTTTAAATTAAATGTTATGAATATTGGAATTGTACTCTATTCGTTCTTTGTTTTACACACACACACATATATATATATATATATATATATATATATATATATATATAAACACATGCTAAGTTGATGATTTTGTCTAACTTTTTACTGGTCCAAACTTATCTCCCTTGCACTGATAATTTACTTATTAGATTGAGTTATAAGTAATTTACATTTTAAAGAAACAATTGTAATGCTGAATGTATCATCCAAAATAATCATTCTTTAAATATATATGAGCATATGATGTAAAAAAGGATTTATGTTCAATGCAAAAGAAAGTGGATTGACAAGCATAAATCTCTACAATTGACCCCAAAAGCTAAATTCCATAGAATATGATAGGATAAATAATGATGTACATGTGGTGGAATTGTCATAATTATTCATTTAGAGTTCTTAAAATGCAATAAAACCTTAAATAAATACTAAATGTGCATTTATATATTCAGCAGCTGCAATATTCCCATAAAAGTTTGGTTGAAAAGTGCAATGTGCTTGTCAATAGGAAAAATGTTGTTCTCCTCCATGACAATGCAAAGGAACATACAACATGGATAACACAAACATTTTTTTAACTGTTGGTCTGTTCTTCACCACTCGCCATGTTCACTTGACCTTACGCTAACCAATTATTAACTTTTTCAATCAATGCAAAACACTTTGATGGCACAAGTTTCTATAATAAAAATCAGATTCAAGAGATTTTCAAAAACTTTTTTACATCAAAAGCAGTTCAATTTTACTCTGCTGGTATCAAAGAGCTGCTTGATAAGTGGTAACAAAGTCATGGCAAATAATGGTTAATATATAATTGAATAAAATACAATTGTACCTTATTTTTGGAAGAATAAATTTGATAAACCAAAACAGAAATTATTTATTATTCAACCTATGTCTTTAACAAGCCCTGTGTAAAGAACTTAATGAAATATGCCTACATTAAATTTTATCACATGGGCAAGTTAGTAGTATATTTTCCTGTCAGTTTTACATTTTCTTCTCTGAATTATATAAGCAAATGCTTATGCCCACCTATAAAGTGACTTCAACTAATATTCTTAAAACTAAAGCAAATACCTCAATATTTTAGCAACATCAGTAGTCATTCATTTAATATCAAGTAGCTCCATTTTATATTTGTTGAATTGTTAGAAGACAAGATCATAATTATGTGTGACATTTAAACAAGTCTAATAATAATAATAATGATGATGATGATGATTCAGCTTTTGTCTTGAGCAGTGATTTTTAAATAAGATGCACTTGGCTCTCAGAGAAGTCATTTCAAATCCCAAAGAAGAAATGTAACTCGAAATCAAGGAAGACCAATCTATGCCAAATAATATAGATGAAAAAAAAAATCATTTTAAGCATAAGTTTTGATAAAGCTTAGCTTTGGATACCTTGTCAAGAAGTAAATGGTTAACAAACATGTATTGGCAATAATTCCTACTGTAAAACTAGTTTGTAGTGTTTATAAAAAATTAAATCTAGATAAATTAAGAATAGACAAACTTTCTCTCTTTCTATACTTCTCTCAACTAATAAGAAGGCAATCCTCAAATGAAAAGAGGAAGAAGAAATACTGAACTCAGCCAAAAAATGTTCAAAGTTTGCAGTATTAGAGTTTACATATTTGTAACTGAAAAATACCAAAGATCAGGAAGACTCCATGCATAACTTCTGTTATAAAAAAAAAAAATAATGAAAAAGAAAGGAATGCTGGAAAATAAAATAATTTTGGCAAATCAAAAAATTAACAAAAAGATAATTTTGATGTTAGCTGAAACAAAAATTCTTGCCAGAATCTTGGAGCCTGGTCAAAAGTACATAAGCTGACACCTCTGAGTGAGAAGAGAGGATGGCAGGAGAGGATGGAACAAAAGAATGCAAGTGCAATGAAACCAGCCATGCATGATACATAAAGTAGTAGTTAAGAGGTCAGCTGCTAATGATATTTCTGCCCTGCTTAGAGCCGAAAAAAACAAACCTATTTCTAAAATAACTATGACTACTATCAAGTGTTGACTTCCAAACTCACAATTACCAGAGTGAAACAAACGTTTCTCCAGACTGCTACTAATATCCATCTTATAAACAGACATTTTGCTACACCAAATACCAAAGGACTCACTCTAAACATCACCCTAATCTAAATCAAATAAAAATATATTATACCTTATACCCTTCATCCAGTTCATTTTATTCCAAAGTTTCCAGTCAAGAAAATCCTAACAATACCACTTAGCCAACAAGAACACACTTAGCATATATCTTTCACTGTAAATTATGAGTTCATTTTATTTTAAGTTGGTATTCACTCAGTAAGGATACTGTATCTTATTAATAATTTTCCATAAAAAGACTTATTTTGTAAGAAATTGATTAATGTTTTAATAGTGTGTCCACTATAATTCAAATCTGTCAAAATTGTTCATTTTAACTAAATCTTAATTTATCTAGATTTGAAAATTTTTTTTCATAAACTCTTTTAGCAAGGGTACTTCAGGTTTGAAATGGACAAGGTTTCTGATGGTCACTAGTTTGTAACAGATGTGATGCAGTTGTTTAACAATTGTGAAGATGTTGAAAAGTTTCAAAAGAAATGAATTTAACATTTTCAAAAGAAACAAATTCAAAACGTAAAAGATTTTTTACATATATTTTTATATATTGAACATCAAAAGAAGAGAAAATTATATTTATACATATACAGGTAGCTAAAATAAAGAAAAAAACATTTATGTACTTAGCTTGTGTTTGTGTGTGTATGTGCATATGTGAGTGTCTATACGGCGTGTTTGAAATTAACTAGTTGGTTTGCTGGGGGAAGAAATCCCCACCCTCGGCAAAGACAAATTTTGTGTTGCCAATACTCTATCCCAGTGCAGAAAAAGAGTAAGTGTTTATATGTCTTCTTCATATACTCCTGAATAGAACACCATCTAGCAGGCATCCTGGCAGACAGGGTGGGAGTTAGCCTCTATAGACTACAAGTTCAAGCCTTAATAGTTTCTCAATAATTGTGACAATTGTGCCAAAATTAAGCTTATTAATTACACTTGATAATTAAGAATAAGCCTAGTCTAGCACGAGGCTACAAGTGTGTGGCAGTTAATAAGAACTGACTACACTTTACAGTTTTCATTATCTGTTGAACAAACACAAACAGTTATTACTCTCTAGAGTAAGATGCTTAATATTATAGCGTATATATAAATTAATGTATATTGTATAGCTATGGGTGAAAATAATGCATAATTATAATGGTAAGAGTGCACTATAATAAAGTTTTAATTCAAGATTTGATACAGGCTCATCCTACAATAAATTAATAATTATAACAAATCAAAGCAGGAAATATTGGTGACTGGAAAAATGTCATAAATTAAGCAAAACTTTCCTTTAAAATAGGTTATATTTATTTATATTTTTAAAATAAAATATTTAGAGCAATGAAAGAAGTAGCATTTTAAACTAAGTGCTGGCATTAGTTACATTTATATTCAGACTGTTGCCTTCATCTTTGTTGCTATCACAACATTTTCACCAATGTACCCTCCGGCCTTCCTCAGGTGTATATCAATCTGGGTAACCTACAGGGAATTCTGACCTGAACCCTTTCCAGAAATTCAGATAAAAATTAAGTGCTGGTAATAACAGTTATATTTTTTTTAATCATTTCACCCCAAACAAGGCAATAAAACCACTAAGTTGCAAGAGGTTACTAAGTGTGAGAGAACATGAGAAAGAAAGAGAATTAGAAAACATTAAGGAGCAAGAATAATAAAAGAACAGGAATTAAGAAGACAAGATAATAATTGACATTGCATTTAAATTTTTGAAAATCAAAGTTGATTAGAAAGCAAAAGCCAAAATAGAGTTCCACAAACAAGAAACAAACTGTTAGTACAGTTACATCTAAACATTTCAACTGTAAAATAATAAGACCAAGCTGTCAATCTAGTACTGCACTTAAATTCATAAAGTCTAGGTAGCAAAGAGGAAAGCCTATCGGAATAATTACCATATTATAGATAATTACCATTTATAGAAAAGGTACAGGGATTTTGAGACATTTTAACAGCTGAGATTAATTACTGAAGTGAACCAAATTTGGAATTAATATTACAGCTTGTTTAATATTAATTAATACAGATTAAATAAAATTAAAAAAATTAATTTATCAAATATTTAATATACTATTGATAAGTTTAGTGTGTGATTTAATTCTTGTTACTGCAAGACATTTGAGAAAAGCCCAGGTAAATATTTCCAATGTAGGAAAAAGTCATGGAAAAAATGTCACAACGTCAACTTTTTAGAGTTAGGAAAAGGTTATAAAAGTAATAATTTATTTAATTACTAGTTCACACTCCTCCCTGGTCCTTTGAACAGGAGTAAAGGTTTATCTATTGTTTCTTGTTTAGGATTGGATTTCTGGTTCCTTCTAAAGTCTTCTCATTCTCTTTCACTCCCAATAGCACCTTGCATCTTAGTGGCATTATCACCTTGCTTGAGGTGGATTGATTAAAGACAATCCACCCCAAGCTCTGTCACATCTTGCAATTTTCTGTAAATCTTGATGGCTTTGCATTCTTTCCAGGATACACCAAGTATAGGTCTAAGCACTCACCTTGTCTGCCAGGGGACATCTAAATGTCTGCCAGTCGATGTTTTTATTTATTTTTTTTTTTTTACAGTATAAAAGGAAAAGGCACCCCCCCCCCACCTCTCTCTTCAGCCACAAGATGACACAGTGACAAAATATTTTCCCCACCAGTGAGTGAGTGCTTCTTAGTTTACAGGCAAATCACATGTCACATACAACACAGTACACTATCCAGCTTAAAAAAAAAAAAAAAAAACTGTTCAAGCACAATAATATCTCTATAGCAACCTATCACATAAATCTACATCTCTCTCCAACACAAGAAAATATCCCTATTCAACAAATGAGATAATGCTGCTACAGGTTAATTTCAGTATATTACCATACTTGTTTGCCAGAGGACTTCACTTAATGCTCACTAAGTGCCATTGTATAAAGCAATATAAATGGAAAGAGTACAAGCTCTTTTTTCTGTTTTTCACCCCTTCAGCTCCAGACTGCCATAGTAACAAGACATGTCTCACTACCCCTCTGGGGAGACTTAGACCCAGCCAAACTATCACATACAATACAGTACACTATCTTTTAAAAAGACGTTGTATAACCACAGTAATATATTCTCTCTCATATGCAAGAAGATATCTCTTCAACAAACTGTTCAGTACCACTACAAACTGGTAAACTAATACTGTTAGGATCTTATTTTGTTTTATCTTGTTCTCAATTTGCTTGTATTCTTATTTTGAAAGGATGTATTGACACAAGAAACTACTTTCATGATCAGATTTTCTGCCTTCCTTAGGTGCTATACATGATGCACACTTGGGTGATCGGGTTAATTTTTTAAATTCATGATCAGCTTGGCAGAAGAATTCCTGCAGTAGTTTGCTATTATTTTCTACAGTACACTGGTTGCCAAACAAAACTATAGGATCTAGTCTGTCCTGCTATTTAATTCATAGCTGAGGAGAGAAGAGATGAATTCATACCTTTCTCAAGAGTATTTGCCTGTAAGTCAGTGTAATGAACTTGACTAGAACTCAGCTCTCCAATTTCTCATTCCACCTCCCACACATCCAAGCTTACAGTACTGGGTGTTATCAATCAGTCTGTAATCTAGGTAATGGCCAAGCTCAACATTGCTTAACTTTGGTGATTGAATGAGAATCAGTGTTTCAACATGATATGGCTGTATATTTTGTAAATGAAGTGAATAAATATTGAATTAATTTCTTTTGAGATTGTCAAAATTTTCAAGCAAATATCATTACATATGATCAACTCTGAACATAATTTGAATATGCACCCCATTACATTGGGATATGTTATGTTAATCCTTCTTTGTTAAAAAGCCAGCTTTCAGCACCATAGAACAGATAGCTTTATGGTTTGAAATAAACTTATTTCAGATGATTTTGGAGATTCAACTTTCATAACCTTTTTATTTTATGAATTATGGCTGGCCACGCATATCCAAGTATACTTGTCTGTTAGGGTGGCTAACCAATCCCATTTGCAGATGCCTGCACATTTGTGTTGGTTCAATACCCACAAAGCCCACCTGTGGTTTATAGTTTAATTATGCTGAGCAAACCTTAGTTCCAGTTTCTGGGAGAAAGAGAGCACATAATTTGGCATGATCAACAGTTTGAACAAGGCCAGTGTGCTCAAACCCTCGATCACAATGACTGGTGACTTTATGCTAGTGCAACCATCGATAAACAATTCTAATCAATTTCACTCACAAGGCTTGGGTGAACCCTTGATATTGTTTTCCAGGCACTTTTCAAAGGCACCACATGCTGGGGATTGCCTCCCCAAGCCAATAACATCAAGAAGTCACCTTCCTGTTAATCAAACATGGTGAGATACAAACCTGGATCTCATGTTCAGAAGGGGATGTTCTAACCACTCGGCCATGCGCCAACATGGTTTTATATTAGGCGGAAAGATACTGAATTTAAAAAAAAATTATTGAGAGTGTTGAAAACATGCTTTATTCATGAACATTTCAGAAAGTTTGCCTTTTGTTGCTATCAGCTCCATACAGTAAAATAGTCTCCTACATTCCAGATAGTAACCAAACTATATTTTTTAAATGTTTCAAAAGTTATTCTTGCATAATACCCCTCAAAAACAATGAGGTTATTAAACTTTGGATCAACACTTCTGTCAAGGATCACAGTATCTGTGCATTATATGAAAAGTGAGGAGGAGGAAAAGCTAGGGAATGGAAAGGGACGCAAATGCAAAGAAAAAGGGGGTGAAAATGAAAGAAATACTGTTAGTGTTTTGAGTTCCTTTTTATTTAGACCTTTGATCTTTTAAACGCACACCTTATGGTGGAAGTTGAGTATTAAACAGTATTATTATGAATTCAGAATTAATTATACATTTTGTAGCATTGCTTGAATTAAAGTTTTGAATTTTGATATCCAAAGTTAATTTAAACTGGTTTAAAATATTTCTTTCTTATTTCTTTCTTTATTTGCTTTTTTTAGTTTTAATTACAGAAACTTTCTTTTGGTAATTATTTAAAATATATTTTAAAAATAACTACCGCTGTCCCATACTCAAAATGGGACAGAGGAAGTAATTACAAAAATTACAAAAAAAAATTAAAAAATTAAACATTTGTTTTCTTTTTTGTAACAAAAAGAAAAATGTTTATTTTATTTTTTTTCCACGTCTTACTTTCAATCTTTTTTTGCTTGAACTGAAGTTATTTCAAAAGAATGACTAGAAGTTTCCCTTTGGTTTGCTATTATTGACATAATTCCATATTGTTTCTAATCTTTTGCAACAGAAAAAGAAGTAAAAAAAAAAAAACATTTTTAATAACTTAAGAAAAGCGTATACTTTTTTTTTTCTTAAAAAGAAAGTATGAAGTAGGTAGACACAATTTACTGATCAAGGTCACTATTGGAAATAATTCTGCAATTATTTCACTGTATGTTTTTATTTCTTTGAACTAAAGAATATTTTTATTATTTCTATAGAACGCACTCTGTTTTATGATCAAACAATAACAAAACTAAAAGTAAAACATGAACAATTTGTTTAAATTAACGTAGCAATCAATTTATTTAAAAGCAATTAATGATTTTAAAACTGTCAAAAAATTCTCGTGCAAATAAATGTCAAGTTACCGTTTTCTGGGTAATTTTCTTTGGTCATTAGTAGTCAGAAACTTAAATGAAGTTTTCTTTGATAATCAACAAAATATACTCTTACAAAAGATTCAAAGAGATTTTTTTTTTTTGTATATCAGTACGACCTAAACTTTACTTTTATATTTTTTTTAAGTAAAATGATTTTTCAATTTTTCATATAGCAGCAGACATTAAAATTTGAACCATGAGCGATAACTTCAATGAGTGGAGTCGGTTCAATTGATTCTTCAACAACTCTTAATTAATTCAAAAGGAAAAAAGTGAGGTGGGGGTGGTAACCACGTCACCAAATTCAAAATTGAATCAAATAATCTTGTCATGATGTTAAAAGTGTTAAATTTAATTGTGTGTGTGTGTGTGTGTTAATTGCAGGTTTGTACGTCAAACACAAAGTCAGTGTTTTTAGTTTTATCGTTTTTTAAATCATTTTCCCAGTTTTGTGGAAAATTTTCTTTTAAAATCAAAATATTTTAATTTTCAACAAAAACAATAAAAAGGGTAATGAGCTGGAACAAACGATAAGTTACACTAGTTTTGTTTTAAAATTAAAAAAATAAATGATGATGCACAGTTGTTTTTCATCTCATATGTTTGAGTAAAAAAAAAAAAAAAACGAAAAAAAAAAAAAAAACGTAAAAATAAAATTTTAAAAGCTTAATATAACTACGTCTTTTCGTTTATCTTTGACCGGGCATGTGATGACAATTTTTTTTTTTTTAATAGTAACAAGGTTTTGAATTCAGAAAGGAAGCTATCAAGGAAAAACCTTGACAACTGATGCCTACATGAATAGTAATGTTGCATAGCACCGCACTACTCCAAAAACGTAGTAAAAAAAAAAAAAAAAAGTAATAGTAGTACTAGTGACTAGTGCTAAGTACGAATAAGTTGTAGTCAATGTGTGTGTGATTGCTGCAGGTGTTATCATTTGTAAAAAAGTGTTACTGTTAAGTTTGGTAAGCTGTATTGCTTTAAGAGGGATAAGATAAAGGCTAAAGCCAAACTTTAAGACGATTCGGATTAAAAAAACAAACAAAAAAAAAAAAAAATCGCGGTTTTTGTACGTGTTGTATAAAAAGTTCAAAAATAGAATGCAATTTTGTACGTCAATTATTCACACATCTGCAGTGGCCCAAAATAAAAGTCTCACTCATGACTAAGTAAAACCTGTGTTAGTTATAAAAAAAGTACAATAAGTAAAAGTAAACTTATTGTTATTGTAAAAGAAAAGCTGTATAATTAGATCAGTAATAGACAAAAAAATATGCACGCTTTAGTTTTGGTTGTTATTAAGTAACTAACAATATGTTGCAAGGAAAAAGCAAAGAAAAACAGATTTTTTAGAAATTACTGGTTAAATTCTGGCAGAAGAATGTCAGTTTTTTCGGTAGTGTGTATCATCTTCAACTGTTACTTTACTGCCGTAAACACAATTAGTAATTAATTACTAATAATTGATATTCTTAAAAATCAAATACCAACAACATAGCATATGCAGTACGTAGATAATTCTATTATTCAAACGAAAATATTTCATAATCTTCATCATTGAAAACTTTTTGACAATAAGTAGCAAATGAAAAAAAAAAAAAACTATCACGCAAAAAAATTGTAATAAGAAGTAATCTGGAATAATATAAAATTACTTTAAAAATTAAAGTTAAAATATATCTTTTTCTTTTTTAATTTCTTTATTTTGATATTTTTTACGAAATACATGAGAAAAAATGTACGCGATTTTAAGTCTGGTATTAAAAACGTGTACATAAGAAACATGTTTTACTTAAAATAAAAAGAAAACAAAAGATTGACGATAAAACAAGAAAATGTATTAAAAAGAAAAAGGAACTTGATTTAGGGTTAAGTGAATTTATGAACAGAGATGATTGAAAATATACAGGTAAGGTACTAAAAAGACCTCTTCTTCCACATTCTAGCAGCAGTACGAGTCGAAAACATCCTACAAAACACTGGGAAAAAAAAAACAGTCCTGTATATTTTTCACTGACACTAAACAAGTTAACAACAGGCAACAGATTATTTTGTCAAATTAATTAAAATTAGATTTTCTGAAGTAAAATTAAATTGTATGCGTTCTGTCAAGGGATTAACATTTTTTTCCTTTTTCTGTCAACCAAAAAGAAGTGAAACTCACGTAAATATTAGGACAGAAAGCGGCAATCAGTGATGAGAGAATGGTAAAATTTTTCCGTAGCGGACATCTGCAATTATTCCTTCACGCAATTTGCAGGAAGTGGACGGCTGCTAGCTTTTTGACGTCAGTGATGACGTCACAAATTTCGGGCATATGTCAACTGCAAAACACTTCATTCATTCAAAAATAAAATAAAATATTATTAAAAATAATTTAGAAAAATTATTACTGGCTATTTAATCTTAAATCACCTTTCGCTTAAATTCAGATTCCTTTACTTCAAACTGACTTTTATCATTTTTTATATTCCATATTTTGAGTTTATTCAATTTTAATTTCTCCTTTTTTTTAAATAACATAAGCAATCTCCACAGATTTCTTTTCTTTATTATCTGTAAATTGCCATGCACTCTTGGGAAAGATTGTGCAGTAGTTTTCTGATGCCTTCTCCACAGTTTGAAATTCAAATTCCCTTAGACTAGTTGCCACCCAGGGCTAGAGATCCCAGTCAACCCTGCTACTTAACGCATAGCAAAGAGACAGATTCATGCCTCTTCAAAGGGCATTAGTGTGAAAGTGAGGGCAACAGAGTAGGCTGGAATTTGAATTCGGCTTACCAATTTCACTTTCTGCACTGGTAACCTTTACAATATCCAAACATCTATATATTTAAATAATACTCTAGCCAAACATGAAGCATTCTTAAGGTTGCTTGCTATAGATCAATGATAAGCAAATTAGTCCTGAAACCAGTGGTGGTTATTTGATACTCAGTGGGTGCTTAATTACTATGTCCTTGTGCTAAACTAAGTAAAAATATTCATTGAGTGCTACAGAAATCTTGATTAGTCCAAGTGAATAAATGATCCAAATATTGTATTTGAAATAGTAAAAGTCAGATCCCTGTTTGGTAGTAGTTATTTAAAAAACAAACAAGAAAATTTGCAACATGTTTTTTTACTTCACAAACTCTAATCATGTATTTCTTTAGTTTAAGTTAAGAATTCTAAAGATATAATAAAAACTTGATATAAAGTTAGAAAAAAATTAAACATAAAACAAAATTAAATAATTCTTCTTCTATGAGCCATGTCTCTTCAGGACATTGGCAATCATGGCTCTCCACAATTTCCTGTCTTTTGTAACTCTTAATAAATTTTGTCTTTTTTTATCTCCTAAATCTTGCTCCACCATCCATTTACTCAAGCTCACTAGGTAGGTTATGCATTGTTTTCCTCTGTCCCACTTGCCTTCAATCTGTCCTTGTGAGTATCAAATGTTTCAAGCCCTCTTTCTTCATTATGTGCCCTATGTCCAACTCTCTCTTCCTGATGTTAAGTATAAATGTCCTTTTTCTTTCTATTTTCTCTAAAACTTCATTGTTGTTCATATGTTTGGTCTATGGTATTATCAGCTTCCTTCTGTAGGACCACATTTCTGTTGCTTCAAATCTCTTCATCTTTGAGAAGACTGTCCAGCATCACTGCCATATTGGAGGACTGATATTACATAACAATTCAGTAATTTTATCTTTTTTTCTTCTTTTTTTTCTTATAAAAAGATATTTAAAAGAATCAGCACATGCTTTACTCAAGTAACCTAATGAGTAGGCCTAGCATAGATATGAACACTATGTGGAACTTTTAATCAGAAACAAAATAGGCATTAGGTTTAAGGATAAAAAATTGCACTGATTTTACTGAATAAAATTTAGGATGAAGCTTGTTTAGTTCCCTGGAGGTTATGTGTTAAATATCTGTATAAATAGGTGTTATGGGACCTTACCCATAATAACATAATGGACTATTCCATACATAATAAATACTGTGTCTCAAGAGGAAGCAGAGAGTTCAGTCTGAAGTCTGGAGTGAAGTCCGTCAGAGCGAGTCAGTCAGTCAAGACAGAGGCAGTCCGACACAGAGTTGCATTCAGACAATTACTACTAAACCTGATTGTTCGTACTAACACTTTCTACTTCTCTGTATATATTTCTGTTTGTAATATATCTGTGTTATTCCATATCCATGTTCGAGTTCTTCTTTATTGGTTCTACCTTGGACTATCACTGTGGTACAAGGAACCAGACCATAACAATAGGCTTAGTAGAGATCATATGGGAGAGAAAAACAAAGTTGCATGGATTAAATGAAAAGTTCTGTTTGAAATTCTTGGAAAGTTAATAAATTTATCAAACATGAAAGGAAGCCTAGAGGATAAAGTGGTTCACATGAAATAAAAACAGATGAAACGAGTTCAAGAAAATCAATTTTATAAATAGTCGCAACAAAGATATGCTCTGAAATGAGTTTTTCAGTTCATCCTTCTCATTTATTTTTTATCCAATTAATACTTTCACTGCTACATAATTATAACATTATTACCTGGCAGTACTGGCCCATTTTTGAAAAATAGGAAATTACCATTTACTAGCAATAAATAAAGATGCTTACATAGATTTCTCATTGACATTGTCATTTTAGTTTTGATAGTATACTCTGCAATACAAATTATGCTAAATGACACCCCAAGCAGAAACATAAAATACATCCTAAAACAGGTTGCATTGTAGCTATGTCTACACTGGTATGGAAGTAGCAATTAAGTCTTAGTTAGTTTATAATACAAATGTTGGAGACTGACATTTTATAATGCCTTGAAAACATATATATATATATATATATGCAGTAGCATCATTGGGAATTACTGCTACCTTCTTGCCTGGAGGGCATACAGTCCACAGTGCCTTCAAACTTCCATTGGATTTGAACTAAAATGAAACCTCTATTTGCAACATCAAAAGAGGAACCAACTTGGCTAAGCTACTGGAGGAGACAAGCTTCATTGTCTGGGATGAATGTACCATGGCACACAAGCAAGCATTTGAGGCCCTGGACAAAACACTCAAAGACATTAGACAGAATTCTCAAATCACTGTGCTACTCTGGTGATTTTAGACAAACATTACTAGACATTGCAAGAGGAACTCCAGTTGACAAAGTCAATGCTTGCCTCAAAAATTCTTACATCTGGAGCCATGTTCAAAGACTCAGCCTGTTGAAAACAAAAATGAGAGTTAGAATCACATGTGACCATAAAGCAGGAAGATTTGCTGCTTTGCTGTTGCAGCTTAGCAATGGAACCATCAAAATGGACCAAAATGGAGATATTTCACTCCCAAATGGTTGAGGAGTTTCAGCCTCAAGTACCAAGATTTGATTAACCATGTATATCCAAACATTAAACATCATTTCATGGATTCAAATTGGCTTTGTGAGACTACCATATTAGCTCTGAAGAATCAAACTGTGGATAGCATCAACTGGAAACTTCTCCAAGAAATTCTAAAAGAAAGCATGAAGTACTTTTCCATTGACACTGTGGTTGAACAAGAGCAGGCAGTGAATTATCCAATAGAGTTCCGGAACTCATTGAATCCTCCTGGAACTAAAAGAAAATGCGCCAGTTATGCTATTGAGAAATCTGAATCCTCCAAATCTTTGTAATGGAACATGGTTAATTTTCAAGAAGATGCTTCCTCATCTCTTAGAAGCAGAAATCCTTACTGGTCCTGAAAAGGAGGAAAGAGTTTTAATTCCAAGAACCCCCTTAATTCCTCCAGATATTCCTTTTGAGTTCAAAAGACTAGTTTCCAGTTAAAGTGAGCTATGCAATGTCAATCAATAAGTCCCAAGGATAATCATTGAAAGTAACTGGACTTCATCTAATGGAACCCTGCTTTTCTCACGGCCAGCTCTATGTTGGTTGTTCGAGGGTTGGGAATAAAACATGCTATTTGTACTGACCCTGAATGGGAAAAACAAGAATGTTGTTTATGCAGCTTTGCAATAAGCTCCAGATAGACAAATTATATCATTGTTTTGATGAAAACTGTTGTTTGAAAAATATTGTTCAAGTTTAATAAAATTTAATATTTACTCAATGCATGAATTGTACTTGTTGGGTCAAAGGCACAATCTAGAGCCATCTGCAGAATCTAGTTTAAATGCTGCCCAATAGAGCAGCTTTTAAACTAGTATATATATATATATATATATATATATATATATATATATATATATATATATATATATATAGCAACAGCAGGCAATGTAAGCTTTGTACATTCACAACAGTGATATGGGCCTTGGGCCTAGTTCTTCAGATTCTAGCAATCTATAAAAATATCATTTCATTTATTTCTGATGATAACATTTGACTTCAAAGTGATAAAAGTTTAACTATAATCCATGATTGTGAATGATGGAATGATTTGGAAGAGTGGACAATGTAGCCAGTCAGATCATATGCAGACACGTCAACAGAATATGTCATTTTAAAAAATATTCAAACATGCTAATTTTGCCTCAATTAATAACTCAGTTTAAAAAGAATTATGTTTAGAAATTAGTTTATAAAAAATATTAATGAATTACTATATTGTTATTGTGGATATGCACATGGTGTAATGGATAGAGGCTCAGAATGGGAAATCAGGGAGCCAAGTTCAAATTCCAGCTGGGCTTGTTACTTCCATTTATGTGAATATAGAATTTACAATGATTCTATGATCTTGACTACATTCAGCTTCCTTTTAGTGAAATATTATTGAAACCATGGATAAGAATTTTAGTGTATTTTTATATTGTATCCTTTTATTAACTGCAGCAGAAATCTCCTTTATCTACAGATGAGTCATAGAACCACAAGGATGGAAATTCCTGCTTTTGCAGTTAATGCATTAATCCATATGTTTGAAAACTTTCATCAGATGCAGTTTAGTATAGTCATTTCCTAAATGTAAGAAGGAAGTTTAATTCAAACAGCTTTTGTCTCAAGAGGTTTGTGAAACAGACTCCTGCATGAGTGCTTCCCTGAACACATCTATCTTGGCCTCTTCAAGTCAAGGTTATTATTATTATTATTACAGTTATTATCTATCCTCCTTATACTCATAATCTCAACTTCCTACCACCTTCTCTTCCATTCATTTCATGCACCTCATTCATCATCACCATTGCAACTGTGGCACTCTACACTGAGAATTCCTTGTATATGGTGAAATTTATTTTTAAAAAGTTTAAGCTTAGACTGACACAAGGTCATAAATGTTGAGCACCCAGTGAGGATGAAACTTACAACAGTTGCAATATCTAGGTTAACTTGGTAACCATTATATCATATTCAGGAGTCTTTATTGATTACTTTATTGGTATTTCCTAAGTCAGGCACAAAGCTATTATGTAGAGTACCAAGTGAGGATTGAACTCTCAACAGCAGTAATGGTCTGTAAGACCGGCTTGCTAATGACTGGTATTTTCTAAGTTTGGCCCAAGGCTATATATGTAGGGCACCAAGTGAGGATTGAATAAAGTACACCAATAATGGTTAGTGAGACCAATATGCTATTGACTATTCTATGTCAAAATGACTCAGTGATTTTGTTGGTAATAAGGCAACTATCATTTTGGAAGATATTTTGCCAGAATATACAAAGAAGTAAGGATGATTGTTTTCAGTCATGTTAATTTTTGGTTTTATATTTTAACTATGGAAAAGCATTGTTTGCTTTGTGTTTATTCCATGTATAACAACACCTGTCAAATTTAAATGTGGAGAAGCATTCTTTACTTTGTAGATAATCCATGTATAACAATGCCTCTCAAATTTAAATCTAGAAAAGCATTGTTTGCTTTGTTGTTATCCCATTTACAACAATGCCTCTCAAATTTAAATGTGGAGATGCATTTTTTACTTTGTAGATAATCCATGTATAACAATGCCTCTCAAATTTAAATCTAGAAAAGCATTGTTTGCTTTGTTGTTATCCCATTTACAACAATGCCTCTCAAATTTAAATGTGGAGATGCATTCTTTACTTTGTAGATAATCCATGTATAACAATGCCTCTCAAATTTAAATCTAGAAAAGCATTGTTTGCTTTGTTGTTATCCCATTTACAACAATGCCTCTCAAATTTAAATGTGGAGATGCATTCTTTACTTTGTAGATAATCCATGTATAACAATGCCTCTCAAATTTAAATCTAGAAAAGCATTGTTTGCTTTGTTGTTATCCCATGTCTAACAATGCCTCTCAAATTTAAATGTGGAGATGCATTCTTTACTTTTGTAGATAATCCATGTATAACAATGCCTCTCAAATTTAAATCTAGAAAAGCATTGTTTGCTTTGTTGTTATCCCATTTACAACAATGCCTCTCAAATTTAAATGTGGAGATGCATTCTTTACTTTGTAGATAATCCATGTATAACAATGCCTCTCAAATTTAAATCTAGAAAAGCATTGTTTGCTTTGTTGTTATCCCATTTACAACAATGCCTCTCAAATTTAAATGTGGAGATGCATTCTTTACTTTGTAGATAATCCATGTATAACAATGCCTCTCAAATTTAAATCTAGAAAAGCATTGTTTGCTTTGTTGTTATCCCATTTACAACAATGCCTCTCAAATTTAAATGTGGAGATGCATTCTTTACTTTGTAGATAATCCATGTATAACAATGCCTCTCAAATTTAAATCTAGAAAAGCATTGTTTGCTTTGTTGTTATCCCATGTCTAACAATGCCTCTCAAATTTAAATGTGGAGATGCATTCTTTACTTTTTTGTAGATAATCCATGTATAACAATGCCTCTCAAATTTAAATCTAGAAAAGCATTGTTTGCTTTGTTGTTATCCCATTTACAACAATGCCTCTCAAATTTAAATGTGGAGATGCATTCTTTACTTTGTAGATAATCCATGTATAACAATGCCTCTCAAATTTAAATCTAGAAAAGCATTGTTTGCTTTGTTGTTATCCCATGTCTAACAATGCCTCTCAAATTTAAATGTGGAGATGCATTCTTTACTTTGTCGATAATCCATGTATAACAATGCCTCTCAAATTTAAATCTAGAAAAGCATTGTTTGCTTTGTTGTTATCCCATGTCCATGTCTAAATGCAATGCCTCTCAAATTTAAATGTGGAGATGCATTCTTTAATTTGGAGATAATCCATGTATAACAATGCCTCTCAAATTTAAATCTAGAAAAGCATTGTTTGCTTTGTTGTTATCCCATGTCTAACAATGCCTCTCAAATTTAAATGTGGAGATGCATTCTTTACTTTGTAGATAATCCATGTATAACAATGCCTCTCAAATTTAAATCTAGAAAAGCATTGTTTGCTTTGTTGTTATCCCATTTACAACAATGCCTCTCAAATTTAAATGTGGAGATGCATTCTTTACTTTGTAGATAATCCATGTATAACAATGCCTCTCAAATTTAAATCTAGAAAAGCATTGTTTGCTTTGTTGTTATCCCATTTACAACAATGCCTCTCAAATTTAAATGTGGAGATGCATTCTTTACTTTGTAGATAATCCATGTATAACAATGCCTCTCAAATTTAAATCTAGAAAAGCATTGTTTGCTTTGTTGTTATCCCATGTCTAACAATGCCTCTCAAATTTAAATGTGGAGATGCATTCTTTACTTTGTAGATAATCCATGTATAACAATGCCTCTCAAATTTAAATCTAGAAAAGCATTGTTTGCTTTGTTGTTATCCCATTTACAACAATGCCTCTCAAATTTAAATGTGGAGATGCATTCTTTACTTTGTAGATAATCCATGTATAACAATGCCTCTCAAATTTAAATCTAGAAAAGCATTGTTTGCTTTGTTGTTATCCCATTTACAACAATGCCTCTCAAATTTAAATGTGGAGATGCATTCTTTACTTTGTAGATAATCCATGTATAACAATGCCTCTCAAATTTAAATCTAGAAAAGCATTGTTTGCTTTGTTGTTATCCCATTTACAACAATGCCTCTCAAATTTAAATGTGGAGATGCATTCTTTACTTTGTAGATAATCCATGTATAACAATGCCTCTCAAATTTAAATCTAGAAAAGCATTGTTTGCTTTGTTGTTATCCCATTTACAACAATGCCTCTCAAATTTAAATGTGGAGATGCATTCTTTACTTTGTAGATAATCCATGTATAACAATGCCTCTCAAATTTAAATCTAGAAAAGCATTGTTTGCTTTGTTGTTATCCCATTTACAACAATGCCTCTCAAATTTAAATGTGGAGATGCATTCTTTACTTTGTAGATAATCCATGTATAACAATGCCTCTCAAATTTAAATCTAGAAAAAGCATTGTTTGCTTTGTTGTTATCCCATTTACAACAATGCCTCTCAAATTTAAATGTGGAGATGCATTCTTTACTTTGTAGATAATCCATGTATAACAATGCCTCTCAAATTTAAATCTAGAAAAGCATTGTTTGCTTTGTTGTTATCCCATTTACAACAATGCCTCTCAAATTTAAATGTGGAGATGCATTCTTTACTTTGTAGATAATCCATGTATAACAATGCCTCTCAAATTTAAATCTAGAAAAGCATTGTTTGCTTTGTTGTTATCCCATGTCTAACAATGCCTCTCAAATTTAAATGTGGAGATGCATTCTTTACTTTGTAGATAATCCATGTATAACAATGCCTCTCAAATTTAAATCTAGAAAAGCATTGTTTGCTTTGTTGTTATCCCATTTACAACAATGCCTCTCAAATTTAAATGTGGAGATGCATTTTTACTTTTGTAGATAATCCATGTATAACAATGCCTCTCAAATTTAAATCTAGAAAAGCATTGTTTGCTTTGTTGTTATCCCATTTACAACAATGCCTCTCAAATTTAAATGTGGAGATGCATTCTTTACTTTGTAGATAATCCATGTATAACAATGCCTCTCAAATTTAAATCTAGAAAAGCATTGTTTGCTTTGTTGTTATCCCATGTCTAACAATGCCTCTCAAATTTAAATGTGGAGATGCATTCTTTACTTTGTAGATAATCCATGTATAACAATGCCTCTCAAATTTAAATCTAGAAAAGCATTGTTTGCTTTGTTGTTATCCCATTTACAACAATGCCTCTCAATCAAATTTAAATGTGGAGATGCATTCTTTACTTTGTAGATAATCCATGTATAACAATGCCTCTCAAATTTAAATCTAGAAAAGCATTGTTTGCTTTGTTGTTATCCCATTTACAACAATGCCTCTCAAATTTAAATGTGGAGATGCATTCTTTACTTTGTAGATAATCCATGTATAACAATGCCTCTCAAATTTAAATCTAGAAAAGCATTGTTTGCTTTGTTGTTATCCCATTTACAACAATGCCTCTCAAATTTAAATGTGGAGATGCATTCTTTACTTTGTAGATAATCCATGTATAACAATGCCTCTCAAATTTAAATCTAGAAAAGCATTGTTTGCTTTGTTGTTATCCCATTTACAACAATGCCTCTCAAATTTAAATGTGGAGATGCATTCTTTACTTTGTAGATAATCCATGTATAACAATGCCTCTCAAATTTAAATCTAGAAAAACATTGTTTGCTTTGTTGTTATCCCATTTACAACAATGCCTCTCAAATTTAAATGTGGAGATGCATTCTTTACTTTGTAGATAATCCATGTATAACAATGCCTCTCAAATTTAAATCTAGAAAAGCATTGTTTGCTTTGTTGTTATCCCATGTCTAACAATGCCTCTCAAATTTAAATGTGGAGATGCATTCTTTACTTTGTAGATAATCCATGTATAACAATGCCTCTCAAATTTAAATCTAGAAAAGCATTGTTTGCTTTGTTGTTATCCCATGTCTAACAATGCCTCTCAAATTTAAATGTGGAGATGCATTCTTTACTTTGTAGATAATCCATGTATAACAATGCCTCTCAAATTTAAATCTAGAAAAGCATTGTTTGCTTTGTTGTTATCCCATGTCTAACAATGCCTCTCAAATTTAAATGTGGAGATGCATTCTTTACTTTGTAGATAATCCATGTATAACAATGCCTCTCAAATTTAAATCTAGAAAAGCATTGTTTGCTTTGTTGTTATCCCATTTACAACAATGCCTCTCAAATTTAAATGTGGAGATGCATTCTTTACTTTGTAGATAATCCATGTATAACAATGCCTCTCAAATTTAAATCTAGAAAAGCATTGTTTGCTTTGTTGTTATCCCATTTACAACAATGCCTCTCAAATTTAAATGTGGAGATGCATTCTTTACTTTGTAGATAATCCATGTATAACAATGCCTCTCAAATTTAAATCTAGAAAAGCATTGTTTGCTTTGTTGTTATCCCATTTACAACAATGCCTCTCAAATTTAAATGTGGAGATGCATTCTTTACTTTGTAGATAATCCATGTATAACAATGCCTCTCAAATTTAAATCTAGAAAAGCATTGTTTGCTTTGTTGTTATCCATTTACAACAATGCCTCTCAAATTTAAATGTGGAGATGCATTCTTTACTTTGTAGATAATCCATGTATAACAATGCCTCTCAAATTTAAATCTAGAAAAGCATTGTTTGCTTTGTTGTTATCCCATTTACAACAATGCCTCTCAAATTTAAATGTGGAGATGCATTCTTTACTTTGTAGATAATCCATGTATAACAATGCCTCTCAAATTTAAATCTAGAAAAGCATTGTTTGCTTTGTTGTTATCCCATTTACAACAATGCCTCTCAAATTTAAATGTGGAGATGCATTCTTTACTTTGTAGATAATCTATGTATAACAATGCCTCTCAAATTTAAATCTAGAAAAGCATTGTTTGCTTTGTTGTTATCCCATTTACAACAATGCCTCTCAAATTTAAATGTGGAGATGCATTCTTTACTTTGTAGATAATCCATGTATAACAATGCCTCTCAAATTTAAATCTAGAAAAGCATTGTTTGCTTTGTTGTTATCCCATTTACAACAATGCCCCTCAAATTTCAATGCAGATAAACATTTTTTGCTTTGCTGTTTTTTCTTGTATAACAATGCCTCTCAAATTTTTTCATCATATAACTGGATAAAATAATGCCTGACTTTGCTTTCATTTTTTCCTACTATTGGTAAGTAGAATAAGTGTTTTTTTCATATATTATTATTCCTTGTGCACTATCATCATTATCATCATCCTCAACAGTCCCAGCTTATGGTCAAAACACATTGAAGAAGGCAGTTTTCATTCAATTGACAAATTTAAGCAGCGTCTAGCCTGGTCATTATGTAGATGGAGATGTGTGGCACTTGGGAACAGAGAGTACAGCAAACCAGTGCTACTGAAATTGTGTTATGCAGATCCAGCTCCGAAACGTGAACCATAATTTGCCAGTACATGGAAAGTCACCAAGAAACAAAGAAACAGTAGTCATATTTCACCCCACAGCAGACTGCCAGGATATCTGACTTATTTTTTTTTACATTTTCATTTTAGTGTTATGTTTATTATGGTTATATTTTTCAATTACTCCCTCATGTTAAAGTCATTGTTATACAGCAAGCAAATGCAATATAAAGAAAAGCAAAACAGTGAACAGAAATACTCATCATGATGTGGCCTGTGACTGTGTGGTAACCAAACCTAGGAATACCAAAAGGCCATTTTCACAGACATCTATTTCTACAAAATCACTATAAAATAAAATAATGATGCAACTTCTATTATATTTTTCTGGTATAAATGAATTATACAAGAAATGTTAAAATAATATTTTCTCTGATTGTTATTTTTGTGATGTCAACAAACACTTATTGTCACTTTTGTGATGTCAACAAATACTGATTGTCACTTTCATAATGCTTGTTGTAGTAGAGACTTTATAATTGCAGATTACAACTATAGTAACTCTGTTGAACAATACTAGTGTCAGATGCATTTCTCACTAATAGTACTTACTCGATAATACTCATTTGAAGTAATCACTGAATAGTGATCTGAATAGAGAAATAGTATATTGAATAGAGTAGATAATAGCAGTTTGTATAGTAATAGAGGATAGATTAGAAATATCAATCCAAATAGTAATAGAGGATAGAATAGGAATGGTGACCCGTATAGTAATAGAGGATAGACTAAAAATGGAGATCAATTAGACACCAAGCTAGTTCCTACTTATGCGTTTCATCTGTGGACTACTTAATTCAATAATGAGATCACCTGTGTTTGCTCACTGGTGATCTATATTCAAACTAAAGTGTCAACAACAACACTTTATTCCTATATAATAGTTATTATATAATTATATAGCACAAATATGGTAACGGTCCCTGTTACACCAACGATGACTGGTCTTACAATGAATAAGACATCATGTCCTCATGTTTAGTATAGATAGTCTCAAAATGACCCTTAAATAGGACTTATCTAAAAAAAAAACAGCCAAGTTGGCATGCCCCATGAGATAGTTCGAGAAGTACTGCTGTAAACAACCTCCTTTTTTTCTTTTTTGCTTTAATCATTTCACTTCAAAGAAGGCAACAAAGCCACTAAGATACAGGCAGTTACTGAGTGTGAAAAAATATAAGCCAAAATAATTATTAAGGAGTTAGGACAATAAAAGAACAGAATTTAAGAAGACAGAAGATAAAAATTGACATTGCATTTAAATTTTTGAAGATCAATCTTAACTGGAAATCAAGAAGCTGGAAGAGAGTTCCACAAGTGAGAAGTGCATTAGAAGAAACTGTTAGCATAGAACTTATGGTTACATCTGGCTTTTTCAACTGTAAAATGATGAGATCTTGCTATAATCTAGTACTGCACTTAAATTCATAAAGATGAGTTACCGTAGAGAATAGGTCAAGAGAATATCTCCTACAATTCCAAATATATTTCAGCTTTAAATAACTCACAAATGGTTGAGAAGCCATAAAAAAAAACAAATCAATCAGTATATCAGTCCTATGACTGAGTGTGGTCGAAGGGTTCACTATGCAGATAAGCACCTAATCAGCCCCCTTCATATAAGACATATGGAAGGAGTTGGTCAAGTATAATCAGTGTTAAGTTCTATTCTTTGGACATTATTTATTACCCAACATAGGGATTGAACTTACATCCTCCTGGTTATAAAAACTAATGCTTTGGTGGATTAACCTGTCACCCCTGTTGTTCAGATGGGTTCAACCAAAGTAGCTCAATTTAAGCTAGTTGTTTTTCTCTAAATATAATGCAAACCATTAAGAATGAACTCAGTCCTAACCATATACTGAAAAAAAAAGTACTAAATTTAACCTGGTTCAGAAACTACAAGGGGGTGCTGAAAAATGTTCATCCTACCCTACTTCTCCAAATCATAATCTTGATGTTTGGTCTTTGAAGTAGTTTTTGGCAAGTGGGTCAAGCCAAGAACTTTTCAGCACCTGCTTATATGACATTGATATTTACTATGCTTAAATTAATTCTGGAATATAGCCAGATTGGGAGAGGGAGTGGGAGTTGGAAGATTGTGTTTCACCAACCTTCTTAGTAGGATGGATTCAGGATTTACAAAAGACAGCTTAAGTTCTAAGAGGGGTAAACTGCATTGTATGTTATCTCTGGACTCTAGTGGTCTATTGGCAATTCCTCAGTAGGAACTCCAATGCTGCATCACAGACTGAATTAATGACAGACAATTTTTTTCAGGCTTCTTTTTACTCTATTTATTTCAAGAAGGGGCAATGGTAGTAAACATAAATTTCTGGAAAAAGAGGGAGGAGGAGAGAGAATGGATTTCAACAGGTTGACCAGATATCATCTCCAGATGATGGCTTCTCTTCTCTGCTGAAACCACAACATGCCAAGAAATCTGGGAGAGAAAGGCATTTTCACCTGTCCACTGCTGCAACAGTACTGTTTTTGATACATTTTTTAAATTTATCTTAAAATTTAACCAAAGACAATACATAACTGTTGAGATTCCCTGTCCACATGGTTCAAACTACCCTCACTCAGTTTAAGTTGTAAAAGTTCTGATCAGTGTAGTAGGTTTTGCCATTTTTGTTTAGTGCATGCATTCTGTAACAGGAGAAATAATAAATGCTTGTTGTGGATTCTTTGAAAAGAAAATATAAATTTGCTTTAAATGAAATTATAATTATTTTATATTCATTTTTATTTAAATTATTGCATAATTGCATGCAAACACAGAAAAAATAAATTTATTTCTTTATTAAAGAAATTACTTCCCAAGTGTTGTAAAGTAGTTTTCACAGTGGAGGCTTGTATTTTACTGAGTCGGTCCTAAATTAGGTTCGACGTACAAAACGTTAGGAACTTGAAATAATAGTTAATGACGCAGCAATCTAGTTGTGGGGCTCATACTTTAATGCCCGGCATCAACTGACTCACACAACTCACTGAGCTTCCCTACTACTTATTATCTGTGGGAGAGTCTATTTACAATAAAAATAGATACATTCCGGTATAACACCAAGCAAAATGAACTGTTTAATTAATTAGTTCTATTAATTCTACATTTCTTAGATTGCAGTCTTATTTGTTCAAGCCTTTCATGTGAGGCACTCAAATGTCTTCATCTTGCTTCAACTTGGTATTGAAATAGGCTTTGTTTTTGTTGTTCTGTTGCTTATCTTTTTCTTCCAAGAGATATCTCCATTTCACTGTTATATTAAAGACATAAAAATTATTAACATGAGAAGATATTGAGCAAAAAGTGATTTATATAATACCAGGAATAATCAATGAATCATAGATAACATTGCACATTTTAAAAATTTAAAGGAAACAGATTACTTAAATTTTTCATTGGCTTCTATTTTAGTTGTGAATTATTTATCTACACTTCTCAATACTTTTTGTTTCATTGCATTTCGCTAATAAAACCTTCTAACAATTGTGATAATTTTTGATGGTACAGGTACACTAGTACCAGAATAATCAAAAGATGTACTATATCAGGGAAACAATGGATAACTGAAGAAAGCTAGATTGTACTTGGCCCAAAATTTGTGTCTATAACAACATTTATAGCAATCAAGATGGGAATAATAGGTCAAATAAATTAACATATCTGGGGCTACATTATTTGGAACATTAATAAAAATACACAATATGTTCTATTTACATTTTATGGTATATATATATATATATATATATATATATATATATATATATATATATTGATAAATTTTCACAAACTACAAAATTATTTCACAAAAATGGCAAGCCAAGTGTTTGCAGTTTAGAAAGAAACAGTTACACTAATAAAAAAGTGTTCAATGTACTTTCAAAGAATAGAAGATATTGAGCAATTAAAACGTTTCTAAAATGTTAAAATTAAAAAAATCTGAACATTTCCACTACTGGAGCTTTTCCTGAAGAGCTTCAAACAGGAGTGGAAAAGTTTTGATTTGTTTATTTACTATATTTTAGAAGTATATATATATATATATATATATATATATATATATATACACAAGTATAGGATTGGTGTATATGGTATAAATTCCAATCATCAAAAAATACTATTCTTAAAAAAAGTGCTCAATACAGAGTAGATAAAATATAATTTATTCAAAAGTTATAACATAAATATGTTATAAAATCACTACAAAAATAGCCATTTTGTTTCAACACATCTGGTGTCTTATCAAGTAATGGTGTTTATTTAACATATAGTAAAAAGTAAAAAACACTAATATTCCATGGTCATAATTTATTCCATTGGAATCGTAAATACGATCCAATTCATCAGACCTACGAATTCAAAAAGAAAACAGAAAAACAACTCCGGGAATAAAAAATAAAATTTAGTGAGAGTGTATGTATGAGAGTGTGGGGCGAATGTTAGAGTAAATGAAAGCTACAGGGAGTGGTAACAGACGAGAGAAGAACAGGAAGGTCTAAAGATGAAGGGGGGATTAAAATTTAACAGAGAGAAGTTTTAAAGAGGGGAGTCAAAGACAGTTTAAGTGAGAGAAATATGAATATTCTCGGATGTCTAATACATTAAAGATACACCGGAAAAGAGTAAACATTTTGTGGTGACATACACATACAATTGACGATATAATCTTAAAGATCAGAAGATGAGAAAGGAAGAGGAAAAGAAAAGAAAAAGGGATGGGGGTAGAGAGATGGGGTGGGAGAAACTAAAACCGAAGGGCATCTATAAAACGGCCGCTGTGTAATCAAGAAAATTTGACAAAAGTAATATCGACTACAGGTTACAAATCAAATATAAACATATATATGAAATGTATAAAAAAAATATAATGGATTATCTAATCTAGCAAGAACCTATATTTCTATGTTCAAAAACACATACGTATACACACATACACAACAACATATTGATATTTACACGTACATACATACAAATAGGCTATCTTCTAGCCAAAAAAATATTTAACGATAATAAATTTATATACAACCAGGCCCTCAAAAATAGTGGTTTTAGACAAGAATTAAACTTTAACGGAGAACTAGTAAATCAGAATAATAATATATCTAAAAACAGAGAGAGGAACGTAATATGGTTTAACCCACCATATTGCAGGCTCTCTTACATTGATATAGCTTTTAGCTTCCATTTTTGAAACCTTGGTTAGAACTGTGTAGCAAAAAAAACATATTTTAAATCAATTAATTTATAATATTAATGCTCTGTAAATTTACATTGAGCACTATTTTGTAAAAAATAAAAATATCTATAGGAACACCGGATTATATATCTTTGTTCTTTTTTTTATATATATATATATATATATATATATATATATATATATATATATATATATATATATATATACTACACGGATATTACTGAAGAAGAAAAGAGCATTATTATAAGTGCGAAAAATCGGTACTGACATATAAAGGTGAGCAATGGATAAAAAATTCATATGACCACTTTGACACCGCAATGGGATCACTAGACTCAGTCTTCTGATCTTATAGGTCTTTTTATATTATACAGTCTCACAGCACACCGTGAAATTAATATAACTGACATTCGTTTATACAGAGACGATGGACTTCTGGTTATAAAAACTCTGCTAACTTTAAAATGGATAAAATTAGAAAGATATTATATAATGAATTTAAAAGCCTGAACTTAAAAATTACGATAAGCACTAAATTAAAAAAAGGTAAATTCCTTGATATAACATTAGATTTAATGAAAAATGGATGCATACCTTATAAAAAACCCAATGCCAATCCTTTATATCTACACCCTAAATCAAATCATCCTCCATCTATAATTAAGCATATACCTTTATCTATCGGAAATAGAATATGTACAAATTCAGCAATTAAGAAGATTTTCTATGAAAATATTAATTTCTATAATAAATCTCTAATAGATAGTGGCTACAAAAACCCAAATCTAACTTATATAAAAAAGGAAAAGGAAAATATATGAATAGAAGTTTAAAAGACATTTCTCCCAACTTCAAATTCCACAGATACACCTGAATAAGATAAGTCTATTGAATTTAATAAGATATATTTATATTTCAATGTACTACATAAATAAAAAATGCTTATCATTGACTTTAAACAAGTTTCAAACTTGTCTTATGTGAGAAACATTATAATATAAATGTTAAAATATGTTACGTATATATATGTGAGTGTGTGTGTGTCTGTGTCTTTGTGTCTGTTTGGCCAAGCAGTTGTATTTCTCAGACAGTTCTCTACAACTGAATTTAAGAGAAAAACACTTTTGCATATTACTGATTGCAGCTAATCAGGTTATCTATTTAATTCCCATTTCATTTGACCTGCCAATCTACCTACCTTTAAGTTATTGTTTGGCAATCCTAACCCAGGAGTGAAAGTTGCCCTATTCACACATGGATGGACACACGGTTTGAATACAGAAAACTTGATAATTATGGAATTTCTCAGTGACTCATGGAGTTAATGGAAATATTGCATACTAGCTTAAAAGTTGCCCTACAGGGTGGCATTTAAACTAACTCCTGAAGAAGGCTTTTGATTGGGCCTTCATCACAATAGGTAGGGAGGAGTAAATGAAATAGGCAACAATACAATAGAGAAGAACTCAAAATTGATCACTGTATTTAAGTATTGCAAGTTTACCTTTTAAAAGTTCAACAATAATTCTTCTGCCGCTACTTAATTCAAATAAAATTTTATGTACGTAGGTCCTTACTTTCCATAAAAACAATTATTTTTATTTCATAGGTGACATTTGCTCGATTTTGCAATTAATTTTGATTATTCCCAAATTTATTTCCAAGTTATAAAAATTATCATATAAAAATTTTGTCACAAAATTCATCTACAAAACTTGCGAAAAACAATCACAGCAATGAAAATTTGGGAATCCAAAATTTCAGGATTGTGGATCCATATCCAGCCAGGACTGTTTTAATTTGCTCATAGAGTCGGCCTCATCCCAAAATGGTACAACATGTTGGGCCATGGCCTCGACGAGTAAAGTTGAAATGTGACACACTGACATTCGCATTTATTACATAGATGAGCTATTGAAAGTTAGAGATTTGTGACCCTTTAACTGAAAAAGTGTGACACAGTGATACACTGACATTTGTATTTATTATATAAAAGAAGATGAACTATTGAAAGTTAGAGTTTTCTTCCTTTAATTGAAAAAGGCTGACACACTGACATTTGCATTTATTATATAGAAGATGAGCTATTGAAAGTTAGAGAGTTGTGCCCCTTTAATTGAAAAAGTGTGACACACTGACATTCGCATTTATTATATAGAAGATTTTTCATTTACAATGACATCCTAATACTTAATGACATGTTCAACAACTGTGACAACTGAAAATTATCACTAGATATAACATGAGCAAACTTTAAAGATGTGTACCACGACCTGGTGAAACTAGTATATCTAAGCTGTATACATTTGATAATTCCTAAACAAGATATGTTTATTCTGCAGAGGGAATTGTTTTTAATATTAATCCTACTTTCATGGTAATTGCTCCGATGAGCTGCTCCTAAGTCTGGTTCCCACACTTCATGAATTCAAGTGCCCTACGAGGCTGGCATCCCGATCTCACCCTTTCACTGTAGAAACTTTTAAATGTAGCCGTCTCTTCTACTCCAATAGCTTCATACCTCGCACCTCTCGCCTGTGGAACACACTTCCCTATTCCAGTTTCCCTGAGAGCTATAATCTCCAACTATTCAAATGTAATGTCAGTCGACATCTCCAGTTGCCTTGATCTATCCTCTATCCCTCTCCTCATCTTTTCTTCTATCACTCCTATCTGCTCTCGCTCCAAATCTTCTGCAACCCCCTGCATCATAGTGGCTTCACGCCTTGCTCGGGGCATAATGCTTAATAAAAAATAAAAATAAAAAAAAAGTGTAGGGAACCCAGCATAATCTCTATTTTCTTTTGAATTAGAGACTGAATCAACAGTTAAAACTGTATTCACGATTCAATGTTCATCAATAGTGTAATGATAAAAAAAAGGGAAAAGGATGGTAGGTAAGACACATGTACACCCTGTCTGAAGTTATTAAGCAAATTATATAAACTTCAATAATTCAAATCTGGTTTGAAAAAGAATGAAATTTTAAACAATCAATTTAGATGTCAAAACAAAGCCTGAATTAAAATTTTAGGTAGTATCAATGTGTTTTATTAAAGTTATTGAACTTATTTGATGTATTCTAAAAAAAAAACTGCCATTTCAAGTTATTAGGCAAAATCAAATCACATTTTACTTTAAAAAAAAAAGGTAATAAAATCATCAAAAATTGATCAACACCTATAATAGAACAAATAACAAACACATATGATAAGTCTTTAAATCCTTTACATTTTAATATAGCGACCCTTCTTCTCAACAAAAGCCAGTAATCTATTAGCCATTGATTTTGTTTATTTTATTTTATTTTTTACTTCAGCAGGTTCAATTTCCATCATGGTAGTTTTAATTGCTTTCCATAAGTCTGCTTTTCTGTTATATTGTTTGCCACCTTCATATAATTTCATCTTTACAACTGCCCACTAATTTTCGATCGGATTCAGATCAGGAATTAATGGTGGCCATTCCATTATGTTCTGTCCTGTAAATCTGTTATGCTCAAAGAATTTAAGGGTAAGATTAGATACATGAGAAGGAGCATTGTCATGCCTAAATACACACTTCATTTTGAAACTGCAAAACTGGGACTTGTACCTTACAAAGAAAATCTTATTCATAAAATCACAATAGTTAGCACTGCTCAATTATATCCTTCATCGACTTTGAATGATCCAATAATGGTTTGGTCAACAATTCCAGACTATATCATAACACTACCACCTCCCTGTTGCCCTCTTTTAGCTACAGCCACGTCTGAATTAGATAAAATCCATCCTTTGGTCCACCCATCAGCTCCATTAGATGTCACCCGAGATTTGTTCATGAAAATTACTTTAGAAAAGTCAATTTTCAAATATTTCTTGGCCTAAATTTGACACTTTAAAATATCTGCTTTACTGAGAGGAGTTTGTTGATGAGATTTTATTTACAGATCCCAATTCACAAAGTATTCTACACTTTTTGCCTTCTTGACTCCCTCAATTCCAGCCTTTTCAAAGATCTGAGCACTGGTCAAAAGTCGTTGTTTCACTATAACTCACTTTAGTTTATGTTCAATTTTGAGGAAGCAAGTTGTTAAAGCCTTTTCCTTTGCTTCAAGTTCTCAACTTAGTTATACTTTCAACAGCCTTCTTTATCATTCAATGATCACTGCAAATCTCCTTTGATGTCTCCAATGTGGACATTCCTTTACTCAATAACTTTGTTACTTTCTGTTTTTCAGCAGTTTTAGATCCTCCCCTTTACTTATGTTTCAACATATATTCTTCTATGTGAGTTGGGACACGAGATTGTCACGAGATTGTTAAAAGATCAGGTGGTCTAAAATGTTATAATCCGTTGCATGTGGGCCCCTTCCAAATACATTCCGCATGCTGGCCGGATGTGAATGCCACAAAGGGAGAGAACAAAATAAAGAAAAGTCATTTTTTACACCACGCATCATAATCCAGGCTACGAAGCAAGCTCTGGAAGTGGGCAAACGTGAACATGCCTGCCAAAAAAAAAAAAAAAAGAGATGTCCTTGGGGAGTATCTGACCTCCTTAAAACAAGTCTCTGAGAATGACCAGGCCATTTATGGCCTGGCGAGCCGACGGCTAGCACGCACGGAGTTGCTGCTGCCGCTGATGTCACTTTCACAGCCGCCACTCAAAATGATCAGTCCTCTCACTGACCGTTGCCGCTCGCAGGCTTGACTGTCCATCTCGGGTGTCCAGCTTCAGCATGACAACATCTCGGCAACCGACAGCCGTCACCTCGGCATAACCAGTATCGGCAAAGTTAGATTCGAGTCGTCACCCGACACTTAACGCTCGCATCCTATTCATCGGTAAAGTGAGATTAGTGATTTCTCCCGATTCTTAACGCTCGCATACTATGCATCCGCAAAGTCAGATTCGGGTCTTCTCCCGACTCTTAAATCTCGCATCATATGGACTGGCAAAATCAGATTCACGACTTCTCCCGACTCTTAACGCTCGCATTCTTTTCATCTGCAAAGTCAGATTCGTGACTTCTCTTAACCATGATAGACATCCGGACAATATTCCAGAATCGGACATTCCGCCTATTTATCGATATTTGTACGACACTACTCCCGGATTTTTTCTTAACCATGATAGACATCAGGACAATATTCCAGAATCGGACATTCCGCCTAGTTATCTGTATTTCTACGACACTATTCCCAGATTTTCTCTTAACCATGATAAGCATCCGGAAAATATTCCAGAATAGGACATTCCGCGTATTTATCGGTATTTGTACGACACTACTCCCGGATTTTCTCTTAACCATGATAGACATCCGGACAATATTCCAGAATCGGATATTCCGTCTGTTTTGCGGTATTTGTACGACACTACTACCGGATTTTCTCGTAACCATGATAGACATCCGGACAAAATTCCAGAATAGGACATTCCGCCTAGTTATCTGTATTTCTACGACACTATTCCCAGATTTTCTCTTAACCATGATAAGCATCCGGAAAATATTCCAGAATAGGACATTCCGCCTGTTTTACGGTATTTGTACGACACTACTCCCGGATTTTCTCTTAACCATGATAGACATCCGGACAATATTCCAGAATCGGATATTCCGTCTGTTTTGCGGTATTTGTACGACACTACTACCGGATTTTCTCGTAACCATGATAGACATCCGGACAAAATTCCAGAATAGGACATTCCGCGTATTTAGCGGTATTTGTACGACACTACTACCGGATTTTCTCGTAACCATGATAGACATCCGGACAATATTCCAGAATAGGAGATTCCGCCTGTTTTACTGTATTTGTACCACACACCTCCCGGATTTTCTCTTAAACGTGATAGACATCCGGACAATAATCAGAATCGGACATTCCACGTGTTTTTTGGTATTTGTACGAATTTTCTCTTAACCATGATAGATATCCGGACAATATTCAGAATCGGACATTCCGCCTATTTATCGGTATTTGTACGACACTACTCCCGGGTTTTGTCTCTACCTTGATAGACACCAGGAAAATATTCCAGAATCTGACATTCCGCCTATGTATAGGTGCTTGTACGACACTACTCCCGGATTTTCTCTTAACCATGATATATATCCGGACAATAATCCAGAATCGGACATTCCGCCTATTATGTGGTGTTTGTACGACACTACTCCCGGATTTTCTCTTAACCATGATAGACATCCGGACAACATCCCAGAATCTGGCATTCCGCGTATTTATCGGTATTTGTACGACACTACTCCCGTATATTCTCTTAAACATGATAGGCATCCGGACAATATTCCAGAATAGGACATTCAGCCTATTTATTGGTATTTGTACGACACTACTCCCGGATTTTCTCTTAACCATGATAGACATCAGGACAATACTCCAGAATCGGACATTCCGCTTATTTATCGATATTTGTACGTCACTACTTCCGGATTTTCTCTTAATCATGATAAGCATCCGGACAATATTCCAGAACAGGACATTCCGCCTGTTTATCGGTATTTGTACGACACTACTCCCGGATTTTCTCTTACCCATGATAGACATCCGGACAATAGTCCAGAATCGGACATTCCGCCTGGTTATCTGTATTTGTACGACACAATTCCCACATTTTCTCTTAACCATGATAAGCATCCGGACAATATTCCAGAATCGGACATTCCACCTATTTTGCGGTATTTGTACGACACTACTCCGGGATTTTCTCTTAACCATGATAGACATCCGGACAGTCATCCAGAATCGGATATTCCGCCTATTTTGCGATATTTGTACGACACCACTACCGGATTTTCTCTTAACCATGATAGACATCAGGACAATACTCCAGAATCGGACATTCCGCGTATTTATCGGTATTTGTACGACACTACTACCGGATTTTCTCTTAACCATGATAGACATCAGGACAATACTCCAGAATCGGACATTCCGCGTATTTATCGGTATTTGTACGTCACTACTTCCGGATTTTCTCTTAATCATGATAAGAATCCGGACAATATTCCAGAACAGGCCATTCCGCCTGTTTACCGGTATTTGTACGACACTACTACCGGATTTTCTCTTACCCATGATAGACATCCGGACAATAGTCCAGAATCGGACATTCCGCCTGGTTATCTGTATTTGTACGACACAATTCCCACATTTTCTCTTAACCATGATAAGCATCCGGACAATATTCCAGAATCGGACATTCCACCTATTTTGCGGTATTTGTACGACACTACTCCGGGATTTTCTCTTAACCATGATAGACATCCGGACAGTCATCCAGAATCGGATATTCCGCCTATTTTGCGATATTTGTACGACACCACTACCGGATTTTCTCTTAACCATGATAGACATCAGGACAATACTCCAGAATCGGACATTCCGCCAATTTATCGGTATTTGTACTACACTACTCCCTGATTTTCTCTTAACCATGATAGACATCCGGACAATATTCCAGAATCGAATATTCTGCCTATTTTGCCGTATTTGTACGACACTACTCTCGGATTTTCCCTTAACCATGATAGACATCCAGACAACATCCCAGAATCTGGCTTTCCGCCTATTTTGCGGTATTTGTACGACACTGCTCCTAGATTTTCTCTTAACCATGCTAGACATACGGACAATAATCCAGAATAGGATATTCCGCCGATTTATCGGTATTTGTACGACACTACTCCCGGATTTTCTCTTAACCATGATAGACATCCGGACAATAATCCAGAATCGGACATTCCGCCTATTTATTGGTATGTCTACGACACTACTCCGGGATTTTCTCTTAACCACGATAGACACCCGGACAATAATCCTGAATCGGACATTCCGCCTATTTATCGGTGCTTGTAAGACACTACTCCCGGATTTTCTCTTAACCTTGATAAACATCAGGAAAATATTCCAGAATCTGACATTCCGCCTATTTATCGGTACTTGTGCGACACTACTCACAGATTTTCTCTTAACCATGATAGACATCCGGACAATATTCCAGATTCGGACATTGCACGTATTTATCGGTATTTGTACGACACTACTGCCGGATTTTCTCTTAACCATAATAGACATCAGTACAATAATCCATAGTTGGATATTCCGCCTATTTTGCGGTAATTGTACGACACCGCTCCCAGATTTTCTCTTAACCATGATAGACATCCGGACAATATTCCAGAATCGAATATTCCGCCTGTTTTGCGGTATTTGTACGACACTACTACCGGATTTTCTCTTAAGCATGATTGACATCCGGACAATATTGCAGACTCGGATATTCCGCCTATTTATCAGTATTTGTACTACACTATTCCCAGATTTTCTCGTAACCATGATAAGCATCCGGACAATATTCCAGAATAGGACATTCCGCCTATTTATCGGTATTTGTACGACACTACTCCAGGATTTTCTCTTAACCATGATAGACATCCGGACAATAATCCAGAATCAGATATTCCGCCTTTTTATCGGTATTTGTGCGACACTTCTTTCGGATTTTCTCTTGACCATCATAGACACCTGGACAATATTCCAGAATCGAATATTCCGCCTATTTTGCTGTATGTCTACGACACTACTCCCGAATTTTCTCTTAACCTTGATAGACATCAGGAAAATATTCCAGAATCTGACATTCCGCCGATTTATCGGTACTTGTACGACACTACTCCCGGATTTCCTCTTAACCATGATAGACATCCGGACAATATTGCAGAGTCGGATATTCGGCCTGTTTTGCGGTATTTGTACGACAGTACTCCCGGATTTTCTCTTAATCATGTTAGACATCCTGACAATATTCCAGAATCGGACATTCCGCCTATTTATCGATATTTGTATGACCCAACTCCCTGATTTTCTCTTAACCATGATAGACATCCGGACAATATTCCAGAATCGAATATTCCATTTATTTTTCGGTATTTGTACGACACTACCCACAGATTTTCTCTTAACCATGATAGACATCCGGACAATAATCCAGAATTGGATATTCCGCCTATTTTGCGGTATTTGTACGACACTGCTCCCAGATTTTCTCTTAACCATGATAGACATCCGGACAATATTGCAGAATCGGACATTCCGCCTATTTATCCGTATTTGTACGACACTACTCCCAAATTTTCTCTTAACCATGATAGACATACGGTCAATATTCCAGAATTGGATATTCCGCCTATTTTGCGGTATTTGTACAACACTGCTCCCAGATTTTCTCTTAACCATGATAGACATCCGGACAATATTCCAGAATAGAACATACCGCCTATTTATCGGTATTTGTACGACACTACTCCCAAATTTTGTCTCAACCCTGATAGACACCAGGGAAATATTCCAGAATCTGACATTCCGCCTATGTATAGATGCTTGTACGACACTACTCCCGGATTTTCTCTTAACCATGATATATATCCGGACAATAATCCAGAATCGGACATTCCGCCAATTTATCGGTATTTGTACGACACTACTCCCTGATTTTCTCTTAACCATGATAGACATCCGGACAATATTCCAGAATCGAATATTCCGCCTATTTTTCGGTATTTGTACGACACTACCCACAGATTTTCTCTTAACCATGATAGACATCCTGGCAATAATCCAGAATTGGATATTCCGCCTATTTTGCGGTATTTGTACGACACTGCTCCCAGATTTTCTCTTAAACATGATAGACATCCGGATAATAATCCATAGTTGGATATTCCGCCTATTTTGCGGTAATTGTACGACACTGCTCCCAGATTTTCTCTTAACCATGATAGACATCCGGACAATATTCCAGAATCGGATATTCCGCCTGTTTTGCGGTATTTGTACGACAGTACTACCGGATTTTCTCCTAAGCATGATTGACATCCGGACAATATTTCAGACTCGGATATTCCGCCTATTTATCAGTATTTGTACTACACTATTCCCAGATTTTCTCGTAACCATGATAAGCATCCGGACAATATTCCAGAATAGGACATTCCGCCTATTTATCGGTATTTGTACGACACTACTCCAGGATTTTCTCTTAACCATGATAGACATCCGGACAATAACCCAGAATCGGACATTCCGCCTATTTATCGGTATTTGTACGACACTAATCACGGATTTTCTCTTAACCATGATATACATACGGACAATAACCCAGAATCGGACATTCCGCCTATTTATCGATATTTGTACGACACTACTCCAGGATTTTCTCTTAACCATGATAGACATCCGGACAATAATTCAGAATCAGACATTCCGCCTTTTTATCGGTATTTGTGCGACACTTCTTTCGGATTTTCTCTTGACCATGATAGACACCTGGACAATATTCCAGAATCGAATATTCCGACTATTTTGCGGTATGTCTACGACACTACTCCCTGATTTTCTCTTAACCATGATAGACATCCGGACAATATTCCAGAATCGAATATTCTGCCTATTTTGCCGTATTTGTACGACACTACTCTCGGATTTTCCCTTAACCATGATAGACATCCAGACAACATCCCAGAATCTGACATTCCGCCTATTTATCAGTACTTGTACGACACTACTCCCGGATTTCCTCTTAACCATGATAGACATCCGGACAATATTGCAGAATCGGATATTCGGCCTGTTTTGCGGTATTTGTACGACAGTACTCCCGGATTTTCTCTTAACCATGTTAGACATCCTGACAATATTCCAGAATCGGAAATTCCGCCTATTTATCGATATTTGTATGACCCTACTCCCTGATTTTCTCTTAACCATGATAGACATCCGGACAATATTCCAGAATCGAATATTCCGCCTATTTTTCGGTATTTGTACGACACTACCCACAGATTTTCTCTTAACCATGATAGACATCCGGACAATATTGCAGAATCGGACATTCCGCCTATTTATCCGTATTTGTACTACACTATTCCCAGATTTTCTCTTAACCATGGTAGACATACGGTCAATATTCCAGAATTGGATATTCCGCCTATTTTGCGGTATTTATACAAACACTGCTCCCAGATTTTCTCTTAACCATGATAGACACCCGGAAAACATTCCAGAATAGAACATACCGCCTATTTATCGGTATTTGTACGACACTACTCCCGGATTTTGTCTCAGCCTTGATAGACACCAGGGAAATATTCCAGAATCTGACATTCCGTCTATGTATAAATGCTTGTTCGACACTACTCCCGGATTTTCTCTTAACCACGATATATATCCGGACAATAATCCAGAATCGGACATTCCGCCGATTTATCGGTATTTGTACGACACTACTCCCTGATTTTCTCTTAACCATGATAGACATCCGGACAATATTCCAGAATCGAATATTCTGCCTATTTTGCCGTATTTGTACGACACTATTCTCGGATTTTCCCTTAACCATGATAGACATCAGGAAAATATTACAGAATCTGACATTTCGCCCATTTATCGATATTTGTAAGACACTACTCCCGGATTTTCTCTTAACCATGATAGACATCCTGACAATAATCCAGAATCGGACATTCCGCCTATTTATCGGTATTTGTACGACACTTCTTTCGGATTTTCTCTTGACCAAGATAGACACCTGGACAATATTCCAGAATCGAATATTTGTACTACACTATTCCCAGATTATCTCTTAAACATGATAGACATACGGTCAATATTCCAGAATTGGATATTCCGCCTATTTTGCGGTATTTGTACAACACTGCTCCCAGATTTTCTCTTAACCTTGATAGACACCAGGAAAATATTCCAGAATCGACAATTCCGCCTATTTTGCGGTATTTGTATGACACTACTACTGTATGTTCTTTTAACCATTACAGACACACGGACAATAATCCAGAATTGGATATTCCGCCTATTTTTTGGTATTTGTACGACACTACTCCCGGATTTTCTCTTAACCATGATAGACATCTAGACAATAATCCAGAATCGGATATTCCGCCTATTTATCGATATTTGTACGACACTACTCCCGGATTTTCTCTTAACCATGATAGACATCTGGACAATAATCCAGAATCGGATATTCCGCCTATTTATCGATATTTGTACGACACTACTCCTGGATTTTCTCTTAGCCATGATAGACACCCGGACAATAATCCAGAATCGGATATTCCGCTTATTTATCAATATTTGTACCACACTACTCCAGGATTTTTTCTTAACCATGATAGACATCCGGACAATATTCCAGAATCGGACATTCCGCCTAGTTATCTGTATTTGTACGACACTATTCCCAGATTTTCTCTTAACCATGATAAGCATCCGGACAATATTCCAGAATAGGACATTCCGCCTGTTTTACGGTATTTTTACGACACTACTCCCGGATTTTCTTTTAACCATGATAGACATCCTGACAATTTTCCAGATTCGGACATTCCACCTATTTATCGATATTTGTACGACACTACTCCCGGATTTTCTCTTAACCATGATAGACATCCGGACAATATTCCTGAATCGGACATTCCGCCTATTTTGCGGTATTTGTACGACACTACTCCCGGATTTTCTCTTAACCATGATAGACATCCGGACAATATTCCAGAATCGGATATTCCGTCTGTTTTGCGGTATTTGTACGACACTACTCCCGGATTTTCTCTTAACCATGATAGACTTCCGGACAACATCCCAGAATCTGGCATTCCGCGTATTTATCGGTATTTGTACGACACTACTCCCGTATATTCTCTTAAACATGATAGGCATCCGGACAATATTCAGAATAGGACATTCCGCCTATTTATTGGTATTTGTACGACACTACTCCCGGATTTTCTCTTAGCCATGATAGACATCAGGACAATACTCCAGAATCGGACATTCCGCTTATTTATCGATATTTGTACGTCACTACTTCCGGATTTTCTCTTAATCATGATAAGCATCCGGACAATATTCCAGAACAGGACATTCCGCCTGTTTATCGGTATTTGTACGACACTACTCCCTGATTTTCTCTTAACCATGATAGACATCTGGACAATATTCCAGAATCGGACATTCCGCCTATTTATCAATATTTGTACGACACTACTCCCGGATTTTCTCTTAACCATGATAGACTTCCGGACAACATCCCAGAATCTGGCATTCCGCGTATTTATCGGTATTTGTACGACACTACTCCCGGATTTTCTCTTAACCATGATAGGCATCGGGACAATATTCCAGAATAGGACATTCCGCCCATTTATTGGTATTTGTACGACACTACTACCGGATTTTCTCGTAACCATGATAGACATCTGGACAATAATCCAGAATCGGATATTCCGCCTATTTATCGATATTTGTACGACACTACTCCCGGATTTTCTCTTAGACATGATAGACATACAGACAATACTCCAGAATCTGGCATTCCGCGTATTTATCGGTATTTGTACGACACTACTCCCGTATATTCTCTTAAACATGATAGGCATCCGGACAATATTCCAGAATAGGACATTCCGCCTATTTATTGGTATTTGTACGACACTACTCCCGGATTTTCTCTTAGCCATGATAGACATCAGGACAATACTCCAGAATCGGACATTCCGCTTATTTATCGATATTTGTACGTCACTACTTCCGGATTTTCTCTTAATCATGATAAGCATCCGGACAATATTCCAGAACAGGACATTCCGCCTGTTTATCGGTATTTGTACGACACTACTCCCTGATTTTCTCTTAACCATGATAGACATCTGGACAATATTCCAGAATCGGACATTCCGCCTATTTATCAATATTTGTACGACACTACTCCCGGATTTTCTCTTAACCATGATAGACTTCCGGACAACATCCCAGAATCTGGCATTCCGCGTATTTATCGGTATTTGTACGACACTACTCCCGGATTTTCTCTTAACCATGATAGACATCCGGACAGTCATCCAGAATCGGATATTTCGCCTATTTTGCGATATTTGTACGGCACCACTACCGGATTTTCTCTTAACCATGATAGACATCAGGACAATATTCCAGAATCGGACATTCTGCCTAGTTATCTGTATTTCTACGACACCATTCCCAGATTTTCTCTTAACCATGATAAGCATCCGGACAATATTCCAGAATAGGACATTCCGCCTGTTTTACGGTATTTGTACCACACTACTCCCGGATTTTCTCTTAACCATGATAGACATCCGGACAATATTCCAGAATCGGATATTCCGTCTGTTTTGCGGTATTTGTACGACACTACTACCGGATTTTCTCGTAACCATGATAGACATCCGGACAATATTCCAGAATAGGACATTCCGCGTATTTAGCGGTATTTGTATGACACTACTACCGGATTTTCTCGTAACCATGATAGACATCCGGACAATATTCCAGAATAGGAGATTCCGCCTGTTTTGCTGTATTTGTACGACACTCCTCCCGGATTTTCTCTTAAACGTGATAGACATCCGGACAATAATCCAGAATCGGACATTCCACGTGTTTTTTGGTATTTGTACGACACTCCTCCCGGATTTTCTCTTAACCATGATAGATATCCGGACAATATTCCAGAATAGGACATTCCGCGTATTTATCGGTATTTGTACGACACTACTCCCGGATTTTGTCTCTCCATTGATAGACACCAGGAAAATATTCCAGAATCTGACATTCCGCCTATGTATAGGTGCTTGTACGACACTACTCCCGGATTTTCTCTTAACCATGATATATATCCGGACAATAATCCAGAATCGGACATTCCGCCTATTATGTGGTGTTTGTACGACACTACTCCCGGATTTTCTCTTAACCATGATAGACATCCGGACAACATCCCAGAATCTGGCATTCCGCGTATTTATCGGTATTTGTACGACACTACTCCCGTATATTCTCTTAAACATGATAGGCATCCGGACAATATTCCAGAATAGGACATTCCGCCTATTTATTGGTATTTGTACGACACTACTCCCGGATTTTCTCTTAACCATGATAGACATCAGGACAATACTCCAGAATCGGACATTCCGCGTATTTATCGGTATTTGTACGACACTACCCACATATTTTCTCTTAACCATGATAGACATCCGTACAATAATCCATAATTGGATATTCCGCCTATTTTGCGGTATTTGTACGACACTGCTCCCAGATTTTCTCTTAACCATGATAGACATACGGACAATAATCCAGAATAGGATATTCCGCCGATTTATCGGTATTTGTACGACACTACTCCCGGATTTTCTCTTAACCATGATAGACATCCGGACAATAACCCAGAATCGGACATTCCGCCTATTTATCGGTATTTGTACGACACTAATCACGGATTTTCTCTTAACCATGATATACATACGGACAATAACCCAGAATCGGACATTCCGCCTATTTATCGATATTTGTACGACACTACTCCAGGATTTTCTCTTAACCATGATAGACATCAGGACAATAATTCAGAATCAGACATTCCGCCTTTTTATCGGTATTTGTGCGACACTTCTTTCGGATTTTCTCTTGACCATGATAGACACCTGGACAATATTCCAGAATCGAATATTCCGACTATTTTGCGGTACGTCTACGACACTACTCCCGGATTTTCTCTTAACCTTGATAGACATCAGGAAAATATTCTAGAATCTGACATTCCGCCTATTTATCGGTATTTGTACGACACTACTCCCGGATTTCCTCTTAACCATGATAGACATCCGGACAATATTGCAGAATCGGATATTCGGCCTGTTTTTCGGTATTTGTACGACAGTACTCCCGGATTTTCTCTTAACCATGTTAGACATCCTGACAATATTCCAGAATCGGATATTCCGTCTGTTTTGCGGTATTTGTATGACACTACTCCTGTATGTTCTCTTAACCATTACAGACACACGGACAATAATCCAGAATCGGATATTCCGCCTATTTATCAATATTTGTACCACACTACTCCCGGATTTTTTCTTAACCATGATAGACATCCGGACAATATTCCAGAATCGGACATTCCGCCTAGTTATCTGTATTTGTACGACACTATTCCCTGATTTTCTCTTAACCATGATAAGCATCCGGACAATATTCCAGAATAGGACATTCCGCCTGTTTTACGGTATTTTTACGACACTACTCCCGGATTTTCTTTTAACCATGATAGACATCCGGACAATTTTGCAGAATCGGACATTCCACCTATTTATCGATATTTGTACGACACTACTCCCGGATTTTCTCTTAACCATGATAGACATCCGGACAATATTCCTGAATCGGACATTCCGCCTATTTTGCGGTATTTGTACGACACTACTCCCGGATTTTCTCTTAACCATGATAGATATCCGGACAATATTCCAGAATCGGATATTCCGTCTGTTTTGCGGTATTTGTACGACACTACTACCGGATTTTCTCGTAACCATGATAGACATCTGGACAATAATCCAGAATCGGATATTCCGCCTATTTATCGGTATTTGTACGACACTACTCCCGGATTTTCTCTTAACCATGATAGACATCCGGACAATATTCCAGAATCGGACATTCCGCCTATTTATCGATATTTGTACGACACTACTCCCGGATTTTCTCTTAACCATGATATATATCCGGACAATAATCCAGAATCGGACATTCCGCCTATTTATCGGTATTTGTGCGACACTACTCCCGGATTTTCTCTTAACCACGATAGACACCCGGACAATAATCCTGAATCGGACATTCCGCCAATTTATCGGTATTTGTACGACACTACTCCCGGATTTTCTCTTAACCATGATAGACTTCCGGACTGTAGTAGTCAACTGACTTACCTGCCAACATCGCTGCCTTCTTCTGTTTCCTTGTAAAGCAAGCCAGCTGATTTTACCTCATTTTATAGGAGAGTGCCTAATACACCAGTTAGCTTGGTCCATTTTGCTAGAATCGACCTGCCCAATACATTTGCATGAGTGGTCTTTATTCACCCATATATTTTTCCATGAAATGACTCAAGTCAGTTTAGCTTTGGCTACACTTGCCTCCTTCTGTGTCAGACCACTGGCAAGCTAACCAATATTCAACAGCTCCAGTTTGTATGTAGTGCAATATTTTATAAATATATAAAATAACATCTCTCTAGTTCAATTTTGTCTTCTTTGGTTCCAATAAAAGCTATGATCATTTTGTCGTGAACTGTGTTCTTTGATTTCTTGATTTCGTTTTTTTCTTTCCCAGTTTCTTTGTCATTTTCTGTTGGGGGCGTTATGTGTTTCTGCCAATTATTCACTGGCAGTATTTTAAGACAGTAATCCAGTTCCAAGTAAAGAAAAAATGGTATTGATGATTCCATGTAACCTGCTTCATACTAATAAAACTCAAAGATAATGCAAGCTCAATACCAGAATAAAGTATGTGGCCCGATTTTGTTGCTTCTCCAGTGCATATAGAAAAGTTGTATTAGAGTCTGTTAAGTGTGCATTAGGAAAAAAAACTCAAAATTCACCTGGAACCAGACCCTCGGGAAAGCATTTCAGGAATCAAAGCGGGTCATTGTTAAACTAGTAAGGCAGGGCTTATCAACATTTGACATCAACAGAGTTACCTGCTTAGCCCCTGACTGGAGTAAAGACGGCATGGGATTTTTACTTCTCCAGAAGCACTGCACATGTGCAATCGAAAGAGCCCCAGTCTGTTGCCTTGAAGGCTGGCACCTTGTGTTTGCTGGAAGCAGATTCTGTACTGAACAAAGATATGCACCCATAGAAGGTGAAGCAGCAGCTATCAGCTGGGCACTTGAAAAATGCCGCATGTTCATACTAGGTTGCCCAAACGTTATAGTAGTGACCGACCATGAGCTACTCAAAGGCCTTTTTGGTGATCGAGATCTCAGCAAAATTCACAATCCTTTCCTATTCTGACTCAAAGAAAAAAGCTTGTGATATCGTTTCACCATGCAACATTGCCCTGGAAAATGGCACAGAGCCTCTGATGCTATTTCCCGCAATCCAGTCGCTACAGTACAAAGCCTACTTGATACATTCTCCATAGACACTGATGAATCAGATGAAACTTGTGAAACAATGAGATTGACAGCCCTCACATCAATATCTCAGTTAGATGATAACCCTGCCATAACTTCCCCTGACCACATTCGTTTTGCTGGTCAAAAAGACACACAATACACCCTATTAGGGAAAACCATAGACAATGGTTTTCCAAACAGTCGTCAAGCAACGCCGCCTACAATCCGGGAATACTGGGAAGTTCGTAACCGCCTCAGCAATGACAATGGCCTAATACTACTTGACAGGAGCGTAGTAATACCTACCTCCCAGCGCAAAAACATGTTAAAGTGCCTACATTTGGCTCATCAAGGAGTAGTTGGCATGAAAGCGCGTGCCAATGACTCAGTTTACTGGCCTGGAATGAATGCCTCAATTCGCAATTATAGGTATAATTGCATTACATGTTCCAGGAATGCCCCAAGTCTACCACATGAACCAATCCACATGACACCTACACCTGAATGGCCGTTTCAACAAATTGTAATGGATTTGTTCTATGTTGGATTCTTCACATATCTTGCTTGTGCAGTTGCCTCCAGGTTGATATCCATCTGCAGGGAAATATTCCAAACATATGGTGCACCTGAGGAACTTAGTACAGATGGTGAACCACCCTTCTCAGCTTACTCATTCCGACAATTCCTAAAAACCTGGGCTGTTAAACAAAGAATTTCATCAGTGGCTTATCCCCAGTCTAACGGACGTGCAGAATTAGCAGTCAAGACTGCAAAAAGACTCATAAAAGACTGCACAGGACACCAGGGTTCCTTGGACAATGACATGGCAGCACAAGCAATCCTGCAATATAGAAACACCCCTATCCAAGGCATTGGCTTATCACCAGCGCAACTCCTGCTTCATAGACGTCTTCGGGATTTTATCCCATCGCACCCACAGTTATATAAACCACATCCCGAATGGATAGCCGCAGCGCAAAAACGTGAAAAGAAATTATCCAAACGCAATGCAGACCTCATCGAGAGGTACAACCGTACTGCACATGCAGCTATCCCCACTTCATAAGGGTGACACAGTCTCCATTCAAAACTCAAATAGCCATCGATGGGACATACCTGGGCTAATAGTAGAGACGCTTCCCAACCGTCAATATAAAATTAGAGTTGCAGGACCAGGCAGAATAACCCTGCGGAACCGTAGGTTCCTAAGGAAACTTGAAGCGCCCATAATCAAGACCCCCATACAAGCGCCATGCCAATGTCACCTGAGCCGACGATTACAAATATGTGTACACCACATCAATCTGTCAAAGAGTCGGGAAATGGTGACATTACATTGCGAAATGACCTAGCGTCCCAGGGCCCTACTCAATCACAGCCATCAACAACCAGGATTCCCAGGGCGCTATCCCGACTACTCCCGCAGTGGGGAGAGGAGGGACATGTAGAAGTCAAGGGACTTAGATGCCAAGATGGCTGCTTTCTTTTGTTTCCTTGTAAAGCAAGCCAGCTGATTTTAACTCATTTTATAGGAGAGTGCCTAATACACCAGTGAGGTTGGTACATTTTACTAGAATAGACCTGCATTTCCATGAGTGGTCTTTATTCACCCATATATTTCTCCATGAAATGACGCAAGTCAGTTTAGCTTTGGCTACACTTGCCTACTTGTGTGTCAGACCACTGACAAGCTAACCAATATTCCCGGCTTTTCTCTTAATAATGATCACTTTCCTGACACTTCAGAAATGGATATTCCTGTTCTCTTACAACCAAACACTTAATACCTTAATATAAGATATGTGTGTGTGTGTGTGTCTGTGACTTCAAACGTTATTTTTAGTGGATACCTATATTTAAAATAGATGTCCCATTTTTATTTTAAATAGTGTTCACTGTGTCTGAGTGGTCTAAGGCATGTCAAATTAAATGGTGATTTCTCCTACAAAGGACCAAGGTTCAAACCCTGATGAGTAGTACATTTTCTTTATTAAGTTTTCTTGAGTACACAGATCAATAGATGTAATACACAATGTTAAAAATAAAAATTGGTCATCTATTTCAAATATGGAAAGCCATTATAATGTTTGAAATGATAAAAGTATGTGATTAAAAATAACTTTTGTATATTTCTGTGATGAGGTGTCATGTACACTATCTACATTATTCGGACTATTGTCCTCATCTTTGTCACCATATTTATCACAACTTTTCGGCCATTGTAAGGTCCTGCCTTCTTCAGGTGGTTGGAATTATCGAACTGTGCCCTTTATTTCGCTAACTTGGGTAAACTGTTCTAGTTCCACTTGCCATGTCTAATGGATGTCAGTTATCAGTTATCTCCTGTTAATTCCCCTATCAAAGTTCTCCACCACCTTAACCAGATATTGAACTCACACTTTCTTCTTCTGATATTTTAATATGCATCTCTAGGGGGCTCATTTGACATAGATGATGCCTTTACCATTTGGGCCATAGTAACCAACTATTTTTACAAAGTTAAATCTAATTTCATAACTATCTTCTTAAAGAGAGAGAGCACAGGTCTTCAGACTATCGCTTTTCACTGTTGTCATGGAATCGTCCTGAAAATACTATAAACTGTCCTGAAACCAAAATGTGTTTTTAACTTTGTTATCATTTATAGTTGTCAGTAGCAGAAAAATACAATTGAAATGATTAAGAAATAAATTAAAAAAGGTAAACTGAACAAATTAGTTAAATTTTACAGTAATTTTTATTAAAAAAAAATTACTTTTAAACATTTCAATTAAATCACCTTAGATAATCTTACATTGAATATTGCTGCCATGTTAGGTCTTTTGTGCCTACTATATATCTTGAAATTCTTGATAAAATTCAAAGAGTCTGTAATTTAACCAATCCTGACTTGGCATTCCAACTTCAATGACTTCCTCACCACAAATAGTTTTGTGGCAATTGTTCTGATGAACTTTCCTCCTTGGTGCCTCAACTGCATGAATTTAAGTATATTACTAGATTAGCAACTAGGTCTCACCTGTGGAACTTCTGTCTGAATTTTTGCTTCTCTTCCACCTACAATCTTCAAAAAATGGAATCCCAGTCACCATCTCCTGTCTTCCAGAAACCTTTTATTGTACTTTCTCCTCATTAAAGTATTCTCATTATCTTTCACACCCAGTAACCGCTTGTATCTTAGTGTCATTATCAACTTACTTGGGGTGAAATGGTTAAAAAAAAAAGTATAAGTATCTTTCTTATTCTCATTTTGTTTAGAACTTCCTCATTGCTCATGTGTTTTTCCTCTGCCATACCAGAGAAGAGATATCACATAGCAGTTCAGCAATCTTTGTTTCTAACAAAATATTCCTACATCTTAACAGTTTCTGAAAGGTTTATTTTACTATACTGATACACCATCAAATTTGTGACATTTTCCATCATCTGTTACTACACTACCCAAATAGATAAATTTCTCTACCTGACTGGTTTTGACGTCTCCAATTTGAATCTCACACTTTTGGTTGTCTCCCTTGCTGAAAAGTTTTGGTAACAACAAAAGCAGCAAAAATAATGAATTTAATGGTTCAAACAAGTTTTAGAATAACAAAAATCCATCACCATTTTTCTTTTTCTTTTTTGTTGATCAATTTATTTTTTTACAGCTTATCAATCTTTTGCAGGTTTTTGCAGCCAGAAAATATTTTTAGATTGTAAGAAGTTTTTTGAGATAATAATGATTTTTACCAATACCAGTTCTACTAATTAACCCATAGATGGGTGGAGAAGAGGTGGATTCATGCCATTCCCAAAGATATTTGTGCATAAGTGAATATAATGAACCAACTGGAATTGGAACTAAGTTCTCTGACTTCAAATTCAGAGCTGTTATCCATTAGTGTAATGTAACATTCAAGCTTACAGTGCCTGGTATTCCCAAGTGACATCCATCTAGATACTGACCAGCCTCATCCTTGGTTAACTTTGGTGATCATATGAGAACCAGTTTTTCAACTTGATATCATTGTAAGCCTATTTGGATATAAAATTGTATTCAGATGAAATGAAAATGAAACATTAATTTTTTTATGCATGTAGAAATTCTTGCTTTCTTAACTTTTAATATAAAGTTTCATTATGAATAAAAAGGGGAAGAAATGAGTAATTAAAAAAAAGAAAAAATAAGGAATATGTAATTGTAAATTTTTTTTTATTAAAGCTTGATCACATTTTGTAGTCATCTCCCAATTGTTCACAAAGATATTCAAAGATTATCAGCTGCACAGTTTTAAAACATTTTTAGCAATAAGGACAATGTTTTCTGGTGTCAAATTTCCATCAATATATTCTTTCATAGACACCTCCAAACCAGCTTCCTTCAAATATTGCAAACGCCCATAATCAATAAGTCTTTTACAATTGCGACCAATCTGTTCACGCTCCTCAACAGAAAATTTCAGATTTGTCCTATGAAACAAAAAAAAAAAAAACAATTATGAGGACAACATTCATAGCTAATTTAGTAACAGAACAAAAAAAATAATGCGAAAAGAATTGCAACTTATTTAAAGCCAGAAAATATTTTTAGATTGTAAGAAATCTTATTCTTTTTTTTTTAGATAATAATGGTTTTAAGACACAAGTCCAACTAAACCCACAGCTGTGCGGAAAAAAGGTGGATTCATACTTAATCAGAATTTAATAAACAAGAAATCATAATGCGTATATAAAGAGGGGGATCAATTCTATAATACAATTAATATATAAGCGGATCCCTCTTTTTATGGCCATTGTAGTTTCTATACATTTATATTCCAGAGAATGTAAATAAATCTAAAAGACATGCCTGTGTGGCTAACCAATATTTGATTGATTTATTTATTGCAGGTTATTTTCTTTGATGATGCATTTTAAAACTGTATAAATTATTTATTCATTGTATTTTGTCCAAACTATTATGCTCGAATCACTTTTGTTCTAGTTGTTGTTTCTATGGATTTTCTTAAAATATGTTAAACATAATTCATATCATAAAATAAAATAAAAAATAAATATATAAATTAGATATATTCTTAATTCTTTAAATTTCGCATTTACATTTGTTTGTAAAATATTAAAATAAGTCTCCAGTTTTTCATTTAACTGTCATTCATTTACATTTGTGTCTGACAATATTTTCTTTAATTCTTGGAATTTGGGTATTAAATTGAAAATTTATTTACATTTTCTTTTCAAAAAATGAAACTGGATACATTTTATAAAAAAAATAAAATAATGAACTGGATATATGTTTAAGATTAACTTTGGCATATGAGTCTATAAAATATGGAAATGTAATTAGGTAATTTTCAAAATGTAACCAGTTGACTTTTTTTAATGATTATTTATTTACTAATTCTAGGAGTTTGGGTCCTATTTTGGAGGTTAAAATTAAATTATTATATTTTCTTAAAAAACAAAAAATAATTAATATATTTTATAGCTGTTCAACTTTTACAAACAAGTGTTGTCTTTTAGTAATTTTTTTGGTTTCCTTAAGCTGTTATAATGGTGGTATGGAAGATAAGAAACATATTTTTAAGTGAGTATATGTTCCATTTTTTATGTACTAGTGCTTTCCATGCTAGAGACCCCTATTTGGATGTTTAATAAAATTTATATTTAATCTTCTGCTCACTGGATGATGAACTCAATACCCTGAGAAGTAATTTTCTTCTAAGTGGAAGAAGCAGGCCAAAGACTCCAAATTCCTTGCATGTATGCTGATAAAGTTAAAAATTGCATGTGATATAACTTTTAATGGAACTTCATCTCTACCTCTAGAGGAACAAAGGCACTCAGTGAATCTGAGTATTCAAACAACTCTAGCATTTCTTATAAAGAAGAAGCACTTCAAATGATTTTCAGTTACAAGCACCAAGGCCAATGGGTTGCAGTATACTATTACTCTAAATCATTGATATTACATCTCTGTCCAATTCTGTAATCAAAATTTTAGTTCCAATGAAAGGCAGAAATGATTATTTTTGATGGCTTTTATTGAATGATATTGAACAAGTGTCATCCACATTTGTCTTTAGATGGGACATTGATATAATGTTCCAGGAATATTGGCTATAGCAGAGGCTTATGAACAAATTTAGACTACAAATCCCCATTCCAACTGTCTAGAAAGTCTTTTTCACCAGTTTCAATAAATGTATTTTTATTCATTTAAGTTTTTTTAGTTTGAAGATGAATGAGTTTAAAGCTTTACAATAAGCATTTGTTTGAAGAACTGCTTAATGATTCATTTCATGGAAATTTTGTAGTCATTACCGTTCCGTTTTTGACAAGTTAAAAATTGTATAAATTCACAAAATTTTCTGACATGAGATACAATATACATATCTGAGAAAAGATATTCATACTATAGTGGAAATAACTGTTTCATTGAATTCGTCATCTCAAAATTAGTAAAGTTTAAAGTTTCAGGTATGTACCTCCAAATTATATTACTTTTTATGACAAGTTCAGGATGGTATACTTTTGACCTGTTTTTACCTTTCTGCCAAATTGTAATTCTGTCTGTTTTTACATGGTGTAAATAGAGTTTTTTTTATTGATGTACCACTGAAAAAATTAGCTTCATCTCAATTGTGCTTCCTTTTACTTCAAAACTACCTATATGATATTACATTTATAATGATTCTTAACAATTCTGAAGCTTGCATCTTCAGTTATCCACTATATATACTTCTGGCCTAAAGCACATACAATGGAAAACTGATAAACATTGAAAGGACATGAATTTGGTACCATTTTCTATGGTTTGTCAAGATCTCTATGCCTGTATTAAAGGTTTTTAGATATATTGAAAATAAAATTTTACTTTGGGATACCTAATTTTAGATTTTATAATTATATGTTTTTTTTTAAAGAAGAATAAAAAAACAAATTTAAGTAAACCGTAAAGAGGTTTTCTTCACCTAATTTTGGATTCCAAATTTTGTTCATCTTTGTTGTTCTCGTGTTCATTGATACTGTAGAATTGATCATTTTCTTTTATTGCATCTTCCATTGCATCATCTTGCATGTCATCTGCAATCAAGGAAATATAAAAGACAGTTATATCATTAATGTTTTTTTTTTCTCTTTCAAAAGAATTATTGAAAATTTGAAAGAAATTTACATCAGCTGAAGCAATCAAGTTAATTGTTTAGTTGAAAAAAATAACTCTAAAAAATTCATTTTTATTTAAATAAGCATTAAGACACATGAAAAAGTTCTTGGTAGGACTCACTTCCCAAAATCTAACCAAATATCAAAATTTTTAAATCTCTTCTTGGTCAAGCCTTTTCAACACCCACTTATTATTGCAATAAGGAAATCATAAGAATAATTTTTAGCAAATTATATATTAGTAAAATATATATCTTGGATCCTGATATAGAAATCATTATATTATATTGATCAATATATAACAAACATCAGGGCCGTCTCAAGGTACTGGCAACTCGGGCAGTCAACCAGTACACATCATGCCACTGTGTCATGTTTGGGATCATACTTGCAGTCATCTATGACACAAGACAGATGAAATTCTTTGGCTATTTTGTCAATAGAAAATGATCTTGTAAAGAAGATAGATGTAGAAAGTGCCATGAAAAGACTAGCAGATCTAAAGACCAGAAAAGTGTTTTAGATAGGATAGTAAATATATTCTTTAGTTTGTATTAAGTTGTATAGTGTAATAAACTCACAGTTTTTCTCCTTGTGAAAATTTAAAAAAAATTTTCTTGTAAAGGCATTGTTCAGCTTGCCTGGAGTGCCAGCAACCCTAGTGCCTGCCCTGGCAAACCTGCATATATTTTTGTTATCTCTTCCAAAATAGTCATGATAGAAGCACTCTTATTTACATGTTCTTAAAATTTTATAATTTTTCATGTAATCCATTTCCCAATATGGATTTAGTCTACCAACTTTAAACACACTTTCTACTTCATATCACACATGTGAAAAAGTTCTCAGATAGTTTGCTTTTTTCCATTTAATATTTGTTCACACTAATACTAAAATGAGAGAGATACCTCCTCATTCAATATGGCCACCTTATAAATTTGTAAAACATGGGCGATAACTTCTGTTGGTAACAAGGGACGTAACTCCTATTGTTGAGTATAATCCAGTTTTGTTTCACTGCTTTGTAAATTAACTTTCACTAATTTTTGAGATTCAAAATGCTTCAAAATTAAATTTTATTATGGTTTTTGCTTTCAATGATCAAGCTCAGAAATGAAAAAAAAATTAATAAATTTTATTTAATAAACATCCCAAAGAAGTTCAATTCAGTTATGTGAAAGAGAAGTGGTAAAGTGCTTCCTTTAATTGAAAAGGTGAAAGTTCTCAACTTAAGGAAAAATAAATGTATGCAAGAACAAACCTTCTATTAAACACAAATATTATTACAGTAAATAGTCAAAAGTGTTATATTTTATCATTAGCTTTTGTTGTTAATCTCTTATTATGCCTAATTTTAAATTAAGCATTATCAGATATATAGGTAGGGAAAAAAAAAGGTATATACAGGGTTTGGTACTATCCCAACTTCTCCCAGGCATCTGTATGAGGGTTGGTAGGTTTCAGACATATCCACTCTAGATAAAAAGGACTACTATACTTTTGAAAGAAACAAATTAGAAGATAAATATTGAATAAATGGGTTTCAGAGAAAAAGAACAGCAGAGTTATGCAAGGACAATTTCTCTGGCTAGCATAGTAAGTGCAATCAAAACAAACAAAATAAAATTCTAAAATTCTTGAAAAGCATCTATTCCACATTCTCTAGCAGAAACAATGTTCATAACATAATTATTGGATGAAAGATGAAAAAATTCTGGAATAATTAATAATATACACATACATGTGTAGATAAAAATAAACAGTATAGAAAAAGTATGAAAGTTAGTTTTTATAATACTTGCTCAGGTTGTTGATGCAAATAGTAATAGCAGTTATAAATGCATCTGATATATTAGGCCATTTTATTTTTTACCACAAAGTTTTAAAATCATGTTGATGTTTTATAGCAAAGGATAAATCACACCTCTCAATCAAAGGAACTTTAGAAAACTTTAATATTTTGTATTAAGAAAAACAACTGAGTGAGAAAAAAAGAACGGCAAATCTCCAGAGGATAAACAGGAAAAAGTGATTGAATGAAAAATGAATACTGTTACTTTCTGTTAGAATTTCTACAAAAAGATGATATCACCATTAAACACAGAGTGGGATTATTCGGTGCACCAATATCACTACTGAGTGTGACATAAGGTTATGGTCTAAAGTGGGTTTAATGTTAATACTGTTGTTGAAATTGCTTAAGTCTCCTTGGCACTTCACCTTTTGGGGACGCCTCAAGTGCCAGGTAATGACCCCAGCCCCTTCACAAAGGACAGGTACTGCTTGGGGGGGATGGCCTCTTGGAGCTTGAGCTACTATTGATTTCAAACTACTCCAACTAAAGCTGATAGTGATATGTTAATGTAAATATTAGAATGGGGACTCTAAACAGTTTTCCCTAAGAAAGATAATCTTCACTTCCTACTCTTACATCCATATCACACACCTCATTCAGTATCCCTCCACTTTGAATGGTTCTTGAGCTTTGTATTGGGTGAACATTAGTGTGTGTATGTGTGTGTGTGTGTGTGTGTGTGTGTATGTATATATATATATATATATATATATAAGTTTATGTGTGAACATTTATGGTCTTTAAACAATACAATTATTCTTTCAGAGCAATTTCCTCATCATTTGTTATCACATTTCAGTTACTGTACTCTTCAAACTTCATCAGGTTACTTTGGTCATCTTTTTTCAAAATTTCAAATGAAATAATTTACTTGATCAATGAGAGTATATCATTATCATTCTTTATCTATCACATCTGCACTCTTGGAAATTTTAAAATACAATTATCAATTCTTTTTTACAATGCTGCTCTGATTCTCAATTGAGCCATTGTGTATTTCTGCACTACCTGATCCGTGGATTAAAACTAAACCTTCCAAGGAAGCAGATGAAGATTACCTAAATGCAATGGAAAATCAGAAGATACAGAGGCCTAAATATAAAAGCAACAAAAATGAAGAAAATAGTCTAAAAGGTTTATTATATCAAAAATTGTATTAAAATCTGAGAATTTCATTAATTTTGGAAGGACAATTTAATAAAGGGTCTTGTAGTATATTTAACTAGCTTTATAGTCATCCCAAGTAAGAATATCTTTCTACAGAAAGAGATTTATTTTTGTCATAAGATTTCCATAAACTTATAATAGTGCCAACTACAACCTGCATTCACAGTTGTCAAAATTAAATGTTATTAAAACATTTAATTTGTAAGACGCATGTATTATAGTACACTTTATGAATTTAAGCACAGTACTAAACTGGTGCCATGGTCTCATCATTTTACAGGTGAAATAGCTAGATGTAGGCATAAGTTCTATGCTAACAGTTCATTATTTACATTGTTCGGACTGTTGTCCTCATTTTCATTACTGTATTCATAACATTTCAACCACTGTATGCTCCTGCCTTCTTCAGGTGATTGGAATTTCAAGCTGAACCCTTTATTTCATCCAACAGGGTATATTGTTCTAGTTCCACGTGCCATACCTCCTCCGGATGTCTCAGTTATCTCCCTTTAACCCAACTCTCCAAGTTTTTGTTCACCACTGCAGTAGCCAAGTATTAAACTCACAACTCTTTGGGTCAAGTTACTGGATCCAACCAATGCTTTTATTCACTGGGTTATGTATGAATATGGCAATAAAGATGAGGACAACGGTCCAATCAATGTAAATAATTACAATACCTCATCTCAGAAATATAGACAGACTTTAACAGTTTCTTTTCTCACACTTCTCCCTTTCCTAGTCAACTTTGAACTTCAAAAATTTAAATGCAATGTCAATCATTATCTTCTCTCTTCTTAATTCTTGTATTGTTATTGTTCTATAGGTTATTTAATGCTGAAATATAAATATTTTGAACACATTTTTATGGCTTCAACTAAATATATATATTATAAATATGTATTGTTAATAATTTAACTATAAATATGTATTGTTGGTATTTGGCTTTTACATAAAAGTGTATTTTGATACTTTAATAATGTTTTGTTTTTGTTTAGGGGTTCAGTATTTGCTCATAACTGGGGTCGTAACAGGTACTACCACCCCAGGTCAGAGTGGATCTGGGAACAGTAGCAATGAAGAGGTAGTTCCACATCCTTCAAAACATTCAATCTCTTGATTGGAGACCTTTGCTGCTGGGTGTAGTTTATTGCCATACCCAGGACTAAGAGAAATAGTGTAAAAAAAAGTTTTTGCAAGAGACAATTTTCTGAAAGGACTAAAATTACACTTTATTCTTAGTTCAAAAGTAATACACTTTTTATCAAGCAAACATAATTTCTCCAACTTTCTTATATCAGATCATTAAAAAAGTATTTAAATAAAAATCATTAAAACAAAATTATCTTCTCACTGTGTTTTGAGTTGGTCATCTCTTGTTCCCTCCATCCTTTCCAACTACAAGTGGCCCAACTGCACATACTGGACATCAGGTGAAACTGTGAACTGGTTAGATTATTCTCCTGAAAGAATTTTTTGCCAACATAGGCTGTCCAAGAACAGCGATGATGGCAACAAGGTGCTAATACAACACCTGCCAGCTGACTGAAAGCAAAAAAAAAAAAATTGTTTAAGAGTATTAATAGTAGCAAAAAATAATTTTCTTTCTTTCCAAGAGATTTTTGCAATGTCAAACTCATCTTTTATATTACATTTGCTGTTACACCATTCTCCAACTTGTTCAATTTGTAAGGGAAGAGAGGAATCTTTTATTTTCTGAAAAAGGTGGCACTTAGACTTTTAATAGACTGAATGCCTGCAGAAGGCTATAGAATGAAATGTAAAACCAAAAGTAACATAAAGAGTTCAGTTTGAACAACTCTTGTAATATGATAATGACACTTCTCAAAATTATAAAATGTTTTTGTTCTTGTAAATAATAAGGTGAATAAAGTAAACTTTGGCATATAAAAACAGTACATCTTTGAAGGAATCAAACTATTAGGCTATCATTGACCTTTTTAAATTTGTTACATCTTTGCATATACATAAAATAGAATTGATTATTTTAATTAATATGTAATATCGTTACATTATTGTTTAATGTATACTCCCTTTGCATTACCGTTTAATGTATGCTCTCTAATTGACGTTAAAGAATGTTATTTTTGCTCCTTGATATGTCCTTTTTCCTCTAACACCTTTCTCTTCCTCCTGGTAACTAATAAATGCTGGTTACATTTTGTGTCGGCTCTCTCAAACCCAAGTCTATCTTGTTTTCTATGATTTAATGTAACACATATTGTAAAAAAAGTCTATGAGTGCAACCTTCAATTGACTAAAGCATTTAAATTATTAAGTTTACAACTTAACAGAAAATCATCTAAGAATTAGAGATTTTAATGCACAAATCTTAAACTTTCCTTTCTATTGTTTCAATATTTAACTGTCCAGTTCAATATTCTTTAAAATTTTATTTTGTATGATTTACAACCAGCTTACCTGGAATGACTGATTTTCGTTTCAGAATTTGACATAATATTCTGCTTATTTCTCATTGACTCAATCAAACAACGTAATGCAAAATCTGGTAAAAGAAAAACATCAAGAATTAGGAAGAATATATTCAATTGTTTGAAAAGTAAATCTCATTTGAAAGCTTTTGATTAGGATCAACTAAATAAATCTAGATTCTGGTTGTAATGTAAATAACAATTCCCAGTTATACATTTGTTTTCTTGTATTCTACAATATTTCCACTATGTGCCAAAATTTAATTTATGCATGGCGATGATTTTTAACATATGATAGATCCACTATTGCATATTGTATGAATTTTACTAAATTAGATATGCAATAAAGATAATGAGAAATGCTTTTCTCGTTTATCAATTTATTTTCAATGAGTGTACAATAATGTCTGTGAATTGGAAACTGTAACCATTACTTTGGGAAGTGGAAAGATTAAAATGTTTGAATAATGACCAGTCAAGATCAGCAGCTGTTTATCAAAACATAATAGAATTTTCTAAAATAGGGAAAACTCCACATCTTATCATTCGCAAACTCCATAAAAAAGATTTGAAAAGCATCAGAGAGGCTTAATGACCAGTCACTTGAAAATAACACTGTTAGATTTTATGATGCAAATCAATGTTTTCACAATAAAATTGTTACGGGTATGCCACTGATTTTCTGACACCATTGGTTCCAGAACTGTGCCAGATTACCCATTTTACCAGACCAACAGAAGTCACATTATAACAATACCTCTGATCAACTAATTATGCATCTTGTCATCTCTACAGATTTCCTTAATCTTAATTCATAAGTTAATGACTGAATAAGTTCATGATGAATTCTACAATAAAATATCCATATAATTTCCCCTATTGCATTGCTAAATATTTGAGATTAATTTTAACACAATATTGTAATAACAATCATAAATATGAATGTTGGTCGTTATTTTAAGAAGTGGATACAAATGAAAATATTTGAAATTGACAACTTTTTCCATTTCACTAAAACAGCCATTAAACACTTCTATCTTCTTTCATTTTCTCACTGAAACAAAGTAGTATCTTTCCCCTCCTTCCATGCAATCAAAACAGAATAGTCCATTATTTATGAGGTATTGGCAGGGTGTAACAGTCATGCAAACTAATGATGGGAAGGACAAGCACAATTATAATCGGATTTATTTACAATATGATGAACAATCCTTGGATTGCATAAAATCTCAATCCATCAAATAAGTTATTGTAAATATTTTAAAGGAAAAACTATTATATATCGAAATTTACATGTTACATTTATCATATAAATATAAACATATCCTGAAAATTTTACTAATACAAGTTGATTAATACAGATTTTATTGTAAAAACAATGATTTGCATATTAAATTCAAACAAAAAGAAAAAAAACTGAACAATTTAATGGCAAACTTGGACCTTTGATTCTGCAAAAAAACAGTGTGCCAAAAGAATGGTGTTTTTCCTTGACACCGCTATTATTTTAACTACCTTCACTCCTTGGCAATGTTTGTTTTAAAAAACAATAATTAGAATTTTAATAAAAGCTAAACATGTGAAAGTGAATTTATACATTTTCTTTGTTCTTGAGAATTAACAACAAAAATAACACTATTTATTCTATTGTTTATTGGAATGGTTGACAAAACATCAGCTAATTGCCAATTATTTCTAACTTAGAAAATGGTAAATAATAAGGATTTCCTCATAGTTGGTTCACATATTTTAATAATTTATTTAAGTTTATAAATTTATGAAAAAAAAAAATTGTTTTCATATTTATTTCATTATAAATTGGTAAATGATAAATATCGCATTGCATTACTTTTAATTGTATTAGTTTTTTAGAATGTTGGAAATATAAAATTATTCTTAAATAATCTAATAAATATATAGTTTAATATTTTTATTGTAAATTCTTAAGAACAAAAACAATGTATAAATTTAGTTTCATACGCTTAGGCTTTATGACAATTCTAATCAATGCCTTTTAAAGCAGTAAACATTGCTGATTAGTGAAGGTAGTTAAAATAATAGTGGTGTCAAAGGAAGAACCATCCTTCTGACACTCCCTTTTTTGCAGGCATGGAGGTCCAAGTTTGCAAATTTGTCTATTATGTTTGTTTGCTTGCAGATGACATGCAAAGTGATACTATAGAAGACATGAAAAAGAAAATGATCAATTCTACAATATCAATGAACATGAGAACAACAAAGATGAACAAAATTTGAAATCCAAAATTAGGTGAAGAAAACATCTTTACTGCTTACTTAAATTTGGTTTTTATTCTTCTATCAAAAACAATAGAATTATAAAATCTAAAATGGTAACCTTTTCTTTTTTGTGCAATAATCATTTTAAAATTATTAAATCTATTAATTTTTATTGACAATTTTGATCAGTTGTATTTATGTTAGTATTTTTATTTTTGTATACAGTAAGTTAGCTATTTTTTATTTTGTGATTCTAATGAAATATGCATACAAATTTTGAACCTTAGTAAAGTTTAATGTTGAGGTGTTTATTAACCAGTGCCTACACTTTTTATCTACTATACAATTTGATCTGAAAATTTCCCATAAGCCCTAAGAAGACAAATTATCCAGGAGATTGCCATATAAATACCTTACAAATATTTTTTTTATGTTCTTCAATCAGCCATTTTCTTTCTCCATTTATTTAAACTGTTACTGAAAATGAAAAGTGAATAATTTATGGCAACAATAGACAAAGCAATGGCTATTATTCAAGGAATATTTTGTTCCAATATCTAAACTAGAGCATTGTGAGTTTTAGTTTTATATATATTTTAAAGTATATAGTAGGATTGATTTTTTTTTTTGCTAATGTTCACCCAATCCAAAGCCCACACAGCCTCAAAATAGAGGGTTACTGTGTGGAGTTATATCAGTGTAAGTAAAAGCAAGAAGTGAAATTCTTGGAGCTATGCAGGAAATATAATAGCTAATTCTAGACTTGAAGATGTTAAGATTTAATTAGTGGATGAAAGCATAGTTAGGAGTAGAAATAGACTTTAGAATGAAAGCCAATCCTAAATAGGAAACAAAAGATAAAGCTCTCCTCCTGTTCAAAAGACTGGGGAGGACTGTGATAGGTAAACATAACTACTCCTATTAGGAAAGGAAAAAAATAGTTATAATTACTGAATAAAATTTCAGATTTCAGGCAGAGACGTTAGAAGTACAGAAGTGAAGGAACCATAAACCCAATCCTAAACAGGAAACAAGGGATAAACCTCTACTCCTGTTCAAAAAACTGGGAGGAGTATGAACATTATTTAGTATTTATTATAAGCTTTGAGAATTGTTGCTATGAACCTGAATGTGTACAGAAAAGTTTATGCAAAAATTCACACTTTTGGTTATTATGACAATGCGAACCAAAGAGAAGATAATTTGGTAACTTCAAATTTTTATTTTCTCAACTCACTCAATTCTTTTCAAGTGAGTTGAGAAAATAAAAATTTGAAGCTGCTAAATTATTTAAAAGTACAAAAATGATCATTTCAGCACAATTGCTATTCTTTTCTTCCATGAATACAGATTTGTTTTTAATAAGAAATCTGTGGATGTCCAGGTGGTGTAATAGATAGCAGTTCAGAATGAGAAATCGAAGAGGCAAGTTCAAATTACAGTTGAGATTGTTACATTCACTTATGTGCAAATACACATGGGAAAGGTATGAATCCATTATGCAATGAATATTCACTTACAAAAAGAAAGAATTATTCTTACAATCCAAAAATATGTTTCAGCTTTAAATAAACCATAAAAATCAATCAATTAATAAGAAATGAAAAGATCAGTTTCATAACAGGCTGTTATTGATAATGATAGGGATTCTGTTCTTAATAAGTAAGTCTGATTTTTATGTTACATGTGAATTCCATTTTGAAGATTGTGATATTCTTTTTGACATACAAAAAATTATTGACAAAAAAGAAAGACCCAAGAAGAGACTACTAATTCAATACTTTGATACAATTTTATGAGCGAGATCTTAAAAGATATATCAATAAATCAATAATATTATGATAATATCACTATAGTATTTATGAATTTAAATGTTACGGTTCATGTAGAGTAGTCAGATTTTTTACTGCTACTGCTTGAGCAACTAAAATAATTATGGGAGATTTTTTTTTTTTTATCTCACTGCTTGTTCACTTTCTTACTCCTCTACCACGATTATGCTAAGTTTTATCAAAATACATGGTGTTGGAATAACATGCAGGGAGAAATATATTCATACCATTTTCAAGAGAATTGATGCAATGTGAAGGTAAACTGTCTCAGCTGCAATATGAACTCAGTTGACCAATTTTATTTTCTGCACTTATAGCAAATCTAATAACAGTTCATTGTATATGGTTGGTTCAGAGTAATTTTCACATCTTTGTTGTTTTTTCCTCCATTTTGACCAGCTCCCCATCCCCAAATTAGTACTAATAACAATTCTTTAAAACCAATAACAAAAATCTATTTAGGAAGTGAAATAAATTAATTTATCTTTATACTTATAACATAAACAATTATCAATAAAAAAAAAAAAAAAATTTTTACCCTCTTAAATTTTTTTTTTTGTTTACAAAGATCAGAAGTATTAATCTATTAATGCACACTGTCAAATTTTGTGAACAGTGGGCATTAATGAACTATAAATAGAAACCTATAATTAATAACGTTTTAGAAACCTTCAATTAATAAGATATGTTTTTTTAAGAAAACTTCAAATAATAATTATTTTTAGAATTTTTTTAATTAGTAACATGTTTTTTTCTTAGAAACCTTCAATTAGTAGTGTTTTTTTAGAAATTTTTAATTAGTAACAATTTTTTTTAGAAACCTTCAATTAGTAACGCATTTTTTTAGAAACATTCAAGAAAGAACATTTTTTAAGAAACCTATACTACCAATGCTTGATTTTTTTTTTAGAAACCTTCAATCAATATGGGATTTTTTAGAAGCATAATTAATACTAGAATTTTACAGTAGGCATTAATAGTTTAAATGAGTGTATGTGTTTGTGTGTTAATGTTCTCTTTTATCAGCTTAAAAAAAGATTAACTCTTCAACATCTTAGTATTTTCAACAACTTTATGCACATCATGTATTACCAAATAACTTTCAACAGCAGTAATGAGTGAAAACAACATAGTACCAAAAAAGTCAATTTACGGTGTGGCTTTAAACTTGAAAAAAGCAGTAGAAACAGCAGCCCACAGACTATGAACAGAGCTTAGTAAAGATGAAGTTGGTGACTATACTGAAAAAAAGTGGTTTAAGTCTTCAGTTAGAAATAATTAACTTTGTGAAGAACAGCAGGTAAGTATTGATGATGATTATAAACAGAAGAAATGTGCAGAATCTAATTTGCTTCAAACAAACTTGTGATAAAAACACCTATATTACATCTGAAAAATAAGTAAAATGGACTTAAAGAAATAAAAAAAGACAAGATGCACAAATTTTATTGGTTATGTAATATACAACTTACCGGTGCCTGCACCACAAAGGTGTTTACCCATTCCCACTACTGGTTGTTCACTGTTTGCAATGTCTTCCACTTTTGCTAATAAATAGAAAAAATAAAATCTTAATATTGGTCCACAACTTTTTACAATGACAGTTGCTTAAATAGGGATTATTTAATAATAAACAAAATTAAAAACATTTTTTTTCTTTTTTTCTGAGTATATCATGGTTGAGAATGGAAGAGTATGGACAATTGTTACAGTTTTGAATTCAGAGTTACCCTTCTTCTAACCTGGTCGGCAAATATGGCTAGAGAGCCCAGTCTGCCCTGCTATTTAATTCATAAATGGATTAATATCTTTCCCAAGGGTATTTGTGAATAAGTGAATGCAACAAACCTGACTGGAATTCAAACTTGACTCTGATTTCTCATTCCAAGCTGCCATTCATTACACCACCCACACATCCTAAATCCGTGATTCTCATCAGGATAATCCAACTTTAGCATTAATGTACTTATCAGGCATTGAATAAATGAATAAGTATTAAACTTTTTTCAAGTAATTCTTTTCACTATTCTTTGATGGATATTACATGCATTAAAGAAATGATTTCAATTTTCGTTACCCATCTGAAAGCACTTAACAAAAACATTGACTATTATTTTTTGTCACTGAGCGCAGAAAAGTATGATTGGATTCAAAATCCCTTTATAAATGTTCCTTCTGATATTGAACTTCAATTATATGAAGAAGAAGAATTGGCCACCATTTCTAGTGATTGAGGGTTCAAAATAAAACATTCGAGAGTACCCATTGATACAGAAGGCTTTATCAGTCCTATTGCAATTTTTTTCCTACTTATTTATGTGAATTAGGTTTCTCAACCATAAATAATATAAAAAATAAAAAAACGAGAAAGACTATGCCCAACTGAAGAAATGAGTCTGCTTACATTTGACTAAACATTGAAGAAATTGCAAAAAAAAAAAAAACAACACCAGGAACAGGTCCTACACTAAATAAGCTGCACAAATAGTTGAATAGAAACATTGAAATAAAGTAAATTCATATTTGTGTGTGTGTGTTTTTTAAATCTATGGTTTTATTTCATAACATTTAAATGTATACCCTTTAAAAATTTTGCTAAGTGTGCCATGATATATTCATTTGTTTCTAGGTGTGCTGTTGCTTAAAAAGGTTGTGAAACACTGGTCTAAGACATCCTATATACAGGCTGAACCTCATTAATCTGCCAAGCTTAAGACTGGATAGGTGCTGAAGTAGCAAATGTTCTGAATCAGTGAAACTTAAAAGAAAAAATATATGTATCTATTACGCTGTACAAAATTTGAAAGAAAAACTTCTTTAAAATACTGAAAATTTTATCAAAATCTCATAATTAGTTGATTTTTGATAGATTTTCAAAATCTATGTGGTTTTTGTCTAAAGATTTTCTAATGTAAATTATTATGGTTATCTTTTTATTTATAAGTAAAAACTTTTTACATTAGAACTTTTAAAAAATTTCTCCAGTCATTGCATATAATATTTATATTGGAATTTTCCCCAATTTATCTTATTCAATGAATATTTTTGATCTGCATTCAAAAGAAACCTGAAAATATTATTAGTATAGAATTTTCACATTTCTTTCTTTTTCATCCTGATATAATTTTGATCAATCTGGGCTGGAGCTGCTGGTTTTCACTTTCCAGTCTTGATAGAGTTCAAGAGCATCTATGCGGGCCTTATTGGCAATGAATTATTTTCCACAGATGAAATGGAAAATGGGAAATGTTCCAACTAGTTACACCTTTAATTCCACCAATTCTAACCTTCACAGCTAAGATCCACCATGCTACGTACAGTGGGTCGAATCAGCCTCATTCTTTTTGTATTCCATTAATAAAAAGAAAGCTTCACTTGAACATTTTGAATTGTGATCTTTTCAAAGTAAATTTATTTTGTTGTTAAGAAAATGATTTATAAGAACTGTTGTTTAAAAAGAATGTTGTTAAAGTCTGTTTGTTGTTAAAGAAAACATTTATACTAACTGTAGTTTTCTAAGAGAAAACTGATTTGTATTTGAAAAAACTGTTAACCTGCCTTGATAATTTAGGGTGCACAAGGGAAATTTTGTGTAAGGTCTATGTTGTAATTTGTACTGCTTGTATATTGTAAAAAATATTTTTGTCATTGTAATAAATGTTTGTTTCTTTGCAAATTTCACTCAGTATAAGATTTTTGTGTTTTTTTGTTTGTGCCATTCTCACCTCTTTTATTGTAATAAATCCTTTTAAGGAAAGCAAATGTATATCAAGGATGACACTAACTTCACCAGATTGGCTGAAAAGAAAATGTGAAATTAGTTCTTACCTAAGTTTAAATGTTCCAGATCGATGTTGAGTCTCTGAAACTTTGGACCACCTTCTTCATAATGATGTTGTCGATCAAACTGAAAAGTAATATATTAAACTTATATGTATTTTAAATAATGAAGAAATTTCAAAATGGATTCCCATGAATTCTTGTTAAACCTGTGTATAAGCTTATAAAAATTGTTACCTTGTTTTAATATTTAGATAAAACATTGTCAACTACCATTAATTTCTGTGATATTTTTGGCAAAGTTTAACTTTCATAACTACAAAAAAAACCAAAAAAACAGTGTTTCAAATGGACAGTTTTTCTTGTGACACTATTATTGTATATTACCAAGACTCCCTCAGTGATGTTTATTTACAAGTTTATAAAATGTGAATCAAGTATGTGATATTATTTACTATTTTAGAAAGATTTATTATTTATCATTTTATAAAGAAATAAATTTGAAAAATTTTTTTATTCAAAAGTTTATAAAATCTACAAAATTATCAAAATATGTGAACCAGCTACAATGCAATATTTATTATTTACTATTATATAAATAAATGACTATGAAAAAAAATTTTTTATTCATAATTTTATTAAAAATATCTATGAACTATAGAACAAGAAAATTTAAGTAAACATGCTTTTTCCAGACATTATACAAATTATTTTATATCTCAGATTACCATGTTTTAATTTTGTAATTTTTTTTATATTCATGATCTAAGATGACTAAGCAATAGAAATCCAAGGCCTGAAACTCCAACAATTATAAGTTATCTCCCTTTCTACTCTATTTTTTGAAAAACGTAATTTTGAAAAAGTCATTCCTAATTTTTCTAAAAATGCCTAGAAAATCTGCAAATTGTCAGCCAAGTTCTGACTAATGAAGAAATCTTAAATGAAGAGTGGACTCTTTAACTAAAGCAATTGGCAAAGCTGGCGAATTGGGTTCTTTGGAATGGTTGGCAAAACATTGGCAAATTGCTAATCGATTCAAACTTTATAAAATGGTAAATAAAGATTTCATTATAGTTAATTCGCATGTTTTTATAAATTTCTGAATAAAAATTTTTTTTAATATTTATTTCTTTATAAATTGATAAATGATAAATATTGTGTTGTATGAGTTGGTTCGCATATTTTTATGATGCTGTAAATATAAAATTATTTTTGCAAATAAGCTATTAAATGTTTAATAATAATAAGCATTTAATAATTTTGTTGTAAAATGTCAAGAACAATGAAAATATACAAATTCACTTTCATACATTTAGGTTTTATTTAAAATCAAATCATCACTTTTTAAAACAATAAGAATGCCAAGGAAGTGAAGCAGTAAATAGTAATATTAAAAGTAACAAATACAGTAATAACAGTGCCAAAGGAAAAACTGTCCTTCTGATATTTTTTTTTTTGTGGGCATATTTCCTTTCAGTTCAGTTTTTTTAGCTTTTTTTGATGGTATGAATAAACTAGTAATAAAATATTACCTAAACCACCAAAATGCAAACTGAGGTTACAATTATCTTAGCTGACTTAGAAATGGTGCATATACTTAGAAATGCATTTATTTTCTGATGATATTATGGAATTTCAGTCATTAAATATTTTAACAAATGCAAAATAACAATGATTATGATCTAAGCCCACAATTCAGCTCCAGTATTTATTTTTTCAAAATGGTATTTCATTCACTTGCAATAAGTAATGATCTCAAATGACACCCATTTACCAACCTTGTGTCTGATATGGCCTTTTTCTACTAAGATAAACAAAGAATTTTTATCATCAGATGTAGCTTTTTGGACCCAGTGAGAGAGCTGACCTAAAAAAAAAAAGATATGCTCAATATGAATAAAAATATATATATACACACACACACACACACACATACATACAATACAAGCAATTAATTGAAATGTAATATTAATTAAATACAGACTATTGTTGATTCTGTTAAATATCTGTTTATATTTCTGAGATGAGATATTGTAACTATTTACACTACACTGTTTAGACAATTGTCCTCATCTTTATTGTCATATTCAGGACACATAGCTCAGTGGATAAAAGTGTTGGTTGAAGTAATCCAGTGACTTGACCCAAAGATTTGTGAGTTCAATACTTGGACACAGTAGAGGTGAACAAAACCTAGGAGAGTAGAGTTACTAAATGGAAATAGCTGAAGCTGAAATATCCAGAAATGGCATGGCATGTGGAACTAGAACAATCTATCCCCAGTGGATGAAATAAAGGGTTCAGTTCGAAATTCTAATGTATATCACCTGAAGAAGGCCAGAGCATACAACAGCCAAAACATCATGAATTATGGCAATAAAGATTAAGCCAATTGTCTGAACAATGTAAATAATTTAAACAGTGCTTAATATCCTGAGGATAGAGCTACATATAGTGTAATATAAATCTTATTAAAAATGTGGCAAGTACATGTAAAATCAAAAAAACAATTATATAGATGCACAGATAGAATATATTGCAAGCTCAATTTTACCATGAAACTTTTAGTTATGCATATGCATGTCATGTTTTTAATAAGACCTAAAAAAGTTAACATCTATAAAGCATAAAAAGTCAAAGACAAAAAAAGCTTTGTACATTTTTGGGGAAGGTATTGTGAATGATTGAACTTGTCAAAAGTAATTTGTTTTGTGTTGGAGATTTTCTTTTCTTGATGCTCTTATGGTTAACAGCAATCAAGTCATTATTTAAGAATTTGTCATATGATAATATATGGGGAAAATAACTGACAAGAATATGTAATATAATAATATATGGGGAAATAACTGACAAATATCCTAATCAAGTAGTGAAAGTCATTTACACCAGCTTCAGAATATATTAGCCACTTTCATTTCTGGCTTCCACATAAGTTAAACAAAAAAAGAAAACGTCCTTCCAGATTGTATTTCTGTGTGTGATCATCTATTCAAATGCAACAAAAATGTTTAAGTTTTGTTGTGAAGTAAATAGTACACCCTGGTGACTATATGAACTAGTCTATAACTATAAATAAAGAGCTCCAGGTCAGAGGTAAGGAAAAGAAACCATTTGGAATTAGACTAATTAATACAGGCATCATAGCAAGTAGCTGAAGCATTACTTATATTATAAACTCTACAAAGCATGTTAGAACAGAGGTGATGAAGGATTTGAAACTCAAGCAATTTATAACTGTTGTGACAAAGATTTGTGATTCTTACGACTTCTAACAGTAACAATGATTCAGGAACTCATACAAGTTGTAACTGGAGTTACAAGGATTTCGGAAACTCATACTGAGTGAAGAAGTACGGAAAAAAAACATACTTGTTGCTTCAGGAACATGGATATGGGTGATGTCAAGAATTTTAACAATGTTCTTGTTGTGTAGAAGAAAAACAAAATTTTTTCATGTATGCTAGTATTTCTTTGTTAAGAATGTGAAAAGTTTAGAATAAAGAAAATGACTCCAGATAGGTTTTCATTCAAGGTTTAACAACTAAGAAAGGTGCTGAAGTACAAGCAAACATTTTAACAAAAATTGAACAAAACAGTAATATTACATTGCAAGAAATAATGGACAATTGACAGGCAATTCTAAGTCTGAAACATGATGTTGGAAGAAATTCAAAAACAAAGAATGTGCATTGGTACAAGCAAAGGACAAATTTACAAAAAGGAGAATAAATCCTTGTTTCAGATGTGGTAAATTTAAAAATGCAGAATGTTACAAGTGTGGTAAACAAGGACATATAAACACACTGCAAAACCAAAACCAAAACCATTCTCACAGGAAGAAATTCATACACAGCATTGTTATGAATAAATGGCCACAGAAAACAAAAGTAACTTTTTGAATGTGAAAATAAATAATGTGGGTGTGAAAATGCTACTGGACACTGGTAGTGATATTTCAATAATCAGTGAAACCACATGGAAGGAAATTGGAAAGCCTTTATTAAAAAGGACTTCCAAAGTTGTGATTTCAATTTCTAGTGAGAAATTGTATTTTTTTTTTTTTTTTGAGAAATGACTTGTAATGTCTCATTTTGTAATAAGCATGTAAAAGCTAAAGCTTACGCATTAAAAAATGCTATGAATTTATTTGGTACTGATTGAATGGAACTATTTGAAATTTGGAATTTGCCAATAAACATTTATTGTAAAAACATAAATGGACAAGTGACCAATTTAAAAAGTCAGAGCAAAAATCTTAAGGAAGAATCAAAAAAATGTTTTCCAGATGTTCAGTCTCATGAACTGGGTTAGTGTCCAAAATTCAAGGTGGATTTTCAAGTAAAAAAAAGGTTCAATGCCAGTATTTAAGCTAAAACAGAGCGTAACATTTGCAGCATTGGAACAAGTCAATGAAGAGTTGGACAGACTCAAAAGAATTGGTGTAATAGAAAAAAATGAACTATTCAAAATGGGCTGCACCAGTAGTGTATGTAAAGAAAAAAAAAAAAATTTGTGTTTACGTAGATTTCTCGGCAGGATTAAAAAGTTGTTTAGAAACATATAACTACCAATTACCAGATTAAATTTTTTTGAAGTTAAACAGCAGAAGAATATCTTCAAAGCTGGATCTCTCTGAAGCATATTTACAAATTCAGATTGTAAATGAATGTTCAGAATTAACAACCATAAATACACACAAAGGATTATATTTAACCAACTTCCTTTTGGTAAAAAGGTGGCACAATCTATTTTTCAACAAGCTATGGATACAATGCTTGCAGATTTTGATTTTGCTGTGGCACTACAAATTCAGGTACATTGGCAAATTCTCCAAAAAGAGGAAGGGAAGTTACTAATAAGAAATAAAACATTTATAAAATATTAATCTCAAAAGGGGGATGTTGTGGAGTAAATAATCCACCTGGTGACTATATGAATTAGTCCATAACTATAAATAAAGAGCTCCAAGTCAGAGGTAAGAAGAAGCCATTTGGAGTTGGTCTTCAGACTAATTAATACAGGTGTCACGGCAAGTAGCCAAAGCATTACTTATATTATAAGCACTACAAAGTGTGTTATAACATGTTTTGAAACAAATTCTGATCGGTGATGAAAAGTGGATACTTTACAACAACATGAAACACAAAGGATCATTGGGGGTAACCACCACTAACTCTACTAAAGACAGGTCTTCATCCAAAGAAAATAATAATGTATATAAGGTGGCAGTGAAAGTAAATCATCTAAATTAGATAAACTGAAAATGGTAATTAATAAAAAGTATTTGCAATAAGAGAAATGATGTAATATTCCTTCAGGATAATGCCATATTAGGAAGTTTTTACAACTTCAAATTAGCATTTATTTAACTAATTAACTAATTTAAATTCCCTGGAAGACTGAAAGAGGCACCAAGAGTACAGCTTAGAAAGATAAAGTTCTGATAGGAAGGAACTATGAAATTGCCCAAAAGGTGGCAAAAGATACTCTATCACTTCTTTTTTTTTTTTATATGACCATTACAAGGCTCAGATTAATCCAAATATTAAAAATATTTTAAGCATGAAGTGAGGTTCAGATATTTTTTAACATAACTAATAAATTTCTAATTCTCATATTTTAAGCATGAAATACGGTTTAAACTTTGCTAAGCATGACCAGACTAAGCTAAAATTACCTGTAGTGGAACAAAATTGTAAGTATTTTGCTGAATAAATTAATGTCAAAAATAAAACATTTGATCTTTATTTAATAAATAAAACATTTTGGCCACCAAATAAATTCTGTCCAGCAAAGAAAAAGCAAAATTCAATTTTTAGAATAACATCATCAAATAGCAAGTTAGTTGTAGCTAGAAAGCTACTCAATCACTAAAAAAAACCCAAAAAACAAGGGCTACTAATGGCAATAGAGAGAATATAAGACTAAACCCTAAAAGAATTTGACCTTTAACACTCTACATTATTTATGAGTATTACTTCCCCTTCAACTGCATTCATTTTCAAAACCTCCTGTACTGCAGTAGTGCCATTGTCAATTTCAATAAAGGTTGTTTTCTCTTGCTTTAACAGGACAAGAATAACAAATACAAAATTCAAACACATAATTATTCAGCAATTGTGGTGTCATCTGTTATGGTGGGACCAACTTTTTTGCTTCTTGAACAATGTCACCTACAGAATATCTAAATTATCAAAAGGACAAACTGATTAAAAAGAATCAACTAATATGAAATATCCTCTCTCATAGACGACAGAAGAACAATTTAGCCTGCCACTGGATTAAATAATCAGGTTGGTTCAAAATTCACAAATAATTACTGTATATGACAGATACTGTAGTGATACTAGCAAATTAGTATGCATAATTTGCATAAGCAGAACTGAACATTCAATATAAGTGGTTACTGAGAATAACCACTAGCAAGTACGAGTCTAGCAACTGATTAGTGCTAACATCCACTTCACAACAGATACAATGGTGAAAATGCTGTGACTATAACAATCAAGACACCAGTCCTTTTGCTTTTCTCTTAAATAAGTATGATTTTAAATCATTGCTCAAAATATTACAAATATAAGATTACAAATCAAATTAAGTTACAGATCTGCTGGAAAAATATTTGTTTTAGAATTGATAAAATATGTATATATATATATATTTTAATATACCCAATTTAAAATACTTCAATATGAATAATTTGAGAATTAAATTTATTTCTATTTACAAAACTAATTCTTTGCTACAAATTAAAAATACATGTGATCATAAACATTGTTATTTAACTTTTAACATTTTCTTATTAGTCTCCAAAAATTGCAGCCCAATCTCAAGGATTTTCAGGGAAACCCCAGGCATTTTAGACTATCATCCCCTTCATGAAACCCTTGATTCCTCATCAACTCTCAGGCATGTATAAAACAATATCAATAATTATTTTATTTAAAGGTAGAAATTCATTTGCCCTTACATTTTCTTCTTTCTTTTTCAATTTCTAGACTAGACCAGTTTGTCTGAATAAAAAATCATCTATCCAGTAAATCCCCAAAATAGTTCTAATAAACACAACCCATATCTGCAATCTGCTTGTACTCTCAAATTTCTTTATTTGTTTTTTTTTTTAACACATTTTGTCCAATCCATTCTTGTGGCTTTTATTAAGAGTTAAGAGATCTCTTTTGTCTCACCGATTACACTTGATAGAAGGTCTGTGCATTTGAAAACCATCAATCCCTTTCTAGAATCCTTGATATTTCAATAAGTACTTATTTATTTTAGATTCCTTTTGCTCTTTTCCTTCATTATCATTTCTCAATAAAATTAATTTTAGCTTTACATTTTTCAATTTCTATTTGCTTGTTTGAATAATAAGAAAATCTTCATATATAATATAGGTAATAATAAACATTAAAAATAAATTAATATATTTTTTAATGAATTTATTAATATTAATGGGAAGGAAATGTTTGATGAGCAGCAGCAAAGGCATTGATATTTGGTTGGAAATTGATGAGTTTTAGTTGGAAGTCACTACGATTTATTGACCTACATTTGTTGATATCAACCACTTTCTAGAACCCTGCTTTAAATGCAAACACATTAAGTATCTCCTTTATAATTTTAATATAAAGCATACTTCAAAAATCATTTGCTGCAATGTTTACTGTTATAAGGAATTTAAGCTGCTTGAGTGTGCATTATCTGCTTTTCAGAGAGAAAGCAGACGCTGTGTTGGGCTCTTGCGTAATTTTTGAGTTTCAAAAATATTTCTGGTACATTTCAATTTGTGGAAAAAACATACGTTTGTTTTTCATCCAAAACCAATAAAAGGGTTTCCCTCCAAATTCTGAGAAGTGTATTTGGAGCCTACCAGTAGGTAATTCAAGGGATGGGGGCTTGGGTTTAATTTTCAGCATCAACAAACAGCTGTTGCAGCAAGCCAGGCTGACCCAATCCAGAAAGAAAACAACACAGAAGAAATTTGACAACCACACGATGGGAATTGAAAGGGACATTAAAGTCACTCCCACGTCAAGGAAAAGTCTTTGGCTGGTGTGCTTGTTTTATTTTTCACTGTTACCACAAATTTTGCTTCAAAAGTTGTACCAATTCTTTGAAATCTATTCAGAAGTATTTTCTCCTTTTCTTCATTTTATGTAGTTTTCTTTTCTGAGGACCTTCTTATACAGCATTATAAATACCTTTTATTGTAAAAAGACATATTTCATCTGTTATTGATAATTTACATACATGCTATTGGACATCATTTGGCACACAAAACACTTAATTTGTGTAATTAATTTATTTTTTATGTATTAATAAATTTATCATCAGTTTTTAAACTTGGCTTGTGTTGTCTGTCTTTGTTATGTGCCCATATAAATTAAATGTTACCTCAAACATTTGTTTGAACTATTTTTTTCGTAGTTTTTTTTACCAAATATAAAATCCTATACTGTAGCAGTCTTATAATGTTAATCTTTACTGGGTGCTCCACAGGTTTAATCTACTTCTAAAGTTGTCATATTTTAATATAAATACATAGGAAAAATTATGATGATTTATTCATCCAAAGGAGATTTCGTTTAAAAATCTCAAATGTATTTCTGAATAAATTATGATACTTACAGATTGTACACTTAATTCCAAAAATTTATATGCAATTTCTAAGAGGTACTCACCAAATAATGTTGATATATAATTGTAAGTAAAACTATATTATCAGTATGAAATGTGAAAATAGTGACATCATGTGGTACAAGTCTTGCTGCTTATAAATAAGAAAAAAAAAATTAAATTGTTACCTTTGCCGGCTCCCAACTCCACATAGATAGAACCAGTCTTTAATAAATAATTTTTTTCCAAATGACTTACAAGAGATGCCTGAAAAATAAAATATTCAGATATTCTAAGAATTTCACTCTTATTAGGTAACAATGATATTTCATACAAATGCTTTTGAAAAGGCATGAACCTTAAATTTCTATGCATCCTTCTATAACCAGTTTTGTATACATTGATGAAACATTAGCGGAGAAAAGGATATGCAAATCTACTTCAGTTTTAATCCAATATACATCCAAATTGTTATCTCTGAAAAAGGATTTATTAGATTACTAGCTTAAAAGCTGCACTCTGTTACAGACTTTTAAGCTAGCTTCTGTGGACGGCTAATTGAAACTCCAGCTCAAAACTAAAGGAACCTCTGGCCCAACTTAGAAAACAGCAATGATAATTTTGAAGAAATAACTTTGAATTCCTCAATTTGCTCCATGGAACTTCAAAACCTCACTTTAACTTTGATTTACACTATAAGTTCAATTCTGGCTAAAAATCCAATTTGGGCAGAAATTCCAATTCAGGGTGAAAATTGTGTTCTTCAAATCACAAAATCTGCAGAACTTCAAAACCTCATATCATGAAACCTCTCACTTTAAGTCTGATTTCTTAGCATTTTGAAGAAATAAAATTGATTTCCTCAATTCACAAAGAAGATAGCCCAAAATTCTCAACACAATAAATATTTTATTCACCAATTTAAACATTATTTGATTCTACTTAAATTTAATACAATAATCCAAGAATATGATCAACTTCATTACTTAAATAAATTTCCAATTTTTATGCTGAAGTTTTGTTTAGATTGAAATTTGAAAATTTTGTAGCTTTTTTTGTATTAAGAAATATTCAAACATCAGGAAATGAACTTAACAAAAGTTGGTTATCATCGATTTATATATACTTATATGTTAGGAAAATTAATAACAAAGTAGAAAAAATATTTTGCCCTTTAGGATTTCATCAAACTAGATTTTTACTTATATGTATATATGTAGCACAATTAAAAACAGTTCTGAATATGAAAAGAAGTATATATAAAATATATATTAGGGAGATATTAGCAACAATTTCAGTTTTAAAGATCTTCAGAGTTAAAACTAATTAACATGTATGCATAAAAATTTCTTTCAATGTTATTAAAAGATATGCAGGTATAAGAAGATAACAATTTTTATAATCTTAGATGAGAATGAAGAATTTTTATTAATTTAACAAATAAATAGTAACATAAAAAATTAGCATATTATTTTAGAAATAATTCAACTGAATTCCTCTTGATTTACAAGTAAAAAGATCAGTAACTTTATGTAAAAGAACTGGCTTTCACTGAATCAGTAGCAGTTTCTACTGACCGCTGAATGCTATGCATACTGCCTGACTTTAGTCTTTCCCCTAATTTACTCTATATTTCATCTGGATGTGTTGTATCATTTTATTATTAAGAAATTACTGCATTTAGCATATCAAAGGTAGAAATTTGAAAGCAAGTGTCTGCTTACAACTGTCAAGTGTTTATTACAATAAGTAGAAATTCTGTCTCCCTCAAGTGATATATGACACAATTAAAATAAATATGTACAGAAATTGTATAATTTTACTTCCCCTTTGTTTGTCCCTTTTTTTAGATTAGATACTTTTTAGATTTGTTGCTGTTTTGATCACTTCTGGTTAGCCCTTCACTGGAACCCCTTACAATAAAGGCATAACTCCAAATATGTGGTCAGTAGTTTCATCATCCTAATCTCACCCACAATGTTACCAATCCATTTTACCCATTTGGTTATAATAAACCTGTTGATGAGCGAGACTTTGTCTTCATCAGAGTTTTAATTGCTTTAAGGTGTTTATCTGGCTGTCCAAGATTATGCATGTGTTTGACACAGACATGTTCTGTTGGTGGAGGTGGGATATTTTTAATTTTATATAGAATGAATTTTATAGGGCAGAAAATACATCATTGGTTGTAAGCCTAATTGGGCAAGAAGAATGGCAGCCAACAATAAAATGATACTTTTATTTTTATTGATTTATTCTTCTGATTAATTTGTCTGGAATTCTTTCAATTTAACCCATTACATGCATTATAATAGTTATAATAAAAAGATAGTTGATGTTGGGCAGAATAATGCATTTATATATCTTGTAACCCCAACAACTTTGATGAATCAATTCAATCATAACTTTTTTATAGAGTACACAGTATGATTTAAAAGATCAAAAAATGGAATCAGATGAAAAAGATAATTCTTTAAAGGCACAGAAGGAAAGTCTGAAACAAACCTGTTGTTTCCTTTGGCGTTGAGCTTGAATACCATAATAAGGATTGGCCATTTCTTTTGTCATACATTCATGCCATAATTCTTCCTTTTTTATACCAGAAAGATATTCTGAAATAAAAGCAGTCAGTATTGTAGATCACTATCAATATATACTTCACAGGTAGTGAAAACATTTTCTGAATATAAAAACCTAACTGAACAATACAAAATCCCATTATACTAAGGTATTCTGAAAAATCCTTTATTTACTCTGAAAGTATTTAATCCATTATTAAAACATAAGTAAAATAATTATTCCACAAAATACTATAAAAACCAAGCATGGTACTCTGACCATCTACTAAGTTATGGGATAATTTGATCTGATTTTGAATTATCTTTCTATTAACCCTAAGACATGGGGTAATGGTTAACAAGATTACTCTAGTTGATCATTACTTCTGAGAAGTGAGGTCAATCCTCACTTGGTGCCCAATACAAAAATTTGACATTAAAAAAACCAACAACAGTTGACATGTAAAATCAACCAAACTAACATTTTTTTTAATATCATGTCCATTCAGGATGTATGCAATCATGACTCTCCCCAGATTCCTTTTCTTTATTGTCTATGAATAGCTATGACTTCTTGGGAAAGATAGTGGAGTGGTTTCCTGTTGCTTTCTCCACAGTTGTAAATTCAGAGTTGCCTTTCTCCTAGACAGTCTACCATCCAAGCTAAAGAACTCTGTCTATCCTATTTTGGGAGGTGGGGTGGATTCCAGCCATTCTCAAAGTGAACACAACTGACTAAACCAGTATTTAAACTAAACTCACAAATTCCACTTTGCAGCAATACCTATTACACCACCCACAACAACTTATTAATTTTCAAACCAGCTATCTATAATTGAATCCTCCTTTTATTTATTTTATTGAAAAGAAAAATGAATTGTCAAGAACATATATTGCTGTATTTTTTCTTTTTAGATGAATGAGAAAAAATGTTAATAATGACTTTCAAACCCATTTCTTTCATATTTCTCAAGCAAAGATATTCTGATATAAAGAACAGAAAAATTTTGAAAAATGTTGGACAAAACAATTTTTTGTAAGTAAGAAAAATTTCTTTAAAATTTTTTGAAGATAAACATTCCATACTTTGATAAAGCTGTTTAACTTTGGTAATTGCTTGAGAGATTTCATTGCTTGATGCTGTCAAAACAGTCAGCTGAAAGAAAAAATAGAAATATCATTCTCATCGCTATCATAGATTTTACAAGTACAACAATATGTTACTCACAAATGTAAATAAATACACAGACAATTCTGAGGTAGTATAATCAGATAAACACTTAGAATAAAAAGATATATTAAGTCATATGTTATAAGTTCTTCAATACCTGTGGAGTAATATCTTCATTTTGGGGATATGATTTAGAATGAAACTTCAGAATAAAAACTGAATTTTGAAATATTTTTATAACATTATGTTAGTATCAGTAGAATTATCTGTCTATATTTCTGAGATTAGGTACTGTAACTATTTACACTATTTACATTGTTCGAACTGTTGCCTTCATCTTTACTGTCATATTCACAATGTTTCAGGCCGTTGTACACTCCAGCCTTTTTCAGGTGATATAACCTAGGAATTTTGAACCAATCGCTTTATTTTGTCCACTGGGGTAGATTATTCTAGTTCCACATGTCATGCCTTTTCTGGATATCTCAGTTTCAGTTAATTCCCTTTAGTAACTCAACTCTTTCTTCATCTTCGTTATGATCAGGTATCGAACTCACAAGTCTTTGATTCAAGTCACTGTAATACTTCAACCAATGCTTTTATCCACTGAATTATGTGTCTTTGAAGAGTGTACAATGGCTGAAATGTCATGGATAATAAATATAAGTGTAAATAGTGTAGTTAAAAGATCTCACCTTATCATATCACTTCTTTGTATAGTTGCTCTTATTAACACAACTTTTTAACTAATCAATTCTTCAGCGCTGGCTATCTATTGCTTGGTTGCCATAATTCAATTATATGGCACTGATAAGTATTTAAAAATGTCATCTATAACTTATTTTTGTTAGGCTGTGTTGTTGAATAAATTACAATTTCTTCTGTACTGAATATGAAATATTTTAGCATTAAAATAAACTAATATCTTAACCTCTGCTTAGCATGTAGTAAAAATCAAAGGTCAGTGAGAGTGACTATAAATATGGTCCCTGCTGTAGACTGTTTATTCTAAGCTAATAAGAAGACTAACAAAACTTTGATAAATAAAGGGTGTTTAGGTTTAGCACAAATTTAAGGTCTCTCACATAAGTCATAAATAAAAAAAATATAATTTCTACGATAATGATATTAAATACTAAATGATAATTTTCATAAAATAAAGACAACTTATTTGTTTTAAATTTCAATAGAGATTTGTACCTTGTTTTCCTGAATCTTTTCTTTTGCTGTGTTTCCTGAATTAATTCCTGCAACATAGTAGGGCTAAAATTAAAAAAAAAAAAATAATTAGTAAATAATAAACAAAAGTATGATTTTTAACAAATAGATAATCTAATCAAAAGTCTATTTTATTTGTAATCAATTTTTATCCAAGCAATTTAAAAAAGCAATCATAGCAGAACTTAAAAAAAGCAATCATAAAAAAAACTTTAAAAAAGCAATCATAGCAGATCCTTTTATATTATATATAATATAAAAGGATCAAACACTAATATTCCATGGTTATAATTTATTACATTGGAATCGTAATCACAATCCAATTCATATATATATATATATATATATATATATATACGCACATTAACCACTAATATTATCTATCTATCTATATATCTATATATATATATATAAGATAAAACATCATAAAATAATGGTCACTATCTCTTCTACTTCTGTTCTTGTAAATTCTTTAAGGTTAAAACACTTTTGTTTGTTAGTGACTATTTCTATTTAAATTGTCAGTTGTATACAACCACTTCCTCAGATCAATGGTTACAAATAACTCTAAGTGAATGAAACTTGCAGGTCTTAGTAAGGCCCATCCTTCTTCTTCAAACCTTGTTGACTGGCACTACAGAACCACAAACAAAGAATTGTATCAAATAACAGTGTCACGGAGAGAGTCTAGGAAACACACACATGTATATTTCTTTTTAGTGAAATTGGAGTGGATTTGAACAGTGAAATTAGATCAGAGCATTTTTGTTTACTAATGGTGAAACCTGATCTAGGGCAGAAGTTGTACCCATTGAATCTGGATCATCAGTAGACAATGGAAATGGATGAAATAATTTTTATTGATTAAAACTTGGAATAGAGCTGAGTAAGCAAGGAGGACCTTTAGAATTCATATGATTTTGGTTGAAACAGCCATAACCCCTGTGATAATCGTGTGCGAAGTAGTAGGGCCAAGGGTCAGTTATAACCAGCTGGGATTTTCTATATAAACACATAGTTATGCTGAAAAAGGGGCAGATTGAAGATAGACAGAAGAGAATTATCCCAGGCAAGAGTTGGGCTAGAGACAGTGGAGAGTCAAGTTGGAGACTCAAGAAGGAGAGAAACTGATGTCAGAGACTGGAACGAAGCATCCGCTAACATGTACTGTTGATATAAGTACTGCTGCTTCTGCTACCATGAATATTACTACTACTGTTACTACTGCTAAAGAGGAACGCAACTATAAACTTTAAGCCATGCACAGAAATCTTATTCCCTCATCGCAAAAGTCGTATATTGTTCTGAGACAATTTAACAAGTTAATTATAACACACTCTCTCTCTGTCCAGAATCCAGTGTATGCATTTTTACGTCAATTACTTTTCTGTAACCCGTTTTCTTTTCTGTACTATTCTTTTCTGCTATATAAGACATTAACAATTCAATCATTGAATAGTTGTTTGTCCGGCTTTCTGCACATATTAATATTTTTTTTTTTTCTGCATTCTAAATTTCTTAAGCGCAGACTCTCCAGCCGTGTCTACATCTTCAGTCGACCATGAATGGATGAACATCACTTCTGCTTTCTGGATCAAACCAAACACAACGTGATAATTCTTCTGCCATCACTTAATTTAAAGACAATTTGATGTACATAGGTCCTTACTTTCTGCACAAACAATTATTTTTATTTCATGGGTGACTCTCAGTGTTTTCGTAATTAATTTTGATTATTCCCAAATTTATTTCCAAGTTATACAAATTGTTATTGTACAAAAAATTGGCCACAAAAAATCACAATCGAAAACAATTGCAGTAATGGAAACTTGGGAATCCAAAATTTCAGGATTGCAGATCTGGCTATGGCCTGGAATGATTTTAATTTGGTCATGGAGTCAGCCTAATTCCAAAATGGTATGTTATGTTGGGCTATGGCCTCTTGGAGTAAGTTGAAAAATTTTGACACAGTGACACACCAACATTCGCATTTATTATATAGATTTCTTTATTTAACTGTATTTTTAAAAAAATTTTTTAACAGAGCTACATAATTCACAACCAGTTATAAAGATGAGAATAATACCATAGATATTAACCATATTCACCATGTCTTTTTGCATTTTCATCAAGGGATGAATATTAAAAAAAAATTAAAAAAAACAAACTTGTATGATTTTAAAAGTCACTTTACCCTTTATATCTTGAAATTAGCTATTAAACATGTTTTATTGAAAAGTAAAGACATTCTATATCTCTTAAATTTAATCATCTTTTCTAAATTGCAAATAACCTTCTGCAAACCTGACTGCTGAAAATGTAAATAATACCCAAAATTAAGGCCATGTTTGAGCTTTGAATTCACATCAATCATCATCCGGAGTCTGTACAAGTAAAGTAAGTATTTACCTGGCCTTCCCACTAAAGCAGTATGTGACACAAGGTCGATTTTTTATGTGGGGAGTACCATACACATATGTATGCATATGGACAAAGGATGAAAATTTTTTCGCCAGTCCCTATGACCATTGTCACACTGACATTGATCGCAGGGTTGGGATCCTCAGGACTGGGCTTTCTCCCATCTAAAATGAGAAATGTTAACTCCACTTCCAGTCAAAAGCAAACTACTGTGCCATAAGGTGAAAAAAAAATCCAAAGTGTTTTAAGCAGTACATTTTAAAGTGTCATTATATTTTAAATTGAGTCTGGTTTGCAGCAATTTAGAAAAAAATGATGGTTAAATCTAATAGACATAGAATGTCTATACTTTCCAATAGAACATGTTTAAACGAACTGCCTGCCTAATTATGCTAAATTACCTATTACATATGCATTGAACTGCTTAAAACAGTTTCCTCATTAATGAAGCTGGTATGAATGATTGTATAACACTACCTCATCTCAGAAATTCTGATAAGGCAGCTGAAAGATACAATAGCAAAGCATTGTGGTAAAGATAACAAAGGCTAAGAAAGGGATTTGAATGAAACAATGTATAATGCTAATATTATTTCATCTAAAAAAAAAAAAAAAAAAATTGAAAATAGCTGATAGTTGTATTATGATTATCATTTAAGAGTTTTGTTGGTATTAGTAATTCAAAACAAAACTAAAATTCACTTTAAAAATGTTTGCATTGTAGTGTAATGGAAATTGGCTCAGAACAAGAAACGAGAGAGCCCAGTTCAAATTCATTACATACACTTACACACAAATACCCTTGGGAAAACTATGAATTCAGCTCTCCTCTCCCCAGCTATGGGTTGAATAACAGAACAGACTGGGTCATATAGCATTGGTCAGAAGCCAGTCTACCACAAAAAGAAACGGCAACCTTCTGCAAGAAAATCTTCTGCTTTGTCAGTCATGAATCAAAAGAGACATGATTACCCAAGTGTGTATCACATGTGGCACTTTACTGACTGAATGAAGTATTAAAATAATTTTATTTCAATATAAAACTTTGAAAAACAAACTGTAATGTAACAAACAAAAATAAGAGTATTAATGACATTTTTTATCAATGTATTTCTTTTAGTTATTTACATTCCTTAAATAGAAGTGAACAGAATTTTTGAGCATAAATTTTCAAATGCTTGGTATACTCCTATGCTCAAAAAATATTTAAATTGATATTTCTACACCAATAAATCCTAAAAATATGGTCAAAATCAATGTCCTCTTAAAACAACAACATAAAACAATTAGATAAGTTAGCGTAGTTTATAAAATTTAAAATAAAAGCATCATAATCCAATTATGACCTGAAGATAGCAAACAGAAATATGTGTATCTTTTAGGTTGAGTCATAAGCAATTCCTATTTTGGGGAACCAATTGTAATGATGAATGTATCACCCTAACTCGTATGTTGCAATTAAGAATAAATCTGAAGTACACTAACATGCCTTAGTTTTTGTATGACAGTGTCAGTGTACATATTGGATTAAAGAAATAACTGTTCTCCTCCATGATAAAACAGTGACTCATACAGCAAGTACACAAGAATTGTTCTGTTCTACCCCACCCACTATATTCACCAGACCTTTCACCCACTGATTATTACCATTTTTGATTGATACAAAATGCTTTGGTGATGAAAACTTTCTCAAATGAAAATGAGACTAAAGAGTTTGTTCAAAACTTTTTCACATCAAAACATGCTGAATTTTACTCAAAAGGTATTGAAGTGGCAAATAACAGTGAATATGTAATTGAATTTTTAAGAGTAAAGTTGATAAATAAAAACGGAAATTATTTATGACTCAGTTTAATATATAAATAATGAAAGGAAGTCAAGAATTGTCATTCATAATCTTCTATCATTTGATTTTTCTAGTGAATAAACAAAAACAAACAATATTGTTAATACAGGTTGAGAATCCTTTATCTGAAAATCTTGGGACCAGAAGTGCTTCAATTTTCAAATTTTTTTTTGATTTTGGAATAGTCTATTTAATTTGTATGTAGCAGCTTGGAAATGGAACACAAACATAAATGCGAGATACTTTAATATTTCATAACACAGTTTATACATATACCCTGAAAGTAGTTTTATATAAAATTTAATAAATTTTATGTACATACAGATACAGGTAATGACATATAGTGCTCATACAGATTTTTAAATGGTGAAATTAAGATTTTACATAAAAATAATGCTTTGTACTTTCTGTACGTGTACAAAAAAACATGATCACAATTTACAAAAAAATATAAATGCAGGACTTTTTGACATTTTAAATAATATCTTTACTGAGCATGAAACACCTGGTAAGTAATCCACAAACGAAGGTGTTGCTGAGACAATCGCTAACAAAAAACTGGTGCCAATATAGGCTACATGGCTGGGCTTTCTGAAATTTTACAATTGTACCAAGTCTGAAAAACTTTCAGATTTTGGAATTTCGGATAAAGGATACTCAACCTGTATCAGAATTTGTGAACAATGATTTTAATTTTGTATCCCAGATATTTATAGCTTTACCTTTTAAAGCATTATTAGTGAAGACTTTTGGAGTGGGTAACAAATTCTACATTACTTTAATATACTCCTCCTAAATTGGTTTAGGGGAAGGATATTTCAGTGCTAAAAGTAAGGGGAGATGACCTATAGGTGACACACACATTTCAAACTACCTTTCGTCCTTTTTGAAAGGATGAAACTAAGTGTGACAATTGTGATTAAATGATGAATTGGATTTGATAAACAAAATTCCTGTTGGGTATGCTTGGAAATATCGAAACAAATTTGTCAATAATACATTTAAAAATGTATGTATTCACATAAACAAATAATGTCTTTTCTAACTTTGTCAATAAAATAAAGCATGGACTACTTTCTTGTGTTCAAATGGCCACTCTTGCAGGGAGCAAGTTAAGGTGATTCCAAATTTTAGATAATTCTGTACATTAAAGAGACATTGAAGGAAATCCCATAGAAAGATAGGAAAAATATTTCAGGATATGTAGGGAGAAGTAGAATCAAATAATATAATAGTGACTTGCTAATAGTTTTTATATAGCAGAGATACTCAACTGTGGGAGTGGGGGGAATTTTTTGCTTTCCTTGTTTTTTATTTACAGAATTTAGAGCCCATCATAAGTGTCAAAAAAAAAATGGTATGATGAATGTTATATTCAATATGGATTCACAAATTACTGTACATGTATTCAAATTAAAAAAAAAATCCATCAACATTTTCTATTGCTATTAAATTTGTAAAACTCCTTTATGAAAATAATCCCTGTACTAATATGTAAAAGAATGAAAATTTTCAATAATATATGCATGTTATTCGGAATGCACTTTTTGAGTCAGACAATCTTAGAGAGGCGGGGGATGACATTCTAACAATATGTTTAAAAGGGTGCACTGGGCAAAAAATTTTGAGAAACATTGCTATATTAGCCTAGAAATAGCACTTTTCTTTCTTGTACTTAAATTAGAAATAAATTGAACTTGTGAAAGTACTACTTGAATATAAACAAAAGAATTTAATTCTGAAGCTTTATCCATTATCTACATTAATAATTAAATTTTACTGTTCAATATAAAAATAAAGAAAGCACAAATCAGAGAGAAAATTTCTATTCATTTATCAATTTTCTAACTTTTATTACTTGAAATAAAACTAAACTTGTCATGTGAAATGATTAACTTATCACCATCAGATTACTTAGTTGCTTAAAAGGCATTTTTTTGAATACTGCTGCCATATCTGATTTGGTTGTTTCTGCTAGAAGAGATTCTTGATAAAAAAAAAAAAGAATCAGCAATGATTTGGCATCTTACCATCAGTCACTTTCCACTGCTGTAATGTAACTTCCCTGTGACTTTTCTATAAATAGTTTCATGGTAACTGTTCTGATGAACTTTCCTTGATGATACCTTGACTGTATGAATTTAAGCACAATACTAAATTGCTGGTAAGGTCTTATCATTTTACAGTTGAAATGATTAGATGTAACCATAAATTATATGCTAACAGTTTCTTCTATTACACTTCTTGCTTGTGGAACTTTCTTCCAGCTTCCTGCTACCCTGTCAAATTAAATGCAATGTCAATTGTTATCTATCTTCTTAATTCTTGTTCTTTAATTGTTCTCTCTCTTTAATAGTGTTTTTTTCTCATATTCTCTCACATTCAGTAACTCCTTGTGTTTTAGTGGCTTTATTGCCATGCTTTGGTGAAATAATTTTGAAAAAATTGTGTGCACAGTTAACAAGTTATGTTAATAATTATAAAATTACTAATCAAGTAATAGAACCTGAGAACATTTATGCTAAAAAACAACAAATATTACTTACTGGTAATGTGTGTTGACGTTTATTGCACTTCTTGATGTGTGTGTCAACATTGTCTTCATATACTGTACTGAAATAAGATCAAAGATAATCAATTTATTAAAACTTTTCATCTAATACAAAACAGATTTGTCACAAAATGTGTAATAATATTCACAAAAAATATGAAATACAATTATACATCAATATATACATATACAATGGACAAATTTTGTCTATCAATTTTTTATTAAATCTTTCAAATTTCTAAACTTATTTGGAAATTTGAAAGATTTAATAAAAAATTGATAGAAATTGTTCAGAATATTTAACAAAACATGTTTTGAGAGAATTCTTGCTGCTGAAATACATTTTATATATATATATATATGCCAGAAGCTCGGAGAACTCAATTCAATTTTTCTTGAAGATATATATAAAACCACAAGTAGTGTAATCTAAATTCTTTCACATAAAATATCCCACAATCAATATACAGATACTAACAGACAAATAAAAATGCCCACTAGACACACTAATGGACATATTATCAACCAAATCCTGCATAGACCAACTAGAATTGTGATAAACACACAAGAATTATACACACAAATGCTGCTTGGCAGGACAAATACATGTGAAGTCCGCTTAATCAATAAAAAGCAATTTTCTTTTCTCCTCCATATTTCATTTTCTGATGAAGCTTAAATAAAAGAAAAACATATTAAATTTATAAACATTTCCTATTTGTTTTTTTTCCTATCATTGCCGGATTCTGATCCATATTAGATCCCAATTCATATACATACATAATAAATCATTCAACTGAAATATAATTCAAGCTAACATTGGTTTTTTAAATACATTGCTTGGGGAAAACAATATTTAGATTAAGCATTGACTGATTGATTTGTTTTTTTACAGCTTATCGACCTTTTGCAGATTATTTGAAGCCAGAAAATATTTTTAGATTGTAAGAAATTTTTAGAAATAATAATGATTTACTGATAAAAATCCTACTAATTAACCTATAGCTGGGAGAGAATATGGATATTCGTACCTTTCCCAAGGGTATTTGCATGTAAGTGAACATAATGAACCTGACTGGAATTGGAACTAAGCTCTTTGATTTCTAATTCCATGACATTATCTATTACACCACCTGCACATCCAAGATTACAGCACCTGGTATTCCCAAGTGGTCGTCCATCTAGGGATTAAACATTGAATTTTAAGAAAAAAAATATTTAATGATTAAGCATTGAATTTTTTCAGTTGTTTACTTAAAATCTGTTCAGAGAGTTTTTGTATTCGGTTGAGCATGAAAAACAAGGAATGTTAGTCACTGAATATTATATAGTGTAAATGCATTGCTATTGATCTTATTATTTTGAAAATTAGGAAGAAGGGAACTGTCATGTGGTAAAGTAGTCATGATGTAAACATCACTGACACAATGGGACTATTAGCATTACATTTCAAGAATTGACAGAGATCAAAAAAATACTATGAATTTAACAAGAGATTTTAATCAATATCAAATTAACCTTGAAACTACAGTATGAAAAATACAATAAAGGGAAAAATTTGATTTTGTTATGTTATCAAACTATGAAAATAAGCAAAATTCCACTATACTATATAAGATTTGACTATGTAAGTCAATATTTTCACAAAATTACTATTAATCAACTAATTACATTATTTACATTGTTCGGACTGTTTTCCGCATCTTTATTGTTATATTCATAACGTTTCATCAGTTGCAGGCTCCAGCCTTCTTTAGGTGATATACATTGGAATTTCGAACCAAACCCTTTATTTAATCCACAGGAGTACATTGTTCTAGTTCCACATGCCATGCTTTTTCTGTATATCAGTTTCAGTTAATTCTCTTCAATAACTCAACTCTCCAAGATTTTTGTTCACCTCTGCTGTGACCAGGTACTGAAGTAACTGGATTACTTCAGCCAACGCTTTTATCCACTGGGCCATATGTATACTATCTCATTCCAAATATATAGACAGATGTTAACCAACTAATGTTGGTAAAGTTTTCTGGATATATTTATATCAGCAATATATCAGGTGAGTTTCAGCTTATACTAACTATCCTTATTAAAAATAATGTTTCATCATGCAAAATGCAATATAGAATTTTATAAATAAACTAGCAGCAGAGCCCGGCGTTGCCCGGGGATGTAATAGTAAGAGATAGATCAAGTATCGACCATCATAAAGACTGAAAAATAAAATTGACAAAGATTATTGTTTAAGGTTGACGGACACGCATGTCTTAATTAGTTTTTTTTTTACTTAATTGGTCAAACCCAAACTGAAACAAAAACATTGTTTTCAATCATTATGAATCTACCGATTGAATAGAATTTTATTATAAACAATTGTCTTGTAAATGGAATTTTTAAAGCATTCTGAATGTAAAAATAAAGAAAAAAGTGTGCAAGACAATAAGAAAGACTACCTACCAAAAAAAAAGTTTTGTTGAAATCAGTTGAAAAATGTAGGAAATCCGATCGCATATATAAATGAATGCACACACACACACACACACACAATCTGGGTTTTATAATAAGTAGAACTCGATATGAGTTTGTCTATATTTCTGTAATGTAAATAATGTCGATATGAGTGGTCCCTCTTTCATTCTCGCGATGCTTCTTAATCGTGTTTTCAAATTGATTTTGTGTAAAAACAATTGTGTTTTTCCAATTTTTGGCGCTGTCAGAACCACCACAAGGTAATTTTACGTAGTCCTGTGAAGTTTTGTTGTAATCGGTTAAAAAATGTAAGAAATCCGATCCAATATATAAACGTACAGACACACACACAACCTGGGTTTTATAATAAGTATGATTCAAAAGAGTTAATCCATAGAAACAATTATTTGATTAACACAATATCGCAGATACTTGAATTATTATATTTAAGTCAAAATCCAGGTAGGTAGTGACCGACCACAACTTTTATGTGCTTTCACGCAATCATCAGGCAGTCAGTGGCTGTAGTTCGTAAAATAGGCACCCCCGGTGGGGGGGGGGCAACATGGTGAGCCAACCAAACTCACCAGCAGAGGGCAGTCTATCTGACCAAGATTAAAAATAGCTAAGAACTAAAAAAAAAAAAAAAAAAAAAGTTAAAATTCCACTATAAAAGGCTTGCTGGTATGGCAAAAAAAGTGCTCAGTGTCATAGGGAACAATAGCGCCATGGCAGAGGAGCTTAGTGCTTCAAGCAAAAAAGTGCACTACAAAACTGGGCCACTGAAGTTACTCATGTCAGGGCATTTACAATCAGAGAAAAGGATAAGTAGCTTCAAAAAGAGTCTGCCTAAAATTGCACACTGGCAAAAAAAAAAAAAAAAAAAGTGTGCTCAATGCCATAAGAAATGTTCTGGTGTGGGTAACTTTAGTGGCCTGGTTTTGTAGAGCACTTCTTTGCTTGAAAGCTGCCATTCTTAACAACAATTTAACAAATGTGCTCTTCAAACATTTAATGACTGTAAATGATTTTCTGTCTAGAATTTGATACAAATCAAAATACTTGATACTGTAGTCAACAGCAACAAGAAATAGTTGCTGGTAAAAGGGAAAAATTCTATTCCCACTTTTGTCCATGGTTCAGTTCGGATGTCATTAGGATGAAATAGCTCAGCTAGTTATTGATTACAGTGGTCAATGCATGTAGAACAGCAACTAACCATGTCCTTAATTTCATAATTTAGACACAAAGGATTGTGATTGTCTAATGCCTTAGGACACCCACATGGTCAAGTGAACTGTAAACGATTTTATCTGGGTTTAAAGCACTGACAAACAATAGTGAAATCAAGATATGAGAGCTTCAAAGTAACTCCCTGCTGTTCAGAAATAATGGAAAAGAAAATTGATTATATGAATAAATACAAATTTTCAGGATCAAGTGCTATATGGATATATGGTTAGGAATTTCAATTGTGAGCTTATCTAGTCAGGCTGCGTTCTAGAATGGGTAAGTCACAAACTGCCTGTTGTGATGTAGAGACAGTCACAAGCTGTCAGTTGAGAAGCAGTGAGAGTGACAATTGCAGTCAGAGATGGGCAGAGACCAAAGAGAAGACCTACCTCATTAGTGTGTAGTGAAAGGAGACAGAAGTAGCAGGAAAAATGTCTCGAGTGTCACTTATCTACCCACAGACAGTGTCAGGTGAATTCATAAATGAAGAAGCCAGTATACCGAAAACAGGGTTCATGTTTTCTTTTCTCTCGCTGTAACAATATTATATTCTTTCATGCTCTTTGCTGTGAACATACCCTGAGCATTTCTCAGTTTTTGTTCACACCAACTGAGACAGAATCAAAATACATTGTGGGATGAAGCTGATCAGTTGGTGAAAAAATGACCAAGAGCCATGGTTATATGCTTACAGTTATAAAAAAGGAGTTGATAGGTTCACCTATCCTCTAGTTCACATTTCTCACCAGTTTTTTGAACAGAAGTTTATCCCTTATTTCATGTTTAGGAATGGGTATCTAGTTCCTTCTATAAAGTCTACTTCAACTCTATACTTCTAATGTCTCAGCCTAAACTCTGAAATTTATACTATTTATAAATATATATAACTAATATTCCATAAAAATTTCATGGTTTTCCTATTTGAATTTTCTAATGAATCTTAATTCTTAAGTTAATGATTGAATAAGCTCATGACAAGTTTTATGACAATAAAATATCTGTAGACATTCTCCTATCATATTTTCAAATATTTGAGTTTAACAACTTGAATAAAATATTGCAATAACAATCATAAATATGATATGATGGTTATTTTAAGTATGGGTGTACAAATGAAAAGATTTGAAGTTGACAACTTTTTCCATTTTAATTTTTCTTTCTTTCTTTCATACATTCATTTTCTCACTAAAACGAAGTAGTTTCTTTTCCTCCTTTTCTACGTAATCAAAACGGAATAGTCCATTATTTATAAGGAATTTGCAGGGCGTAATGGTTGTGCAAATTAATGAAGGGAAGGACAAGCACAATTATAATACGATTTTTTTTTTTCCTCAATAGGAGTAGATAGGTTCACTGATCTTTCATTTTACACCCCTCTCCAGCCTTTTGAACAGGAATCGAGATTTATCCCTGGTTTACTGTTTAGGATTGGATTTCTTCTATAGTCTTTTCCGTCTCTTTCACTTCCAGTAGCCCCTTGCATTTTAGTGGCATTATCACCTTACTTAGAGTGAATTGATTAAAATAAAAATTAAATTACTAGTTCAATAAGAACATTTGTCAGACCCAGATTCATCCATAGCTAGATGTCAGTATCAATGTGTTGTCAAACCTTCTTACACATAATATACGACAATTATTCTTCAACATTTAAACAAAATTCCTTGCACGAGAGAAATTTCATTGCAAATGAAAACATAAAGTTTAATCTTTAGCACTCTGCATTATTAATATTACTTCTCTTTCTATTGCATTCTTTTTTAAAGCCTCTCAACTACAGTATCCTTATTGTTAATTTCACTCAGAGTTGTTTTCTGTTGCCATAGCAAGATATGACAACACAACAATGAAATTCAAACACTGTTGTTCAGGGATCAGAGTCAACTCCACTGGCAGGATAAACTTTTTGTATAGCAAATGAAGTCACAAGCAGAGTGATAAAGGCTAACCAATGATGGAATATTTTCTTTTGGTTCTCAACCATTTTTTTGTTTATTGCATAAGTAACTGCAAAGTTAGCTCACATGCCATGTTTTCATAGTAAGTAGTAAGTTTATTATCACTCATTGGAAAACATTCAACAATTCAAGAAGCAAAAACATTCATACTCATATTTCACTTGTAGCATTGGATGGTTAATATAAATCTTTTAATTCTTGGTGGATATATGGTAATTGTTTTGTTTTTTTAAATCTGCCACAGAGGTTTGTGATCATTCTCAATTTCAAAATAAATGCTGGAGAGAAATTCATGAATTTTTTTGCAGCACAAAATTATATCTTTAGAAGAAAGTAATTTTGTTTGGCAAGCATTTTGGCACATTATGAAAAAAGCAATTGTTAACTATTTACCATCATGATTTCATTCAAGAACAAACCGAATCACATACTTGTTGGAGTCAGTTGCTATCTTGGTTAGTAAGCCAAGCCTAGTTCATAAGATTGTGTAGTATGTGATTCACGCCAGAAAATACCTGAACTTAATGTCAATCAAAAACTTTTATTCTAAGTTGATCTGCAGTGACACAATAAAAGATACCAAAGTAAGCTTTGCACTTGATGGTGTCACATAGGAATATCAAAAGTGTCAGGTGCATCAGAGGATTGATCTAGAAGGTAACCTCATAGCCACCAAGAGCAGGCCTCAGAGAATGTCAGTGGCTGCACCAGCATATAAATAGGAAATCAACCCAGCTGAACACACAAAACAACAGTATTAGAGTAAGTTATATTAATGACCCACTCAAGAGGGAAAAGAGCCTCTCACATTGTTGTGAGATCACCATTCAAAGAAAGACCCTAAAACCACACACCCTCATATCAACATTAATTTGATAGAGTCAAAAAGTGAATAAACAATAATTTCACAGATGAAAGATTTAGTTTTGTATTCTTTTGTATTGAAATCACACTTGCTTTGTCACCAAATTCACGAACCAACATTTTAATCCACTGGGCTATTGTAGGTTACTCAGATCAACATATATCTAATGAAAGCTGGAAGATACAATGGCTGAAATGTCGTGATGACATCAACAAAGATGACAACAATAGTCCACATGAAAATAGTGTAAATAATGACAGCTCCACATCCCAGAAATTATTAACTTTGATTCCATATGATCAAATACAAATTTTAATCTCTTGATGTTCACAGGTATGAGACCAAAATATGAGGTTGTCTTTGGAATTCTTACTTCCTTCAATAAGTTATGATACCTCAATCTTGAATACTTTGCTGTCCCTATGTATGCAGTATAGTAAAACAATAACTCCCAACTTGGTGAATTGAAGGTAAGTATAAGCTTTCTTCACCTGTGATTTGCCAAAACTAATTAGATTCATCCAGTTTTATAAAATATTTCAAACCACACAATTCAGTAAAAGTAGTAGAAAGTTTATGATGCTTCATTTTAACTACTTTTATTGAGATCCTGTGGATCGAAGCCAAGTCTGAGTTTTTCCATTCAGTTTCTCCACAATGACTAATGAGTCTGTGCATTCTGTTGATTCTCTTGCAGGAACAATTATACCTATTTTTGTTTTCATTCTGCTTTGAATTTGCCTTTTAAGGCAAATAGAACCTTCCAAAGAGGTTGGATAACAGGAGTAAAAGTAGGATTTATTGTTATGAATAGATGGCATGATACCAAAACAATTGTCATATGGTTTAAACACTTTTGGCAGGAGTTAATCAATTGAGAAAATTTGCTTGATTGACTTTAAGTTTTCACAAGTATTTGCACAAAGAACTGATTTACTATCATTATTCGTAACTAAAATATATACTGAAATTTTTGTAGCTCTTGGTGGTAGTGCACACTTTCCTCAAACTGGAATTTCTGAATTACTTTTTGCTGTTAATTTCAATTATGTTGCAACAGTTTATTATAGCATACTTTAGGCAAGACATTAATTTCAGCAATGGAGTCAAAAGTCAATTTTAAGCACATTTAATTGTAAAGTTTTAAAACATCCAGCATGATTTATTGCATCAATACTTTTTAAAGTAGAAACTGAAGTTTTTATTTCACTTTGAGTATGACAAGAATTAATTGCATTGAAAAGGAGATTCATATGATCAAAAATTCCCTGTCAAATTCAGAGTAAGTCTCAACTGACTTTCTAGGCCAACAATGCTTAGAATAATGACCTTTCCAATTACAGGATTTCTTTTTAATATCATTTCACCTCAAACAAGGCCACTAAGATTCAAGGGGTTACTGAGTGTGAAAGAATAAGAGAAAAAGAAAAAACATTATTAAGGAGAGAGAACAATAAAAGAACAAGAAGAAAGAAGATAACAGTTGACATTGCATTTAAACTTTTGAAGATCAAAATTGACTGGAAAGCAATAGGCCAGAGAGAGTTCTATTAGCAAGAAGTGTGAAGAGGAAACTGTTAGCCTAGAAGTTACAGTTACATCTAGCCATTTCAACTGTAATATGATGAGACCTGGCTACCAATCTAGTAGAAGGCTTAAATTCATAAAATCAAGGTACCAAAGAGGAAAGCTCATCACAACAATCACCATGAAAATATTTATAGAAAATATAAATTGCTGAATTGCTTATTACAGGCAGGAGATTTACCTCATCATTAACCACAGCAGCAGAATTTACAAGAATACATACACTTTTTTCATATCAGACTCAGTCTGTTTGTATTTCCATTTACAGGTATATCAGGTTCTTTCAATGGGAATCAATAATACCACAAATCAAAATGTCAAGAATCAAACCGTCACAGATATCTACAAATTCAAAATGACACTTCATGGCATAATTCAGTAACAGTCATCAAATCTCTGGCCTTCACCCAGTTTGCAAGTAAAGAAATTATGCTTGAGAAAGATGAGTGTTTTTTATGTGCTTGACATTAAGCATTAAATTTTGCTATCCACTTGTTTAAGTCTTATAATTAGAGTTGTTAAATGTAAAAATTAAATAAATATCACATCCTTTTGGCTCAATATAAGTAAATAGAAGTTGTAACTTTACCCAGTTTACTACCTTTCTTTTAAACATCATTTCACCTCAAGTAAGGTGTTATTGGGAGTGAAAGAAACTGAGAAAATGTTCAGGAGAAAGAGGACATTAAAAGATCAGCTATTTAAATCGAATTTTAACAACAATGTAAAGTTAAACAAACTAATCAATAAAAGAAAAATAAGATACAAATTTTTCATACATGCTTTGAAAGCAAAAATACCACTAACCACTCTGACTAGTAAGGTCTCAGAAATAACAACAGATGAAATAAAGTGTGTACTTCAAAAAATAAAATATGGAAAAACACCAAGTAAAGGTGGCATAGAAACAGACCTTTTAAAAGATGCTGATGTTAATTTCATTGTTAAAAATAAAAAAAGGGATAACTAGTCAAATATGTATAACCACTAAAAATAATTATTGTAGTAATAAGAAATAATGTTGGGATAAAAAATACAAAGACATAAAATAATTAGAATATTAACCTTTCTGCTACCATGCTTTCTACCAATGCAGTATCAACAGGTAGTAAAATTGGTCCATTTCAATTCTTTTATTTATGCAATTGTACTAGCAAAGGATTATATATATATATATATATATATATATATATATATATATATATATATATATATATGGGTGCATGGCCAAGTGGTTACAGCATTATCAATCCAACTCAGTATCTATGCAGATGACAACTATTTACACACCTGGTAAGTCTAATCAGTTTGATACGGTCAAATTAGGAGCTGATCTAAAAAATGACCTACAATCTGTTGTTAACTGGAGCAAAAAAAGGGCTTTTTAATTTTAACACCTCCAAAAAGAAACTGCTCTATTTTAATCATCTTAGAGAACCTTTATTGCTTTCCATCAGCATGGTTGATGTAAATCTCCAGAAGAGTAACCCATTGTGTCTTCCTGGGCTAACATTTTCAACTGACATGAAGTGGAAAGATTATGCTGAATCAATTGCTAGACCTGCTGCTAGGAAAATTGATTCACTGTATCATGCTGGACTATTTTTGTTTGCCAGAATCTATCTTACACATTTTTATGCTGACCATACATGAAGTATTTCTATCATAACTGGTTTGGTGTTTCTGCTGTGCATTTAGAGATAAAATACAAAGAAGAATCAACAATGTTATTAGTGCTGACTTGGCATCTTATATTCAGTCATTTTCCCAATGCCATAACAGTGCTTCTCTGAAAATTTTGTACAAATACTTTCATGGTAAGTGCTCTGACGAGCTTTTCACAATTGGACCTCAACTTCACTAACTTAAGTGTAGTGACATTGTTTGGAAGTGCCTGAAAACCATACCACAGGTTGACCAAAGCCTTGTGAGTGAAATTGAGTAGACAAAACTATTCAGGTATCATCAATGGTTGTGTTAGCATGAAATCACAAGTCATTGTCACCAAGGGTTTGAGCATACTGGCTTTTTTCAACTGCTGATCATGTTCTCTCTTTCTCCCAGAAACTGTACCTTAGGTAAGCTCATCGTAGCTGTAGTATACACTATTGGTTGGTTCTGTGGGTGTTGAGTAAACACAAACCTGCTTGAGCAGGTTTGTACCACAGGGATTAGCTTGTCACCCTAGCAGACAGGCATATTCAGAAACAAGCAACCACCCATTATATGCGATGAATGATTGATATGAAATATCCAAACAAAGTATGTAATATAGAATAAATGGAAACCAGTTGGATGTTGGATTTTTTTGATTTTTTTGTTGTTGCTTCACTCCTTTAATATGAGCATTATGAAAATATAACTGTAAAAAAAATCTAAAGAAAAGTTGTTACCATATCAAACCTTATACAAATCTATTACATCAAATGTTATTATATTGGAAACTGCTACTTGAAATAGATGGCATATACAGTGGAACCTCAGTTCACAAATTCAATTTGTTCCTGAAGGCTGTTCATGAACCGAAACTATTTTTCCAATAGGAATCAATATAGAGAGAAAAGTCACTGTACAATAAATTTGGAAAAGAAAAGCATGACACAATACATGAATGTATACAACATGGCGGTTGACTCAGAAATTATTCCATCCATGTTAACTTGATTCGGCTATGTTGTTCAAGAACTGAAATTTTGTTCGATAACCGAGGCATTTTTATCTTGAATTTTCTGTTCAAAAACCAATTTGTTCAACATGTGAGATGCTGGACAACTGAGGTTCCTCTGTGTGTGTGTGTGTGTGTGTGAAAACTGGATACTGAAGTCAATATCCAGAGGTGACAGTTTATTTCATGCTAAAAACAATTGCCAGGCCATCTGCGTTGTGTTTTGCTTGACTATTTATATATACAGGTCAGTGATGCATTGTGGGTAGACTATTGTAGTATTCTAATAGTTATTTTCATGGATGTTAATGGTTGTTGAGTGGGGAAAAATACTGGATCTGGATGCAGATTTTTGGCTATTTATAGTGCTGTTAACTTTTTTTTATTTATCATTAATTATTTTAATGTTGATTGTTATGACTGCATTTTCTTGTGTTTATCTGTGCATATGTGGTTTGTTAATTTGTTTATTTACTTACTTATTTATTTGGATTAATTTATTTTATTTATTTTTGTTTATTCCTCTTCATTTTCATTTTTCAATTTTTAAGTTAACATAGTAAAAATTTGTTTCTGTGTTTGCATTTTGAGATGGGAAGGTAAATATAGCTGGGTGTTCACTTCAATATACACTTTTATATATATATATATATACACGCAGACACACACACACCCATATACATACATACACATACAACACAGAGTCCACCCAAAAATGTATACACACTTCAGGAAAGGAAAAAATTGTCTTTCATAGTTTTATCAAATTGCATTAACACTGTTTACTATAGTATGATATTTTCTTGACAGATGGCATTGCATTATTGGCCCTTAAATAAGTAATTGAAGATGCATATGCAGCAATCCCAATGAACACTTTGACCAATGTTGCCCAAGCAGTAGTTCACTGTACTAATAAATGTCTAGAAGCTAAAAACCACCATTTTGAGCATATCTTGCAATTATAGAGTCCAAATGATGTTTGAATGCCCAAATTAATGTTGGAATAAATTTAGTATTACAATATCTATACAAGTTCTACCTTTCTTGAAGTGTGCATACATTTTTGGGACAGACTGTATATATAATTTCTAAATTTTTTTTTGTTTTCTTCTTAATGTTTCACTATGTAGAAACATTCAAAATGACTGAAAAAATCTAAGGAATGAAATCATTAGCAATGACAACTCTGCTACTTAAAAACAGAGGTTAATTTGGAAACCTTTTGACAGTTAACAAAATTTTAAAATAATTTCTCTTAGGCATAGAATCTTTACTAATGTGTATCAATAGAGCTTTCCTTTTAGTATTTAGTATGAAGTAAGTAAAGTATTGTATTGTTTTCAATGTATTTAAGTCTTTTGTTTGAATAGTGGTTACAATATAATGTAAATGCTTCAAGATAAAAAAAAATGTTGTTATACTGGTATAAAGTTTTTTTTTTTTATATCATAACAGGTGTTATATGTTTTTATGATGATAGATATGCCTGTCTTCCTTTTAGTTTTCTACACTTGTTTGAGTCATAATATTGTCTTGCACATAATGCTTAAAGTACACTAGTTATTTGGGCCAATAATTTCTAGATTCTGATTATTGAAAATGAAATAGCAGTTTGGGCTGAAACATCTATAATGCAAATTGAACTGCTCTGTTTTATTTATCGGTTACACCAATTTATATACAAATTTGTTCAGTTTAAAAGTGAGTCTGAAAAATACAATCATGTGCTTGATATTTATTGGCAAGCTTTGATTTCTCTCAATACAAACACAGATCTTATCACAATTAAAAACTTATTTATTTACACTTTAGTGAAAAAATTGACCTTAAATTATAATTAATTATCAATGAAAGTATTTCTGGCTTTCAAAAAAGGTAACAGTGAACAAAAAATGCTAAAGAAAAACCCTAGTAGCTTGGTCAAACATACAAACCCAAATGCCTAATTCTGTTAAGAGAAACTAATGTAAAAAGTTTAAACTAGTAAATACCCTAACATAAAATTAGCTTGTGCTACACACCAATTGTGAATGTGAGTGTGTGTGCATCACACTGAAGAGTTGTGAAACAGCGAAACAGTCTGTCTGTTGATGACACTATATGCTGCTGGGAAATCCAGTTGAGCTGATGAGAGAAAGAAGATTTTAAAAAACAGTGGCTCCTACTTTTCAAATATGAATTGAGTTCTCTGGACCAGTGGCATATTTCATATAGAAAAAATGTTAAAATTTCCCTTCTTCTCTCCATTGTGATGATGACCTAGAGGTAGAATATCCGACTGATGTCAAATTGGTTGGGTTTTGATCCCTGCTTGAAGCAATCCTTATGTCTAGCCACACTGGAAGAGCTGTCAAACAGTCTGTCTGTGGATGACATATATATATATATATATATATATATATATATATATATATATATATATATATATTAGAGATGAGTGCTTTAGCTGAAAAACCAACTTTTTTTGGTTTCATCTTCACACGGTGAAACTGCATCAAAATTTTTACAAAACCAAAATTGTTTGTTTTTTAAGTGCTATCACTACTGAGTGACCGTATCCAAAGAAACACTGTTGAAAAAGACTTTTAGATGTTAATAAAATTAACCACTTCATACCATAGCAAGAGAAAAAGATTGAACAAAAATATGTTAAAAACACTTAATTGACTAGTTTTAGGAAATAAATATGAAATCTATTTGTTTACAAAAGAAATGAAGAAAAAAAAGGAAATAAATATGACATGATGTCTGAAATCTATTTGTTTCACTTTAAAAAAAAAAAAATCTTTTTGTTAACAACAAAATAGCAAGTAAAAATAAAAAAAATAGTTGCCAGTTTCATCTTAATTTTATGGAGTCGGATTTTTTGTAAGGCAAGAAAGGTAATTGTTTTTAGTAAGCCAGTACACCACTCATGAAATAAAGTTGTTGTAAACAAGAAAAACGAATGAAGATTTTTTTTTATAAATAAATTTGTTTTTTACCTAGGGTATACACCTAAATTAGATATTAAGAATAATTAAAATAGTTCTTAATTTCACTTTTAAAATGTGTATATTTCCAGATATACAAGTCTCTAGTGTAAAATTGTTTTTTTACAAATGAAATTGTTTCTATCTAGCGAATACACCTAAAATTTGATATTAAAAAAATAAAGTAAGTTTTAATCTCAGTTTTAAAATGTGTATATTTTCAAAATTGCATGTCATTTTTTTTTTTTGTTAAATCCAAAGTAAAAATTATTCTTTTTTAGCCATTAGTGTTCGGTGGATGTTAAAATTCTTCTAAACAAGGAAATTTAATTCATTTTATTTTTTAGAAATATCTTTATGGTTTTATCTAGTAAATACACTTAAGATTATAAAATGATTAAAATAGTTTTTAATTTCAGTTTTAAAATGTGTATCTAAAAAAGAACAGGTGATATGCACAGATTTGGAAATATACACATTCTAAAAATGAAATTAAAAGCTTTTAATTATGTTTACTTACTTTTAGTTGTATTTGCTAGATAAAAACAAACTTATTTAGGGAGAAAAATAACTCATTGATTTTCCTTGTTTAGAAGAAATTTATTTGCAAAACCACAATAATAGTTGACTGGTGTACCAGAAAAGAATTGCTGTTTTTTTTTTTGCTTACTTTATAATTTTTGAAGGAATTTGCTTCCTCGGGGCAGAGAAGAAGAAATAAACGTCTTCCAGGTTGTGTAGTTTAAGGTGTCTTCTAAGTGAGTGTACAAATTCAAGAATATTGATAAAAATTGGTCACTTTGATTTAGCGAAAGAAAGTAACATGTAAAATTTAGTCTCGAAATAAGAAAAAAAAATCATATTTCACATTTTTGGTTGGTTGAAGTAATACAGTTTTAACTTGCTGTAAAAAATAATTCAATGAATGAAAGCACAAATTACATACTTAGAAAAATTATTTTCTTTTCTTTCCAGCTATACAAAGATTTTTAAGATTTGGTCATAAATACATGAGCTATTGCGAGTTGAACGAACTAACTTGTAAATTTATCAATCTCAAACGAAATAAGATATTGACTGGAAATGCTATCACTACATAAAAAATGAATGGCTTCTTTAGAAAGCAAAAATACTAAATTAAAAATCGGAAAACCAAATCAAAAACTGCAGTATCAAGGAAAAAAAAGCAGAAACTGATACTGAAGCATAAATTGCCAAACTGATCAACTCTAATATATATATATATATATATATATATATATATATATATATATATATAAATAAAAAGAAAGAACAGCAAGATATATAATCCGGTGTTCTTATAGATATTTTTATTTTTACAAAATAGTGCTCAATGTAAATTTACAGAGCATTAATATTATAAATTAATTGATTTAAAATATGGTTTTTTTTTTTGCTACACAGTTCTAACCATGTTTCAAAAATGGAAACATGGTTAGAACTGTGTAACAAAAAAAAAAAAAAACATATTTTAAATCAATTAATTTATAATATATATATATATATATATATATATATATATATATATATATATATATATATATATATATGTGTGTGTGTATTTACACTATTTATATTGTTCAGACTGCTGTCCTCATTACTTAACCAATGCTTTTATCCACTGAGCTCAGTGGATAAAAGCATTGGTTGAAGTAATCCAGTGACTTGACCCAAAGAGTTGTGAGTTTAATACTTGGACACAGCAGAAGTGAACAAAAACTTGGAGAGTTGAGTTACTAAAGGGAATTAACTGAAACTGAGAGATCCAGAAAATGCATGACACATGAAACTAGAACAATATATTTGATATATATGCATCAAACATCAGATCATTATACACCAACATACCCATCATGATATGTCTCAACATATTGCAAAACCACCTTAAAAAAAAGAAAAGAAAAGAAAAGAAAAAAAGCTTCCACCACCCACCCACAAAATTATAAAAAATATGCAAACTAATCACTAACCACTGCTTCTTCTCTTTCAACAATATTTTCTACAAGCAAAAATTCTTCTTACCTCTGAGGTCACCTATCAGCAGTGTTCTTGCTTGCCTTTTTCTAGAATTCTTAGAATCTAGTCCATTTAGACAAATCATACCAAACAAATCTACTTACCTAAGATACATAGATAACATCCTCTTATTATATGCCCAAGATACTGTGCAAGAAAATGTGAAAAAAAAAAAAAAAAACGAACACCTACATGCGAACCTGAAATGAACGCCTTCTTGCGAACCTCGAACGAACACTTTACGACGAGCAAAATGGCACCCAAGACTGCTGCCGACGGACGACCGACCGCAACGGCTTTTGTCACCCAAGAAAAGACGCCAAACGACTCGCACGTCTTCTTCTTGAAGTTCTCGGTCGAGTCCATTATGGTACTCCAAGGTGTGCCTGGCAACAACACACACACACACACACGCAGCCAGCCGTTATCTATCCACATCTGGAGTTACCGATCATACTCCTCCCAAATTTGTGCGGGAGCTGGATATTCTGTCAGTCTATTTCTTAACGTTGCCAGCCCATTTCCAAGATGTGGTCCACCTCCGCTACTTTAAAGTCGGGCTCAGTAATGGTGACGGCAGCAACGACTGGTTTGACACAGTGCGGAAACTTCACCTCACCGGTGCCAGTTACAGATATTCCTCCCAACTGTTTGATGGCGTCTAGTCCAAGCAGCAAGTCGAATCCAAGCAGGTCTCCGTCCACGACTAGGGCTTCCATAGCGATGGACGGCTTTGCACCAACGCTAACTTGTACCACACTGATTCCACAGCAGTCAAGTGTGCCTTCGTCTACTGTAAGCACACATGTTGATTTTCTTGTTCATGCTCGACAGTATGACTTGTGGACAAGTGACTGTGTGCATCCTGTATCCAGCAGAGCTATACGTGGTATTCCATTAATACGAACTGTCACTACAGGCAATACGCCATTTACAAGAGTTTTGGGGAGGAGATTGGCGCTGAATTCTCGCCCCCTTGCCTGTTTCCCAGACAACACCAAGCAATGTGCCCTTGCCGATGACATCGATAGCAAGTGATGGTCCATCGGTGCTTGGTACCAGCACCTTTGGATGGTTCACGACCCAGGAGACAATCGCTTGCCCTATGATTGGGTCCATCACATTTATAGCACCTTGTGTTTTCTTCAACTGTGCAGCCACTGCAGCCTGCTCCGTAGAACCAGTGCACTTCTTCAAAATAGCGCGAGCTCGTGCCAGCACATGTGACAAATCTAGATCTTCCATCCAGGATAACGCTCTTAAAAGCTCCTCTGCACGCTCAGGCAATCCAGCAATGAATGCACACTGCAAACACTTTTCTGATACACCACCAGACAGAACCGCGACTCTGTGCAGTTCTGCCAAAAAGACGTTGACCCTCTCCTCTGGCTGAAGGCGATGTGCTGCAAATTGCTTCCACGTAGAGAATGGATCCAAGGCGAAAGCCGTGTATAATGCTTTCTTAACAGAATTGAAGTCTGCGCGCTTCTCCTCACTCAATTGCTGGTGCACAGCATATGCACCACCTGCCAAACACATTGGGATAACACACTCAATTCGCTTCACACTGCTCAACTGACATATTAGTTCCGCCTTCTCCAACCATTCCACTACCGACCGTCCAGAATTGCTTCCGTTGAACAGTGGTATCAGCTTCAGGTCGAAGGCCATAATGCCAAAATAGCTTGTGCGAGAAAACGGGAAAAAAACAAAAAAATCAACTTCTTGTGACACAAAAATGAATGCCTACTTGCAAACCTAAAACGAACAACTTCTTGTGACACAAAAATGAATGCCTACTTGCAAACCTAAAACGAACACCTTCTTGTGGACCTGAAATGAACGCCTTCTTGCGGACCTGAAACGAACGCCTACTTGCGGACCTGAAACGAACGCCTACTTGCGGACCTGAAACGAACGCCTTCTCTTCTGAATGAACACTTTACGACAGCAAACAAGCAAAATGGCACCCAAGACTGCTACCGACAGACGACCGACTGCAACGGCTTTTGTTGCCCACGAAAAGATGACAAACGACTTGCGCATTTTCTTCTTGTAGTCCTTGGTCGAGTCCATTATGGTAGTCCAAGGTGTGCCCGGCGACAACACACAGGACCCTTCTGCGCATGCTCGTTACAGATACAAACCTATTAGACATAATAATGAAACTCAATAAGGTTGAACCTACCATTAAATTCACACACAAATTTGAAATAAACAATTCCCTATCTTTCCTCGACATGTTATTAATATGCAACAATAAGAAATTAGATTTTAAGGTATATCATAAAACAACAAACAAAAATGATCTAATCAACTTCTATTTCCACCACAACCAAAAAATAAAATCTGGACTAGTCATAGAATTTTACCTTAGAGCCCTTAGGATATGCAGCCCAGAATATCAAAATGAAGAAGAGAGATATATTGAGAAAACTTTCAAATTTCTCCACTACCGACATCATTTTATTCTCAATGCCAAAAAAAAAAACAAGCTTACAAAATCCACAAAACCTAAAATATAGACACCACCAATAACACTTCTAACAAAAATTGCACAAAATTCATAATCCTACACTCCAATACTCTTTCCGCTAAACTTGCAAACAAATTAGTCATCCCTAATACTAGGATTGTTACCACCACCTCCAAGACAATCAAAGATATAATTAAGAAGAAAAATAAACCCAACACCAATTCAAATGCCAGGATTTATCAAATAAATTGTTTATAATGCAAAAATGTTTATGTCGGGGAGACATCACTTGACCAAAAAGCCCGCATCTATGAACATAAAAGAGAGACTTATGTTTGGACAATTGATCTCACTCATTTTGCATCAAAACGATGCTGGACATAACTTTGAATTCACTAATGCCACCTAAATTAAAAAAGAACATAATACTTTAAGAAGAAAATAAATAACTTAATAACATTATTACCAACTATAAACATACACCTAAAACATTACATCACCATCTTTCTTTGAATCCATTCTTAAAGAATCTAACTTATATCTATCTTAAACAAAGAATAAATTCATAAAGAAGTAAGTCATAAAATCAAAACACTGCGACACCCCACTGAGAAGGTTGGCCGCACAAAAAGCAAGATAAAAACTCCTACTAGACAAACGCACACAATTACAAATACACATTACCATTCATTGCCCACTTAGACATACAAAATTCTTCACAAACCTACATACAAATAGATTTATCCATGGTTTTAATACATGTGACATGTGTTTGACCAATGAAAACAGACCCAAACATGATTGAAAATATCAGTGTTTTCTGTCTTTTTGTCCGTTTTCTATCAATCACTGATGAAGCTTTAATAAAAGTGAAACATGTTAGATTGATATATGTTTCCTATTTGTTCTTTTATTTTATCATATATATATATATATATATATAGAGAGAGAGAGAGAGAGAGAGAAATCCAATCCAGAATAGCCAAAGCCAGAACAACATTCAGTAAACTTAAACATAGGTTATGGAACACCAAAGACATGTCTTTCAGAGTAAAGATCGACATATACAGATCAGTCGTTCTCTCAGCACCTTTCTATTGTGCTGAAACTTGAACCCTGTACCACAAGCACATAAATCAACTCAGCACCTTTCACATGCACTGTCTTCATGCCATATGCGATATAAAATGGGATGACAAGGTCAAGAATAGTGCAATACTGAAGAAATGTAACAACATCACAGGCATTGAAACCATTCTAGCAAAGACAGAACTTAAGTGGGCTGGTCATGTTGTGAGAATGGATGAGCATAGGCTTCCAAAACAGGTGCTGTATGGACAACTACCAAACTCCAAGCATTCAGTCGGATGTCCACTCTTACGCTACAATGACAAATTGAAAGACAACTTGAAATGTCTCAACTTTGATCTGAAAACCTGGGAAGCCCAAGCATCAAACCAAAAGGAGTGGCATAAGACATGTTTCATTGTTAAAGGGTTTTGAAGACAGTAGACTGAAGTAGCATGATCAACTTTGTTAAGCTCTGAAGCAGAGATGCCATCAAAATCCTGCTTTAACAAATTTCATCTGTCAGTGTGGCTTTGTCACTCACACCAAAGGCTGGGCTAGTATCACACTTAAAAAAGCACAAATGAAATATCTCTTTCCCTTACCTGATTTTCTACACAATAGTCCCTGCTAGTATGCATAAGTGTAAAACCAAAGGCACCATCCAATGCTGACCCTCATTTATTGTTCATGATAGGTGAGTCCACCATATATATGTTGTTAGATGTGTTTTTAGTAAATTTAGGCATTTCTTCACACAGGAACATTTGTATATAAAGATTTCATACCTAAACTGGGCATATATTTGTCTTTTATGTCTATGATTTTTAATCTATTAATAAGATCTCATGCTATTTTATCTGCGAGAAGCTGATTATGCCGTGTACCAGCTAGTTTATATGGGGGCAATACTTATTCTTGATATAATGGGTCTCATTGGAATACCTAGTTTATATACTTCTGGTAATCTGTAGAATATGGGTGTTTTCAGGTGATGTTCGATTAGTTTTAATGAAGAAATGTTGTAATTTTCTAATCTTGATTTTGTGTTTAAATCTCCATCTCTTTTTTTGACCTAGTGCTCAATTATTTTATATACATATATGAGAAAATATATATATAATTTTTTATATATCAAGAACAATTTTATGGAAAAAAAACTGACAAAAAGTTTTTTGTCCTTTAGTGCTTCATCAGACTAAAGTGATGTTTACTTTGATGTGACTACACATACATATGAAGAGAGGATGCTGAGAATTCTAAATTTAATTTTTATCCACTACACTACCTTATCAAAAGCATATATTTAAAAAAAATTTTTTTAATTTTTTGCTTCTCCTCTCCTTCATGTGCAGTTGCATCAATGTAAACATCACTTTTTTTTTAGTCAGATGAAAGTCCTAAAAGATGAAACACATCACACGAACATTTTTCCATAGTTTTTTTACCCTAAGATATATATTAGCATATTTAAATTAATTAAATATTAATTATGATATCTGTTAATGAATTTAATACTGACAAAGCAGTGCATCTATGAAACTTGAAGTTAGAAGATAAGTCTTTTGAATTTTTATGTGTGTGTTAGATAACAGAGGTTGTGTTTAAAAAATTAAATACAAATAATTGACCTGGGTATTTTTGGAAGATAACATTTTTTAGGCAAAGTATTTGTAATTATAGTGCTCGATATTATTGAGCATTAATAAAAAAAATAAATAAATATTCACTTATTGTGTCCCAGCTTTTTTTTTTTTTTTTTTTGTAGAAATTACACATCCACTCTTCAGGAGACTGGACTGTAAAATTCTACAATAAAATGTCTCCTGAATAATAGTAAATGTAATTTTCGTGAAATTCTAAATAGAGAAAAGATTTTTGTTTTTTTTTATAGAAAAAAATAAATACTCACTGATTCGGATCCAATGGGCATGGTATTCTTTTTCGATCAGATTCATCCTAAAAATAGAATTAGTCATTGTACTATTTAAAAAAAATGTAAAAGCATCTTTCTTTTACAACTTATTCACTCATAATTTATAAAATCTCAATTTTCTTAGTCTTTCAATCAAAATTGTTGAGAATCTTTTTTTTTTTTGATGTTTTTGAGAATTTTTTGCAAGACATAACTTTAAAATTTTTGTCTAGCACAGGTACAAGCATAGTTCGAAAACTTCATTTGGTTAATTTTTAAATTAATATATGAATATAAATTTATAACTCTACCGTTGTGTTCTTAATTAAAAAATAATAATGAGGAAGTCATTAATAATCATCAAATTCTATGTTTCTTTTAGAATTAAATATTAATTAAACACTACTACTGAAATGAAACATTCTTTATGTTTTTGAATTTTAAAGGACAAAAAAATGATTTGTCAAAACAAAATATAGTAAATCTTGGCGAATATTAAAAAATGAAGATGACAATTTTTAGAATTTATTTTTAAATTCACATATTAATGCTGATTTAAAAAGAAAAAGTGTTCGAACTTATCCATTTAAAGAATGAATATTGAACACGATACGGAAAATGTTTATTTCATCACCAATGGTAACCTATTGTGAATCAACAAGGTACAAAATTAGTGTGTATTTGTAAAATCCGCAATACCCACGAGAAAGTTTGATTTTTTTTTAATGATCTATATTCTACAATAATTCAAAATAGGTGCGTCAGTAATCATTTTTTGAACATTTTGCTTAAAACAGTGTTTTCTAAAATGACTAGAAATGTAAAAAAACATGCAAAAAGTGCCAAAAAAACTTGGTCAGTCAGCATCACAAATTAAAAAAAAACATTTTAGATTTTAAAAAGTATCTTTTCGTAAGTTTTTATATTGCTTTTTACATTTGAATTATTAAAAAATGAATGAATTTTTTCGTTATATGACGCACCAAGTCAATTGCAATGAACTTTTTCTTTTTTTTTTTTTAATAATAATCTTTTATTGGCTTAAAACGAGATTCTAAAAGCTAAGTACAACAAAAAATTCTTAACTTAACACATATTTGTAATTTAGTTTGAGTATGTTTATCTGAATTTTTTTTATAGGACAGCTGTTCTTTTTCACATCGTCGCAAAAGCGAACAAAAAAAATCAATAAGTTCTGAAAAAAAATCGTTTATAAATCTATTTTCTGCTTGTCTGACTAAACGTATGAGTTTAAAAAACAAATCATGCTGGTGATGTGATCAATTTCGGTTCATCATCATAGCATCATGAAAAGACAAACGATTATTTAATAATTGTAAAAAGAAAGACGCTATGTTCGCAGTCATGGTAATAAAAAAAATATTTTTTTTAAGTGAAGCTTTAAAAAAGAAACTGCTACGAATTAAACTTACATTTAACAAATATATGTGTTCCGAACAATATTTTTGATCATTACACGGTCTGAAACGACAATAACGTTTCTTTTTGGTAAGAAAAAAAGAGCAAGCAGGTATGACTTCTTTTTTTGAACTAGTAGATGCTGATGCCATGTTAAGACCTAATTATTATACTATACAAGTACAAGAATCATAGGTACTGTTATTACAACTATTACGAGTTACCGACAATAGACAAGTAGGTGCATAATGTGTCTGAAGTAAATGCAAATTGTTAAGTGTTCTCATGCGAAAAAAATGCCTCTCATTTAAAGTAGATAAAATAGGTAAATGCAGCGAGCTATAAAACCGGAAGTAGGTTTTCTTAACAACAGCAGAGTCGTACTTGTCAGTTTTTGATTGGTTGAATTTTCTAGCAACAAAAGCTGCATAACTAGATTTATCTATTTTTTTTTAATTCATTTTACTTTTAGCATTAAAAGCCATAAAAAAATTCAAAATATAGGGAAATATTTTAAAACATTATCTTTTTATATAGATAGCAATAAATGTCATTTTCTACAATAAAAATGTTCATTTATTATTTGTGCATATGTGCGTCTTCTCTCTCACTTTGCCTACTCCTTCTCAATATCTGGTATTTTCCTCTCCCCCTCCCTTTCTTGCTTTGGTCTTCCAATATGAAGTCAAGGTAGTATGACGTCACATTCATGGCGAAAGGCCTGTTAGAGTCGTTGACGTGAAACAGGATTTTTTTGACTGGAAGCATTTTTTTCTCTTTTTTAAAGTTCTTATGTATCTCTAATTTCGTTGCCTAGGTAGTATTAATCATGTTGATCACACTAAGAACATTACAACAGCATATGTTTAAAGTGGAAATTGATGTAAATTCAACCGTAAGTATGTCTACTTTTTGTAGAGATTTCATTTCTGCTTTAAAAACGTACGACGATGAGACCCAACAAGTGCATGATACACAAAAATGGTCAAATAAGGAATAATCTTGTATTTTGTTTTTATTGTCGGCATTTTTGTCTTTACAATCAGAAACGAGAGAATAGGGTTTATATATCTCTCTCTCTCTCTCTCTCTCTATATATATATATATATATATATATATATCTGTTATCATGATCCATCCTTTTAAAAGTAGACCAATGACCCTCCTCGACATCTCTCTCTAGTCTTTTGTAGCAGCCAGCGAGTGCCTTGTCCTCCTCCTTCGTAAAACTCTTCATACCAAATGTACAACGACGTACTTTATAAGCTTTATTTTATTATCACCTTATTTTCTCCCTTTATAGCTGATATCGCTCTTAAAAACTTGCGAGTAATATCTATTTACGATGTACAAATTAGTTACTTTCTTCCATTTGTTGTTCTGTCACATATTTGGTGGATACTTTACTTGTTTTTTTTTTGTTTTAATAAAAAAAAAAAAAAAAAAAAAAAGAAACAATGTTTATTGATGCTTATGTTGGTAACGTGAAGACACGTATAAAATGGCCATGAAATGAGGGATTAGTTTATTACATATTTGTATTGACGCTTCTTATCCTTTTCCTTAAAAATGTTTCAATATTTTATGTTCGATGCTTTTATTTGCTGTGTTCTCTTCTCTTTTCTTTTTTTTTAATGAATCTATATATGTTCATTAAAAATTAGAAGGTTTTAAGACAAAAATCATTTACACTAAAAAGCAAAGGTAATTCAATTTTAAGTGGTTGACGCTTTGCTTTCAAATTAAATGCAAAAAATACATTGGAGCTTCGTTCGTTATCGGTATATTTTAAAAAGTTATTCTTTTTAGTTGCTTCTTGATTTGTACATTTATTTTGTCCGATCGTTATTATTTTTAATTATTTAAAAATTACATTTTCGGTTAAAAAAATTCTCTAAGTTTGATCAGCTTCTTACCAATTCTGTTTGATTTAAGCTCGTTTTGTTTCTTTTTAAAAAGTTTTTACTACAGGCAAATATGATTTTTAGTGAATTTAACTTTCTTCCACCTTGAAGTTTAACTTCTTTTTCTTGTATTTTATTCAGATGGATTTAACCATAAAACTGTAAATTTATAATCTTGATGATTAGCCTAATTACTGATAAGAAAATTGATGTTTCTAGCGACTAGTCTGTGCAAATGTAGCATTTTTATGGTGGCTTCCTCTAATTGCTATTGTCCTTTAAAGATTTGCAAATCATTCTTCCTTCACAAGTGACTGGTGAACCAACCATGTGCTTTTTTAGGCTCTCTTCCTTTGGTTTTACGATATTTATGTAAACTTCTAACTTTATGGTATATTTATGAAGGTACATTTTCTTAGAAAATTTCTTAAAATTGTTTCGAAACAATATACACCCCCCCAAATAAGCTTAATTTCGTCGTTTTATTGCATGCTGCTACACGATTATGAAACGATTGCAAACAAATTGATTTCTAATCCCAGCGTTTTACTTGAAATCGATTGTGAAAAGTGAAAACTAAAAGTAAACTATTTGATCGAGACTAAATAAATTTCCAATTTTAAAATTAAAAAGTAAACCATAAAAACCTTCCCACCACTTGGACTTTGTCATAAAAGTAAAACAAACTAATTTCTTTTTGTTTGTTTTTTACACTTTTTATTTCTTGTTTTAAACTTAATTATTGATTTATCAAAAATTCTGGTTAGTAATATTTAAAAACTTAAAATGTCAGTCTTTTTCATTTGGATAAATTGTATTAAAAACGTTGCTTAGTTGTATATACATAAATAATTGATACAATTATTGTTTTGCATTTTCTTTCATGACTTCATTCCATATTGTGGCGGTATGAATAAAAAATTAAAATATTTTTTATTGTTCACAAAATAAAGAAAAAAACACAGTTGCTTTTTTTCTGTAATTCACTGTTTTCTTTGCTGTTTAATGGGGAGAATCCAAATTAGAAAATTATGAAGTTTCATTTTTCAATATGTTTGAATTAAATTGCATGTTGGTTAATTTGATGATATAATAGTACTGTTACTCCTAGTCCTAGTTACATAACAATAGGAATGAATTTTTAGTTACCAATCACTAGATTTGTTACAAGAATATTTGTAATTTACACAGTTGAGTCGACTCCTTTACCTTTTTTCATGCACACTTCTCATACTTTTACTGTGCAACTATAAAAAAATGAATTTGCTTTTTACGTCGTTTTCCACCGTGAAATTTTATCATTAGAAGCTATTCTCATTTCGTTAAAATCGTAAATAAATCAAATTTAGCTAATCATTCGAGTTGTTGCGAAGACGTTTTTCCTTTTTTATAAACATTGTAAATTATGCAATTTATTTTTTAAATTGCAGTGAACATTAGAGACAATATGAATAATTTAATATTCATCTATGACATGATGTGACCAAGCGTTGATTTAACTTAAATTCTAAACTTTAATGTTAACTTGCAATTTTAGGTAGAAACCATCTACAAAATTTCTATAAGCAACAAACAAAACTTTTATCATGTTTCTGAAAATAAATTCTGTCTTGTAATAAATGAAAATATTTATTGGTAAGGTTTATTACTCATGGGAAGAATTAATTAAGCACTGTGAAATTAAACATTGTTCCATTTCTAATAAAAATGACATTTCAGGAAAATCTTTAAAAAAATTTCCAATTTGATTGTTAAAGAATTTTTAAAATTGAGCATTTTATCTATATAGTTAAAATTGAATTCTAGTGTTAGTAATTTGAACTGAAAAATCTAATTTCATTGTTAAGGAAATAAAAATGAATATAAATGCATTACTGTTTGAATCACGATCTATTAGCATTAATTCTTTATTAATTTGAGTCTCTAAGTTTCAGCATTTTCAAATGGCACTTATCAGTATTTTTACCTTATTCTCAAACCTCAATCCAGGTGTAAGGTAAGGCTTTTAGTTTTACCACATGCCACATCTGCTTTTCAGGATTTTTAAGTTAATGCGTATTTTTTAAATTCTTTTACAAAGATAATTCCTATAATTCAGCTTTCATTTTGTTTTTGTAAATGTGTTAACAACACAAGTGAATCACAGCATTATATTCTTTCATTTACTTTGAACACATAGTTATACAGATCAACTAAAATGAAAACAAGAAAATAAATGTATATGTAATCTACAGTAATATGAACAGAAAAACCACTAACCATTTTGTTACATTGTTTTGCAATAAGACACTAGTTTTATTGCTTACTCTTGCTTGAGTCACTGATATTTTTGAAACAAACATTTTCTCTAACTAGACATTCTAGAATCGGTTATCTACCTTGACTTATTCTAGAACGTACTGTTTATTTAACTTCATTTTTTCACTGGGTCTCAACTTTTAACGGCTGAATTTTTATTTTTTTATCATATATGATGTTGCATTGAAAAAATAGGGAGAGAAACCAGTTCATTATGATCTACAAGTATGCTCATCGGAATTAATCAGATACAATAAATCTATTGTAGCAGCAAAAAGTATTTGAATAAAAATAAAATATCCATGTATTTTTGTTTATCATTATAAAACATTTGTGAATCACATTTGTTTAAAGATTTGTTATTAGAAGAATATTCCTAGTATTTTAAAATCTTCAAATACTTCATATGATTGCCTACTTACCCCCCCTCCAATTTCTGATGGAAATATTCAATATAATCGTGCTGTTATGACTGACTTCATCACTCAAATTGTATTTTATAATCTTAACTAAAGTTTTATTCAGTTCCTCTATCTGATGCTAAGTAGATAGTGGTTTTGAAAAATGAATAGTCATTTCTTATTTATCACTCATAACTTTCTATTTGAATAATTTCCAGTTTTAAGAAACCATTGACATTACCTGATGTAGCTACTAGCAGCTCATTTCATCAAAAAGTTTCTTCCATCAGCAAAGCATTTTTACCTATTAAATGCTGAGATGTAATTTAAACATGTGAGATTGACATTATTGCATCTACAAATAAAGTTGCTTTCATTTTCTAAAACTTTTTTGTTGACAATATCTATGGCAGATTTTCATGCTAACTTTGAGTATTGCTATATGCTACTACTGCCTCTTATAGAACCAATGAACACATTTTAAGTTTATTAATTTCAACACCTTGAAAGTAAACATTATTTCCAGATATAAAAAAGAAAGCATTTACACTTACTAAATAATTATGCCCAGGTTTTTCATTGAAAATTTATAAAAACATTAGTATACATTTAAGAACATTTAAAGTTTATTTGATATTATTTAAACAAAGGATGGGATATTTTTGCCTCTTCTAATTCTATATTCATTAGTGAACTCTTTGTATCTTAACCATGTGAAAATCATCAAATTTTTATTTGGCAATATCCTCATAATTAACCATTTTTTTTTTTTTTTACCTATCAGAATTTGTACACATTTTGAAAAAAAATTTTTTTTTTTTTTTTTTTTTTTTTTTTTTCACCAATATTTTACTATTTGTATGTTCTATCATCAAAATCAGTTTAATGGTTTTGTTTTAAGGAATGTAAAATCTGTTATAAGTTTGATTCTCAAATATTGGGCCATGAATTTGTAGTCTCATAGATCCTTCAATAAACAGATAGTGCAGACACATTGTAAAACTACTTGTCATATTTTCTCTCTCAACAGTGAAATAATTATCCTTCAGTGAACTTTGGAATTTTATTGTCCCTTTGAGTTCTTCTAGCCTAAATATAACAAATGTTGTATAAAAGTCAATTTCAATGTATTTAAGTGAAAAATACACATTCTCTAACATCTTTCTATTAGACCTTTAAACTATTAAGGAAATTCCTTTTTCAGTGTTTCAAAACTTTCATAAAGGATTTTTTTTTTATTTTCAACAAAAAAAAAATGATCCATAATGAGTAGTTTGGTATAAAAGACTTAAAGCGGTGAGTGATTGAAGATTAAAATCTTAAAGTAAATAGTATAGACTAACTACCAGATATTCAAGCAGCTTTACTACAGTATTACTAGTTTTCAAAATATTTCCTTTCATTGGAATTCTAAAGGTTTAGATTATTTTCATTATTCGGACTATGTCTTCATCTTTGTCGCCATATTTATTACAACATTTGGCTGTTGTATGCTCTGGACTTCTTCAGGTGGTTGGAATGTCAAACTGAACCCTTTATTTCGCTCATTGGGGTAGACTGTTCTAGTTCCGTGCTATGTTTAATGGATGTCAGTTATCAGTTATCTCCTGTTAATTTCCCTCTGAAAGTTCTCCACTACCTTAACCGGGTATTGACTCTTTGGGTCCTGTCACTGGATTTAACTAACGCCTTTATCCACTGTGCCATGTGTCCTTGGCACAATGAATAAAAGGCGTTATCTGATAAATATAAACTCCAAATAATCTAGAAAACATACAAATTCAAATTATATAGTCACAACAAATATGGTTCTGACAAAGATGAAATGGTATTTGAATATTTTTCAATTTCAGAGAAGACTATTTCAAGTATTTCATAATTAGAATGAAATCAAAAAATTTTCCTTAGTACTGACAACTTGCTATTTTGAATGTTTAATAGCATTTTATAAAGAATCGGCTATATAAAATTTATATGTTTACTTATACTCAGCAATAAAGTTATGTTAAGCTTTGTTTTATATTATCAGTGTTAGAATTATCTTTAGAAACTAAATTGTTTATAAAATTATTTTAATGAACTTTACAGGAATTTCTTCACATATTATTGAAAGATGTGAACATTTATATAAGTTTCTTAAAAAATTTATTAGAAGCATATTTTCAAATTGATATTGGTAACTAGGGTTATTAGCAGATAATCAAGTAAAAATTAGTCATTTTCATGCAATATAAAATTGTGAACAAGAGCTTTGTTTTCTTTTCATTTCTTTCAATTTGAAATAGTGTCATGAATGTAGGAAAAATGCATGTTTGTACTTTTTATGATTTAGTCAAACTAATTTAAACTTGCTATTCTTAAACTTCTGCAAGTGTGAAAAAATTTTTTTCAACAGAAATAAATACATAAAAAGGATTGGATAAAGTCTTTCCCATTTTGCAATAAGATATTCGTTATTAAACCTGAAGACCCGTGTTTTGTTTTTGTTTCCTTCATTCTTTCTTGAGAACAGGTGTTTGTTCAATACAACCAAATGGCATTAACAGGTGCACACAAACTTACTTTGACATTTAAATTATCATGTCTTTCTGCAAGTAGGTTGCCAACCTGTCACATGACGGATCTATTTTACACAATAAAACTGGGGCATATTTTACATTTACTTAATAATGAGAAGGTTTTTTTTTTTTTTTTTTTTTTTTTTAGATTTTGATTTTGTAAAAAAAATTTTAAAATATCCTTTTTCCCAAATAAAATGTTTCGCCAACATTTTGATTTTTCTTATTACAAGTTTGTGATGCACTACACAACTATTAAAAATGGAAATAAATTTTTATAAAATTTTGGGACACACCTTGCTTTCAAAGAGTTTCATTAAGTAGATTATATATATTTACTGATATTTACTTTGCCACCTTAAATTATACTTGTGTATACCAACACCCCCTTTAAAAAAAAATGTAATCTCATTCCCCCCCCCCCACTATATAATGCTATTCAACTTATAAAAAGGGTAAATCATTTTTCTAAAGTTATTCAATGTCACTTAAAAATAAAACAAAAACTTTAAATTTTAAGTTAAATTTAAGATTTAGGTTTTGGTTTCGAAACCTGGTAATTTCTGTGTTGCAATGAATACATATTTTAAATAATATATATATATATATATATATATATATATATATATATATATATATATATAGTTTAAAAACAAGGAATGTATTGATTTTAATTTTAAAAGTCTCTAGGGCCCTTTCAGCCAACATCTCATCAGGAGACAATCGTTGGATCAGCGAAAAGAATATTAACGACAATGAAGAGCAAAAAGAGGGGGGAAACACACTAAAATAACAAACAACTGTATATATTTGTGACGAGGGGAGGGGAAACAATCGTGTAAATAAATTAGTGAGGGACAGTTAAAATAAAATATCCCCCAACAGATTAAGAGACTTTACAAATTCTTTCTGCTGGCAGAGAGAAGGTTTCCTTAATCCTATGCAGACCGATTCTAAAATCTTCAAATGATTGTTGGAATCTGCTGTATGAATAATTTTAAACCACTCTTTTTTAAACAACTTGGCGCAGGCTATATTCTCAACTAAATGTTGAGCAATAGCCAATTCCATATTCATGGGGGGAGATAGCGTATTCTATCTATCTTACCAAGTCATATTTTGGAAGGTACATGCTGATTGATTCTAGTTTCCAAATGCAAGGTTGTACGCCCCACATAACCAGCAGCACACTGGCAATTAAATTCATATACTAAATTACTCAATTTGATGTAGGGCAATACATCCTTGCAAAAAGACGGAAACACAGACGTAGTTCGAAAAATGCTACATAAAGCAACTGATGGGAAACAACCGGAAACCGACTTGCTAACCTGCTTAATTAAGCCCTGACCCCTATCCCCAATCCAGGGAATCTTCAAATACACCAGACATTTAGAAGGCCCCTGGATTTTAGGGGAATGAAATTCCTTAGTCTTCTTACTAATAATATAGTCAATAAGGGCCTCCGGATAGCCATTACTAAGGAAAATCTCCCTAATGTTTTCAAATTCATGGTCCAATCTAATAGGAGAACAAATTTTAAGCACTCTATACACCAAGGTTTTAACAAGATTGATTTTCCTTGATGCAGGAGCAAATGAACGCCAATTCAAATAGAGACCCGTAAAGGTGGGTTTACAATAGATGCTAGTAAGAAAACCACATCTACTACGTTCAACAAAAACGTCCAAAAAAGGCAGACAGTTGTCCTTCTCCCCTTCCATAATGAAAGACAAACCATTGTGTAAGGAGTTGAGTTCATTAAAGAACTCAACAGCCTCACTTTCGTTAGAAAAAGTTGCGAAAATGTCATCGACATACCTGACATAAACAAACGGTTTAGACACTTTGTCGAAAAGTAACATCTCGTGGTAGCCCACAAAAATATCAGCCAATGCAGGACCAAGGGGACTGCCCATCTGGACCCCATCCACTTGACTATACCTAATATTATCAAAACTAAACTCCACCGAACTGGTACATAGTATCATAAGTTCTATAAATATATCCTTAGGAAAAGGAGGTGGAGCAATGTTACCTTCGTATAAAAAGTCTGCACAGATATCAATAGTTTCCCTCAATGGTACGTTGGTAAACAGACTGGACACATCAAAAGAACACATAAAATCAGTATCAGGGCAAGACTGTATGACCTGTAAGTGTTCAACAAACATGAACGAATCAGGTATACAATGTTTAGCAAAAAATGTTTGGACCGGCTGTATGACCTGCAGAAGCCATTGAGCCAAAGAATGTTGGGATGAACCAATCATTGAAAGTATTAGTCTCAATGGAACGTCCTTCTTATGAACTTTAGGAAGACCATAAAGCCTTGGTCTAAGGGAACCAGAAGGTCTAATCCTGTCATAAGTTTCCTTAGAAAAGTAACCTTTTCTAAACAAGTATAATAGACGGTTCTGAATTTTAATTTCATTTCTGTACATGTTGTCACAAGTTTCAACTGGACCAATTTTTTTAAACTTTTCTGAATCATTCAAAATAATCAACATCTTTTAGATGTAATCTACCCTATATATATATATATATATATATATATATATATTATAATAAAAAGAAAGAACAGTAAGATATATAATCCGGTGTTCTTATAGATATTTTTATTTTTACAAAATGGTGCTCAATGTAAATTTACAGAGCATAAATATTATAAATTAACTGATTTAAAATATGGTTTCTTTGCTACACAGAAATTACCATGTTTCAAAAACCGAAGCTAAAAGCTTCAATTTTGAAATCAAATCAACCAATAGAAGTGAACCTCTCAGAAAATCTGGATACTCAGATATTTCTTGATCAAATTTATTAATAAATTCCAAATATTTGACCTGTATTTTAAAATTTTACAGAGTACCTTCAAATTTCACTGCATTTTTTTATGCTTCCAACAAGCTTTTAAGTCATTGCTCCAATGATATTGCATGTATAGTTTGATATTTGGGGAAAATGGTTAATATTTACTGTAAATTAGAAAAATATAAACAGCACAGATTTAGTTTTATAAGGACCTGAAAGTGGTCAAAATGCAAAAAGGTACTGTCCCTTTTGAGAGCTTCTCATTTACAAAGGATGTTAGATATAGCATCTAAATTAGTTTTCTTGTCATGACCTGAGAGATCATTTTATGCAATAACCATATTTGTTCCTGTTATAAGAATGGCAGTATTGCTGTAACAGCCTATCATGTAAAAATCCTGGTTTTGCTGATATTTAGTACCTTATAAATTTGACACTAAAGAAAAATATAAAGCTTAAAGTTGATACCTTTTATAATTTCCTATGCAAATAAAGGATTTTTTGTTTCATTTTACCTTTGTTCCAAATAGTTTAGATGCTATGGGTCTTTAAAAATGTTTTTTTCAGATGGTCTACAACATTTTTAACTGAACAAAGAAATTAAACAAAGGACATTAAAATAAGGATTCCACTACATTATTTTAATTTTAAATGCATCACAATTTGTTCATAAGCAATTTTATTGATACTCAAAAATATACACAAATTAGTAAGGCAAAAATCACATGAAGGATATTTTTAAAGGAAATATAAATATTTAAGTTTAGATATAAACCATGTTTTCAGGGCTCACATATTTGATTGGTAAATAATTTAGAGTGTTGACATTCAGGTCCTTTCTAGGTTCAGATGCAGGTTGAAGAGCTGAATTTACAGTCATACTTCGTTGAGTATTAGCTTACACAACAGAGGAAATTAATCTTAGCTAAACTGAAAAGTCATAGCTGTTGCATATTGTTTTTTTATATTTAACATAAAAAATTTCTTATCAAATAAACAAATGCTTGTTACACAAAACTGCATCAACTAAAAATCTACATGAAATTAGACAATAAGATTATAAAATGCCACTTAGAGATATTCAGATGAATTTTATTTGGATTCACAATATCATTGAAAGCTTTCATAACTTGTTAAAAATGTTCTTATGATGGAAAACAGTGTTATACTTATCAAGGGAAACTCGAGATGTCAAATGACTTGACAGTCTATTTTTTCTTTTCATTTGCAAATGAAGTTTTGAAATCTTTGTAGTTTTTAATAAGAAATATTATGGCATGCATCTTCCAAACTATTTCCAAGTGATAACGCACTACTTTCTATTTCGTTGACTTGCCAGGAACTGAAGATCCTAGATTTCTTTAATTCTGCAGAATTAAGTCTTAAATGGAATAAAACATCAGTGAAACTTTGGAATTTAAAAAGGACCATATACTTAACCTCCTGAACATTGAATTGCTAACAAAACTCAACTGAGGGGAACCAATTAGGCAGAAGAACCACTGACATGGAGGTGTGAACATTTCAAAGATTAATATCAATATCTTCTATTCATTTTCTCACTGAAACCAAGTAGCATACATCTTGTTTTTCTATGGAATCAGAATGGAATAGTCCATTTTATATGTGGTATTGGCAGGAGAGATTAAACCCTATCTTCCCTTTCTTTCTAACCAAACATTTCTCTTAATAATTTAAAAATAATTCTCCAGACAATATTATTTTATTTATGTTAACTGGATTTTTGGTGATTGCTTTACTTGGTTTCCATTGTTTGCTACTGCATCTGAAAAATACCACTTTTATTGCAGTTGTCAACACTTCTTGACCTTTTGGATAAAATCAAAGTGTAGTATCTGTTCTTATCTGATTCTCTCACCTTTCTTTCATTTTCTCACTGAAACTTTAGTAGTCTTTCCACATGATCAAAATAGAATAGCCTATTATTTATGAGGTATTGGCAGGGCATATAACGGTCATGAGAACTAACAATGGTAAAGGCAAGCACAATTATAATGGGATTATTAGTAGACAAGAAAATAAGTTCTTTAGAAAATGTAACCAGTATCAGCATCCATCTTTATACTGAACTACTTTTAAACATTTTCTCCACTTTTGAACCTTACCTTATACTTTTGAGGAGCATGTAAAACTTGATATTTTACTGAATAAGCGCGTGTTTTTAGTAGCAGAAAAGCTTTTAATGCTCTTTACAGATGTTTACACAAAATGAAATTAATGCATGAAATTTTTTTGAAAGTAATGAATTATAGAAGCAAGGTGTTAGCAATTTTGAATACATTTTGGTAATACTAAAAGTTGTTAGTTAAAATGCTGGCTTATTATTGAAAGTATTGACTATTATCACTAAATATTTGTTTCCTTTTAAAAATATGCTCACTGTAATTTTTTTCTGAACAGATTTTTGTATATTTTTGAGTATTAATATAACTGCTTCACATGGACAAACTGTGATACATTTTCATTATTTTGACTTGTATTTAGAATTAAAATAATGTAGTAAAATCCATATTTTAATGTTCTTGGATTAGTTTTCTTTGTTCACTGAAAACATTTTTGTGCGTCTATAGCATCTAAACTATTTGGAATAAAGGTAAAATGAAGCCAAAAATTATTTTTGCTAAAATCTGCAAAACTATGATTTTGACATGACAACCATTTTTAGAAAACTGTTTTAACCATAGAAGTTTGTCCACAAAACAAAACATTTATCATATGATCTTCAGACATTGTAAGAATATGTGGTAAAATATTAAAATTTTCTTAAACTGCCTAAGTGGCCTGCTGATGAAAATAGGCAATTTTAAAGATGTTAAAAAAGAAAGATCGGGCAGTTTTGAAATAATATTGGCATGAATATTGTTATTGCATAAAATAATCTTTTGGGTCATAGATGACAGGAAAACTAATCTGGATATTATATCTGACATTGTAAATGAGAATCTCAGTGTCCTTTTAAATACAGGTTTAATACTTGGGATTTATTAATACATTTGATCAAGGAACACCTGTGAATTTTCCTGAGAGGTTCATTTGTGGCCATTGGTTGACATGAGATTAAATTACCCATATATATATATATATATATATATATATATATATATATATATATATATATATATATATATAGTGTGTGTGACATGTCTTTTTTAGACTTCAGATTTTTCATTTTAACTTTTTACTTTCCTTTACTTTGTTCTTGGGTGAAATTATTAAATCCAAATTTGCATTTTATTTTCCCTTCCCTTAATTTATGGCCACTTTACATACAAGTAAGCAACAATGTTTTATTTGTTTCTTTAATCCAGGTTAAGCAACTTAAAGAAAAGGTTGAAGAGGATAAAGGGAAAGATTACCCAGCAGCTGCACAGAAATTGATTTATTCAGGTAAGTTTCTTGGAGTTTCATTTAAAAATTCATTGTCGATTGTTGTGATTGTAGATAAACTGAAACTATCAGAAATGGCAAACCTCAGAAATTTACCGTTTTGCTTTTTAAGGCCATTAAATTAAGAACATTTCAGTCAGCTTGGAACAATAAATCTGTTTATACTGCAAATATCTTGACAATTTATTCTTGAAGTCCTCTAATGTTGCAATTTATTATATTTCATAAATATTTTCTATTTGCAACATGTTAAAATTAGTGCTTTTTGTATAACTTTGATAGATTAATCCACTGTAAAGCAGCTAATACATGTCTACCTGTTTTAATAGTTTTCTTAAATATTTCACTGTCATTCACCAAAAATCTTAAACTTGGCAAGATAGGCAAAATACTTTATTCTAATTATAAACACAGCAAAAATTATTTTCAGTTTGACAAAAAATTTATCAAATCTTTGTAAGATTTTCAACAGAATTTCATGCAAGTTGCATAACACCACAAAAAATACAAGACTAATTATGAATGATACTCAAAGATCTCAGTGTATTTAGTGTAAAATACCTGCTTAAATTTGTATCTTCATGTCAATAATGGTAATTATTGATCAGAAATAATTGATCATCTGCAATAAAACAAAAATCACTTTGTTAGAAATTGCTAAAAGAATATGACATTTTTGTGATTGCATTAAATATTTATATTTACATCTTTATGTAATGTATTTTTTTTTTCTATTATACTTTTTTAATTTAGGAAAGATACTTGAAGATGAAAAAAAAATACTTGACTATGATATTGAAGAAAGCAAATTTGTGGTTTTGATGGTAACCAAGGTGAGTAATACAAACATGAAAAATATTTGTTTTATGCAATTAAAGAAACAAGTGATTTGGGATATTTTGGACATTTGCTTTGTTAAAATGCCTTCTAAATTAAAAATTAAAATCTTGCTTACTTATAGGCCGTGTAAAATAATTTGCCTTATCAAAAATATTTTTAAGTACAACTGGGGAAAATGTTAACTATTTTAAAGCAGCAATGGCAGAGGATTTCACAATTGCTCAACATTTATTAAACTTTAAACAGGAACTTCATTTTATTTGAAAGCCTGCCAATATTAAAAAAAAAAAAAAAAATTACTAATGAATTAAATGGTCATTTTTATGTCATTATGTAAAGTGATCTGTTGGGAAATTTTCAAATATTTTTTATGATTTAACTACTGATTAATTTGTTTAATTTTAAAGTGAATATTTTCTTTACACATTTTCATTTGTTTATGTAAATCCAATTTACTAGACCTATAAATTTTATAAAGCAGCTTCATGGTTATCAGTACAATTTTCGGTACATGTGAGTTCAACATTAATTTTTCTCTTAGAATAAACCTCAATCTGCCAAGGTGTCTGAGAGCTCTGCCAGTCAGGAAGAGACAGCAAGTGCTGCTGCATCTGAAAAACCCCGACCTGCAACTAGCCAGGGAGCTTCATCTACTCCAGCTTCAGGAACATCATCAAAAACTCAAGAGGCAACTGATGCTGATAAAACTGATGCAGAATCTGAAGCAAAGGCATCAGAAAAATCGGCCAGGTAAGTTCACATCAAAAGTTTTAATTTTAACCATCACTCATGAGCATGTTTTATAAAATGTAATTGAAGATTAGTAATCTGATGAGAAATAATTACAGATCAACAATTATCCAATATTCTTTTCTACATTTCAGTTTACTCAATTTTAAATGAAGTTCTATTGGGGGGTTATAATCTGCCCCAAAAGCCTTTCAATGGCTGCACATTACCTATATACTGTTTAAAGGAGATGAACTACAGGAAGAATATACACAAAATAATACTTAAGCAATACTAGTTCTTTTATATCCTGTAAATTGTGAAGAGACTTCTCTTATTCTCTTTTTTTTCATTTCCTTTTCTTTTTTCCCCCTCTTGATCTTTGTCTTTTCTCTTATGCCCCTCCCCCCTCTCTCTCTCTTTTTTTTTTTCTCTCTCTCTCTCTCTCTAGGTTTCCCTCACAAAGTGTTGTAGCATTAATAAAGATTCTCTAGAAATTACCACCACAAATCATTTCAAACACACATTTTATTGTATTAGTCTTTAATGTCTTTGGCATAAGGGTGCCTAGTACTGTGTGTGATTCGGAAGTTGTATCAGTAAATTTGTTTAGCAGCTTTCAACTTTTGTTTTCTAAATTAAATATTTGTATTCATGCTTCAAAAATTTCATATATTTGTAATTTTCAGGCAGTAAATTTGAATTTCATTTATTTCAGCACTGATGAAACTACCCTTGCTGAAAATACTGCTACAGCCTTAGCTGCAGCCATTGAGGAGCCATTGTCTGTTCTGCAGTCAGCAGAGAGTGCATTAGTGACTGGACAGGACTATGAAAATATGGTTCTGGAAATAATGAAATTAGGATTTGATCGTGAACATGTTGAACGTGCTTTAAGGGTTAATTTTAATAATCCAGATAGAGCAGTAGAGTTTTTATATAATGTAAGTATCTATTTTGATTTTAATTTTACTCTGTATTATTCCACCTCAAGTATAACACTGAATACCCCTTTAAAAAAAGGGGGGGTAACTAATCACAACTAAACATTTTGCAGAGTAAATTTTATAACTTAAATTTTTTTTTTTTTTTTTTTAATTACTACCTGGGTTAAAATGTTTTAAACTTATATCTTGTATATAAAGTACAGTGTATGTGTGCTTGTGTGTGTCCAAGCAACTTCCCTGCTCCCACTAGTCTGATTTCAATGATTCATAGCTCATTCAAAAGCCCTAGAAAAGTTAGGTGCATGGAACGGTTTTTGTTGAGCTCAGATTCAGGGTTGCCAGATTATGCGAGGTTAAAAATATATATTACTATATTATACTAACCATTAGCATTGCTTTTATGGTTCAGGGGGAGTGACTCTTATTTTCTATTTGTATCCCAAATTGCAGTGCATGTTTTATTATAAATAGCTTAAAAGCCACCCTATTGACCAGAATTTAAGCTAGCTCCTGTTTGGCCATCACAATAGCTATGGAGGAGTAGATGTGATAGGCATCAATAAACTTCAGAAGAACTCAAAATTGATCGCTGCATTTAAGTATTGAATTAATGTTTAAGCATATCTTTTAAAAGTTCAATGATAATTCTTTTGCTGTCACTTAATTTAAGGACGATTTGATGTATGTAGCTCCTTATTTTCCATACAAACAATTATTTTTATTTCGTAGATGAGAGAACGGGGGACAATTTATAAGATAAAATTAATGTAGTGTAAAGATGGTAAAATAGAAATTGGAATTAGTTATACATTCAACATTTGAAGAGTTAGAGAAATATAATAGCTAAATTATGGAATCTATATGAATAAATGCGAAATTGGAGCTCAATTCTCCCATGAATTTTGAGATTAAGAAGCCCCAGCTCTACTTTATAGTAACTTGTATTTACTCAACTTCCCATGAGGTCAGGTTGTGACACAAGGTTGGTTTAATGTAGGGAGCCCAAGCACGTACACTCAGGCAAGGAGCAAAAATTCCCCAAGCCTCCTCAGCCATCTATTGCGCTGACCTTGGTGCAAGCACACTCTCTGGTGCAATGAGAGGGCACAGCCTTGGGCAGCTGTTCCGCAGGGCTGGGCACCTCTCAGTATAATTTTCCTCAGGTCCTTTGATGAGACCGCCCCTGGGCACACTCTGCAGACAGAGATGCAACTGAGAGATGATAAATAAATATGTTACAGACTACTTCATTGTAATTTACACACTAAAACCTCATTATATATTATCTACTTCTAGGCAATATCACTCTTCAGGTTTAACTAATTTGCATATTGATTCTAAAAAAGTTTATTTCATTACATTAACTAACTGTCTTTCATTACTGTTCTTTTGTTTGAGGATTGTTTTGATTTTTATATAAAAAATAGTTTTTTAGGAATATCATCTTATATCGTGCGAAAAAGTGTTTGAAATTTGCATTTTACTTGGCCTTCAACAAGTTGGCATCTATTTGTAAAACTTTCCTTAACTATAACAAGCCAACTTATGAACAAACTGTTCGTTTAAAATTTTTGTTTCAAAGATTTCAAGTAGTGAATATATTTTACTTGACAAAGTGATAGTGAGCAAACAAAGCTTGCTAGTTATGTATAGTTTTGAAACTCCCCCCCTTTCATGTCAAAATAATCCATTCTTTGCATAAAAGACAAGCTTGTAAGTGAATTTAAAGATTGAAAGTGAAAGGGTTTTTATCAGAAATATCATTAGGAAGAAGAGATGGATTTTTTTTTTTTTTTAGGGATTCAAGGTTAAATACGGCAAAAGTAACATTTTAAAGTATTTTTAAATAAATCAGTAGGAAATTTTGCCAGTAAACTAAAAGTAGCTTAAAACAAAAGCATCTACTATTAATAAATATTGAAATACTCAACTAAGTATTAATTGGTTTGGCAGACAGTCATATTAAAGTACAGGTTGAGTATCCTTTATCCGAAAACCTCCAAAATCCAAAAGTTTTTAAGTGTTGACATCACTTGCCACAAATGGAAAATTTCAGAAGGTACTGGAAATGTTCCTAGGTGATGTGCGTCTGTTGTAAATGATCTCATCTGCCCTGGATGGGGGTTCCCTAGCTCAGCTATTAGCCTATGTTGATGCCAGTTTTTTGTTAGCAATCATCACAACACCACCTTCATTTGTGGATTACCTACCTGGTGTTTTGTTATTCAAAATGTTAAAAAGTCCTGCATTTATATAATTTTTGTAAATAGTGATTTTTTTTTTTTTTTTTTTTTTGTACATGTACTGAAAGTACAAAACATTATTATTTTTATTACACAAAATTTATTAAATTTTATATAAAACTACCTTCAGGGTATATGTATAGGTTATGTTGTGAATGTGAAGAGATATTGTGCTTATGCTTGGGTTCCATTCCCAACTTGCTCTATTTTACAGATACTATACACAAATTAAATAGCCTGTATTCCAAAATACGAAAAATCTGAAAACCAAAGTACTTCCAGTCCCAAGAATTTCAGATAAAGTATTCCCAACTTGTACTTACAATTATGGAATTAATAGTAATTTGTAATTCTGTTATTTATTCTAGTTCACCTATTAAACTGTTTTATCAATATGAGTAGATAATGTCATCAAATAAAATTCAGAATGATTAATCAGAAAAAATAAGTAGAAATTATCTAGGGTAATTGAAATACCTTTGCATCTAACTGTATCTTGGTCATAAAGATTTACAAAATAAAATAAAAAATAGTTGTATTTAGTAGTAACAATATTGGGGTTTGATTTCTTCATAGTCTCAATGTTTAATCTATAAAAATAAATGTGAATGTCAGTGTGTCACACTTTTTCAACTTTCAACATATTTTGGAATCAGGCCAATTCTGTGAACAAATTAAAAATATTCCAGGCCAGGTCCAGACCCACAATCCTGAAATTTTGGATTCTCAAATTTTCATTACTGCAGCTGTTTTTGACAATAACAATTTTTATAACTTGGAAATAAATTTGGGAATAATTGAAATTAATTGCCAAATCTAGTGAAAGTTACCCATGAAATAAAAAATAATTGTCTGTATAGAACGTAAAGAACTACATACATCAACTTGTCTTTTAATTAAGTGTTGGCAGAAGAATTATCGTTGAACTTTTAAAAGGTAAGCTTAGATATTAATGCAATACTTAAATGCAGCGATCGATTTTGAGTTCTATAGTTTATTGTTACCTATTGTATATAGCAGCGGTATACCTTGCAAAAGCAAATCTCTGCCAACAGAGGAGCAGATTGCCATCAAGAGCCAAGGTGGCAGTGAGGAAAAGAAAGTCCTGTGCAAATGAAAATCCAAATCAAACAGCAGCCAGGAGAGCTTCCAATGCTGAGAATATGCAAAAACTTAGGGACCCTCAAACTCCTGAACAAGCTGAAGGCCCAATCAAGAGCCCTCTGAAGGAGCTAGCTTAAATGCTGCCTGATAGGGTGGTTTTTAAGTTAGTGTCTGAATATATAATAAATTGATGAGCGCTTACAATAGCACAATTGAGTTGGTTCAGTTCATTAACAAAATTCATAAAAGCATCTTCAATTATTAAAAAATGTTTAATGCATATGTTGATTTTAATCATTTTCAATATAATTCAATTCTGCTGTAAATTTTTGGCCATGAATTTCTAAGTTAAAACTATCTGTTTTTCTAATATCTTGTAGGGTGGTGGTACACAAGAATTTGAAGCTGGGATAATGGAGGATTCGCCATTGACTGGAAGTGGAAATGAAGCTAATGTTACTAGTTCTAGTACTCCCCTACAGTCTGCTACAACACAGTCTGCTGGTAAGTACATGTTTACCTTTCATAATTGTATCTCCGATGTTCTTCAAAAAAAATTATCAATATATTTTTCAGTACGATTTTTTTTTTTTTTTTTTTTTTATAAACAAATCTGGAAATTACCATGACAGTAAATTCACAAAATGCATAACTTTTCTCGAACTATCGCCTTTTTCATATTTAGAAAAACAAGCTAACCCTGAAATTGCTGATACCTATATGTGGATGTTGTGTGTAAGGAAATATTCAATGGTACAAGCCTTTTTCATTAATTGTGCATTTTATATTGGTGTAGGGTGAAAATGGACGTTTCTGTGGCAATAGCCCCATTAGTATTCAGACGTGGTTACATTAGCTTTTTTACTAGTTATCTCCCTTATCGAGAACTATACTTTTCAAATCTACTAAAATTATATTTCATATCCAAATTCCTTTTTTTTTTTTTTTTTTTTTTTTTTTTTTCTTGTAGAGAGAAACATTGTCTAAAAACTGTACATAATGAAAATTTACATTTGAGACAATTATAATATTAGATTGTTGTGTATTATGTTTAGAGAGATTAATGTGCATGTCAATCTCACCTTAAACATAACACCTAAATTTATTATTCTCTGTAAAAAGTGCTTTCAGTTGAAATACATTTTAAATGAATTCATACATAAATAATACGTTATGCTTTCATCTCTTATCTCGGATGAAAAATAATTTTAAGTTAAACATTTATTTAAATTGGAAATTGATATAATTTAAACATTTTTTAAAACTTTATTCAAAAGTAGTCATTAAAAATTTGGATTAATAATAGTTCTTTTCCTTTTTAAATATACTCTCTCTCCCTTTCAGTTTTAGTTTCCAAGACCACCACCCCCTACCCCACCCCCGAATTTGCATCTCTTTATTTTCACAACTCTCATAGTCACAAAGGATAATGTTGGCAAATATCTGTAAATTTCGCCTATCTGCATGAAGATGGAATTAAGTTTTCAAAATTAATCTTTTCCTGATTCTCATAGTTTGCTTATCAGTTTTATTATTATTCAGATTGGCATAATGGAAATTTTTGTGTAATTTTTATATTCATATCCATTAGATTTCAGATTATCTTAAGTAATTAGACACAAAATGTTTTATGTTGGTTAAGTGCTTTGCTTCTTTGAAAGTTATTAAATTACCTTCTAGAATTCTTTTAAAACATTGTAAAAAAAAATATTCTTCAAACTGAATTTTTTCTTTTTAGAGAATCCACTTGAATTTCTCCGAAACCAGCCACAGTTTCAACAAATGCGTCGTGTCATTCAAAGAAATCCTCATGTATTACCTGCCCTGCTGCAACAGATAGGTTCAACAAACCCTCCACTTCTGCAGGTATTCTTCTCACAAATTGGTTCAGTTTGCTGTTTAAAGTTTACAAATGTCAGCAAACTTTGCTTTGGCTGACTAAATCATCTTTGTACAATTTGATAAGATCTTTTATTAAAGTTATGAGAATCTGCAATTTACAACAAACTTTAATACTATAGTTGTCTTTCAATCACAAATCTCTATTTATTGACAGCTTACAGATATTGTTTCCTTGATGCTAAACCCATCCAGAAATGGCTCTGCAAAAACAATCCATGGGTTTGTCTCTGATAGCCTAATAATGATATAGACTTACTTCTTTTTGTGGATCCCACAACCACAAAAAAAAGAATCTGATGTAAGAACAAATAATCAATTCAATTACAAGGGTAAAAAGAAAATACTCAAAAGTTTTTAACAGTATGATGCAATGCAACAATTTTAAAAAATATTAAAATGTATTCATATACTTAGAAAAAGACATTTGCAGAGATGTTTCTAGAAGCTTGGAGCATATAAAATATTGCTAGTTCATATCTTTTTTAATTCTACTCTTTATCTTTAAAATTTCTGTATTTTAGAAAATAGTACATTAAATATCAGTACATAGAGAAATTCTATAGAAATATTTTTTTCTTTTCTTTTTCAATTTAAACAATTATTACTAATTAGAATTATTTCCTAACAAATATTTACTGCTACATTTTTTTTCTCTCTATTGTGTATTAAAAGTGATAATTTTGTATCTTTGTTTTTTTTTTTTGTTATGTCATTTTTTATTTTTTTTTTTATTTTTTAACTCATCACTACATATGAAAAATAAAAACTTTATGACCTAAATGTTATAAAGAAATTCATATTTAATGAGTAGTTTATTTTGGTGAAATAACTAGATAATCATTTATTTATTTTTTTTTTTTTTTTTTTTTTTTTTTATAGTAAAATTTCAATATTCTGGTTAAATGGATAATACAAAAATATTCAAATAGAAGCCTTCCATAAAGATCTTATTTTATGACCTGTTGTATATTTTTCTTGGATTTTGTGGGTGATTATTTATTTTTTTTTGTTTTGTTTTTCCTTCTAGTTAATCAGCCAGAATCAGGAGACGTTTGTGCAAATGATTAATGAGCCAGTAGATGAAGGTGGTCAATCAGGCACGGTTCAAGCTGGCCAAGCAGCAGGCCAGGTAGCAGCTGGCTTGGGTAGCACAGTTGGTGGTGGTGGTGGCGGTGGCGGCGGTGGTGGAGGTGGTGGTGGTGGCAACACTGGAGGTCAGGGTGTACAGATAGGACCTGGAACATTTATTCAAGTAACCCCTCAGGAAAAAGAAGCTATTGAAAGTGTAAGCTATAATACACTTTTTTTTTTTTTTTTCCCCTAAAATATGGGCTAAATATCTCTGGGGAAAGTTTCTGAATTCTGAAAATATATTGCCCTTAGTAAAATTTATATATTAAATGGAACAATTTCTAAAAATAAGCTATGCTAATATGTAAGAATTTATGCAAATTTTTTCATTTTAAATTTGATTTACATTTCAGACTACAATTTTAAGCAGTTGGGAAAAATAATATTTTAGGTGTTAATGTGAATCTTTGAAAAAATTACTGAATATTTTTTAAGTTTTTGGACACTTTGCCACCGTGCATGTCTCTTGAAAATGGATAACATTTTCAATGAAATGACTGTATGAGAAATACAGATGTTTCAATGTTTTTAGTCCCTTTTAATTGAAGCATATCACATCAGTTTCTGGCAGAGAGTGCATGTGTTTTTTAATTGTGTGTGTGTGTGTGTGTTGCTTATCAATTTAAAACAATCAATCAACAGAAGAGTTGCATTTTTATTGCAGATATATAATTTGATTTTTTACAAGAGTACTGAAAGGTTTGTCAAACCAATTCTTCACTAAAACCTATTTCATAGGTGGGGAGAACATATTTTCCAGGTTGCACTACCATATTGCAGTAAGAGAGGCTATATCTGGAGGCACATCCTGATGTTTGAAGCAATAGTCAAAAGACTGGTGTAATTTTTTAACGATCCACTATATAGCTATGGCTTTGTGCAAAATGTTTCTTACTCAGAACATTGCATTTTCTGCTACCATTTTTTAATGTCTATAATTTTGTTTTACAAGTTGCCTATCAAGTGGAGTCCATTTAATTTTGCTGGGGTGTCACTATAGTTAAATTAATTCTCTAAAATAGCATGGGGAATTTTTTTTCCATTAATTTCAATAGATTATATAACTTTCTAATCCAGCTCCCTGTGAATAGAATGAAAAAATATTCCTTAACATGTAGTTTGTAAATATAAATCAAATATTGCTTCAATGCTCAGTATCACAAAATAAAAACAAATATTTTTTTTCTGCAGTAACAAAAAATTATTTTAAATAAGATTAAATAAATTTTTAACAGGTATTCCTTTCTCACACACATGCCTACATATTCCTTGTGTGTAGCTAATTTACTTATAATTTCTTTTGTTTACATTAAATTTTATTGTCTTCCAATTTCCAAATGAAGCTCCAGATTGTTTTAATTATTCAGTTCTACTGCCCAAAACATCCTAGTCATGAATTGAATTGTTAGAAATGATTTTGTAGTTTTGTCTGATATTTGCTTCTGTTTTTCTTCATTCAGTAATTTATTTTTTAAATTTATTTTTCAGTTGAAAGCATTGGGCTTCCCTGAAGGAATGTGCATTCAAGCTTACTTTGCTTGTGAAAAGAATGAAGAACTGGCTGCTAATTTTTTATTGTCTCAAAATTTTGATGAAGATGACCAACTAAGTTGATCTAGATGTTGCTATGGGACAATGACAGTTGCCGCTCTGTAGACGTGGTTTGCTTTGATAAGTGCTAGTGAAGTTTTCACTATATCTGTCAGAGTTGAACCCATCTGTATGGGTGATACAGTTCCCAATGACAGGTGACTGCATGTCAAGTCACTCGGTCACTTTCATGCCATCTTTATGTTATGTTCAGATTTCTCATAAAAATCTAAACAAGGCTGAAGATATAAAGACAGTGATGATAAAGATAATTTCAATATCTTTTTAAAAACAAAAGGAAAAAGTAAAAATAAAGTTTTGTTATGTTAAATTTTTAAAAAATAAGTAAAAAAAATTACAATGGCTAAAGAGTCAGCCAGTACAGCAGTGTAAAATGGCATATCCATGTTTTGAACATTTAATATCTTAAAAAGCACAAAAAAAAATGAAAGCAAGTTTCAAATGGCAAATCTGTTGTGTTGATGACTTCAGATACAGCATATTATCAACATCAACTTATTAAATTACTACACACTCTGGCTGAAACTCATTGGTTCGGACCTTTTGCTGGTGGATTTCGTCTTCTGTTTTTTTTGGTTTTTTTTTTTTTTTTTTTTTTTTTTCTTCTCCTTCCTCCCTAACTTTGTTAGTCTTTGTTCTGAGTTCTATATTATTCTATCTTAATATAAATGATAATAAATAAAAATAGATAATTTTTCTTTTTACTAGAAGTTCATTAGTTGATATTTTGAAAAGGATTTTTATAAATAGTAATTTTAGTGAACCATCACTAACAAAAGGGTTACTGAATTTTTTAACATTTTACTACTTGTTCTTGTTAACCATAAATATTTTTTAATGCATAATTTTTTTTTTTTTTTTTTTATCCAATAAAAAAAAAAAAAGAGAGGTAAACAACTTTTCACCTAGCCAAACTGTCTGCCTGCCTACCTGCCTGCCTATTTGTGTGTCAGTTCACCTACCAGCAGTAGACACATATTCTGAAAATAAAATGAGCAGTCTTAAAGACATGTCCCCACCCCCTCTCCTCTGCCTGCTGCTCTCAGTTGCTTTTCTGGACAAATTCCTTGATGTTCAGATCAGATGACCACTCGGATCAGATGACCACTCTCAAGTTGTAAAATAATAAACTGTTTCAAATTGAAAAAGAGAAAAAAAAATGCTTTTTGTTTTTCTAATTTTATTAAATTTTCTTTTTTAGTTCTTAGTTTTTTCTTTTGCTAATATTTTTGCCATTCTTTCCTGTAACTTAAGAGTTGAAAAGCTTTCTATTGTACACTGCTGTTTTTTTTTTTCTGGTTTTATTCGACTATTTAGATATCTTTACTGAAATAACTTTTTCTTATTGCATCACAATTCCTAAAAGCAGCTGACTTTTCAACTAACGATTATTTTTTTTTAAGTTACTAGATGAACAGATTATTATATTAAAAGTTTTAATTCAATGATAATTTAGATTTTTTTTTTTTGTTTTGTTTGATATTTTTTCTAGCATTTTATCCCCTTTTTCCTGTTTTTTTAGTTTGTGTGGATTTTTAAAAATTTCTTTTTAAAGAAATATGAATAAATTTTTGTTTCTTGATGTATTTGTGCTATGTATGCATGTCTGTCTGAGAGATTTTAGTTGATGAAATAAACGTTATGTTAAGAAAATTCTATAAATTTCAGTTTGAGGTTCAAATTTAGTAAACCATTTTATAGTGTATTCCAAATATTTTATTATGCATATTAGTAAGTTATTTCATGTATAGTTAAATGTGAAAAGGCATCATCAGTATTTAAGGGATATTCTTTCCCCTCTGTTTTCTGTTCTCATTGTTGTAGCATGAGATTTGATAATTGTCCATCCAGTCAGTCATATATTAAAATGGATTCTATAAAAGATTTGATTCAAAGGACTTACATTGAAATTTTGAAGAAAAAAAAAAAAAAAAAAAAAAAAAAATGAAACAATTGACTGATATATGACAATTGGAAATATCAAAGCAACAAAACTGAAGAAAAACTTTAGAATATTTAATATCTGAAATTATTGATATTTTCACATCATAATTATTTATAAACTCAGTTTATCAAGTTTTGTCTCTTTGGGGCTTGAAATCCTTTATCAAAAACTTAAAAAAAAAAAGAAGCTCTTGTGCTGTTTGTAGCAGTAAATTTGCTTCTAAGAAGCATTCACCTAAAATCTGTTTTTCTGCAGATGACATTTGTTCTTATACAATATTTTATTTTTTTAGAAAACCTAAACAAGCAAATTTAACAAATTGTTTATATGTTTACTCTTTTGTTCTTGATATTATTGTACTCTTTCTAGAACAAACCTGTCTGCAATGAGCTTTTTCTTCTCTACCTTTATACTAAGAGAAATAATATTAAATCACTAACTGAAAATCCTTTCTCATACTAAATGTAACTTCAATGGTTTGAATATGTGGAATTACATTGAAACCATACATTTTACAAGAATTCATGGTATTTTAAGGTCCCTTCAGTATTTGTATTTTGTACTCAAAGGATGCTGATGTTCTTTCCAAACTTAGAACCTCAAAAAAGAAAAAAAATTCAGGAAATGGACATTGTGATAGTAATGTGTGAACAATGTTCATCTTCTGAATTGTTACCAAGGAATATGATCTCAGCTTAACTACAAGCAATGAAGTTGGTGTGTGCAAAAGTTCACAGTATACCTCTCTCTTTCATACCTGCCATTTCAAAACTATAGACTGAGTACACATTAAATACCCCCCCTTTTTTTTTTTTTTTTTTTTTTTTTTTTAATAATAATAAAAAGCAGTCAATGCTGGGAACTTTTGCATACACTTTGTTTTAGCCCATTTTCATTTACATGGAGAGGGATCTTATCACAACTACTTCCTTATTTTTGTGTATGTGTTGTTTTTGTTTTTTTTGTAGGGAGGTGGTCTTCTCTCTCTTCTATTTCCTTGTTTATTTCTGATCAAATTCAACATTTGGTAAACTGGTTCCATTCCTTCTTTGGATGATGCAGATTTATTTTATACTAGTTAATTAGAACTGAGGCCAGAGATGAGGATTATTATAAAAAGTCTATTCTCTATTTGAGAGCCTAAATCTGAACATAAATAATGCAGTGATGTTTAGAACATACAGAAAATTGCTACTCTTCTTACCAGTGCCATTTTTATTTTTTGCAGTTAGCAATAGACAGAAGTAAACATTATTTTTTTTTTCTTTCTTTCATGTAAGTAGTTCAATATTGTATAAATTTTTATAAGTTTTTACTTTTTATTTTTGCTGAATGTTTAAAAAGTGCAAACTACTAAATATTTGAGAAATGAAAATTTCAAAGAATGCATCTTCAGAACCAAATAAGTTATGCAAAAAACTGTTGTACGTGTGAATAATTGATTCTACTGCTTGATATTTTTAAGAGTCAATTTTAAAATGAAAAATGTTTGACTCAGTGATAGAATCTTTTAGTAATCCTCATTTATTTGTAAATGACTGTCATAATAATTTGTTGCAAAATGCTTTTGATTAAAATTTGATTTTCAAGTTGTTTTCATTTTATTTCTCTATCTAACCTCAATATATTAGCTGAAAGTCAACTGCATATCCAGTGACATAGATGAGTTAATGTTCTTTTTAATGTGATGATGATATGCAACTGAAGAATACAGGAAAATCCAGAGAATGGTATATGGAATAGTGGCTTATTGGTGACAACAATGATAGAAATGTTGCAGCTACAGATTTATATTAAAAAAAAAATACCTATTTCAAGGGAAGTACTTTTTTTTTTTTATATATATATATATATATATATATATATATATTTTTTTTTAAATGGGGGAAGGCTATAAAAATGTTTAGATTTTATCAATGTCCTTACATTTTGCACAAAATCACATTTCAGCAAATTATATTGAATTTGGAATAATTTAAGATTTCTAGTATATTTAATAAGTAACAGGTTTAATTTTAAGAGCAAGCATTTTTCAGGACAACATGCAATCAACTTGGCTTTATACAGCAAAATTTTTCTCTCCTCCACCCTTGTTCTCTAGTTTTTCTTCATTTTGTTTTATTCAGTCTGGATTGTTTCATTGTCATGTGACCATTTGCTGACTCATTCAGTTCTGTTAAATATTAGCAAAGACCATCTTAATGCTTTCCTCTTTAATGTTTGTGACTTTGTGTATATTGCTGTAAACTTGTTGCAGAGAGAATTGTTTTTATATCATGTTCAGATTTTATTTCAGTCTGTGGTTCTCATTTGACCACAGCTAAATATTGTCTTAAGGAATTATATCTGATAGCTATAACTTCTTATAGAAAATCTTTCTCCCAAAAATAGTCAGAGGGTAGGTATTTTAACTGCAATAATTTTGTCGGTGCATAAAATATTATTTAATTTACATTTGACTGCTTTCCTAGCATAGATGTGTATGTATGCTTTTCAGATATGGACAAATAAGCACTTCCAAAATATAACATTCAAAAACTAACTACAGATGTGTTTATACATTGATTTTGATTCTTTTTATGCCCTTCTGAGCTTGAAACAAGTCCAATTGCCAACTCATACATTTGGTAGAAGTGTTAGCCACCATTCAGGTATCTCAGTTTCTTAGTTACTATATTAAAAACAAATAAAGAAATTGTCTGAAAATGAAATGTTTTTCCAAAAATAATTGGCTGGGACTGTTGTCCTCATCTTTGTTGCCATATTCACAACATTTCTGCCATTGTACACTCTGGTTTTCTTCAGGTGATTGAAATTTTGAATTTCCTCAAGGACACATGACCCAGTGGGTAAAAGTGTTGAAGTGACTTGACCCCAATACCTGGCTACAGCAGAGGTGAATAAAAGTTGAGTTAAAGGGAAATAACTGATACTGAGATATCCAGAAATGGCATGGAGCTAGAACAATCTACTCTGGTGGAGTAGGTTTAGCTCAAAATTCCAATCAGCCGAAGAAAGCCAGAGCATATAACAGCTGAAATGTGAATATGGCAATAAAGATGAAGACAATGTAAATAGTATAAATAATTAAAATACCTCATCTCAGAAATATTGACAGCTATCCTGATTTCTTTAACATCTTCAGCACCTGAAGATGACCAGGTTGATAAAGATCAGTTATAAAGGAGTTTATTTTTTTTCTATAATTCTATTGACAGCACTGCATTATTTAAGTTTTGTCAGATTTACATTGATTTCTTTAATTTTTATTTATTCAAGAGAAAAGTGGATTAATAAGTCTTAAGTTTAGCATTTCATTTCAGTGTTAAGTAATTGTCAATTTACTTGTATTATTTTAAAATATTATCATCTTGGTTGATAATAGATGTTATAAACACATTTTAACCAAGTATCCACTGGTCATAATCAAGTGTCTCTTGATTGGCTATCAAAAACAATCTGATATTAAAAATAAAAGGCTCCAAAAATATCACTAATGTCCTGCAGGATGGTGGCAGAGTGGATATAGGAGTTGATTATATATGTTACTGTTTTCTAGTGGTATGGGTTCAATCTGGATTCAGGTAGTGCAAGCACCAATTCAAGAGAAATGAACAATAACTGACATCACAGGAACAAAATGTCAATCAATAGATACCTGATGATGACTACAGGGTATTTGGTTGAAATGTCTATAACATCTATATCAGCCAAAATGAGAACAATTGTTTGAAATAATTCAAGTCTTAAATTGTCAGTTCTTGAAGGAAGCATTGTCATTTTTTTTTTTTTTTACTATTTTCTCTCAGTTCTTATGAATTTTATGGAAACCTTTACATTTCAATATATTATGAGCTGTTATGGAATGACAAATTGAAATAAAGTCAGATAATGAGGAAACCTGGCTATATAACATGAACTGGTTAGGTTAGCTTTTATAGCCAAACTGGTAATTCTTAATTTCCAAGACGTTTATTTCTCAAAGAATGTAAAAATAACTTGTGATTAAAAAAAGAATGCAAGAAAATTCTATGGAAGAGTTTGCTGCATAACAGATGTCATATTTGATATGTATAATGTTTTTGTTTTTTCCTCTCTTCTGGGAAAAGGTGGAATCTACCATTTTCTGTTATATAGAAATACAGTTTCTAGTCACAGTTACTGTAACTGTTCGGTGTAAGACTGTAACTTTTCTTTTCTTATTAATGTTCAAGCAACAAACCTCTTCTTTATTTTTCATATTTCTTTAATGGGAACTTATCAGTAACACAAAATCCACTTTGTTTTTTTTAGGCTATTATGCAATTAGTATATATGAGTGGTATCACAGCACAAGCAAAATTTTAAAAATATACTCCAGAATTCCAAGGTGGTGTCCACTTCCTCTTGTTTCAAAATCTGATGTTCATTACTGATGCTGAATTACTATATTTTGAATTTATGTCCATGGGACTCTGTGGTTATCTAAAGCCAATCGAGCAAAATCAAGGGCCTGAAGTGTCTGCTATTTTATGACTACCGCTAAAGTTTATGTGAGGAATTCAGCAGTAACCACAAGATGGAAAAAGTAAATAAATAAATGAAAATATTCAGGATCAAGTGTTACTCAGCCAGAACATAGGGAATAACGGCCATGAGTTTATATAAGAGTCACAGTCAGTTGAATCACCTGTTGGAGTGGGTGGTGACAAACCACTGATGGAGATATAGAGTTAGGAGCAATCAAAGTAGTTGGAAAGTGTGACTCACAGTCAAGATGTGGAAACAATTGTCATTAGAGTTTTCACTGACCAGAGGGAAGATCTAGTCAGTATGTTATGAGAGGACAAAAGTAGTAGTGAAAACTTACCAATTGTCACATATACCTACCCAGCCAAGTGAATACATGAATAAATGACTTAGTATATTGCAAATAGGAATGGTGTTTTAATTTTTTGTGAAAATGCACCAGATCTTCCCCAGTTTTTTGTTTACAGCAATGCAGATGTAAGTTACATGTTTTATTTTTGTCATCGCATAGCATGTTATTTTACTGACATACTATAAAGTACTATAGATCAGTTTTCAAAATTGGATTGCCAACCTGTTAATGTTGAGTAGATTTCTGACAACATGCATTAAAGATTGTCAGGACATAGTAGTTGATTGTGTGCCGCAACTAAATTTTGCAGCTTTTGTGAAATCTTTTACTGAGCTCAAGGAGTTTTCAGTGTTGGGTAATAATTCTACAAATATGTAATGCATCCACCTCTTTTCCTAGACCTTTTTTTGTATCAAAAACTTTATCGGAATCTGTTTTTAGTACTTTTCATTGTTTTGTTGGATCAAGTATAAAGTTAAGTACAAATACTACTGACTAAATATGGATAAATTGCTGTTTTGCATAGAGTATGTATCTTAGCAGTCAAAAACTAATAAATATACTGGATTTTCTTTTTAAAATATGAAAAAAGTAACATTCTTTACGTTTTCAAACTGTCCATATAGATATTGTTGGTTCTCTCCCTTCAGTACATAATGCACTTTTAAATTTCTATAAATATCATCACTGAATTGAGGCTCAGCCATTAACTGAAATTACTACTCAGTAGATGAAGCTTTTGTAAATATATCAATTACACCCTGTCCTGTGAAAGAAGGAAAATCAGAAAGTTGAGCTAATTTTTGAACTATCAAAGATTGTTCTCAATCCATGAAAAACAACTATTGCTTACCACCCACCATTTAATAGAGAGGGTATGCAGAACAATTACAGCAACAATTATAGCCAGTAAAAATCATGATTCTCAGCATTACCAATTGCATTTCTTACTATGCAAAATACACTTAATGAATTTGACTTCTAAACTTTTCGTGACAGAAGTGGTTCCTCAATATTAATTTCCCAGCTTGTTGATTAGTACATCTGATACAATGAGAGATGATTCAGTAAATAATAAGTTCACTAAAATTTGCATAAAATCATAATGCACTTTGATCTCAATGACATTTTAAAATAAAATGATTTTATACTTTGTGAAAGTATGACTTAAAGTAGAAGCACTGTATATAGGGCCTATAAAGTTCTACAACATTCACCAAAGCATTTCTTCATTGAAATGAATAATACTATACATGTTGAAACATTTGCATGCAAAGGTATTTCAAGGTTAGAATTATGTAGATAATGTTATAACTATGTCACTTGTTGGTTATTGTGGCATGTGGGGGCTTCCTTACTTCACTCGATTCAGCAGTAAGCAACAATGGAAGTAATCAGCAGGGAAGTCCTAGAACTCATAAAAATGCTGACCAAGCCTAATTTGGCCTCTTTTTCCATGTTTCCTTTTCAGCAGCCGCTACCTTGGGGGCCAGCTCAAAGAACCACTCACAATCCTTACTGCAGAAGACCCATACCAGTCCTGAAAGCTTGAACCTGAAATTTTTCGTTCTACATGGGAACAAACAAAGAAATCTCTCTTCGAAACATCTACTCAATGGAAGAGCTCTGTTAACTGGGAAATCCAACTTTTTTCCTACAAAATACCAATATTTTGCACTCTTTTGACCAGGAATAAAAGCTGTTAAAGTTATTTTGAGCCTTGGGTTTGTTTGTTCCACTCTATACACTGCTGAGCTCACACACACGCAACTGGGAAAATCCCAACATTTCAACTTTCAAACAATAATTTGTGTACAAATAAAAGTAATACCAGAGTTCAAAGACAAAGATGGTAATATATACAATTCTTACTTAATGATAAATTGAATATTACTTGTTCTGGTAATTTTGAAATAAATGATTTCAAATAATACAAAAAAGAATTATTGGGAAGGCAATTAACTTGGAAAAAAATGATATTTTTACTATTAGAATCTGTGCATAAATCTCTTGAAATCTGGACAGGAACTATTGTATTAACATTTAAAAATTGAAATTGATTTTAGAAGTATGTAAATAAACACACACAGACACTATTTACATTATTTGGACTATTGTCCCCATCTTTGTTGCCATATTTACAACATGTTGGCCATTGTACGCTCCGGCCATCTTCAGGTGGTTGGAATGTTGAACTGAACCCTTTATTTCTCTCACTGGGCTAGACTGTTCTAGTTCCACATGCTATGTTTAATGGATTTCTTTGGTATCCTCCTGACCATGATTACAAATTCTTACCCTTACATCCCATAAATTATTTCTGAACCATAAAAAAGAAAAGAATACTGAGCTGGTACATGACATCTGTCCTTTACGACAGCAAATGTTGAACGATTTCCTCAAAGATGAAGAAGAGACTTGAGGTGACAGAGATGTGGTTCTACAGAAGGATGCTAAGGATATCATGGACCAAGCGTCTGAGCAACGATGAGGTCTTAGGTTGCAAACAAGGTGGAGGTTTATACTTAACATCAGGAAGAGGCAGCTGAAGTTTCTGGGACACATAATGTGGAAGGAGGGACTGAAGAATCTGATACTTAGGGGTCGAATAGAGGGAAAGAGACAAGGGAAAACAACGTATGACATACCTGATGGATGACAGAACGTGGTCTGGGCGAGGAAGCAGAGGGAAGGAACTTGTTGAGAGCTACAAGGGATAAGAAGAAGTGGAGAGCCATGATCACCTACGTTCTGAAAGAACATGGCATATAAAAAGAAAAGAAAAGAAAGATGGTCAAGCTCAAGTCAATCTTGTGCTGAGCTGGTATGGCCGAATTTCTACTTCATGATTAGGGCTGCTGAAAACATGTCTGAATGATCTTGTTGGAAAGTACAAAAAGAAATATTCTGTCCTTTCCGGAAGTGGGGTCATAAAATCACACGTGACCAGAAACCCTTTCCGGTTTCTTTATAACTTGCATCATGGGAAAATGAGTTTATTATTTTTTTTATTCTTTATTGGTTTTATTTCATTTAACTCATAAGTCACATAAAATGAAGGTTCATGAAATATAACGATGAGATGTCAAAAAAAATTATTTTAAATGAATAAGAAAAGAAGATAGACGAAAAATTCATAGGTTGACTGTGAAGGAGTGATGCTAAAGCTGTGACATCTTGTATGCATTAATTTTAACTCTTCTTATTAATAACTGCATTGTTTTGTTCCAGGTAAACTGACATTTGAGTGCTCAAAGAAGGCTGTTTCATTCTGTTGGCTAAAACAGTCAACAACAGCAGATATGACACTACTGGTTACCAGCCAAGTGTTTTTTCATGTTGATGAACAGATGTTAGTCAAATCAGGAGAATAGGGAGTCACACACAGCACATATTGAAACCAAGGACTTGTGTGTTGAAGTATTGTAAAATAAATATATAAATAAATAAATAAAACTCCTTTCATCAGTTCTTCTGGGCGTTTGGTTTTGATAGACTTTCATAACTGCCTCAGCAAGTTCACATAGTACTCTCCATTGATGGTGTGATCCTTTGGAAGATAGTCAATAAACACAATGCCTTTTGCATCCAAAAAAAAAAATGTGGCCATCACCTTCCCTGCAGATGAAACAACCTTGGCCTTCAAACATTTACCTGACATAAAACCAGCCCAAGACTAAGCAGAATATGATAATGTGAAGAGAAAAAAATTGCTAAATATATATTTGCCATGTTGTTTGGTTTTCTTCAGTATGAAGTGTCTGTTTAAACAACATGGCAGATATATATTTAGCAAGATGAGAATAGATAAAAGATGAAACGATACCAGCATATGCAGTAAAGAAAAGGCAGAATATTATGATTTTAGTGATTTCACAAGCATAAGAAAACTCAAACACATGATACAGACAATCAACGAAGATAGATCACAAAAAGAATCACTTCGCTAACTGCTTTGAATATCATAAAGAGGATAAAGCAGACAAAGGCAACACTCCTCATAGAAAACATAAAATCAGTTTGAAGAAGTGAAAAAAGATCAATACAAGAACAAGCACAAGCTCTGAAGATAAAGAATTCATCAGAAAACCGACAGAATGAATAAAAATACACAAAATAATGACGACGATGCAAAGACCCTAGAATACAATAAAAGTAAGAATCAGGAATATAGACGTATAATGTGTGCTGGATAGTGGTACATTGATGAATATAATGGCCAAATATCAATTCAGGGCATTACGAAGAAGGGTCACAAATATAGAAAAACTAAGACCAAATTGCAATATTGTCAAAACAATACAAAGAAAGCTGTCAGTGAAAAGGAGATTTGAGACAGTAATCCGGAATAAGAAAAAAGGTAGAAAGACAAAATTGATTGTAGTAAGAGGACATCAATGTAACCCAGCTTTCATAGGAAGAGGCATGCTGATAGAACTAAGAATCATGATTCTAGAACCAATAAGGAATCTTAAAGAGAAAAATAAACTCAAATTAAGAGAAACACAGGTCCTAAAATCTATGAAAGAAATACCAAGAGGTAATTGAAAGAATAGATACCATAAAAGAACCAAAGGAAAAGCCATTGAAGCAAGATTAGAAATAGAAATAGGAATAAACCCAATAGCACAAAAAATAAACCCAGATAGATACCGTTTTACCTAGAGAAACGATTTAAATAATAGACATAACCAATGGCATATTCATGAATTTATCCAGGAATGAAACTATTACTTGGTGTTCATCCTTAGTTGTAGAAACAAAGCCAAGATACGCAATGAAAGAACAAAAGAAACTAGAACTATATAGGATACATGCAAGCATTAATATGTGAGTACCGAATCAGTATATTAAAAGTAGTACATACTTTCAAGCAGCCGTAGTCGAGGATTTCACATGCCATTTACAGAGATGCAAAATATTCAGTAAAATAGACTTGAAAGCAAGATACCATCTTTGTTTTAATCGATTTCACCCCATGCAAGGCAGTAAAGCCACAAGGTGTTACTTGGTATGAAAGAATTAAGAACAGAAACATCTTACTTATTATAAAACGCAGATTGTGTATGTGTGTGAGTGTGTCTGTACGTTTATATATTGAATCGGATATCCTACATTTTTCAACTGATTTCAACAAAACTTCACAGGACTACGTAAAATTACCTTGCGGTGGTTCTGACAGCGCCCAAAATTGGAAAAACACAATTGTTTTTGCACGAAATCAATTTGAAAACACCATAAAACACGATTGTCGCCAGAATGAAAGGGGGACAACTCATATCGAGTTATACTTATTATAAAACCCAGGTTGTTTGTGTGTATTCGTTTATATATGGGATCGGATTTCCTACATTTTTCAACCGATTTCAACAAAACTTCACTTTTTTTTTTGGCAGATAGTGTTTCTTATTGTCTTGCATACTTTTTTCTTTATTTTTACATTCAGAATGCTTTAAAAATTCCATTTACAAGAAAATTGTTTATAATAAAATTCTATTCAATCAGTAGACTCATAACGATTGAAAACAATGTTTTTGTTTGAGTTTGGGTTTGACCAATTCGTAAAAAAAAAACAAAAAAACTAATTAAGACATGCGTGTCCGTCAACCTTAAACAATAATCTTTGTCAATTTTATTTTTCAGTCGTTATGATGGTGGATACTTGATCTATCTCTTACTGTTACATCCCCGGGCAATGCCGGTCTCTACTGCTAGTTACTAATAAGCAGGAAGAGAAAAGAGTAACCAGGAGGACAGTAGATAGCGATTGCATTTAAATTTTTGTAAATTAAAGTTGGCTGAAAAGTATGGAATCGGAAGGGGGCTCCACAAGCGAGAAGTGCGAGAAAAGAAACTGTTAGCATAGAACTTATGGTGACATCTAGCCAGCTCAACTGTAAATTGATGAGATTTTGACATCAGTGTAGTACTGCACTTAAATTCAAAAAGTCTAGCAACTAAATCATCTGAACAATTACCATGAAAGTATTTATGGAAAAGACACAGGGAGACAATCTTATGGTGATGGGAAAGTGACTGAAGCCAAACTGCCAGATCAGAACCAATAATATTGCTGATTCTTCTTTAGATTTTATCAAGGATCCTAAAGTAAATAGCAGGAGCACCAGGTCATATGTGGTAGCAATATTCTAATCATGGACAAATGGTAGACATATATATATATATATATATATGTTAAGAAAAATGACAATTTATTTATTAAAGACATTTTATTTATGTTTAACGTTGTTATTTTTTATAGATATATTTAAGCAAATAAATATATATAAATATATATAAAATATATAAATAAAAATGTCTTTATATATATATATATATATATATGATAGATTTTAGATAGAAAAATCATCTTGAATGACACAGTGAACCAACTTTCTTAAAAGCTGACCTAGCAATGGATTCAATATAATCCTTCCACTTCATGGCAGCTGAGAAAATTAGCCCAAGTGGTGTTGATTAATGGAGAGAAGTTTAGTTTGGGAGGTATTAAAATTAACAAGCCATCTTTTGCCCCAGGTAACAACAGACTTGAGGACATTTAAAGATACTTCATATACAATGAACAACAATGGAGGTAATTAGTATTGTGATATTACATCCCTCTTTTTGTTCATGAAATGTTCACGGTTCATATCTTATAGAATGTCTAATGATACAACCTGACTTTGTAGAGATTTGGAGTGTAGGTGTTTGGTGCAAATTTATTGTTAGGGTGTGAGTATCTGTTTATGTGTAAAGGGCTGGTCTCCTCTCTGGGAGCATTGATTTCGACAAATTACTTGTCCTGTCCTCATAGTAGTTTTTTCCATGTTGATTGCCTCTGGTAGATATGGTTTGCTATCCACCAGGAAGTTACTGACAATGTTTCTGTTTACAAAGAAGTTTTCTCAGGGATGGAATCACATGGTCTATTGGAGTCGACCAGAGAGGTAGTAGTACCATATCAATGTCTTGGTTGCTCAGTGTTACTTTCCTCATAACCAATTTGATGGATTGTACACAATGTTCTGCTAAACCATTAGATACCTCAGAGATAGTGTATGGTCTTCAAATCTCCACTCTTTGGTAAATTCTTTAAAGAAGTAACTTTTGACTCTGTGGGGCAAAGACGGAAGTAATCACTAAACAGTATGACTAAAAATGGTTTCTGAGTCAGAAGATTCACACAATCTTCCAGTTAATAAATTAACCCTTTGAAAATAAATATTTAACATTTTCCAACCAATAGCTTGCATTCCCACAGACAATAAAAAAAAACAGGCTTTGTGATCTCTTTGAAGAGTATTTTAAGCAAAGCTTCTAGACTAGACAAAACAGTAAGAAGAAGAGACAGGTATATGAGACAGCAGTTCACAACAGCGGCTTCTAAGAGATTCCCTTGCTCATTTACTAGTCTTTCTCACCAAGCTACATGACACTTACACTTTACTCCTCACTTTCTCCATTGACTCTCTTTTTTTCTCACATATACATGCAAAGAAATCACATTTCTTTTCATTTTAACAAACAACTACAAACAAAGAACTTTAACACAAGAACTTTAACACTCATACATGCTGAGAAAAATTTAGTTGTAAAAATATGAAAATAAAAATATTTTTATATTTAAAAACCTTTCTCACCTTTTTCTTTGTTGTAGGTTGATTCCAATCCACAACAACTCTTTCAAGGATCCCCTGTTCTTCAAATGTTTGACCAGCTTAATTACTTCCCAACTGAAGAATTCATTTAGCTTATGCACAAAGGGGTATTTTGAATAATAGTCCACAATCAGAAGGAAGTCCTTTCATCAAAATGAGATAGATATCATTTGGGTTTCTGGTTCTGTCCAAAGTCTACTTACACACCATTACTTCTAATATCTCCAACTGAACTCTGAAATGTTATTCCCTAATTAAATCTTGACAACTTCAAGTCTAGAGTTTATCATTGTTTTTCCTGCTTAGCCACAGGAACTTCACTTCTTCCCTTTTCTTATGCTAATACAACACCACAAAGTAACCCTTGACTTTGAGCGACTCTTAGGTCTTGTTTTGGGCGAACATGAGTTAAAAAAAAATAAGGTCAATCGCCATGATTTGCTATGTTCTTAATATGACTTCACATGGTATAAGGTTTTCTGCACAATGGCTCTTTTGGTGTTCCTCAAAGATGGTGGTACATTGTTGTATCATGATGTGGATACCATTCCAAAACACAACTTTTTGCCTTAAGCATGCACTTTTCTATCCTTTGATGGCTGTACTGTGTTGTTGGGGGTTATTTTATAATGGCTTCCTACTTCAAGGAGCACCAAAACAAGAATAAATTTACTAAAAAGGGAAAATGAAAAGAAATGTACCAAAATACCTTTGACCATTTTTTATTACATGCAACACTGTAAAACAACAGTACAACATGACATAAACATAAGCATGGTACTTATGATAGACAAGCTTTACACTCGGTAAGTTTACTACATTTGAGCTAAGGTGAGCTGAAGTCATCAACTACCAGTATATATCTTTGTTCCCCATGGTGTGATGGTATGACTGATTCCCAGGACTGGACTGGCTCTGTGTCAAAGGCCCCAATTCATCTCAATTCTTCTTACTGTTTCAAGGCCATTAACTCACCTTGCCTTATCTGCTCATTAGGTGGAGAGTTCTATCTAAAACCCTACAATGTCTTGTGCAGCACTGATTTTTGCATTGCTTTTGGTCTTCTTTGATTAATATTCTATTTTCTATGGTTAATTCATCCTGGAAGGACCAGTATGAATGCATGTTTTTCTAACCTCTCTCAAATGATCGCAGGATCAAATCTCTTAATTTGCACAAAGTTTGATCAGTAGTATAAAAAATATAGGCTATCTCCCTTTGCTAGATAACTCCTGCTGATAATAAGAATAGTCTATTAAACTGATGATAATGGGCATGACACAAAATTAGGAGCAAAATAGGATTCGAGACACCAAGAAGACATCAAAAGGAGTCCAGTTCAAAAACAGGTGATGCAAGCTACATGCTAACCTGAATGATGCAAGGACAATGCATCTATTGGAAGAATGAACAGCATACATATAAGTGTTCAATGAATTTCATGCAGACATATTTGAAAATCGTCTTTGAGGTCATGATTTTAACTGCTAAAAGAATACATTTTAGCAATCCTCTATTCTCTTTCTTGTTATGTAATGTGTTTCTTGTATAAAGTATGTTTTTACAATGTTCAACTTAATTTGGGGAGTTCTTAAATTTCCCACACTAGTTACCTGGTAAATCTGTGCCAACTGTTCCTATCAGAACTGAACAAAATCAACATTAATGTTGAGATCAATGGTTTCTTTATTGCATTTATTTTGGAGCCTAAACTGTTCGTTTACAAACATCATCTCTGTATGGGTGATTTTTGCCTTTCACAGAAATTAACTGGTGAGGTGAGAAGAAGAAGGAAAGAAATTTGTGAGGCTATGTGAAATTCTTTTGAACCAATGAAAAGCTTGCCTTCACAGAAATTAGCTGGTGAGCCAAGAAGAAGAAGGTAAGAAAGTAGCAAGCATACACAAAATTCCTTTTGATATAAAAATGAGGAGAAAATTATATTATCAGCCTCACACCAGCACACGGCACTTCATGACAAACTTTCACAAATAACCATAGAAAGTTAATTGAATATCTGCTGTCTTAAATAGCATCTCTCAGAATATAGTGCCATATAAAAGCATATAATAACAAAATACAACAATAACACTAATAGACTAGTAAACTTACTGTTGTAGAGTATGAAAAGTTTTTCTTCCTCTGTATGAGTTTGAATCCCTTGTCGCCAAGTTGTTATAGAGTAGTTTCACAGTAGAGGCTTGTATTTCACTAAGTTGGTCCTAAAATAGGTTCAACGCACAAAACGTTAGGAACTTGATATAATAGGTAATGATGCAGCAATCTAGTTGTGGTGGCTGATACTTTAATATCCGACTAACGGTCGTCCGACATTGACTGACTGACCAACTCTCTGAGCGACTGCTACTACTCCTACTTATTATAGGTGGGAGAGTCTATTAACAATAGAATAGGTGTGTTCCAGTATAACATTTACATCCACTGAAATACGAAAAATACTAACAATAAAGCAATTAGTATTAAAACTAAAACTAAAAACTATTTAATACTGGTATTAACATACTAAACATCTTTAATAACTGACACAATCAATTACAAATACCTACCCCCCACCCCAATAATAAACATGTCTGAAACAATAATTTTCACACTCAATTTAATAAAAGCAGACAATTTAAACACAACTAAAAGTAAAGAAAATATCCTGTCTGATGACGATCAAGGATGGCTGAAAACACTTGAAAAATGAATTTAAGGTTCCTCTTCCACAAACTGGACTATGACATATAAAAGATCACATAACAGATGAAAAGAATCCCCAAAAAGATTATCAAAAGAAAAATTTCTGTGGTATTTAATGACATGTCTAAACAAGAGCCTGTACAAAGGTCTCATGGGTACCCACTGAATCTATTTACTACATCTCAATTTTCCTAAGGTAGTATTCATATAAAATACGAATTTCATTTTAACCTAATTATGTACAATAATGGATCATATGCAATATAGGTGAACAATTCAAGTAGAAAGTTTAAAAATAAATACAATGCATCTAAATACAAATTAGAGACATGTCATAGATCATTCCTTCTTCAATAAATCAACAATGTTTTGCAGCAATTTCTAACATCAACGTGACATTTTCCTTGTTAAAAAGTTGAATAATTTTAACACATTCAACATTGAACAACAGTGAATTTTATTATATAGTGTTTTTTTTCAGACTAGCATCAGCAAAAGAAATTCACGGATTTAGACAAAAAAAAAAAATGGAGAATAATATCAAAATCTGCAAAAAATAATACTCAATTGTGTTTAGTTTAATTTGTAATGCATATAAATGTAGGTAGAAATAGCAAATGTTGATAAGATAATGAGGGTAACAAAGCACTGCCCAGGTCCCAATCAAGCTTAGGCCCTCCCAGTCTGGGTGTTTGGGAGCAGTCTGTATCAGTCCCTATCTAACTATCTATAATTTCAATTTCTACAAATATTTAAAATGATAAGACTGAAATTTTGACTTTTTATCCCTAGTTAGGTTTTTAATTGAAGTGTTAAATTTATCAATTTTTTTTACCATAACAATAATAATGTAACAGAATATTATCAACTACATTTACATTTGTATTGATGTCTTCTTTCCAAAGAGTAAACTGAAATTAGGATGCTTATGGCCATATCACATTAAAATACCAGTTCCATGGGAACAGGCATGAAGGGTGTACACTCCCACTTTAAAATTTCTGAGAAAAACTTTTTATTGCAAAGTAGATAAGGTAAACTATAAGGAGTGAAGACAGATTTAACACACTTGTCCTTTTGTATGTTCAAGAAGGACATTTAATTAGACTATGATAAAATTATGAGCCTCTATGCAAATAAGAATCCACAAACATTGACTTGGTTAATCCTCTTTCATAAACACTATATAATTACACTTTAAATTTACAATTTTACATATGAAATAAATAAAATGAAAATTTAATTTTATATATATGTGTGTGTGTGTGTGTGTGTGTTAACATTCTCTACTCATTTCTATAATCAAATCACAGAATTTAAAATTTTGAATTGAGATTTTTACTGAGGAACACGCTCTCTCTAACTAAAAATGCTGGATCTGCCACCCACCTTTCCCACCGGTCACTGAATTTAAGCAGTTTCAAGCCTTGTCAGTACCTAGATGGGTGACTGCTTGGGAATGCCATGTACTGTAAGCTTAGATGTGTGAATGGTGGAATGTATAATGGCTTGGAATTGGGAATCAGAGGACAAAGTTCCAACTCCCATTGAGTTTGTTATATTCATGTATGTGCAAATACAATTGAGAAAGGTATAAATCCCCCTCTTCTCTCTTCAACTATATTAGTAGAACTTGTATCAGTAAATTATTATTAACTTTAAAAATTCCTACAATCTAAAAATATTTTCTGGCTTTAAATAACCAGCAAAATGTTGATAAGCTGTAAAAAACAAATCAGTCAATTATGAAATTAAAATTTTATTACTGAAAAAAAAAAAATCATTCAATTTGGATTAATCAAGGAAAACATTCGAGCAAAATACTTTTTCACCTACAAATTACAATGCTGAAAACCTCTTAGCAAAAATCCTCATGTCTGGTCATAAAAACACAGATTTTAGGAAGTGAGTCCAGCCCAAAACCTTTCAGCACACTCATATATTTTAAGTTAGTGAATCAGATTAGTGTGGTATTGAGTAATTCTAGTCTATGCAGAAATTATGAGATTGGTCATGTAACTTCATTATTAGTCACTGTTTCAGCCTGCAGCAGAATAGCGAACTGATATGACTTATTTCCTTCCATTTTATTATGATCTTGTGTGAGCTTATTTCATGTCTGTTACTTATTGGTGCAGATGGTGTAATGGTTACCAAATTGGAATGAGAAATCTTTGAGGCAAATCTTGTATTCTAGTTGAGTTCATAACATTCACTTTCACACAAATACCTTTGGGAAATATGTGAATCCATCTCTCTTCTCCATGCCTAACTATAGGTTAGGTAGTAGCACAAACTGGGAACTCTAGCAGAGGTTGACAACCAGTTTAAGAGAAGAAAAATTCAAAACTCAGCCATTTGAAGCTGTACAAAGATGGTTAGACATAATGGTGCACATAATGTTTGCAAAGCAAAAACTGTAGATGATCCCACCAGAAAGCAATTATCTAGAATGTTGTTGATGCTAAAAGGCATTATGGGAAGATGAATGAAATTATTACAATGATGTTATCCCTCCACCTCTATTTTGGTTATCCTTTACTTCTTTCTTCAGGCACCATACCCTCAAAATAAAATTTAGGAAACCCTGTACTTGATCCAAATAGTTTCAAAGATTTACTATGAATGGTATCAAATAGTAAAAGGTAAATTGGTTACATTTCTAAGAATGGTTGTTTTCATTTTGTCTGTCAGATTGTTATCTGTAATGAGGTGTATCATATGGTTTTAGAATATTTCAATTTTAGCTGAAAGTTTTTGTGTCCAGGCTAAATCATATAAAACAACTGGAAGAATGTATATTAGATATATTTTCATTTTAGTATCAGTCATTTATGTGCCATGTGTGATACACACTAAGGCGATCAAGTATCTTTCGATACATGACTGACAAGGCAGATTTTTCCTGCAGTAGGTTGCCATTTCTTTCTGCAGTAGACCAGTTGCCATCCAAGGCTATAGAATTCAGTCTGTCCTGCTATTTACTCATAGCTGAGGGAAGAAGAAGAGGATTCATGCCTTTCCCAAGGGTATTAGCATGTAAGTGAATTTCACTGGATTTGACTGGAATTTGAACTTGGCTCTCCGATTCCTCAATCCGAACCAATATCCATTACTCCACCATGCCTACTCATTTCAAAATTAATTTACCAGATAGGACTATCATTTTATTCAACCCCTCTATAAATTAATTAACTAATATGCTATGTAAATTATTTATACTATTTACATCGTTCCTCATCTTTATTGTCATATTGATGACATTTCAGCCGTTGTACACTCCAACCTTCTTCAGGTAATATTTCTTGGTATTCTAAACTGAACCCTTTATTTAGAATATGGAGGTAGATTGTTCTAATTCCACATACCATTGTTTTGGATATCTAAGTTTCAGTTAATTTCCATTGATAACTCTCTGAATTGACAATGGATGCCCTCACATTTCATGGTCCACTGTTCAAAAGTTGTAAAACCTCGTTTATCAGATTTTGGAATATCTACCTTATTTCTCAAACATCTTCTCTGACAGATTATCACTTATTCAAAAATTTTCAGCTTAGTATACTAAATAGAAGATTCACTTATAGTAAAGAAGTAGTTGAAAAATTTTAACAGTTTATTGAGACAAAAGATGAAGATTTTTTAGAAAAATGGTATAAAAATTAGAGTTTCATTCAAAGCAAATTGTAGAACAATTTTAGATACCAAATAAAAAATAAATACTAGACAATAATTGGTAAAACAACTTTTAATTGAATCATTTATGACCTGAAAATTCTAATTCATTTACAATGAGATGCATAATTAGTTCAGAGTAAAATCATTTCTTTAAAATATATATACTTTTTTAAAGTATGTTTGATATAAAAGCATAAAAATTTGTATGCTTTATAAAACAAAAAAGAAAAGAAAAAGTGCTCTTTTGATATATTTGTCTTTATCAAGATTTGTTGGGTGACAAAAAAAGAAAATTATTTATTTATTGGTTAATTAAACAAATTCAGCATTTGATTGGGGAAAAATACTTTTAAATTTACTCATCAACATTAGCTGTTGAAGTTTCTTCTGGGATAGTTGTAGATGGATTAACTGTAATGTCATCATTAACAGGAGAAGATTCACTAATTTTATCATCTAATATTGCAGAAAAACTTTCCACACAAGCTGATTTATTTATAATAGATATGTCTTCAGCTTCAGGTGTTAAAGCATCTACTACTGGTTTTAAGGGACTTTCCGTTTTTTCTTCTTGCTCATCTTCCTTTTGGTCATCGTTTGTTTTCTCATTGGCTGTATCTTGGGCAACCAAGGGCTTTATGGATAAATAATTCTGACACACATCATAACTGAATTTTGATAATTTTTCTGCCTCTTCCCCATCTTTAGCAAGTGCCGTAAGTTGATCTGTACCCAGTGTCAAATTCATAAAGAATTCTCCTGTTACTTCTTCAAGATCAGGATCTACAGCAACATGCACAATAGTTTGGCTGCCGTCCCTTTCTGAACGTCCAATCAGTTTAAAAATCCACAGGAAGATTTTGTTTAGAAAAGCTTTTGTTTTATTTTCAATGTTCCTCTTTGCTATTTCTGTTTGTACACATCCTGGGTGTACGGCATTAGCAGTTACACCTGTACCTTTCAGCTCTTTAGCAAGTGTTCTCACGTGAAAATAGTTGGCAAGTTTGCTGATTGGGTAACCTTGCAAATTTGGATATTTCACTTTTCTGTTCTCCGAGCTTGGATCATAATTAAGTTTCTTCCAAATAACATACAATACTGTGGAGCTGACATTGATAATTCGACTGGGAGTAGATTTCTTCAGAAGGTCAAGAAGAAGTTGAGTGAAAAGGAAGTGACCTAAATAGTTGGTGCCAAATATCATGTCAAACCCTTGCTTTGTGGTTTCTTGGTCATTTAATCCAATTCCTGCATTGTTGATCAGAACATCTAATCTGTAGAGAGACAGAAAAATCAATATCAATATTAACACAATTCATAATTAGAAAACATCTTTATACATATAAAATTTGTTTTAACATACTAAAAATGTCAAAAACTACCATATTTGGTGGTATATAGGATTCACTTTTATGACCATCCACTGACAAACACATCAAGACAAACAACAAATATCCTGTACTGGATGCAAGCCAGAAAATAAATCCTCTGAATGATTGAGGAAAGTATATACTAGCTCTGATATATGAAGTTGAGGCATCTATAAGTAAATATCAGCCCACTGGGTGCTTCTAGCTCAACTCCCTAATACTGTAATATTAAATCTATAGAAAGTATAAATCAACTGCATTCACTTTTACACAAATGCCTTTGGGAAATATATGAATCCATCTTTTCTCCCTGACACTACCTCTGTTTTAATTAACAGTGTAGATTGAACTTTCCAACCACTCTAAGAGAAGGAAACTCTAAATTCCAAACTAGGGAGAATTTAATAGAAAATCAATACCAATATCTTGCCCAAGAAGGCATGATAATTCACCAATACTAAAGGATTTACAAGCGTCTACATTTGGCTTGATGATTGCATTTAACATGAAACAGACTGTCTGGGTGTTGACTTCAATGTCCACTTTTATATTTATATTTACATACATACATACATACATACATACATACATACATACATAAGGAAAATAGATCCTTGCTGAACTGTAACACTCTTTGTAGCCAAGTGGTAAAGCATACCAGATAAAATAGTGGTTTCTTCTAAATAGGTTCAATTCCTGCCAGGGAGCACATTTTCTTTATTGATATTTCTCAAATACGCAGGCCAGTATATTGAACACACAGTTTAAATTAAAAATAAAAAATGCGCATATATTTCAAATACAAATATCCACTATAATAATGTTTAAAGTAATAAAAGGTCTTGGATTAAAAATAAATCCGTTAATTCTTTAGTAAAGGTGTCTTTATTTTTTATTGATTTCACTAACTTGGTTCATTAATTAGTAATGAATTTTATTGTTATTATTCCATGTCAGTCATGTTTTGTGTTACCATAACAATAGTTTTTTGGCTTTTTGACAATGATGTTCACCCTGTACAAGGCCTGAGAGCCACTCGAGGTAGAGGGCTATAAATTAAGAGGCACAGTTTACATGAATATGTAGGAAGATAATGGTTAACCTTAGACTTGAACAGGTTAAGATTGTAGTGATCAGGGAAACATCATCTTCCAGAAAGCAGCAGTTCATTGGAAGAAGCTGCTCGAGTGTAACTTACATCTCACCAATGGTCTACAAAGGGAATGAGGGTTGTTTGCTACAATGTGTGTGGTGTGGCATGTCTTAGCCCTAATGGTAAGAACTGGTGGAACTAAGGAAACATAGGAAATAAGGAAACACTTTACATGGAAATAGTGACAGAGCAGCAAGAGGCTTCCAACATTCCATTTGTGAGAAAGGGGTTGTAAGATGGAAAATAATTTGTCACCCACAAAGATCTGGAGACACTTTTGGACTCTATTGAGACAGGAAAGTGATTGCTGGGCAAATCCTGTCCCTATATAGCAGCAGTACTCCATTTCCAGTCTAATCTGGCTTTTGTAACAATAAAGAATAGTAGGAGGAGTCAAGTACTTACAGAGAACCCACCATTTTTTCAGCATCTTTAGCAATGAATTATATGTAGAAGTTCCATTTGAGGTCTATGTTGAGTCCCAATATGTGCTCAAGGTACAGGACATCCCTGAAGGAACATCCGTTCATAGTGATTGATGATAGCTCTGGATCCAATTGGCAATAATGGAATGTCACTATTTTGGTTTTTCAAGCATTGAATGTAACCAGGCAGTTTTTCCTCCACAGAGCTAGGTTAGAGGAGATGTTCTTACAATCCAATAATATGTTTTAACTTTAAATAACCCACAGCAGGTTGATAAACCATAAAAAAAAAATCATTAATCTTCTGGTGATGTCAAAATCCTAATTATTCAATGGTGATTATAAAGTTATTTGTCTAGATTAATATTCAGTAAGTACTGAACATAAAGGTTTCTGATATTTTATAAGTACAATGTACATTGATTTATTGATTTTTTATAGCTTATCAACCTTTTGTAGGTTATTTAAAACCGGAAAATATTTTTAGACTATAAAATTATAGACTGAATTTTTTGTATATAATAATGATTTACAGATACAAATCCCACTAATAGTTGGAGGGAGAAGAGATGGATTCATGCTTTTCCCCAAAAGGTATTTGCACATAAGTGAATATAATGAACCTGACTGGAATCCAAGCACAGGATTTGGAACTGTTATCCATTACACCACCTGCGCATCCAAACTTACAGTACCAAGTATTCCCAAACAGTCACCCATCTAGGTACTGACTAGGCTTGATGTTGCATGACTTTAGTGACCATATGAGAAGCATTGTTTCAACATGATATGGCCGTAAGCCTAAGCACAATGTACAGGACAATAACCTAGAGTATTAAACCATTGGTTTGTGAATTAGGTTGCATAGTAATTCAATCCCTGGACCATGGAGTCCAGATTTAGTAGAAACAGAGCTAGGAATAACTGCAGTATAGTACTTCTCACCAGTTAGTTATAGTCAAAGAAAGGAAAGTTGAATTATTTGGTGTTAAATAGAACCTTTGACTGTAAAATAAAAATTGACATAATAATTACATAATAATCCATATGTATAAAATACAATATATAGGAAGTTGTGGAGAGTGATGGTCGCCTATATCCTGAAGAGTATGGTACATAAAAGTAGAAGCTTCTAAAGCCATCTGACAATGTAAAAAACAAAACGCAGTTTAATCCGACAGTGAAACGTCATTTGTCATCTCACTACAACATATGTTTCATCATAATGACTAATACTTTTTTCAGGAAGAGGAAAGGTTAACTTTAATTTTACATAGAAGCAAATATTCATGGTTACAAATATTTCTACTTAAAAAAAAAAATTACTGCTTTGTTCCTTATGTTGTGTAAAAGCATTTTCGCCCTTTACATATAACTTCCTTACAACTCATTCAAGTAGGTGGTAAGGGTAAATTGATAAGAACATCTGGGTGATATCAGCAATTGCTTCTTTCTGGGAACAAGGGAAGAACTTTTTAAGAATTTTAGGTGGAGTCTTTTTAGCCTCTTATGAACTAGTTTACTCATACAGTCAAAAAAGGATGTTAATATTTAAGTTTCATTGCAATTGCATTACACTTTCAGTCAGAATTTCTGGGATCTGCAGCCATCATTATTTATATTATTTACAGTTGAACAAATGTCTTCAACTTTGTTGTTATCACAATGTTTCAACTGCTGTGCCTGCCAGCCTTCTTCAGGTTTCTGTTTATCTTCAGTGATTTTCAAACTGAACCCTTTATTTAATCTACCAGGTTAGGTTGTTCTAGTTTCAGGTCTAGGGATATATTGTTTTGTTTAATTTTTAGTACTGCTTGCTCTGTTTCTACTAACCCTGAGTCTAGGGATTGAACTCACAATTACTATGCCATCAAATTCATGCATGAACACTACAGGTTTTCTTCTGTGCATTGCACTTATAAAATATCAAAAACTTTTATGTTAAATACTTTCTGAATGTCAAAAAAATGAATTAACTTTTGAATCACCATTGAATAATTATGATTTTTACAACAGCAGAACAATGAGAATTTGTATAGAAAACGGTTATACACCCACAGTACTGGAAAATTCTTGGCCTAGCCAAGAAGAGAAGGTATTCAAAGAATCTGATATTTCATCAGATTTGAGGAAGTGGATCAGGCTGAGAACATTTTAGCATCTCTTGTGTCTACACATCGCATTTATATATATATATATATATATATATATCCATCCAAGTATAGGATTGGTGTATATGGAATAAATTCCGATAACCAACAAATACTATTCTTAAAAGAGTGCTCAATACAGAGTAGAGCAAATATAATGTTCTTTCTTTTCAGATCAATAAATATATAAAGACACATTGTCTTTTATACACAGACACATATATATATATGGTAAAAATATAATTTTAAAGTATGCTATATTTATGGGTTAAAGTGATCAATATCAGGGATAGAGCATATATAAATATAAAAGTGGACATTGAAGTCAACACCCAGTAGTAACAGTCTGTTGACCTCAATGTCCACTTTTAACTTAATATAAAAAATGAAAATTGAGAAAATAAACAATCAATTACTAATATCTCCTGATGAGTGGATGGAGCAATTGCTGGAGGGCCTGTCTATGAGTTGGGATATTACAAATAAAATCAATCAGTTAAGTGACAAAATTTATGGTTTGTATTAATCATATTATATATATATATATATATATATATATATATAGAAGGGATGTTAGAGTAATAGATTACAGCTTGAATTGTGGAATCGGAGAGCCGAGTTCATTACATGCTAATACGTATGAATCCATCTCTTCTCCCCATCCAACTATGGTTAAATAGCAGGACAGACTAGATTGCTTGGGCGGCAACCAGATTAAGAGGAAAACTGAATTCAGATCTGTATGTAGCCCTATAACACATACTATGCAGCTAAGGAAAGGATCATTCACACTGACTTGATGACCCTGACTATGATTGATTCCTTATATTCACCTTTTTCAATGATAGGTATCAATGGCCTAGGGGTTAGAATCTTGACAAATACCAAATCGATCGGGATTTGGTCCCAGCCTGAAGCGATCAGATGTCTACCCCCACTGATGAGCTGTGATACAGTGAAACAGTCTATCTGTGGATGACTATATATATATTTATTCAAACCAGAGTTTCACTTTCACAATTGCATTGTTCTGCTCTGAGAGAATTGTAACCTTTAAATTATGGTTTTACGCAAATAAAAAAGTTCAGCCAGTTTAGTTTATAGAAATATAATTTCTATGCAGGTTAAACAAAATCAAATTCATAAACTTAAGCAAAAGTTTTATGTTACTAATATGTGTTATAATTGTGTGAACAATACCAAAACCTTTTATACCAAAATTAAAGATCAAAGTTGGAAGGGTTATAATTACATAATATATAAATTCATTATTTTCCTCAACACCAACCATCTTTTTATAAGCCTTAGGATACATGATGGTGAATTTTGTTCAAAGGATTCCAGACGTATTAATCAGAACAATAAATAAATAAAATCAAAAGCATCATTTTTTTTTTTAATAGTTTTTTTTTATATTTATCTTAGACTTACAACCCAATTAGACTTACAATCAATAATGTATTTCAGGGCTGGTGCAAAGGTCTTGTGACCTCCACCCCTGAAATTCTGATACAGCCTGACTCCACATTACTACATTTTAATTTACATAAGGTAGTATTTATATAAAATACAAATTTTATTGTTACCTAATTTTTGTAGCATACCTACGGATGATAATGGGTATGTCCCCATTCACATAAATATAATAGTAAATACTGTATGTTGGTCTGCAGTTGGAGATTCATTGTGGAATTCACTTGACACACTTTTGGCAGTTGACTACTTCTACGTGATGCTGGCAAATCTTATATGTGTTGTTCTTGTCCTTGTTCATTACCAACCTTCATTTGATTATTCTATTCAGTAACCTTCCCTAGGTTACAACACTAATTATATACAATAATGGATCATATGCAATATACATGAATATTTCAACTAGAAATATTTAAAATAAATACAATATATCTAAATACAAATTAGAGACTTGTCATGATAGATCATTCCATCTTAAATAAATCAACAATGTTTTGTCGCAATTTTTAATATCAATTTGAGATTTTTCTTTTTCAAAATTTGAATAATTGTACCACATTCAATATTATCAATAAAAAAAAATAATGAATTTCATATAGTGTTTTTTTTAGACTTAGCATTAACAAAACAAATTCATGGACTTGGACAAAAAATAAAAATAAAATAAAATACCACAGAATGATGTCAAAATCCAAACATTTTTTATTCTGTAATAGTCAGTTGAGCTTAGTATAATTTAAACATATATAAATGCAGGTAGGAAAAAAAAACAAATGTTGATAAAATAGCAAAGGTCATAAAGCACTACCTGGGGTCCTCAATCAGGCTTGGACTCCCCAGTCAGGGTGGTGTGAGAGATTTTACACACCGACCCTGATGTATTTTCTTGTAGGGTACACATTGCATTCCTTATAAAAATACACTACAAAAAATTTCCATACAAAATTAAGAATATCTCTCATTATTAAAGTTTAAATTCATTATATTTGGGCAGCAACTGTTCTTGTTAAACTTGTTAAAACTGTTAACTCTTTTGGTCCTACCTAGGATTGAACTCACCATCCTTGGCTACCAAATTTCTGAAGATATTAGACTCATATTCCTCAGCATAATGGATGTGTTCTAATCACTAACAGTAGCTTGTATCCCTTCTTGTCAAAGTGTATTTAACCTTTAGGCATTATTTAAGTTTATTGAAATTTCTCCTCAGTGAACATTTTTCTGCTGAAGTGCTGTCATTCAGTTTATTGAACAAGATCCTGTTTTAACAGAAAACAATAAACATTTTGTCTATTATATTTGATGATCTTCTTTCTAATGAACAAATATCCTTATGTAAAAGTGGTTGCTGTGTGTGGATAAATTGTCCAAAATTCATGTTGTGTTGTCCCAAGCTTTCAATTCATAGGAGTCATCATTGGGTGGGGGAAGAAAATTAAGTATGTTTTAAGAAATATATTGTATCATTATTTTTAAAAACTAAATAATGTTTGGAAATATTTTTTATATATGCAATCAAGAATGCAGGGTTTAACATTATTTATATTACAATTTATATTATAATTATTTTGTAACATTTTTTATTATACATCACTTTAGGCAGTCAGTTATGCGCATTGTGTGATACATGATCATCTTTCAATACATGACTGATGAGGCAGATTTTTTTCTCACAGTAGGTTGTCATTTCTTTCTGTGGTAGACCAGTCGCCATCCAAGGCTATAGAACCCTGTCTGTCCTGCGATTTACCCATAGCTGTGGGGAGAAGAAGAGTATTCATACCTTTCGCAAGGGTATTAGCAGGAAAGTGAATGTAATGAATTTGAATGGAATTCGAACTCAGCTCTCTGATTCCTCAATCCGAGCTGCTATCCATCTGCTAGGGTGACTCTGTGAATTCATACATATTGTAATGGACACTTGAAATTTGTAAGTAGACATTCAACTTTGAAAGGCTGGTATGAAAAAATTCATTTTGTAGTAATATTTTTTCCACAATAAAATGATAACACATTTTCAGATGAAATATAGAATAAATTAAGGGAAAGACTAAAGTCAGGCAGTTTGTATAGCATTCAATAACAACTGCTACTAATTCAGTGAAATCCAGATATTTTACAGTAACATTACCAATCTTTTTGCTTTTAAGCCAAGAAGAATTTAATTGATTTCAAAAAATAGTATGCTTATATTTTATTTGTTGGTTAAATTAATAAAAAAAATTTCATTTTCATCTAAGATCATAAAAATCATATTTTTGAAGAGATGTCATTGTTTGCAACAATCATCACAAGAATTATGATCCTAAGTGATATTATCAGTGGGGATTATCTTGATGCTTTCATTTTCCTTTATGATACCCACTATTTTTCCATTAAGATTAAGGAACAATTTCTTTGTTTCACTACTGTTTTTAAAGCATTTTGATAGATAGTATTTAATAAATACATATTCAAAATCCCATTTATAGATGTGAAAAAGTACATTCAAGTTGATTTAAACAATCAAGTTATGCTTTATAAAAATTACAATGATACTGTTCAAATATTTCAATTAGTTTGGCACACTTGAAATGCAAGGAAAATATGATAGTGAGTTTGTGTTAAGTGGAAAGAGAGTTCAATTGTCAGCTGACTGGGGAAACTAATGTGCCTATGTAATTACCATGTGGTGCTATATCTTGGAGCAAGTGTAAGAAAGAGAATCAGGAAAGAAAATGTTTGCCTGTTTATAGATGAAGCTAAGTGGGGGTAATCATATTTCAGGTTCCTTTATTCTGAGTATCATGGGAAATTTTATTTCTTTATTATTTATTATTATAAAAATCAACAAATAAAATATTTGTCGATTTTATTTCATTTTCCCACACCTCCCATTTTCAGCATTTAAATTGTTAGTTACAGGAGAGACACAATAATGCAATATGTAATAATTTCTAGTATATTAACATTTTCTATTTTTGCAGTCCATTTTCTTTTTAGTAAGGTTGACAAAAGAAGTATAAGCTCTTGTGAATGACTTATGATAATCATCTTTTGAACATCTTTCTCTCTGTCACATGATTTATTTTATTTCAATCTTCTAAGTACTGGTTAGCTTTTTAAAACACTTAAACTTTTCAGTGAGCTTACTTGTTTCAACTTCTTTTATGTGCCATGTCCCTTCAGGATGTAGGCGATCATGGCCCACCACATCTTCATGTACCTCATAATAAGTTTTGTCTTTTTGTTATTTCTCCCAAACCCTGTTCTATCATCCATTTACTCAAGTTCATCAAGTATGTTATGCGCCGCTTTCCTGTTCTTCTTTTCCTCAATCTGTCCTGAGAGTATCAGATTTTCCAAGTATACCTTCCTCATTACATGCTCCAGAAATTTCAATTGCCTCTTCCTAACGTTAAGCATAAATTTCCTTTTTGCTTCCATTTTCTCCAAAAATGGTTCTCAAATTTTTTCTAGCCATCACCCTCCTTGGCTCCCAGTTCACATCTCTCACACACCCATATGAAGACAATTTCTTCATATAGGGTATACTAGAGGAAGCACAGTGTAGTAATGGACAACGGCTCAGATTGAGGAATCAGAGAGCCGAGTTCGAATTCTAGTTGAATCCATTACATTCACTTATGTGCTAATACTGTTGGGAAAGGTATGAATCCTCTTATTCTCCCTCCAGCTATAGGTAAATGGCAGGACAGACTGGGTTTTATAGCCTTGGATGGCAACTAGTCTACCACAGAAAGAAATGGTAACCTACTATGGGAAAAAATCTGCCTCGTCAGTCATGTATCAAAAGATACTTGATTGCCTAAGCATGTATGACATATGGCACATAACTGACTGCAGGTATACCTCAAATTCAAAGCAACATCTAATCATACACTATGGACACACATATGAATTTCAACTTTTTCCAGATGTCACGAGATAAGATGTTGCCAAACAAACATCTGTGTGGCTATATCCCTACACCTACAAACCTAGAGCTTTGGCCCATCCAGACATTGGTTGACTGATCTGCCTGTTGAGTATTGCATCCTGTGGAGATAGAGTCAGCAAAATACAAATGATTGGATTTTTAATTTCAGATCGCAAAATAAAATATAATCATGAATTTGTGGATAAACCTTATGTTAATTTTATTCTTTCTAAAGCATGCATATCCCTTAGGTGTAAGTGGGATATGTGAGTGGTGTAATGGATAGCGGCCTGGAATGGGAAATTAGGGAGCTGAGTTCAAATTCAAGACACTTACACACAAATACCCTTGGGACATGCATATCCCTTAGGTGTAAGTGGGATATGTGAGTGGTGTAATGGATAGCGGCCTGGAATGGGAAATTAGGGAGCCGAGTTCAAATTCAAGACACTTACACACCTGGGACATGCAAATCCTTTAGGGAAGTGGATATGTGTGGTGTAATGGATAGCAGCCTGGAATGGGAAATTAGGGAGCCGAGTTCAAATTCAAGACACTTACACACAAATACCCTTGGGACATGTATGAATTGATCTTCCCCCAGCTATGGGTTAAATAGTTGGTTTGTATCTGGAAATAATCATTGTTATTCTCAAAGAAAAGAGAAAGAAAAGTTAATGCCATACTGACTCAAAAAAAAAAAAAAAAAAAAAAGAAGGAATTATTCTGACAACACATATTTTGGTTTTAAATAACCCACAAAGGGTTGATAAGCCATCAGTCAGTTATTTGCCACACATGATACACACTTAAGCAATCATGTATCTTTTATATTTTTTCCTGCAGTAGGTTGCCATTTCTTTCTTCGGTAGACCAGTTGCCATCCAAGGATATAGAACCTTATCTGTCCTGCTATTTACCCATAGCTGAGTGGAGAAGAAGAGGATTCATACCTTTCTCCAGGGTATTAGCATGTAATTGAATGTAATGTATTTAACTGGAATTCGAACTCAACTCTCTGATTTCTCAATCCAAGCCGCTATCCATTATTCCACTGTTCATCCTACATAAGCCATCGAAAAACAAATCAATTATTCAATCAAGTGTAAGTGACTTAGATTTTTTCATATAGATTTTGAAAAAAAAGAAAAATCCTTTGTCAATTTTGAATCCCACCAAACATTAACTTTCATTTTTCTAACCACTCTGCTATCACAATTTTTTTTTACTTACCCCCCGTGATTCTTTGCACCATCAGGTTATGCCCACATCACGTTGAAACACAAGTTTCTGTACAATCACTGAAGATAAACTCAGGCTTACTTCCATATCATGTTGAAACACCGGTTCTCATATGATCACCAAAGTTAAGCAACATTGTGCCTAGTTGATATCTAGATGGGTGACCTCTCGGGATTACCATGTGCTGTGAGCTTGGATGTGCACATGGTCTAATGGATAATAGCTCAAAATTCGTAATTGGAAAGCTGAGTTATGGGTTAATTAGTAAGACTTTTATCATTAAACTATTATTACATTATTACACCATTCAGTGTAGTCTTTTTTTCTTCAAAGGGTACAAGGAATTAAGAGAAATCTTTTTACAGTTAATAATGAGTTAATATTTTCCAATTTGGATTCAATAATAGGTTTTATCTTGAAATTCTAAATCGAATAATTTCATATCTTATCAAAGTTGAAATAAATAAATATTTAAATTAAAAAAAACAAGATCAGGACAATAGTCTGAATAATGTAAATAATGTACATAATACTTCATCTCAGAAATATAGACAGACTCTAAAAAACAAGTATGTTACACTCAATTTCACACAAATACCCTTAGGAAATGGATGAATACATATCTACTCCCTTTATCTATGGGCTAAATAGTAGAGCAGTTGTCCCTCTCCTAAACTGGTTGCCTTGGTTGGCAGCCAGTTTAGGAGAGGGACAACTCTGAATATCTAATATGTTGAGCGTGTGACTGGCAACCTTATCCTGTAAAAATAAAACAAAAATACTACTTACTACTACAGAATCTAGTACTTACTACAACACCTAGTGTGGTGAGGCTGTGATCCTATTCTCCACAGTGGAGTCTAATGGCCCTAAGGAGGAAGGAGCTTATTTAAAGTATAGCATCTATTATACATTGTCATTTTGTACCTACCAAATCTCTGCTAATATGTGGAATACATTATTTATTTCTTTGTTAAGGACATGCAAATGTAAATAGTGACCAATATATGTATATATCCAAACAAGTTTTATTGAATTACACAGAATTCTGTCTACATATACCAACTTAGGTGTTTTACATCATGACTAAAAATGTTAAACTATCCAAAGGTCATTTTTTTAAACATTTAAGTACTTTCAACTGTCACTACACATGAAAGGAGAAAAAACAAAAAGCATGTCTAAACCATTGACCATTGCAAATGAGGTTACCTTTGACTACTTCTAATTCTAATTCCAGCAATTAAATAACAGTGGAATGTGTGAAACACATTTTGCTAAACATACTCACAATTCTTAATAACGACTGTAGCAACAGTCAAAAGTACTTGAATCTATAAAACTGAATTTTGAACAGTTTTAATATTTTAAATTTTGATGTAAAGCACCTCAGATGGAAGTTGGAAAAACAATATAAAAAATTATATAGGCAGAACATGTCCATGTTATTCAATAAAACTTATTTGGATGAATTTTTGGTGTCTAAATATTTTGTCACTTTAAACATTATCACAATGGATATTTTAAAATGTTAAAATCTGTTGGAAAAAAAATCAAAAATCAATTACATCTTTAGAAATTGTCTATATATATATATATATATATATATATATATATATATATATATATATATATGATATAAAATTGTTTATTTGGGCAAAAATCCCTCTTTTATACATGTTTCATTAAAGATGAATGCCAAGGTACTGTAATTGAGCATTTTAATTAATTTTTCTTGTGCTTGTACAAGTTTCCTTTCCTAGACATCAAGTGTGTAAAAAGTGTCCAAATGTTCTGTATATTCAAGTGTCTTCAGTTATTCTTTTGTACAAGTAAGTTAAAATACATGTATAATAGCCTCATCCACATGTAAAAAAAGAATAAAAATAATGGAAGCACTAAAAATAATAAAGAAAAAGTAAACACAGTAAAATCAACTATGAACATGGCCACAATGTACTGACCATGTTTGGAAAATAAAATATTCCTATAACTCTAGACACATACATATAAACCTATACATTCAGTTAAAAATAAAAAAAATAAAAATTGCGCTTGATAATGTCTAAAATATTTGGACTATTTTTACACACTTTATGTCTAGAAAACAAAACATTCATACTAACACAAGAAAAAATAAATAAATAAAAAGCTTAATTGCAGTACTTTGTCAATCATCTTTAATGAAACATACAAACATACATACATCCAGACACACATACATGTATACATATATATGTAAGGATACAGAAAGTGCTTATCTCCCTTTGGTGGAGATAATTCACCTGGGTCACATGATGGCCATTTAATGACGTCACTCCATACAGTGACAAAAGTGCCAGTCATTTTTCAGTTTGTTTTCAGCAGCCAAAGTGAAATGTTGCTTTCTTACTCCAGATACTCCATGGCCCAGACCAAGGCTAAATCTGCCTCTCCCACAGCTTACAAGTCCATGGTGGTGCTTCCCTTTGTGAATATATCTTTCCCAGATATAGAGTGAAACTCCAGCTTACAGTCCTCAACTTGCTGTTTCCCATTCAGGGAATATGTCCTTGCCTGAGATATAGATGAATCTGGCCCATTTGAATCTGGAGTTCTAAACATGGCTTCTCCAGAATCTCTATATTATATGTAAAACCCTTCCTTTTTGCTTCTCCTTACACTCTGCTTTGCTATGTAGATATATGTGATATATTAATCTCTATGTAGGACATGTGTATATATGTATGCATATAGGTTTGTGCATGTCTTAGTATTATAAAGGTCTCTCTGAGAACAAAGCATGTTTGTGATTCTTTTCCCTTTCAGACATTCTAGTGTTATTATATGATAATGCTCACATCAGGAGAAATACAAATGGGAAAATAAATCTTTCTTCCAAGTGCTACCATTGCACACACACAAACATATATTTATTTAATCACTTCTATTAAGGTTTTATAGGATTAAGAGAGTAATATCAGTTTAAGAAGGAGCTTCATATTCTATGCTTTATGTTTTTAAGGTAATCTTACTACTTATGACTGATTCTTTAAAAGAGTTATCATTTTTTACAAAAAAAAAATACATGAATTCAAATGGATGCAGATATATAATCATTCTATCCAATCAGAACTTGGCTTAGAAAAATCTTATTTTCCAACCAATCAGTTTACTGCAACAAGCTGGCTTTAAGACTTAATCTATTGCTATACAATTGATCCCAGTTATAAGTGTCAAGCCTATTCCTAGGAATGTTCCAATTAATGAACCTCTTAATTTCCACAAGCATGTTCTTTCCACCAATGTTTGTCCCTTGTGACCAACTCACTTTAATTCTTTCTTTTATCTTCAAAACAGTCATATCTGCATTTAGACAACTCCCAATATTTCTGCTTTACTCTGACCTACATGGGAACACTATCGCAAATATCAGTTGAGTTTTTGTTATAACACCCGAGACAAAACAGATGATTGTTCATAATATTTATAAATAGCAACAGTGAATTTATTGTTATTAAGCTTTTGTCAGCTTTTCCATCAATTACATTAATCTTAATCATCTCTTCAATAAAGTAATTAATGAAAGATCTTGATAATGACTGACAGAAAGTATTTTTGCAATGCATGAAAAATTATTTGTGTTCTAAAGACCAGCTGCTTAAATAATTTTTAGTAGGTTGCTTGCATGCAATGTCTATGCCAAAGAGTGTAATTATCTGAACAATTGTTACAAGAAGTAAAAATGAAAATCAAGAGGAATAAGTGGACTTCATTTGCCATGTTTCTCTTTAATCTTCTATAAACAAACTACAAATGAATTCACTGATGTTTAAAACAGAAATTATATGATAAAACTAGCAGCATGGCCCAGCGTTGCCCTTGCTTGATTCAAAAATCGTACGACTCATACAGCAATTGCTATCACTTGACTTGAAATATTTTTGCCTTTCCTTGCCTTTAAAGGAGTGCCCTTTGCCATGCTGATGTTGCTACATGCCTTACTTCTTGCCTATCACACACTGCAAATTTTTTCTAAGCTCAATACTAAACATTAAATCTGTTACGAAAAAAGAACTAAACAAAATGAACACAAAACGATCAGCTTTAAAAAAGGACTCGTAACTGGAAAAAACTGAATTTTAAAAAGAATGTTAACAACAAATACTCTTTCACACCTAACCCAGTTCTGTGGAATCAGAATCAATGTTGAGTTTAAGCAAGCAAATGAGCCAATTGGAGTAAAGTGCCATGCAGATTTAAATTTTTCCCACTTGTGACGACTGCAGCTATCAATTTATTTTGCATGCTAGCATGCTAGTTAACATTCATGTCAGTCAGCTGTTGGCTCTCATGCTGACCAATAGAATCCTCCTGCCTATTCGTGGCAGCCAGCTATTGGCTCTCACTCTGGCCAGTACAAAATGGCAACAAACTACATGAAAACTGCCGTAGAAGCATGAAAAAATCGATTATTTCCACTATCAATGGGAGTTGGGAAATGCAAAGTCAGTCTTGGCCTTCCCGCTAACTTGGGGCATATGCATGTAAATTTTGGTGCAAATCTGTCGAAAATTGCGGCTGTGCATTCGTTACACACACACATCCTGCCTTTTATAGATAGAGATAATAGTTGTTTGGTTGATTTTCTTTAGCAAAATATCAAAATCTAATGCCAAAATCTAAATATTTTGAACACAATTTTATAGCTTCAACTAAATATATTTTGAAAGCAATTGTATTCCCTCAACTACAGATAAACTGTATTATTGGTCATTTTACTATAAAAATGTATTGTTGTTAATTCTCCTAAAAAATGTATTGTTGGTCATTTTACTATAAATATGTATTGTTGGTCATTTTATTATAAATATATATTGTTGGTAATATTTTTAATATAAAGATATATTGCTGACATTTTTTACTATAAAAATGTATATTTGTACTTTCATAGTGTTTTATTTTTGTTTGAGGGTTCACTATTTGCTCATATCTGGGACCCTAACAGGGTCTACCATTCCAAGTCAGGGTGGACCTGGGAACAACAGCAAGTAAGAGGTGGTTCCATGCTCCTTAAAATCTCCAATCTCCCAATCAGTAGCCTTGCTGCCAGATGTAGCTTATTGTCATACCCATGACTAATAAAATAAGAGTGAGAAATCATTCAGTAGAACACTTAAGCATGTTGGGGTTCTTCTCTACTTTCTTCTTTTTTATGTGCTGTGTCCCTTTAGGATGTGGGCAATCATCGCTCTTCACAACTTGCCATCCTTCATAGCTCTAAATTAGATTTTCCTCCTAGTCCTTCTCTTGCAATCCATTTACACAAGCTAAGTACACAGATTATGTTGCCAAGACATGAAACAGAAAAATTATATCGAATCAATTGCTAGGAAAATTGGTTCACTCTGGCATGCTAGATAATTTTTCTCACCAGAATCTATCTTACACATTTATAAGTCTTTCATTCATCCATCCATTGAATATTACTGCCATATCTGGTCTGGTGTTTCTACTATATATTTAGAGATTATTGATAAAATCCAAAGAAGAATTTGCAATGTTATTGGTCCTGACCTGGCATGTTGGCTTCAATCATTCCTCACCACCATAAAGTAGCTTCCCTCTGCCTTTTCTATAAATATTTTCATGCTAATTGTTCTGATGAACTTTCCTCTATGGTACCTAGACTTTATGAATTTAAGCACAGTACTAGATTGGCAAAAAGGTCTCATCATTTTACAGTTAAAATGTTTAGATGTAACTGTAAGTTCTATGCTAACAGTTTCTTCTCTCACACTTTTCACTTGTAGAATTTATTTCTTGTAGAATTTATTTCTGGCTTCTTGCTTTCCAGTCAACTTTGATCTTCAAAAATTTAAAAGTAGTGTCAATTGTTATTGTCAGTCTTCTTAATTCCTGTTCATTTATTGTTCTCTCCTTAATAAGATTTTCTTTTTCTTATATTCTCTCACACTCAGTAACCCCTTGTATCTTAGTGGCTTTATTGCCTTCCTTGGAGTAAAATGATTACAGGAATAAACTTCCTATTGCTCCTCTTGTATTCAATATATCCTGTCAAATTCTTCAAATCCTATCTTCTCATTATGTTCCAGATATTCCAACTCTTTCTGATTTTAAGTATAAGTGTTTTTTTCCCCATATTTTGTTAAAACGTCATCATTGTTCACATACTCCATCCATTGTATTCTTAGTATCTTTCAATAGTACCACATCTGTAGCCTCATGTTTGCTCTTCATCTGTGAAGAAATTTTTCAGTATTCACTGTCCAGTTTTCATAATACACAAGGATTAATATTATATAGCAGTCCAGAACTCTTTTCTTGTCTGCCAACAACATAAGACCTCCCAGAATATGAATTCCCTCACATTGCTGACAGTGATGCCCAGAAATTAATAAAAGATGGAGATTTAAAAAAGAAAAAAAGTGCTTTTAACAGGTAGAGATTCTATAATCACATACCAAAGAATTCATCTCCCTTCTTGGCAAATTATCTAAAAACCATATCAATGAATCACAGATAAGTCATGCTTGAGTCAAAATAAGAACTGAGTTTTTTTTTACATTGTGTTTAAAGTACTCTGTGAAAATCCTAGTAGAAACAAGAAGAGAATTTCCATATCATTCCAAAAAAGCAAATTCGTTAAAAAATGATAGTAACTTTGGAACGATCATTTCATTTTCTCTTAGACAGTGGGCAGAGCTTCCTTATTAAAAGAACTGTGCTATACCACGCTCACATGGAAGGGGTGAGTAAATTCACGATTCTCTGGTTTTTGTCTATTGTTTGAAGGAATTGTTCTAGGCTTTTGTGCTTTTCCCACCACAACAAAGCAGCACCTCCCCATTACACCAATCAATCTCTGATACTTGAAGCATGACAAAATATTTTCTTTTTAATCATTTTACCCTAAGCAAGGTAATGAAGCCACTAAGACACAATGGGTTACTGAGTGTGAAAGAATATGAGAAAAAGAAAAACATTATTAAGTAGAAAGAACAATAGAAAAACAAGAATTAAGAAAACAAAAGATAAGGATTGATTTAAATTTAAATTTTGAAGGTCAAAGTTGATGAGAAGAGAGTTCCAGAAGGGAGAAATGCAAGTGAAGAAACTGTCAACATAGAACTTACACTTACATCTAGCAAATGTAAAATGATATGATCTAGCTGCTATTCTAGTGCTGTGCTTAATTTCTTAAAGTCAAGGTAAGTGCTGAAGGCCCTGCACAATTGTGACCTTAGCGCTCTAGGTGGAATGTGGCAAAAGTCCTTTCTAATCTGTGAATCCTTTGAATCCCACACAAATATGGGGCTAAGGACAAAATTTCTCCAGGCCCTTCAGCATTTATTTTTTGACATTTAAATAGTTGCATATCATTTCACTGGCTACACCAACTAAGATAACTTGAGAACTATTCGGTATTCAATTAGGCATTTTTTTTTATTACAAACTCAAAAAAAGCAAAATTCTTATTCTATATCAGAGCAAAAAAATGTGTTTTATATTTTGCTGCTGAATTTTTGTATTTTTTAGTGTTCAAACATTTGTATTTTATTTCTAACAGTGTGTGAACATTTAATAGATACCATAAAAAAATTTGAAATGAATTTGTAATAAATCAAATATTTTGATGCCTTAATTTTATTGAGATTTTCTAAAATTAAAGAGTGTTTGATTAACTTAAAGTTATTGTCCCAAAATTTATGCTTTTCATAATACTTTCTTATTTGTTATTTATTTTTTTTTTAATCAGTATCACTCCCAGTAAAGCAGTAAAGCCACTAAAACACAATGGCTTACATGGTGCAGAAGAATTAAGAAGAGAAACATTAATAATGAGCAGGAAGAGGAAAGCATAATCAGGAGGACAGTAGATACTAATTGGCATTACATTTCAATTTTTTCAGATTAAAGTTGGCTGGAAAGTATGAAGCCAGAAGGGAGTTGCACAAGTGAGAAGTGCAAGAAAAGAAACTGTTAGCATAGAATTTACAGTTACATCTAGCCAACTCAACTTTAACTTGATGAGATCTTGATACCAATCTAGTACTGCGCTTAAATTCAAAAAGTCTAGGTACCATAGCGAGGAACTCATCCGAATAATTACCATGAAAGTATTTATAGAAAAGACAGAGAGGCAATTTTATGGCAGTGGGAAAGTGACTAAAGCCAAACTGCCAGATCAGAACCAATAATATTGCTGATTCTTCTTTGGATTTTATCAAGGAGCTCAAGGTAAATAGCAAGAGTACCAGACCATATGTGACAGCAATATTCTAAGCATGGGTGAATAATAGATTCTGAGGAGGAAAATTGGCTCACATGATACAGTGAACAAAAATTTTTAGCAGCTTACCTATTTATAAATTAATAAGTATGAAAAGTTTACTAGGACTGGAGTAATTCATAGCTACTGAACAATTCATTGAGAAATCAATAGAATTCAACAATCCTGTGAATATCACCTTCATCGACAAAAGCTTCTGACAGTATGAAACTTCCCAACTTGTGGCAACTCTTAAACAAAACTGCAATTAACAAGAAGTACAATAACCTACTAAATGAAGCTTACACAAACTCAACAGTATATATCAAAACAGATCTGGAAACTACATGTTGTGTAGACTTCTTGAAGGGAGTTAAGCAGAGAGACATCCTATCATCATTTTCAGTATCATTATAGCTGTGCTTATCTACCAAACTGAAAAAGAATGCTCCTCCAGCTATCAAATAGGAAGTCAGATCCTATGCAGATGATCTGGCCATCATGAGTTACTCTAGAACTGATCTGCAAAACTTTCTGAATGTACTGGCCAAACATGCACTTGAGGTTGGCTTAAACATCAACATATCAAAAACAAATTGCATGACAATTCCAATCTTCACCTCACAATCTACAACCAGCAAATCATTCAAGTTATGAAGTTTGTATATCTTGGTCACAAGCTTTTGTCAAACAATAATGGAATGGTTGCAGTGCAACATTGTATCTGTTTTGGGTTGTGCAGCTTTCCACAGGAACAAAGAAATGCTAACATCAAAATGAGTTTCTAATCATTTGAAGGCACTTACATCCTTCCAGTTGTGTTATATGGTCTTGGTTATGTTAACTGGATAACAATGTCATTTCAAAAGCTCACTAGATTCCAGAACCCCATCATGTGACTTATGACAAACAAATGCCTCAGCGACCATATCTCCATCAATAACCTATGCAACATTACCAAGCTTAAGCCAATCATGTTATCAAGTACTTAAACTGTATAGACATATCAAAAGATCAATTCATTGAATGAGTAAGTTATGCCTAGAAGGAAAGTTGGCTGGTAAATGCTGACTTGATAATGTCCACTTATGGATTGAATTTGGCCTTTACTCATTAAACTCTATTGCTGGTGATTGAACATTGTGGAAAAGAATATCTCATGTTGATGCACAGTCTGCAATAGTTGGAGTAAGTGACTGATAATAATAATAAAAATTTTATTGAAATTAGATAATTAGTAGATTTTTAGAAAATTTTTAAAATTTAGAGTTTTTTGCCTAAATATTCTCTCCTGTGCCAATTATTAAAATTAGACAAGATGAGATTTCTGCAAGATTTATTCTGCTGTCAACATTTCACTAAAAGCATCATCTGAATGACTTAAAAAATCCAAGGAAATCCTTTCTCACCATAACTTTTATTTTCCTAAATCAAATCATATTTCATTTTGTTTTATGAACAAATTTCGTTGATTTGTTCATATATTTATTCTTAAATTTCTAAGTAGCAAGGGTGCCATAGGATGCACAGTGGAATAATGGATAGCAACTCAGATTGAGGAATTGGGGAGCTGAGTTCGAATTCCAGTCAACTCTGTTACATTCACTTATGTGCTAATATCCTTGGAAAAGGTATGAATCCTCTTCTTCTCCCCCCAGCTATGGATAAATAGCAGGACAGACCGGGTTCTATAGCCTTGGATGGTGTTATAGACAAGCGTATGGTTGCAAGAAAGAAATACGACAACAGTAGAAATAGATTTACGAGATTTATTTCAACAGGAACGTGAGGGTTTGGGACAGCTACCTTGGTGTGGTAAAGTTCATAAGCTGGCTTTCGGATCTAGGTTGATCTCTCATAGTGGTTCACACATGTTGACAGTGGTTGATGCTCCCCTGCTTTCAGCTGCTGAACGCTCGGCCTGACCGTAACAGGTCTCCTTTGTGGCCACCTGTTGACTGCCCTTTGAACTTCCGTGTGACCCCTTTTATAGTGTTTTTTATGGCTTAACAGGCTCGAAAAACGAAGCGAGTATAATTAGGAGGGAAGCATTTTTATTGGACGAAAAATAGAGCACTTTAAATATTATTTTATTTTTCGACCGGAACACGTGTGTCGGGAACATTTGTGAAGAAAGATAATGGTCATTTTGTGATGGGGCTTTGTCCCGTTTACATCCGGTTCTCGCTCTTGAGTATTTGCCTGTAAATAAGCCGAGATATGTTTTATTTTATAACAATGGCAAATGGTCTACTGCAGAAAGGAATGGCAACCTACTGGGGGAAAAAATCTGCCTCATCAGTCATGTATCGAAAGATACATAATCGCCTAAGCATGTATCATGCATGGCACATAACTGACTGAAGAGTGCCATAGTAACAATTTTTTTTTAGACTTTGTAGTTGTTCTGATGATGCTCTTACATAGTGAAACATTGACAACAAAATAAACAATGTTAAACATCCAAATGGTTTTCACAGATTCATGCATATTTGGATATTTCATATCAGTCATTTTATCACTGTTTATATACAGTACGACAATTCTTCAACCACAAATATCTCCGGTTCTATATACAGAACACAATTTTTAAAACACAATTTCAAAATCTTTTTTTTTTTTTTGTATTAATATGAAAATTAAACTTTCTCAAAATTTTGGGCGTTTTATCGTCACACTTGCATGGGGACACATTTTTGCCATCAGACATCAAAATTTAACATTTATGAATGTTAAATTTTAGTATATTTTAGAAGCTAGAGATTGTAATTTACCCTATTTTACTCCTATGTCACTACAACATTTATTTTTGCTGTGTGACAGGTCAAGTAGCATCTGCTGAAATCCGAACTGATGGACGATTTTTGATCCGGTTTTACATTTATACATTTTTTAAATGATCCGAAAATATATATTAATTAAAATAAAGATGTCAGTGTCCTTCTGCAAGAAATATTTTTTTAATGAAATAGGGAAGAAAATTATTTATGCAAAAAAAATCATGCAAAACAACCACTGAACTGTTATGCCATTTTTGAGAGAGAAACATTGCATATATATTTGATGGATATATATATATATATATTGATGGATTTGTTTTCTACAATTTATAAACCCTTCACAAGTAAAATTCAAGGTATTCCAAAAATATTTTTAGATTGTAAGAATTTGTTTTTTATTTGAGAGAATAAAGATTTAGTAATACAAGTTTTACTAATTAACCCATGATGGGGGGAAGAGGTGGATTCATACCTTACCCCAATGTTATTTGCACGTAAATCAATATAACAAACTCAACTGAAATTGGAACTTGGTTCTCTCATTAACAATACCAAGCCATTGTCCATTACATCATCTGCACATTCAAGCATAGAGCAGTTGGTATTTCCAAGAGGTCACCGATCTATTTACTGACCAGGCTCAACATTGCTTAACTTCGGTGATTGTATGGGGGAGGGGAATCAGTATTTCAACGTGATGTGCCGTAAGCTAAGCAGGCACTAACAAGAACAACAACAAAAGAGATTTTAAGATAGGGAGAATCGAGACATTGTTTTCATGTTTCTTCAGAGAAACTGCTGAAATCTACTTGGGGTGTAGATTCCTGCTAAAAATCCTTGTAAATGTAAAAGAGAAAATAAGTTCCAGTTTAGACTTTACAAACTTTCTTTGTGCGAACTGAAAAGCCTCCAAGATTTGCATTATAACGAGAAATGAAATAATCTGCTACCTGAATCATCATTGAAGATCTATTTTTTTTTTTTCCTCCTATCAATATTCATTTTTTTTTTATAAACAAATAAATCTCTTTTTTTTTATCTAACGCGCAAGCATACAATTTGTGTCGGGGCGAATCAGTCATTTTGCGCTGTTGAAAACTTTCAGTTTCATAATTTTTATTTAATTTTCCTATGCATTATAATTTCAGGCCATATTTTTTATGCAGAGTCAATCAATATCATTATTTTGGCCTACTCGAAATAGGCCATAACAATGGATGGAACATCATACAAATCAAAACAAAAACATAAAGAAAGAAAAAAATAGAGTTGTTTAGTTTGTACATACAATCACCGAGACCAGAAATAATCTTTTTTTTTTTTTTTTTCATATTACAATATACATTAATTAAGCACTCCAAACCAAATCACGAATGTAAAAAAATTCGAAAAGTTAATTTAATATGGGGTCCAGTTTTGTTTGGTATGTTTGTATCCCGGCAGAAGCAAAAAAAAAAAAACAAAAAACAAAACAAATATACGTGATTTTTTTTTTTTTTTAATTCTTAATCTGGAGTGATTTAATCAATCAATCAATACTCTATGTGGGGGAAAAGCACTCCAATTTACGAATTTTTTTACGTATTATTAAGAAATCACGTGGTAATGGGCATCTTTTGTTTTGGTTTCCGTATGGGTTTCAGTTGTTAACTTAAAATTACATAGTAAAACTGGAGGGACCCAAAATTAACTTTTATAAAATTTAATTTAAAGAAAAAATGCCATTCGTGATCTGGAGGGTTTATGAAAAAAGAAATTCGAATAAAAGAGAGAATTAAAAAAAATAAGTCAAATAGTGGGGAGGAATAAAAAATTTAACAAAAATCCCATCAAATAATTAAATTTTAAAAAACTAAAATGCACTCATATTCACCTATCGTATGTTTTGATAACGTTTTCAGCCGCTGCCTTCACGGAATCCAAATCAGAAAGATCCAAAATTACTATGGACACATCTTGGTTCCCTGTTGCACTTTTTATTTCTTCGGCCGCTATTTCAGCTTTCTCTTTGTTCCTACAAGCGAGAATAACACGCGCTCCCCGGGCGGCTAGATCTAACGCCGTAGCTTTTCCCAGGCCACAGTTGGCACCAGTAATTAAAACAATCTTGCCTGTTAATTTTATATCTTTCTTATAATCCAAAGGTTTTCCATCTTCCCAAGCACGCTTGGCAATTTTATAAAATCCGTAAGTAAATACAGCCAATATCAAAGTTATGAACACTGTTCCGAAAACCATATTTTCAATTTTTTCTCTCTTACTTTGAGCAGATGACTAATAAAAGCGAGCCAACTCAGCAGCAATTGTACGATTTTTTTTTTGCCAACTTTATATACTAGTGACCGCTTTTAACTAGTAGTATTGTCGCTCCTGATACGCAATATTAAGTACACAAACACAATTATTGACAAACACTCATCCTTACGACCAATGAAAATACTTGAAAACTTTTTTTTTTTCCTTTTTACATCTGCGACTGGCTTTCCTTGTGAAGTAGTAAGTTAAGCGCAAAAAATAGTTATTTTTAGCATTCTGTACGCTGAAATGAAATGTATTGTTTTTGTTTCATCATCATCATCATCATTATTATTATTATTATTATTATTATTATTATTATTATTATTCAGTTTCAAAATTTTATTTGATTTCGTCTGCTACTGAAGAAGAAACTAAAATAAAATTAAAAAAAAAAAAAGAAAAGCTAAAGAGGGGATGGGATTCGTTCCTTTATCCAAAATTGGAATGTTTTTTTAATTTTTCGTATTATGATATTTATTACAATGAAATGAAAAATCATCCACAGCAGTATCGGGGCAACTTGAAGGGGCGAGACGTCTGCACCCCGCCTTTTTTTGCTGAAACTGAGAAGACTATATTTGTATTCTTGGTACAAGGAAAATTGAAAATCATTACACAATTTTCATAATAAATCATTTTTCGTTACTTTTTAGTTTTCAGTTTTTAAAAAAATAATTAAAGTTTTTTTTATGAGAAAAAATAGTTTTGGTGTCATTCCAGAAAATAAGTGCAAGCGAAAAAAAAAAGTAATGAAAAAAAATGTACGTTTAAAATAAAAAGAATCAAAATAAATAAAAAAAATGTTTACTGTTAATGTTAAGAAGATACATCTAAAAAAAACAAATGCTCACTATATGAGCGCGGATCAACTCATTAAAAAAAAAAAAGGAAAAAAAATAGAACCCGGAATCTAAAACGTAACATGCGGTTTAGAGCGCCCACTTAATATAAACATTGGTGCTAAAAATGATTTAGCCCCGATCTTTTTAATTTTTTGGCGTCCTGTTTGTTGGATGTTATTTAATTTTATTTTTACGTCTCTGTTTCTTTTTTCTCTCTCTCTCGGCCTTGCGGTCGGGTTCAAAGCGTCGTATCTAGGGCCGGATTTAAGCCTTTGCGGGAAATTTGTCCCGGCTTTCCTACATGAAAGGGTCGAGGTTAAAAAATTGCGAAAAAAAATCGAATAAAAAAACAGCAAGATTAGAGCGGACAAACTCTCTCTCTTTTAGGTGGACGAATAAAGAAAGACTCAAAACTCCTGCTCGGTGTGTAAAAATAAAACAAGAAGATGTTTATTTACACGTAAAAAAAAAAAAAAGACAAAGGGATAAAAACAATTAGGAGAGTAAGAGAGAGAAAAGGAAGAGAAAATGTTCATAAAAGAAAAAAGGCCTGCTCAAAACAAAATATTTCACTGAGCGCCTAAAAGTTCTTTAAGCGAGTAGAATTTTGTTATGGGTTAGGAACACTCATAGTTTTCTTCAAAGTTCTTGCAGAGTAGGAAAATATCAGTAGGTAGGAGTTTTGTTTTGCAGTTGAGCGAGTTCGTAGGTCGACGACAGAAGTCTTGTAGGAGGCAGCTTTCAACTGGAGTTTAATAGTGGGCCGACGTTCGACAGTCCTTTAGTAGGTAGTTCTTCTTTGTTGAAACTGGTTCTGAAGTTGACTGGTATTCTCTTTCGTCGACCTCACAGACGGTGGTCGAATTTTGACTGCTAAATAAGCGAAGATTCTCCAAATTTATGGAGATTTGGGAGGCTCAGAAGAATCGGTGACTTTTCCCTCCAAAATTGTAATACAAATTTACTGACCCCTCCAGAAAACACATTATTATCTCTTGATAAGAATGAAGGCTTTGGGAGTCAGTTTTGCAAGTAATGAAAAAGGTTGGAGAGTGAACAAGCTGTGAGGTTTCCCCCAGACTTTATGGCACCATGGAAAGAATAATGATGGTAGGATTCCTTTTTATATTTTCCAGCTCTCTCGTTAGTCAGAAATTATATTCTAATCTCTGATAAGAATCAAGGCTCTGGGAGCCGGTTTTGAAAGTAAGAAATAAGGTTGGAGTGAGGATTGGAGAATAGGCTAGAATGTCAAGTTGTAAAATATTGTATTCGTGGTTCTCAAATTAATTTCCAATATCTTAAGAGCGGGGCTTCTTCATTACGTATGTTCGCCCCCACCCCGTGTCTATAAAAAAAAAAAGATATATTTTTAGTTAGATTATGCATTTTTGGTGTAAAACATGAAACACTTCAAGTAAATTTTTGATGATTTTGGAAAGCATCGAATTTATTTCATAAACTAAACAATTCCATGATATTTTTTATCCGAACTTTGCATCCTACAGAACTAGAAAGGGACCCCAAAACTAAATAGTTTCAAATTAGTTTAAAGGAGAAAATAAACAAATCACCTTTGTCCTTATATCTTTATTTTTTTTAGCTTAATCAGGGGCACAAGTCTAAAGGGCCCTTGGGGCCCCATCTAGTCTTGGGATCATATTAGCCCAATATCTAAATTTGGCACTGGTGGTATCTATTTTCAATTTAGATGGGAGAAGGTGCCTGATCACGGGATTCTAACCCTGCAACAGCACCTCCTTCATTGCGTCAAAGAGGGTTGGCCAGTAGAATATCGACGCCAGTGCAACTGCGGTTGCGGAGACTGAGTAATCTGGGGCTTTAGCCCAGGTACACGCGCTTAGGCTCCCCACTTCAAACCGGCTACATCCTGACATCATAGAAGGGAGTAAATATTAGAGGGAGGTCAGGTAAATCGTTTCTCGGTCTTCGAGTCGGGATCAAAGCGTCGTATCTTTCTCGTTTTGAATGGGAGAAGGTATAGAAATAAAATCCTATATATATTTTCAACCAATAAAATCCAATCAGAAAGTTGTTTGATAAACAATCAATCCAAATGCAAATACCGCCAAAATACTTGCGGACATCGTGGTAAACCTACCCACGTTTTGGACCATTTAGAAAATAAGAATAATAACTCCCTTCACCACTCCAATAAATTCAAGAAAAAGATTTTCGCGAGCCAATTAAAACCTTGTATTCAAAAAGTTAACCACCGCTATGTGAAATTAAATTTTGAATCCCTTTACGGATATAAAAATAGAAGCATACTTTTTCTCAGGGTTTAAAAAAATTTCGGAGGCCAATTTGATCTACCCGTGGGTACACGACCCCCCCCCAACCGACACGCACACAATGGAAGAGAGACAGCCAGCAGCCACCGACTAAGGCCTTGTCCACGTACACAATAGGTGGGAATAACAGCATCCGCCAACTAAGCCTTTGTCTACGAACTCACAATCACATTAGGCTGACTGTCATAAAGTCCGTTCACACATTCCCATCGTAATAAGAAAACTCAATTACTTTATAAAACAAACTTCACTGCAAGGAAATTGAATATTTTATTGCTATTGTATATCTCTGAAAAGAATATATAAATGTTAATTCAACTGAAGTTCTGCTTCTATTTTTACTTAAAAAAATAACCTTTTGTTATATTTCATCTGTGTTGTGTTGTTAAATGTTTGGAATCCCGACACTCAGATAGCAGCACCAACATTGAATAAAGAGAGGAGGTTTCGGTGTAATATCAACGTCAGCGTGACAATGGTCGCGGGGACTGGGTAATTTTTGTCCATAACTCACAAAAATATGCATACGTACGAGGCACCCCACATTAAAAAAAAGACCTTGTGTCACACCCTGCTTTAGTAGGGAGATCAGTTAAATAAACTCTGTTTATATTGGTGTGTGGGGGGAAGTATTTTACAAATTAATTAACATCTAGCTCTAATAGTTGGTTGCTTGATTCGTTTTTACGGCTTATCAACCTTTTACAGGTTAATTAAAACCAGAAAATATTTTTAGAATTTTGTTTTAGATAATAATAGTAATACAAGTCTTACTAATTAACCCATAGATGGGGAGTGAAGAGGTGGATCCATACCATTCATATCGGTATTTGCATGTAAGTGAATATAACGAGCCCAACTGAAATTGGTACTCAGCTCTCCGATTAACAATACCGAACCATTATTCATTATTACACCACCCGCTCGTCCAAGCTTACAGAAGCTGATATTCCCCAGAGGTCACCCATCTAGGTACTGGCCATGCTCGATGTTGCTTAACTTCGGTAAGCGTACGGGAACCGGTGTTTCAACATGATGTGGCCGTAAACAGTTTTAATAGTACGAGCACTCGTGGTTTGTATTAAAATAAATTGTAGAATTTGAATAACGCATGTCAACCGACAGTCGCCATTATCATTTGTAAAGCTAATGACTTAGCAGTTAGCACATGAAAAGCAATAAGAGAAGAGATTCGAAAGTGACAGTAAAAACTAAGGTTTAAGAGCAGATTTAAGGCTGCTCCCTCAAATCATTTCGCACCCACCACTCCATGAAATAAATGATGTGAACTAATTTTAGTGTGCTAATTCTTCATAGAAGTTCTGCCAGGATTCATTATTGGCGGCTATAATCTTAACAACATGAGATATACAAATGATACAGTGTTGATAGCAGACACAGAAAGGAAACTACAAAAGCTCCTACAGAAGGAAAGCTAGAAGAAAAGACTAAATATGAACTACAAGAACACAGAAGGCACGATTGTCAGCAAAAGGATGAGTCCAAAAAAACAACATGATGAGCTTGATGGTAAAACATGGTTTAGGAGAAATAACAAAAAGACAAACCTCATTAAGAGCTACAAGGAACAGGAAGATGTGGAGGGCCATGATCGACTACGTTCTGAAGGGACACGGCACATAGAAGAAGAAGAAGAAGAAGAAGACTTACAATAAGTCATACATCTAACACATTTTCACCGCTTGATACTATTTCACTTTCTATCGTACATATTGGTAAAAAAAAAAAAATTAAATCCTTAAAAAATGAGAAAAAACAAAGAAATTGTTTGTTTTATTATGACTTTTCCAATCTGAGAACCGGTCGAACTGTTACTCCAAAGTGAGTATGAGAATTCACATTTTTACTTGCGGTCGCCTGGCTTAAAGGCCTTCCAGCTCCAAATACTCTGTAGATGGGCTCGTTCGAGGGTAACTTTTCTCATAATTTAATCCCCTGAATATTTGAATAAATTTTTAAAGGCACCGCTATTCAGATAACTTTCGTCCTGGGCATGACGATAAACTACATCCGGCAGCAAGTCCTTCAATCGGGAAATTGGAGGTTTTGAGGAGCGTGGAACCACCTCTTAACTGCAGTTGTCCCCAGGTCCACCATGACCCAGGATGATAGCACCTGTTAGGGTCCCAGTTATGGGCAATTAGTGAAACACCAAACAAAAATCAACAGTACATTTTTATAATAAAATGACCAACAATACATTTCTATAGCAAAATGACAACACTAAAAAAATATAAAAATACATTTTTATAGTAAAACTTTCAACAATACGTTTTATGAGCTAAAAAACATAACTTTACCCTGAAAAGTATAAAATTATGTACAAAATATTTAAATTTCGGCATTAAATAACCCATAGAGGTGTTGATATGCCGCTAAACAAAATCAACCGACCAGCTATTCAGATAACTTAAAACGATTACTTGGTTACTTAGTTTAGTGCATCATTTTACTTACAATTATTACCACGTTACACAAACAGTAATCAGTGCATTATTTAAACAAATCGGCCGTAAATAATCAACAGCGCCTTATCTGTCCCTTATATTATTTCCAACAAAGACAGGGAAGAGACTAGAGGCAATAGAAATGTAGTTCTATAGAGGTATGCCGAGAATACCATGGACTGAATATGTAAACAACGACGAAGCTTTAAAGAAAATGGAAACAAAAAAAGGTCACATACGTAGCATCAGAAAGAGAGTTGAAGTTTATAGAACGCATAATGAGGAAAGAAGGCTTAGTAAAGTTGACACTCACAGGACATTCAAGGTAAGAGGGACAGAGGATAGCATCGGATAAACTACCTAACAAGCTTGTGTAAATGGTTGACATAACAGGGAGATAGCAAGGACAAACTTTACTAAGGGCTATAAAAATAGGAAGTCGTGGTGACCCATGATCGGTCGCGTTCTGAATGAACACGGCACATAAACTCTTGTACAAATTAATTGAAACAACTTTAGTTTTCTTTCTTTCACCATACGCTTCAGTTTTAGACTCATTCTGAGTGACTGGGTGTAGTCGATTTCTATTTTTTCCTCAGATTTGGTCATTTGCAGCGGTGTGCAGTAATATAAATCTATTTTCGGGGTGTATGATGAAATTTGTTGAAAAATATTGCGTCATCTGATTGTATCAGATTTTTATCACGCCCAGACACTATTGTCTCGACTTTCGATTAGTTGTCCTACGGCCATTGTTTGCGATGGACGTTACTCCAAGGAAGCATACGAAATTGTAACGCTGCGCGATCACACTGGCAAGCCTTACCAGTGAGCAAATCAAAGTACTATAGACTAGCCCAGAAACTCTCCTGATTTAAAAATCCAATCGAGAATCTGTTGTCAATCTGCAAGGAACGACTTCGTGGAATGGACATACGAAGTACTAATGTGTGCCCTGGGTCATGTTTCATTGGAAAATACGGAAAAAAGTAAATAATAACGGAAATATTCGTTTTGTTTCAAATTAATTTGCCCAAGGGTGTAGAAGAAGTAGAAGACAGTTTCTACATTTAAGTAGCGAAGTAATCATTCTATGTAAAGCGGTTCATTGAAATAAGTGCTGTGAAATTGTGATATTTTTAAATCATCTGTCTGTGTGTCTTCGTGATTGCTAATTATATTGTCTTCTAAAGAAATGAGAGATTTAAATTTAAAAAATATCATGAGATCATATAATAATGAACAATGACTTATGTTTCTTTGTTTTGCTGTCTGTAGTGTAACAACTTCGGCTACGCTCGGCTAAAAAAGCTGCAAAAATAATGGTAACTGAAACAAAGTAGTTCGGTAGTCGTCGATTCGCTGACGACATGATGATTAAATTTCAAATAACAATTGTTTGACATTTAAAATACTACATTTATTAGAAAATATATTCAGGTCAAATAAGGTCTCATAAAATGACTTCAAAGTCAAACGGACACATATTTCGGCTTATTCTCTTTCCCTGTTCTGTAAGTTAAGTAGTGTACTGTTATCCAATTGTTGACAGACAGAAATGAAAATTAGCCCTCGCAATACAGATGTTAACTTCAATTGAATTCAAATTGTGTGTGCATGTATGTATATTTTAATTCAATGAGCCACTTAAAATATTTCTATAGAATGTTTTAAAAAAGCTTAAAAATAATTCTATTTATTACCAAATAATTTGCGAAAAGTTCAATAAAATCTCATATAATTTTTTGATGTTTTTAGAGCTTTGATGTTTTCGCCAACTTTGATTTTATTGCTCAGCCCAGGGTAAGGGTTGTCTAGACTGAGAAGGAAGGGGAATGTATTATTCCAACGTCTTATTTCAAACTCAGTCAAATTGTGTGTATGTGCGTGTGCGTGTACTCGTGTATACATTGAATGGTACAATCATGTGTATGTCACCCATGCACAACACAGACATTCGCATATACATTTACAATACATGCAGACAGTGTATGACGGATGAAAAAATCAGCTCTTTTTTTAGAATATAGCTTCCGCAAACTTTTGAGTAGAACAACGTACCATATTTTAAATCATCTGTCTGTGTGTCTTTTTCGCTGGTAGGCAATTATTATCTTTTTTTTTCTAAGGAGAAAGAGATAGATAGATAGATAGATAGATAGATAGATAGATAGATAGAGAGAGAGAGAGAGATTTAAATAAATAAAAAAATCACGTGATTATTTAATTGCGAACAATGTGACTTGTTTTCTTCATGTTTCTTTATTTCTCTGTCTGAAACAACTTTTGTCGCGCTAAAGCAAAAATAACATGAAAATTAATAAGCGAATCACGCCTTGATTAGAAAGTACAATCTAGAACTAAGTAGCCAAGTGACACAGCTATTAAGACAGCTGAAACTGCACCGTAAGAATTAACTTACAAATGCTAAGTTAGGTAAAATCACACAGATACTTAACTACACCTCGCTACGGGTGTCGGATTAGGGAGTTTGACACATGATCAGTTTAACATAAATTAATCAGTTCGAACCAGTGCCATAAGTGCGTCAAAATATTGCATTCTCTCCCTTTTGTGCAATGGTAGATGTACTGCCGTAGAGTAGGAATCCTCAGGATTGTGTTTTCCCGTATCCTGCTTAAAGCAATAAAGTATTGCTTCCTTTACTTTTGATAAAAAGGCGACTGAGGAGAGCAGTAGATACTGCGCTAATTCCAGACTAATTTGTTGGATAACAAAACACAGAGTCTAGACAACGTGTACTGTCTAATCTGAGTCAGCAATGTCGTTAAAGACGTAAATCATCCTATCATTTTTTTATTATTATTTACGGGTACTATGCTAATTTTTAAAAAAAATGGTTATGGATGCGTCTAGATTCATGAATAATATGCAAAATGAATTTGGTTTTATGGTGTGGGATTACTCCCACTTGGTTTGCCAAGACGCCGTTAGGTATTGTTATTAAACAACTGTAGAAACTGGACACTTCTTTTTTCCTTTCATAGTGTCAAAAATAATTATAATAAATTATGACATTTATAATTATCATTAATTCACTCTTTCTAAACCAATGAGAATCGACCCAACTTTTTTCCTCTACACACACAAATACGTGACATTCTCACTATCAGACAGGCAGTTAGCACGGACAGGTCACCAACACGTGCGGAAAACCCCAGACACTTTTATTTTCCAGCTAAATTACCTAGACACTCATTACACACACACACACACACACACACACACACACACACACACACGTGTATATATATATAAAACTTACGAGAAAGATTATATACAATATGCTCATTCTTTATCTTATTATTATGTCGGATTCTGACACATATTTGATGTACATTTGACTCCAAACTGAAATTTTACTCAGTATTACTGTCTCTTGTTTCTTCAACACCACGCAACCAGATAATAAATAATACTATTTTTTGTTTCCACGTCATGCTTTTTCTCATTTTTTTAATTTAGTCAGAGTTATAACTCCTCAACGACAGTTACACCAAAGCTTATTTCATATACATATCTAAAGACAATCTATAACTCGACTAAATTATTATGATTATTATCATTATAATTCGATTTCTGCTATTGTTACGGCTACATTTAATGATTTGTTTTCCTAAATCTCATAACATCACTAGCATTACATGGACAAAGTACTTCTTAGTGTGAGGGCTACAATTATTATTATTATTATGAATACTTTTCAACTATACATTTTGTTTCAAACGTTTCGATGTACGAGTTGCATAGTGGATAGCAACTCGGAATGAGTAAATCGGAGAGTTCGAAATCCAATTGTTTTCATTATATTCGCTTAGGCGTGAATACTTTTGGGAAAGTTATGAATCCATCTAATAAAATTAATTCCTCTGAATAAAATATCCGTAGAAATTCTGTTGCATCGTTAAATATTTGAGCTTAACAATTTTAACAAAATATTGCAATAACAATCATAAATATAAATGTTGGTCCTTATTTTAAGAATTGAAGGCGTAAAAATGAAAAGATTTGAAATTGAGAACTTTTTCATTTCACTGAAACAAACGTTAAACACTTCTATCTTCCATTCTTTCTTTAATTTTCTCACTGAAACCAAGTAGTCAGTTCCATGTTTTCACGTGTTCAAAATGGAATAGTCCATTATTTATGAGGTATTGACAGGGCGTAACGGTCATGCGAACTAATAACAAGGACAAACAAAATTATAATATAGATTCTATAAAATATAAATATATAGAAACTGCAATTACAACAAAGTGTGGGATCAGTTTATATATTGATTGATCCCCCACTTATAATTTCTTGTTTGTTTATCAAATTCTGATTAGGTATGAATCCACCGCCTCTTCCCACGCCAGCTATGGTTTGATTAGTAAGATTTGTACTACTAAATCATTATCTTCCCCCCGCCAAAAAAAAAAAAAAAAAAAAAATTTTAACAGTTTAAAAAATTTTTATGGCTTTAAATAACCTGCAATATGTTGATAAGCCGTAAAAATGAATCAATCAACGGAAATAGAGAAACAATGACAAGAGAGTTAAAATAACTAATTGTTGCGTTTTTCATCATTAGGCTACAGACTTACAAAGTATTTCATTGATTTTCTTGCAATATGACTACATTTTTGCAATGACTTCTAACCAGTTCTACATTTTGACACAATTTAACAAACGTGTTTAGTCAAAAAGAAGCTATGTGAACTTTAAGCCATAAAGCTCCATTGTTTGTGATTATTAAAAAAAAAAAATGCGTTAAAATTTAAGGTCATTTCTTAACGCATTTTTTTAAAATAATTCGTCACTTTCCTTCTGTTTCTAACAGAAGGAAAGTGTACGAATTATTTAAACAATACCATATAAACCGCTAATTCGAAAAAGAACTTTATTTATCACTAAATATGTAAACATTCATGTCAAATGATCGATACAATATTTTTCAAATCATAATAATTATTTACTTGTTTCTCTCTAAGAGGGCAACATTTACACATGGTCTTTTCAATATTGCATATTGCATGTGTTCTGAAACTAGTTCCATAGGGTTTCGCTGCAGGTATCAGGACAGCTTTTAGTGTAGTGGGAAGGCACTATCTATGGGACAGATCCCAGGAATAAGTTTTCTACATGCTAAATGTTTTGGGGTCATGAATGAAAACTGAAAAATTACTGTCATGTATATGAGGATTAATTACATATATATAATTATATATACAAATATAATTTTAAAAATCAAAATGTCGCACGGCCTGAGAAGTCTTCAACGGTGTCAACTTCTGAGATTATTAAAAAGGTGTATGGTCTAATTTTGGCCGTTCGACGAACCTCGGTCAAAAGAATTGCTATGGCAATATCCAAGGAATTTGTTAAGTTTATAATTAATGTGCAGTTCTATATAATGTACTACACGCACTTGACTTTGCCAGATTCGTTAGGTGGAGCCGTTAAACAATTATAAAAACGGGACACTCCTTGTTTCCTTCTCTCTTTTTCGTTCTTTCTTTCCAGCATGTTATAATGACAGCACCAGCCAAGGACTTGTTCCCAGCTTGGGGATATCTTTCCTCTGGGTGATTGAACTCTTTCACACACATATACACTAGTGGCGAAGGGTGATTTGGATCCAGGGTATGCAGTCGCAAATCTTTTGTCATATACGACTTACCATAATATTTCCTCACTTACTGTTTGTCTGTTAACAATTCTACAAACTACTTCAACAGCTGCGTAAGTAAATGGGACCCTCTCTTAGCAAAAAAGTTGTTTTCACTACTTTATAAGAACAAAAGTGACTAATTTTTGTTTAAGCTTGTTCACAATTCATCAAATTAATTTCTGTTTTAACGAGACGTGGACATTTTTATTTTAGTTTTTAAAAAATGTTGAAATAAATTTATTATCGCTTAACGACATGTGTCAGAAAATGGCGTTGATTGACGACTGGAAATATGAAAATTCGAACTTTTGACGTAATTAAAATTCAAAGTCTTAAAGTCAAAATTACGAATTCGTATATATATATATATATATAGATAGATAGATAGATAGATAGATAGATAGATAGATAGATAGATAGATAAGATAAAACACCAGGAGTGTTGGAACAAAATGGCTATTTTTGTAGTGATGTTATAACATGTTTATTTTGAATAAATTATATATATATATATATATGTGTGTGTGTGTAGAGAGAGAGAGAGAGAGAGAGGGGCGGAGAGAGAAAGAGAGAGAGAGAGATCATGTAGAGTTGACATTAGGTATAATAGTTACTGTCAATAACTATGTGTTGGCAATGTTATATAATAAGCGTTTGGTTGCGAGAGAAAGGAATAACTGTCGAACAATCACGTGGTCAAGATAAACACTCAGTTGTGGAGCAAGCTGAGTGAATACTAATTCAACATTTATTTATGGTGCAATGGAGCATCTCGTTATGCTAAAGTGGGATAGTCCATTGCTTGGGCTGTGATTGGCTGCTGGTACCTGAGTGGAAGTATTTCTATATAAATACCAGCTTGATTTCTCAGTTAGTTTGCAGGGTTTGTATTAAGTTACAACCTGCTTTATTTTTGTCTGCCAGCTGGACGCTAGCTGGGGCTCTTACGCCGGTAAGTGTTGTTTATTGTATTGTTATTCTACATCTCCTTTCCCCTCATCGAGTGTGGGTAGTGGCCTTTGGGGAGGGATTTGTTCCTTTAAACCTGGCTGGTTGTGTGGAAGTAGTCTGGACAATGCCCGAGGGTTTTTTGTCCGTGTTATTGTAGATGGCTGAGCAGTGTTTGATGTTATTCCAGCGTCGAATGTTTGTGGCACTGGTGTAGGGGTCTCAGGTAATGCACTAGGTCTTGAACTGGAATTGTTGGTGTATCCAGTTTCCTGAGAAATCGGCGATTTCGTAAGGTAATTCTACCTGATCTGTCAACTCTGATACGGTATTGGTGGTTGGGGGGGTTCAATGACCTGACCTGTTGTGTCCCATCGACGGGTTGTTGGTCTTTGTAGTGCCACTATTTGTCTTTTTTGAAGGGGTTTTAGTGTATGTTGTTCTGTTGTATCGCTCTATGAGACGAGCGTTCCGCCGGGACAGACTTATCTCACGATTTTGGGCTGCGGCTATCTAATTCGCGTGTGGCTTATAGAGTGTGGGGTGGGATGGTATGTAGTCACGTAGTCGGCGGTGGAGTAGTAGTTGAGCAGGGGACAGCCCAATGTTTTGAATGGGCGTATTCCTGTATTGGAGGATGGCTCTTGCTGCACGGTTATTATCCAACGATCCTTGGGCTCCTGTGTTGCCATTTACGATTCTCTTGGCTGTTTTGACAGCGAGCTCTGCTCGACCATTGATTGTGGGTAACCAGCAGATGATAACCTGTGTTTAACTGCCCAGTCTTGCAAAAATTGCTTGAATGGAAGAGATGTGAAGGGTGGCCCACCATCACTGCTGAGTTCCTCAGGAGCGCCGTAGGGTTGAAATATGTCTCGGCAAATCGAAATAATCCTTGAGGCATTAACTTCTCCGTGGCTCAAGTGGTATAGATTCAGCCAGCCTGTTAACCTGTCAGCGCATGCTAAGTAACCATAGTTCCTAACATGGAAGATGTCCATGACGATTTGCTGAAATGGCCAATCAGGAGATGGTGTCAAATTGATTGGCTCTTTTGGTTGACTCGGGGCAATTTTTGAGCAGAACGTACAACCTGCTCTAATGTTACGAATTGAAGCATTCATCCCGGGCCAATAAACAGATTCATTGGCACGTGCCTTCATGCCAACTTCGCCTTGGTGTGCAGAATGTAGGCTATGTAATATTTTTGCGCGTTGTGAGGTGGGGATAACGATTCTTTGATCTAAGAGCACTAACCCGTCGTCAACACTTAGGCGGTGCCTCACTTCCCAGTATTCGCGGATTTCGGGTGCAGTGAGGATGCGCGTCCTTTGGAGTTCGTTTTGTATTACTTCAATTAATTTTTTGTATTGCGGGTCGCTGCGTCCCACCGCACGGATAACGTCTGGTGAGATGAGCTCCAGGTTGTCATTTGCACCGAATGTTGCTAATAGGGTTGTTGATTTGACCCAGTCATCCATGTTGTCAGACTCTATGATGTCTAATTGAGAGGGTTCAGCAATGAATACATTTAGGAGTGCCTGTGAGATGTCTGCTGGGTTACGAGAGACAGCATCGAGGCTCTGTGCCATTTCCCAGGGCAGTGCTGAATGGTGAATCTGTACCTGAGGGTTTTCTCCTTTAACCTGAATAATCGGGGGTTTTGGATTTTACTAACGTCTCTATCTCCGAATAATCCTTTTAGTGGTTCATGATCTGTAACCACTATGAGATTCGGGCAACCCATTACAAAAATGCGACATTTTTCCAATGCCCACGCAATTGCTGCTGCTTCGCCTTCAATAGGTGCATATCTGCGTTCAGCATCAATGCAGAATCTGCTACCAGCAAATATCAGGCGCCAACCTTCAGGGCAGCAAACTGGGGCTTTGTCAGTGGTGCATGAGCAATACTTCTGCAGAAGTAGGAAGCCCATTCCGTCTTTGCTCCAATCTGGGGCAAGGCAGGTTATTCGTTCTTTTGAAATGTTGCGATGCCTTTTCGGACTAAGTCAACTATGACCTTCTTTGAATGCTGGAATGCATCCTCAAGGCTTTTATTCCATGTAAAGTGTGAGTCTCGTTTTACGAGATCACGAAATGGAAGCATGACTGGGCTCAGTGAGTATGCCTAAGCTACTTGGTTGACCAGCCCAAACCATGATCTGGCATCGGTGAGCGTTTTTGGTATTGGGAAGTTTAATATTGCCTCCAGCATGGATTTAGAAGGGGTTACACCAGAAGATGTTATTTGAGGCCCCCAAACTGCACCGTGTCTTGGCAAAATTGGAATTTTTCTCTATTTAGTACGATGCCGTTTTTTTTGCACAATGGAGGAGAAAATCGAAGGTGTGAAAAAGGCTCCTTCGATGTCAGAGTCATAGAGTAGGGTGTCATCCACGATTTTTACTTTGGGGGGGATGTCTTTTATTACTTCATCATACCTTCGGGTGTAGGCATCGCCAGATGCTAGGTAACCTTGTGGCATTCTCAGGTACATGAACCTTCCCCATTCTGTGATGAAGGTGGTGAGTGGCTGGGACTCTTTATCTAAGGGGATGGAGTGATATCCATCAACAGCATCCAACACTGTTTTCTTTTTTGTTTAGGTGGCACTTGTAGTGCTAGCTGGAATGGTGACCCTGTATGGTGTGTTTCCCGTTTGCACTGTGAATTCAAGTGTTGGTAGTCTATGGTTCTTCGTGGTTTGCCATTTTTCTTGGCGGTAATTACCATAGTGCTACACCAATCAGTGGGCATGCTGACGGGTACTGGGGTTATGATACCCTTTTCACATCTTCCCAAAGGGCCTGTCTTACAGGCTCTTTGAAGTGAAAAAGGCACAGGAATTGAGTTATGTCTGGCTTTGGGGACTGCTCCTTCTTTGAGGTGTATATGTGCAGTGGGGCCAGACAGCGGTGGGAATTCACCATTGTTCTTGAACGCCGTTTCGGCAAATTGATTCAAAAGCCAATTCTTGAGCCTATCAATGTTTTGTTCTGTTGGGGGAAAAGGGAGTTTTTGGGAGCGTGTTGGAAGTTGTCCCTCGACTTTGCATTGTTTAGGGCTTACGTCCGATTTTTTATGTGTGCTTGTCGAGGGCATGTGTTGCATTGTTGTTTGGGGGTAATATTGTAGTTGTCGGCTTCGGGAAGTCTTTGGACAGTATCCCCACATCAATGCAGGCTGCTTTGCTGAAGTATAGCCGCTGAATCTTTTTGCATATGTATAGGGCTTGTTTAGTTGTTCTTCCTTGGACGATGAATTCCACGGGGAGCCAACCCTGACATACAAGCGTAAAGCCTCCCACAGCTCGGACGACTTTTTCTTGATGGAATGAGGTTGTTGATAGTGAGCCCCATATTCAGAAGGTGCTTAAGTCCCCTGAGACATATGGTGGCCCCACTGTCAGGAAAGATTGTCATCCTAGTGCTGTGATTTCTGGGGATATTCTTAATTTGTCTGGGATCCGGTTTTGGCGAGAATGGAACAACATATGCATCAATTTCCCTTACCTGGCCTGTGTCTTTAGATGTATACGTGCCTGTCGTTTGATTGAATGTGATGTGGGCGATAAGTGTATCCATGGCGGCTTCATTAGCCTCTAGGCTTTTCCTGACCGCTTGAGCCAGTTTCTTAGCCCGGCATACCCTCGATAGGTGATTGGGCTTCCCACAATTACTACATGTTTTTCCTCATGCTGGGCATTTTAGCCGGCATGATCCAGTTCCTGAGGTGCCATGCTGGTGGCTACCACAACCTAAGCAAGCCTGGTGGTTTGGTTTAACATTGCAGTTGCAATAGGTGCTGGTACGGATCGCCTCGTTGGCTTGTGGTGTACCCTTTTGTCTGCGGTATGTTGATAGCCGAGCAGCAGTTGTATCTGAAGCGCCGGCCATTGAGGTTTGGTCCCGCAATGCTGATTCAAATGCCTCAGCATGACGGATATTTTGCTCAAGGGATTTAAGTGACCCAGCTTTGGCCAGTAGGTCAGCCTGGAGTGTGTCATTTGCTATTCCACGGATGATCTGGTCCTTGATGTATATATCAGACAGGTCATGTTCACACGAGGGGCAGGTAAAGTTACAATCAACGTCTACGGCTCTGAGGCGGACAAGGTAACTTTGTATTGGTTCATCAGCATCCTGAGACATGGAGGCAAAAGCAAGGCGATGGACAATAGGACTTGACCTCTGGGTGACCAACACTTCTACCATGTCAAGTAGCTTATCTGGATCAGTGGTAAAGAAGTCAGGGTGTGTGTTGATTATGGCGTTTTGCACAGCCTCATCAGCACAATTGTATAGGTGAATATTAGCTTGGGAGTTTGGCATATTTGTCATCTTGGTAAAGACATCCCAGTCAATTCGGAACTTCCTGAATTGCTGTGGTGTCATCTCGAGATTGAGATGAGGAGGCTTGGCTGCTAGTGCCTGAATGCGGGTTGTCTGGGTGGTGGATTCCTTAGCCTGCTTGATGATACACAGGGCTTCTCCCATTAATGTGACTCCCAGCTCCTTAAGCATAGATCGATCCAGCATTTGAAGGCTCGATTGTCAGCTTTCGTCCGCAAACCTTGTCGCATCAGTTTTGGCCGAGTCGGTGGATATGCCTGCTTCAATGAAGAAGAGTTCCCAATTTTCAGGTGTCATATATCCTGTTCGCAGCGCCATGTCGAACAATCACGTGGTTAAGATAAACACTCAGTTGTGGAGCAAGCTGAGTGAATACTAATTCAACATTGAGAAAGAGAGCTATTTATGGTGCAATGGAGCATCTCATTATGCTAAAGTGGGATAGTCCATTGCTTGGGCTGTGCTTGGCTGCTGGTACCTGAGTGGAAGTATTTCTATATAAATACCAGCTTGATTTCTCAGTTAGTTTGCAGGGTTTGTATTAAGTTACAACCTGCTTTATTTTTGTCTGCCAGCTGGACGCTAGCTGGGACTCTTACGCCGGTAAGTGTTGTTTATTGTATTGTTATTCTATATGTGTTGGCAATGTTATAATAAGCGTTTGGTTGCGAGAGAAAGGAATAATGAACGTTAGACTTTTGAACAACTTTTATTGTTTATATGTCGTACAGATATGACGAAAATGGGTGGAATGTCAGTTTCAATGGCCGATCGTCAGGATGGCCATTAGATTCATGAGAAACGCAGGGAGCTGACCTATTTCCTGTGCTAGTTTGACCGAGGTCACAGGATATGTTTGCTGTCCGTGTTGGACGATGGAGGTCACGGTGAGGTCGTTGCTAGGTAGACCTGTTCTATGGAACGGGGTCACTGATCGAGGTCACGGTGGTGAGTCGATTTTGTTGTTTGGTAGGCCTGTTCTGTGGAACGAGACTGCGGTGATAACTGCATAGCCGACTCAATACAAATTCCGCCTTGTATCGAGTCGAGTATGCCAAGGTGATGGTGATGGTGATGTGTTGACGAGGTGATGTGAGATTGGCGTCGTTTGATAGGCCTGTTCTATGGAACGGGGCCGCGGTGACGACTGCAAGGGAATGCCTTGTAACGAGTCGGGTATGCCGAGGTGATGGCGGTGGGTTGCCGAGGTGACGATGTGGTGTTGGGTCGATTTCATGATTGGTATTTGCCGAGGTCGAGATGTCATATCTAACCTAGATAGCCGAAGTGGTTAGTGGCCCGTCGGGCCCACAGCTCTCCATCTCGCTATCAGAGATAGTCCATCTCCTTTCCCGGCGGGAACGTTCAAGATTGGACAGTGTCGCTTTCATTGCCGGAGCTTGCTTCGTGGACTGGATGTGATGCGCAGAGAAAGACTTTTTCATTTTGTTCTCAGCCTTCGTGATGTTCACATTTGAACCAGAAAGACATCTAACTGCAATGAAGTATAACAGCAATGACGATGCATTTGTAGTAAGATATCAGACAATGAAACAGAGTGCATTCCTTTTACGAGCACATGAACACTATGTTTCAGTTGAAATTCAAATTGTCATTTACGATTTTCATATTGATAAACGTGATGTTACATTCTCCTTTTCTCTTTTTGTCTTTCTTTCTTTCTTTCTTTCTTTCTTTCTTTCTTTCTTTCTTTCTTGTTCTCTTAAAGTGTTATCCAAAAGTTCGGGGAATTTTTCCATGAACAAATTTACTTTGCCTAATAACAACTTTGCATCGTCTTATTTGAAATATTTCCGTTGCGTGCAAGTTTACAGCGATTTCCGTGTCACTTCAAGACGTAGGTGATCATAGCTCTCCACAACTTCATATCCGTTGTAGCTATTAGATTTTAGTCCGTTTTATGCAGGCTCGCTAGGTATGTTACTTGCTGTTTTCCATATTGCTTTCAATATACCCAATGAGTGTCATTTTCCATGCGCTGTTTACTTATTATGTGTACCAGAAATTTCAACTATCTCTTTCTGATTCTAAGTATAAGTGTCCTTTTTTCCAGCATAATTTTATAGAACCACATCTCTGTTATCTCAAGTTACTTATTGGCAAAATCAATGTGAGCTGTTAAAAATCCCAATACGCGCATGTGTATGTACGTTACTGTGCCTATGCGTGTGTACGCGTATGTAGTACAACAGCCCAAATTATTATCATACGTTTGCTGGTAAATAGTATTTTTTTGTTTCAGATTTTAAAGTTTATAAATAACTGGACCGTCCATAAACCCGTTGGGTTTCTTTTAAAAGCAGTTCATGATACAAAATGATAAGTTAATAATATTATCAATTTTATTATTGATTACACATTCAGAGGTGGTATACATCGTAGTGTCATCTGCATATATATTTTGCTAAAGAACTGAGAGTGTTTGGCAGATCGTTTATATGAAGGAGTAAGAGGATAGGAGAGGAGAGAGATTTGGGGACGCCGGAATTGATACCAGGGGCATCAGAGGTTTGGCTGTTAACGAAATAATAAATAAATAATAGATCTACCTGACAGGAAGGACTTGATAACTTAGTGGACTCTCCTAGAGATTCTATAGCTAGAAATGTGTAGCAATCTCCTGTGCCACACCACGTCAAAGCCTTCTTTTATTATCAAAAATTTCACTGATTTTATGCATGATAATGGCTAAAACATCAGCATGGGTCTAGAAGAGAGAAAATCACACTGTTTGTCGCTCAGGAGTTTGTCTTTGTTGTTGTGTTCAACAACTTTTTGATGATGATAGCGTCAAAGACTTTATTAATGACACAAAGATATCGTAACGGGGACGAGGCCCTAACCGCGTTCTTGTACACAGAACACGCACACTAGATACCTTTCATGGGTTTGGGAAACATTTCTCCTTAAGGCAACGGTTAAACAGCTTTGGAGTTTGGAGACAGTTCTGGGCCAAGGTTCTTGAAAACAACTACAGATATTTTTGTCCAGACCAGTAGCCCTCGCAGAGTCAAGGTTTTGGAAACCACCCGAACCAATATAAAGATATCACAAAGCGAGGTTGTTGGGGTGGGTCAGGTAAGGAATGATCTTTGTCGCCTAGCCTAGAGTTAGAAGCAAAGTTCAGATAAAATCTGATATAAATAAATGCCAACTCCTCCACAAAACTCTCCAGACGACAACATTACTAAACGTGAGGAGGAGAGAATTAAAGTATTGAGTCAAGTTGCTGTCATACGATTTCCAGTAATAGACAACACAAATTGTTGCCATAAAAATTTGACGAGTAAAATAATAATCTTTCTCAGTTAGAGACTATCAAACTCTAAATGGGAAAGATTAATTATTTTACAATCAGGCGTTGCCATATTTATCACAAAGTTTCGGTCGTTGTACGCCCCGGCCTTCTTTAGGTGGTTGGAATGTCGAACTGACCCCTTTATTTCTCTCGCTGAGGTAGACTGTTCTAGTTCCACGTGTCGTGTTTAATGGCTATCAGTTATCTCCTTGTGATAAATATGGCAACAAAGATGAGGATGATAGTCCGAGCAATATAAATAGTGTGATAACATCTTGTTAACTTCACCACTGGTCATCTAAAATCTTAGAAATGTTCATATAGTCAAAATGTGTTCGTATCATACAAATTATTTTAATAAGACATATATAAGAAAATCTAACAAACGAGTAATTTTAATGATTTTTCAGTTCAAAATTTGCGACATGGAAAAATGTGGTGTGGTAAGAAAAGAGATTTTTTACAGCGAAGAGGATTCCAGTTGCCTCGTGTTAAATTCCTGACCGGCTGTTAAAAAAATAATATAATAAAATTAAATAAAATTGGATAATTTACTTGTCTTCATGACGGAAAACAGATATGACCTGTGGCATTACCCCCACCTTGTCTGCTAAGCGACTCCGCTTAACGCCCGATAGGATTCGTGGTAACAAGTAGTATAAAAAGAAATGATATACATACTTTTTTTTTTTTTTTTTTTTTTTTCTACAAAGATGCGGTAGCGACATCACGGGACTCGCAAAGTGGTAAATTTCTTTTCCGGCGCTAATCGAATTCTTTATTCAACCAAACCACACACACACACACACACACACACACACACACACACACACAATCACATAACACACACACACAACTGTTTATATATATATATATATATATATATATATATATATATATATATATATATATATATATATATATATAGAGAGAGAGAGAGAGAGAGAGATAGAGATAGGCATAATGCAAATATATAGTGTGTACTAGTTGATTGATGTTATATTCAGCATATCTACACCAGAGTTTTGAAGTGGAACCTCTGTGTAATTGTTCGGTCCACAGGTCAGGAGGTATTAGCAAATTGTCTGTTGATTTTCTCATTTTCGTTAGTTAAAAAAATAATTTATGCGTTTTTTTATTGATGTTAGGTTGATTTTTATTTTTTTTTTATTTCTGAGCGTGTGCGTATGTGCACATATGTAGGGTGTGGTTATTTGCTTCTTTTCATAATTTTCTTGTCTCCTTATACTCTTTCATTCTTCCTTTTCTTTCTTTTCGCTCCCCCCCTCTCTCTCTCTATATATATATATATATGTGTGTGTATGTGTGTGTGTGTATATGTGTGTGTGTGTGTGTGTATATATATATATGTGTGTGTGTGTGTGTGTGTGTGTGTGTGTGTGTGTGTGTGTGTGTTTATTTAGGCAGAAAATTCTCTTTTAGGCATGTCTGATTGAATAAATTATAGACTGAAAATTACAAACTGAAAAACTGTTCCTTTACAGGCATTTCAGAACATTACTGCAGTATTTATAGTTAATTCTCTTCAGTACCGGCTTTAAAAAGGAACAGTTTTTCACGCATTAATGCGCGCATGACCATGAAATTATAACATAGAGGAAAAAGTTCCATAATGGATAATTTTTTCACGTTCTAATGAACGATCAGTACATTATCAACCATTTGCATTTAAAAGCATAATGAAAAATTACGGTAATGGATAGCAACACAAAGCTTTATATAAATACTTGCACCCCTGAACAACATATAGTGGTGTACTATTTGCACTCATGAAGATGATCTTGGAAGACGATCGAAAGTACTTGAGAAATTAAAATAAAAGAAATTTAAACAGTTTTAGCCCATTTCTCTCATCCTTTAACATCACGGAAGGTTATTCGTAAGTACGAACGGATTTTGTTAAAAATTAGCAGACATAATGTCTGTAATTTTTATATATATATATATATATATATATATATATATATATATATATATAAAGAGTGAGAGAGAGAGAGAGAGAGAAAGAGAGAGAGAGTGATAGAGAGAGAGAGAGAGAAAGAGAAAAATTCGTTGAATTCACTTATTTTTGAAGTTCTGATTTGCATCCGCTACAGACTCCTCCCAGCGCGGAAGTGAAAAAAGTTTGACACTTTTTCGGCGTTTTTCCACACATTAAAAACTATCTTTATCGCTGACATTGACAAGCCTACGGTGACAATTTGATTTTATAGTTTATATTTCATTAAGTTTAAATAGTTTTTCATCATTGCCTTTGCCTTCGTTTCGTGGAATACAAAATGTGAATGACCGAGATTTTGTACCTTATTGCTCGACAGAAAAAGGCTGAAACTTAGTTGCAACGATAGTATAACAATAAATTTCCAAGGCACAAGAAATCAACAGCTATTGTTCTACACAGCCAGTGAATAAAAGAAACATGTCCTCTCTTAAGTAGGTCTATGTCATTAATCACAGAAGTCAACGGGTTGAATTATAACTTCCTGCTGCAAATATTTATTTTAGTTCCATCCTTAACGTTAAAAACTTTCAATCTTTCGACGTGACCAAATCCTCAACACTGAATTAAGAGATGCCTACTAAATTGTAGATATCGTGAGTCATTTGCATGTATCTTTAGTACAAAATTTATTTCGCCCATCAAAATTTGCGATGCCCAATATCAATCGTCTGATGTGGTTTAATTAACATTGCTTAATATCATCTTCCAAATGATTTAGTGTAGTGTGTTTGAACCTCACTGAGTGAACCTTTGATTTTGCGGCAGATTATGTCCAATTTAATAAGTAACTAATATCATTATCAATCATCTATAATTTCTCTCCCCCTCTCTCTCGGAAAACTAAGACGCAACTTTTGAAAGTATTGCCAACCAACCCAACATTGATATAATTGGAATCACATGAATAATTAATATTTTGAAATAAAAGTTTGCACTAAAAAATAAAATAAAAACGCATATAAGCAAACAAATAAGGCGTTCTCCTAGAACAGTGGTTCCTAAATGGTGTGTCGTACCTCATAGTTGCGGCGGAAAAGGATAGCAGGTGAGGCGGAATGATTGAAAAACAAAGATTTAGAAACAGTTTTAAAAATTCATATTCAGTATAAACAGTTATAAATAATTATTAATGACCGATTTTATTATTGTGATATTTTTGCATTATATCAAGTATTAAGAATATAGTAAATAGGGTCTGCAACTTGGAAGAGAGCGTTATCAATGATAATGTTCAGACTAGAATATGCAGTTATCTTCCTTTAACTCTATTTCTGTTTGTTTTTTTGTTTTGTTTTTTTTATTTTTAAATGTACTTTTTATGAAATAAATTTTAATTCTGAAAATTCGGTCCAGAGAATAATAGGTTGGGAACCACTATCTTACAAGAAAAGCAGTCAAATGTTTTGAAATAAAAATTAAAATGGTATTTTCAAATTTAGAATGTTTTTTTTTTCTATATGAATTCCTGCGATGTGAAGTTATTACTATTTACGTTACATACATCCTGACTAATATCCTCATCTTTGTTGTCATCAACGTTTCGGCCGTTGTACCTTCCTCAAGTGTTTGTCGATCCGGGTATTTTTTGTTTTAAAATTTCTTCATTTTAAAACTTTTATTTTAAATAATTCTATAAAATTTTCAATACTACTTTCTTTTCATTTACAATAAATTCATATAAATTTGTTCATATGCTAGGCTGTATGCGGTTCCTATCAGAAGGCCTAGCGTAGGAATGAATATAATATATGAAGCGTTAATAAAGAAAGATAAATAACTGTAAGGCATCATCATCAGCAGCAGCAGCAACAGATGCGACAGAAACAGCAGCAAAGAGGATAGAAGAACATTAGGTATAAGACCTTAAACCGTTAAAGCTCCAAGTTCTAAATTCGGGATTGTCTCACAGAGCAATACCTTAGTCGATTAAAAAGCATTGGTTCGTGAATTTGGTGACATTGGGAGTTTAATCACTTAGACTCAGTGGAAACAGGATGAATAAGAACTAACCAGTACTAAATAAGAAATCTGCCCTTTCTTTGAATAACTTTATATAAGGAACAAATGAAAAACAACAAAAAATGGATCGATATGAACAATTCGTTGTCTCTCTCTTTCTTATTACTTCTGTGGTGGTGAGTGAAAGACGTAAGGTACCGTCTGCAGCTAGAATTGTCTCCCCTTCTTTTTAAATCAAAACGAATAAAATCGTCAAAAATCGTTGTTTTGTTAATTTGTGGAGCGAAGACGGAAATAAACACCAAGACTGTTAAATACCAAAAAAAAAATAAAATAAAATAAAATAAAATAAATAAATAAAAATACTTTCCGAATCGCAGGATTGTGCGTTCTTCCCATTAATAAATTAATGCATTGAAAATAAATATTTAACATTTTTCAACCAGACGGTTGCGTTCCCGCCAACAACAATAAAAAAAAACATGTTTCGTGATCCCTTTGAATGGTACTTAAGAAAAGTTTCCCGACATGTAAACCAGTAAAGAGAGACAAGGACAACAGGTCACGATTCTGAACTTAAAAGAAATTCCCTTATACATTCACATGTCTTTCTCAACAAGCGACGGGACACTTACACTTTCCTTCTCACTTTCTCTTTGTCTCTTCTTTCTCACACATACACAGGAAGAAATCACATTTCTTTTCATCTGACGAGGAAAGAACTATAATCTGAAGAATATAAGAACTTTAACAATCACACACGCTGAGAAAAAATTAGCTTTAAAAACCCGAAAATAAAAATATTTTATATTTTTATATTTAAACACCTCTTTTTTTTTCTTTTTTTTCTTTGTTGTGGGTTGATTGCAATTCGGAATTTTCTTCAGCGATTTTTCATTGGTGCTAATAACTGTCGTGACTCAACATACTATCTGCCAATCAAAAAATAGTAACTATCTGGAAACATTAAACAATGGATGGAATTTTATTAATTATAATTGTATTTTTCCTTTTAAAATTTTTTCATTGAAAAGCTTTTATCTTAAATAATTCTATAAAAATTCCAACACTGTTTGTATTCAATGCATTCATTCGTGCAAAACATTTGGGCCACGTTGGTAAATTAATTACTTTTGTTAATTAAACCTCAAAATCGAGTGCTTAGCAGTATGCTTTCCTCGATACATTTTATGATCTTTGACCGCCATTTTTGGTAATGCTGTATGGTGGATGATAGAGCATTTGTGGAGTCAGTTTATACGGACTTTAGGTGGAAAAAATAAAATCTGAGTGTCATATCCACAAATACAATAAAAAATTATAAAGAAATGATCTTCATAGAAAAAGAAGACCAAGCTAAATATGTCTAACATTTATACAGAAGATATAAATACATATTAGAATTCAACTGTCTTTGTTGTGGACATAAAGAGACCAATAGTTCTAGAGTTCAAAATGATTTGTTGCAAGTGACTCTGTGAAGTTTCAACTGATTTGTTGAGAGTGCGTCTTCAAAGTTCGTGTTATTTTGTTACAAGTGGGCCTTCAAAGTTCGAAATCATATGCACGCCAACGTGTGTGTGAAGCACACGTTAATGAAACATGTGTGTGTCTGCTGACTGACTGCGTGCGATAGCAGTAATTTTAAAACACAATGAACAGAGAGAGAATACGACACTTTAGTCGTGAAGTTGTATGTAGAAAAAATCATCACTGACATACGCGTTGTCATGGTAACGTGTGTCATTGTTGTTAATCGAGTTTGGTCTGGTTCGCTGACTATTCCGTTTCAGATCTGGTCGCTCACTGTTTCGTTTCAGATCTGGTCGCCGACTGTTCTGTTTTAGATCTGGTCCTGACTGTGGCTGAGGAGCTGCTTTTATGGTTTATGGCCTATTTAACCATCTGAGTTTTGCGTGGGAATGTATTAAGTAATCAAGTAACTTGTCATATCCAATCAGCTTCCAGAAACCACTTATTTAATTTTAGAGCCGTGTTTGTACAGAATTGTAAAATTTTTTCGTATCTACTGAATTTAGTAGAATTTATTTGTAGGCGTCACTTATTTGTTTGGGCTTCATTTATTGGCCGTAATATATAGGAGTTTCTTTCCTATACGTCCTTAAGCATAGTGATGCAGAAAAAGTTTATGCAAAAATACTAGGCCCCCCAGCGAAATATTCACTTTCAGCTCTTTTCTTTAAAGTTAAAAAGGATTTATGTGTAAAAAAGCGATGGTTAAAATATAATGAGATCAGGACATCAGTCTTCCAAATGCTGAACATCTTCATCCACAAGAAACCTTTTTGTTGCACGTGATTGTGCGGCAAGGAGCACCGTCATTTTGGAAAAATTCTTCATCTTCATAGTCTGGCAGAAGATTAGACTATATTAAACTAATATAGTTTTCGATGTTTAGTTTTCCATCAACTTTTATTAATTTTCTTCTACCATCGCATCTGATGCAACCCGACGCCATTACGTGTCCACCACCAAATTTAACCATCTTTGCATTATTTCTTTCTCCCAATGGTTTTCTTATGTGTCCTCTTGCATTAGAATGTTGCTATTTTGCATCACTAATAATTACTATTTGCCACTTTCCAACAGCCCATGTTAGGTGTTCTTTTGACCACTTTAATCTTCTATTCCAATGTTTTTTGGTAAATTATTATTTTTTAGAGGATTTTTAAAGGTTATCTTATGACAATGACCGTTACCACCATATATATGGTATATTTAATTTGGGTCGATAAATATATATGTATATGTATGCATCTAAATGTATTAGTAACCGCTGCTTGACAATGTGATGAAGGAAGGTATGTTTGTTTTCAATGTAGCAAGGATGATTTAGCCGTCTGAGGTCGGCAGGTAGTCATGGAAAATGTATTTCGTCTATAAATTAATTTAATTATATAATAATTAATTTATATACTCTGGTTTTAGTTGATTTTCCATCTGGTTATATACACATCTATAGATCCGCTTCTAAAAGAGCGCTCTACTCCTCATTGGCTCGCTGCCTATATCTTGGTTGCGAAAGCTTTCTGATTGGTTGGTCAGATTATTTTGAGAAATGGTGAAATGGTTCCCTTGCTATTATTTGTTTATTTCTTTTCTTACATCCTGGTTGTGAAACCTTTCTGATTAGTTGGTCACGTTATGGTTTTGCTTGGCGAGTTTTATCTTTTATTATTTTTAGAGATGGTGAAAGTTTGATCCTCTTGTTATTATTTATTTTTATTTATTTATTTATCACTATAGTTGGTATACGCCTGTTAAGGTCCAGAATAATGACGATATTTCATAATTCTAAAAATAACCTTGCCAGCAGTCATGATAATAAAATAAGGATATTTCATCACTCTAAAAATAACCTTGTCATCATTGATGATAGAAAAGAAGGATATTTCATCATCCTAACCAACATCATTATAAAAAACACCCTTCCACTACAAGAGAATCAGTAGAGTAGAGAGCAATAGAGTAGACCAGGGTACCTGTAGATAAGTAGCAGTACAGAAATACACGTCTAGCCAGCGTGAAGATCGAAAACAGACTATTTCAAAGGCCATACTCACAAACGAAATTCTCGGAACAAAACCAAGTAAGCACTGCCTTTTAAACAAAAGAGACACTGCGGACATTTTTATACACACCATACCAATATGCTGCAATTCACATCACAAAAAGAAAATACAAATTCTTGTTATGTCAACATGTGTCTCTAAATTTTATTGTTGTTATCGTTGTATGTTTTGTGCATTTTAATTTCACGTCATTAATATCAACCCCGTTACACGCCCATTCAAATTGTTTTCGTCATACTCTGCATACAGTATCAACGGAAACTTCACTGCTAATATTGCATTCACTCCTTATTTGTCTGACTGTTAATTTTGGATTGCTTACCGAGACTCTCAAAATCTTTCTTTCATCTATTTTATCTAATTTTATAGTTTCCCTTTTTCTTTTCTTTTTTTCTTAGCTCTTAAAACACTTCCACGTCTTTTGAATGGTTTGAACACAGTTTCTGGAAATTTTCAGCCGCTTAGCTATCTCTCGATGAGTCATCTTCCCTTTCAAGGTCACAACCTTCATCTTTGTTTCAGCAGAAATTTTAGCCATAATTTTTGTAGTGCAAAAAAGCAAGCTAATGTTTAACTATATTGACTTGTCAAGGCACCTTACACTCATGTTGCTAAAATAGGACAATTCTTATTTAGAAATTTGCATATTATCATGACTTTATCATCTCAGAACTTTCATCAGCCCAATAGTTTTCGCATGGCATTTTTTCAGCTTCAAGCTGAATAAATCGTTGCATCTTCTGTGACACGACACCCACGAAAACACACCAACTTATTTTCCAGTTCTCAAGGTTTATAGACCCTACTGATACAAATATGCTACTAAACAATCTTAATTTTTTTTTAATAAATTAAAGGTGTTTAATCATTTTATGTAGTTTGCCAAAAACTTTTTCATACTAGTGTATAATTTTGTTCATTTGATCGCAGGCTTGTCGCGAGTATTTTGACTTTTGTTTGAATAGATGTGGGGACGGCGAATAAAAAATACACAGTAAAATTATAAAATTATTTTACACTTTTTTTTTTTTATCCGCAAATGATTTTCTAGGAAGTAGTTCTGTCTACGCTCCTCGTTGTTCATATATTTATTTTCAGCTTTTTATTTCTTTTTCCATGAATCAACCATTAACTGAATTCTGATTTATTTGGCAAGGATTCGATTAAGCTCAAATAATTTTTTATTATTTTGTAATTTTTGTAATCCAGTTCGACTTGCTCCTTATAAAACGACATTTTTTTCATTGAAGTTCTGCTCATTTTCTGAAAATTAAAGTTTTAAATTAAAAGCGAACGTAGTGGCTCTCAAGTGGGAGGTTTATTTTATTTTTTTTATTTTATTTACTTTTATTAACAAATGGTCCACGCTGGAAATCATTAAAAACTTCGATCTCGATCTGTATGGTGCGAAAATGGAACGAGTGAATAAGAAACTGCTTTTAGATCATGGTTGTGGCTAGTGTTAGGAATTAGCCATATCTAAACTTCAGCTGTGGATTAAATATTTAATTAATAAAAAATACACATTCCAGGTTACTTTATAGGAATTAAAGCCTATGTCGGTGTTACCTCCTCCTTAATTCTCCCTGTACTATAAATACTGGGCAACCTCTTGCCTCGATCTCTTTTTCCTTCAAGCCTCGTGCCGCATCCCACCTCGCGTGGAGGTGAAGTAATTCTTTCTCTTCTTTCTTCATTTCAGCGAACACCGCTACTATGTGAGCTCTCACAAAAGACAGCGTTTCCCATTTCTGGGAAGACGCTATGAACATTACAAACATACACGTACGTACGAACATTCACCAAAATACGAACATTTACCAAAGAACAAACACAAATTTTCACACACACAAAAACAAATGTTAACTGTCTATGTGCTTTGTAATTTGTTGTTAATACATATATTTGTTTATATATATATCGGTCTTGTTTGTCTTCTTTCATCTTCGGTTGGTCACAACTAGAGTCCGAATTTTCTTGTAGCAAGGACCTTCTTCTAGCAGGAAATTTAAACGCGCGTGTTTTCTTCTCATCGTCACCCCCGCTCCTCTACACCTATATATATATATATATATATATATATATATATATATATATATATATATATATATTCAACCAATAAAATTTCCTAAACGAATCAGAAAATTTGTTTGATAAACAATAATTGCTAGAGCAAAGATCGCCAAAATACTTGGTGGACGTAGTTGAAGACATACCACCTGTTATTTTTGGACCATTTAGAAAATAATAATATTAATAATAATAATAATAATAACTCCTTATATCACTCACACAAATTCGAGAAAAAACTTTCGCGCGCTAGCGCGAAATTACTTTGTAACCCATGAAAACCTTGCATTCACAAAAGATCGTACATATATGTGATATTAGATTTTGGATCCCTTCTATAGGTATAAAAATAGAAGCATCCTGCTTCTCATGGTTCAAAGCAATTTCGAGGGCCACGTGCACACACACACACCAACTTACTTCCACAAGCCAGTACCCATCAACTAACACCTTATCTACGCACACACAGTACATCAAGCTGACCGTCATAAAATAAGTCTGTCCGTACATCTCACACTGGCTAATTACTTTATAAAACGAACTTATTTTTTTCATTGCAAGAAAAACTGAACATTTTCTTTATATTCATGTTGTTATTATATATGTCTGAGAGAATATATCAATTTTGTTTCAATGGCGTTCTGCTTTTTCAGAGAATAAGCATTTTATGGTTCGTTTAAAAGATGCGTTGTTGTTGCTACATGTCCGGAATCCCGACATTCAGTTAACAACAAATAATTAGGTAGTCGGATTCCGAAAACTTTTATAACTAAAGATACAAATATTTCCAATGAAAATCTTATATCCTGTCGAAAAATATTAATTAAAAATTTAAAAGCATTTTTTAAAATTTAACGACAATCATAAGAGCCCAAATTTTCGTCTTGCAAAGAACTCAACACATTTGTTTTAATTAATAAAGTTTGAATTAATGAATTAAACGGCTCCGAAGTCAAAATTTTCCTTTGAATCGGCAAAAATTACAATGGCCACTTTCAGGTGGACAGAAACCAAAAGGATTTTTCGGGAAAACAGTGCGAGAAGAGAGAACGTCATCTTTTTTATTCCAAACACAAAACGGTTTCTGATTTGGTAATCAGTGTCCTGGGTGAAAAGTTCTTTCTAGCTTCAATATATCGCGTATAGTTTGTTGGCACATTATTAAGCTGTAATCGCCGTTTGTTTGAGCGGTGGGAGGTGTTAAAGTAGTTGATTTTAGGGCAGTCAGCATGTCAGTTTGAATTTCTTGTAGCGTGGCTTCGCAAGGCTGTGTTGGTCCCGTTTTCAAGTTGAATAGTAGTGTTTTCTGTTCCTTGATGAGAAGCTCGTGTAGTCGTCCATATTTCTCTTGCTGTTCTTACAGCCTTGTTTGTAGTTGTTTAAGGTAAAAAGAAATGTGATTTCTTCGTTTGTATGTGTGAGAAAGAAAGGCCAAGGAAGAATGTAAGGAAGAAAGTGTAAGTGTTACGTAACTTGGTGAGGAAAACGGGTGAATATGCCAGGGAATTTTTTTCAAGCAGAATGTCGTGAACTGTGGCCATCAGTCTCTCCTTACTGATTTGTCCGTCTAGAAACTTTGCTCAAATATCCTTCAAAGGGATCATGAAGCACGTTTTTTATTAATGGCGGGAAAGCGACCCTTTGGTTGAAAAATGCTAAATATTTATTTTCAAGGATTTGGCACAAACCCTCTAAGGAAAATTGGGTGAGTAGGACTGCACTTTTATTAAATTCCCCCCCAAATTCAGAGAATTATCCAATTTAAATGAAAATTTCAGTACATATTCATTAATTATTTACTTTTAATGAATAGTTTGTTTTTTATTTAAAAAAAAACAACAACAAATAAAACAGAAAATGTTATTCTTTTTGTAATAACTATTAATATTTTCATGGCTAAATTTTACTCAAAAAAAATGTTTAAATCACAAATTTTTACATTTCCATAAAGATGAATCGTCTGTTGCGGCGCTAAGCAGGCTGCCCGTTAACCCCGCAAGCAGAAAAATAATATAGGGTAATACGATCGAAGCAAGGACAACAAAGGCGAGGATGTAAAAGTTTAAGCCAAATTTTATTAAATAATCTAGCAAAAGTATGTACAGATAATCGTTTGTTGGAGTTCGGTCGTGTAGTTAGAGAGTGTCAATTGAAGGAGCGTTGTCAGGTTTCAAGGCGACAGCGATGTTCGAGGTCCAGTCGATCTCCGGAAGTCTGTACTTGTGTAAAGAGCGCGTCGGCACTTGAGGAGAGAGAGGATCGACGCGGACGGCGCTGGTGTAGTCTGTTCGTCCTTGGTATGACTGTCGCGCAAGATCCCAGCTTGGTAGTTCTAAGAAAAGGACATTCGTAATAACGCGGCTAGGTTAGTCCTGAAAAGGACTATTGCATAACATGTAACCGAGTGCTGATGTTGCTAGTGAAACTGGGTCGACTGGCTGCTGCTGATGATTGATTCGGATACCATGTGTATATAAAGTAGTTTCTGGTAATTGTTTTTGGTTAGGAAGGCTCGTGTATGTAAATGTTTCGTTTGTTTTGAGTTTGTGTGAGTCGCTGAGTCACCGGAAGTTAACGGCATTCGTTATGTTTTCCGCGGTGACGCTTTCCTACGGTTGAGTAGCCGGCAGTAACTTCCGGCCGGGTGCGATAAGGCACCTAGAGGATTGATCGTGATCAATTAAAAAAAAATGTATGTCTTTAATTTGGCAGGAAAATGAACTCTTCTGCCCGATTTTGTTCGTACGACTGGTGTGGTTGTTTCATCTTCCGTCGTTGTTGGTAAGTCTGGCTCGGGAGAAGTTTCCTCTAACCAAGCTGGTTTAAGTCGGTCGATGGAGACTGTATCTTTGTCTTTGCCGCGCATGATCGTGACAAATTTCTTAGAACGCTTCAGAACTTTAAAAGGGCCTTGGTAGCTAGGGTGAGAGTTTTTTTACGGAGTCGTTCTAACAAAAAACAAAATCGCAGGTATCCAATTTCTGTGGTAAGTAGGAGCTTGTGGTTTGTTGTCGTGGGGGAGTGTATGTAAGTTTTATTTTAGGCGCAGATCTTGCACGAAAGAACTTGGTGAGGTTGTGCAAGAGTACTGCGGAAGGTGAAAATATTGTCCTGGTAAGGAAAGAGGCGTGCCAAACACGAGCTCCGCTGTCGAACATCCTAAATCAGTTTTGAGGGTATTCCGCAAACAGAGCATGGTCATGGGGAGGTTGTCGACCCAGTCGTGTATGTCGAGTTTGGTTGACAGGGACGTCTTTAAGGATCGGTGAAATCTCTCCACGAGGCCGTTTGCGCAAGGGTGGTAAGCCGTCGTTTTAATGTGTGTGACGTTCTCCTTCTGGGCTTTATTCTTATTTCTCAACGTGATGCCTTTTGAGAAATATGTCCCAGCCGGTAAGAGGAGAAATTACCTGGAGCGACGCGCCAATCGCTTATTTCGTATTGTCTCCTCACTGCAGATGAATCTTCCAGGGCGGGGTATGAGGCTATCCTGCTTTCCATCCACTCGAAATAAACGATTATGGGCTTAGGCATGTGAAAGAATCGGTTCTATTTTTTTTTTTTTTATCCTTTGTAAAAGAACAAACGAAACAATTCTTTTTTTTATTTTCCTTTTTTTTTTATTTCAACAATAACAAATAAAAAGAAGAGACAACGAACATTTATGGAAAATCAATCTTTTGTGTACCTCAGTCAGGATGCATTCGTATTCCTAGTGTAAGGGATAAGGAAATGTCAATTAGACATTTTTCGGCTTGTTGGCACTCTATCCCTCCCTTTACAAAAATGATGACAAAAAAAAGTGGCACCTTCATGTTTTCGTTACGGCTTTGACAGTTCTCGGAGCATGAAGATATTCATTCAAATTTCATGACGGTTCTCCGAATAATATCACTTAGGTTCGCAAATCTTTCCAATAGACAGAGGAATACATGTCTCGCAACCACAATCCAAAAACATTACTTTACAAAAAGGAAAAGAGAGACCAACCTCATTGTTGTATGATTTTCTTTTTCTCCTTCCTTTTGTATTTTCTCTTTTTTATCTCTTCAATTGAGGTCCAAACTTTGCCGTGTTATTAACATCAATTTCTTTTCTGTTGATGTTTTGCATGGATTGTTTTTTGTTTTTTTGTTGTTGTTGTGCTTTCTTCAATTCACGTTAGAAGAATATAATAGAGTTGCACTTATCTTTTTCCAAGTATCAGGTTTTTTATGTGGGCGATCTTCACTCCGGCAGATCCCGACAGCAACTGAATTTCTTTCTCCACTTGTGACCTTTGGCCGCTTACTGGCGCGAAAGTTCCCTTCGTCTTTATATCTTGGAACTTGGGTTGTCACCTTTGGTGTACTATCCAATTTCGGCGCCAATATTTCCCTCTGTTCTATTTTTAGCTTGCCCGTGCCGCTGTTTCTAGGCACCTTCATCATCATCATTTTCTCTGCTATGGTCATGTATAATTTCAATTTCTCTTACTGACGACCTAAAATCGTCACATGTGCCTGACACCCAAAAGTTGAGAGAATTCTCGGAAAAGCGAGGACTGAAATTGTAGTCCCCGATCTGTAGTGAGAACTTGTGGTACGCCAAAGTTTGTAATCCAGTTGGTGAGAATGACTTTAGAAACTGTGGTAGTGGAAATGTCCTTAATCGGCACAGCGACTGGCCATCTCGAAAAACGGTCTATAATGGTTAGAAGGTATTGATACTCCTGGCACATTGGTAGAGGCCTGACGAAGTCAACGTGGATGTGGCTGAAACGTGCGTCGGGTGTGGCGAATGTTCCAACTGGTGATTTTGTGTGACTCTGAATTTTGCATTTTTGACATTGTATGCAGGTTGAGACCCAATTCCTGATGTCTGAATTCATGTTGGGCCACACAAATCGATCGGCGATAAGCTTGACGATTGCTCGGATGGGATAGATTGTGGAGATGGGGAAATTCTTTTTTTCTAAGAGATGGAGGAATGTACGGTCTCGGAGTATCCAGTGCGGGAATTCCTGCAGTTTCAAAGAAGTCTCCTTAATGATGTCAGGTATCGTCGTATCGTCTTTTTGTTTGTCGGCTATCAGCTCCTGGCTCCAAACGTCGTTATCCATGGTATTGACATCTGTTCTGGACAATGTGTCTGCGACGGTGTTGTTCTTTCCTTGGACGTGTCTGATGTCCGTCGTAAACTGTGAGATGTAGTCGAGGTGACGTGTTTCACGGGATGTATATTTGTCTGCGGTGACATTCATCGCGTTGATCAGTGGTTTGTGATCCGTGAAGATAGTGAAATGTCTGCCTTCCAGAAGATGTCGAAAATGACGGATGGACAGGTAGATCGCCAGGAGTTCTCGTGAGAAGGTGCTTCTCTGGGCTGCAGAGAGTTTAGCTGAGAAGAAGGCTATCGGCTGTCTCATCATGTTCACTTGCTGCTCTACTACTACTCCTATTCCAACGTTGGAAGCGTCTGTTGTAAGGAAAATTCTTGTTTCCGGGTCGTTTTCGATGAATGAGAGTTTTGTGAAGTTTATCAGCGCTGTCTTTGCCGTTTCCAAAGCCCGCAAGGTATCTCCCTCTAGGGTAATTTGTTTATTCTTCCGCTCTATGAGGTTTGTCAACGGGGAGAGAATTGTCGAGCAGTCGCGGATGAACCTGCGGTAAAAATTTATCATACCGATGAATCGTCTAATTTGTTTTGTGGATGTAGGCGTAGGGAAATTTTTAATTGCGTCGATTATTTCAGGTAACGGTGTGATACCATCTTTGTCGATATGATAACCTAAGAAATTCACCTCAGATGCCCCGAAAGTGCATTTGTCGATGTTCAGCCGGAGTCCATAATGTGCTATCCTTTGGAACACTTCGTTTAGGCGTTGCTTGTGTGTGTTTTCATCTGTGCTGGCTACTAGTATGTCATCGATGTAGGTATATGCGTACGTTAGGCCGCGCAGTAGCTCATCTATGAAGCGTTGAAACGTTTGTGCTGCGTTCCTCAGGCCAAAGAGCATCTTGAGGTATTCGAAGAGTGTGGGGAAAATTGTGAAAATGGCTTACCTCGGAAACGCGTTCGAATCTGTGCAGTGTGCAAACTCCGGTCCTCCCAACGGCAAAAGAAACCAAAATGGCGGCGCCCATATTTTATGCCGGGCGGTCTCGGTTAGTTAACGCGAAATCTCGTTGTCTCGTCATTCGCATGCAAATCGTGATCGGTCCGCGGCTGTATAAAGCAGGCTCGTTTTGCTGTTTCGGATCAGAGAGCTTTCGGCTCGTGAGAAGGTTGGACGAGCGACACTGGTTTCTTTGTTCCTACCTGCTATCATCAGTTGAGTTGTTGCGTTACCTCCCACAAGCTATTTCGGCAATGGACAAGTTCGATCTAAAATTGATCCCAGAATTCGACGGCTCCCCCACGGGCCCGACTATCGTCGAATGGTTTGAAAAGGCCGAACGTGTGTCCAAAATAAAGGAACCTGCACTAGTCATCCCACTGAGACTCACGGGAGGAGCCTACGCCGTATATCAACAACTCGGGGACGATGCTGACCTAGAAGAGATCAAGGACGCCCTGTATACGGCCTTTGGAATAGACCCCTTCATCGCTTGGAAACAGTTCGTCGGACGACGGCTCAAGCCGGGTGAGACCGTGGATGTCTACCTGGCTGATTTGCGAAGGCTGGCAGTACCGTTTGGCGGAGCAACGGACCGCATACTGGGGTGCGCCTTCCTGGCAGGACTTCCCGACGATACCAGTCGGCTCCTGCGAGCGTCTTCAAGATTGGACACACTGGGAATTGACGAATTGCTAGCCAGGGCCCGAAACATCTTGAAGGACACGGAACAGGTCGCGGCAGCCGTGAGAACGCCTGAGACACCGCGGGAGGGCCCAAAGTGCTACAAGTGCGGTGGACCCAACCATTTCTCTAGGGACTGCCGGAGCCGAAGTGACGTAGGAGGCGGGAGCAGCAGACGGAACCGAGCACGACTACGCTGCTATCGCTGCAAAGAGTTAGGCCATGTAGCACAGGATTGACACTGGATGTTCTCGATCGATCTTTAGTGCAGATCGATGCGTGACATGGAGCAGTCAACAAATCGAGATTCGTACGATTGACGGAGTGTCCCGGGCCTGTTGTGGTGTCGGCACTGTATCAGTCTGCACAGACGGAGAGAATCACGCCAAGGTCGACGTTTTGGTGGCACGTCAAAGACCCCTCGGGTACGACCTGCTGCTTGGGATTGATGCGATCCGAGCGTTAGGAGGCATGATAATCACGCCAGCCGGAAATGTGGAACAGGGTAAAGGAAGAAAGGTGTGTGCAGCCCTTTGCATTAGTGAGCCGGATTTCGACGTCTCTTTCAATTCCGACGAGAGGGTGTGGACCGCCAGGTGGAAATGGGCCCCAAAAGACCCACCAGTTCAGCTTCGCAACAAGGTCGCAGAGTACAAAGTTCCCGACAGCATCAGAGGAAAATACGAGAAAGAGCTTCAGCAGTGGATTGTGAACGGCTGGTTGATTCCGTACCCCCAGGAAAGACTGGGGCCCCCAAAGGGTCTGATTCCCTTGATGGCAGTTGTGCAGGAGCAGAAACAGAAGGTGCGTCCGGTACTCGATTACCGCGAATTGAACGACTTTGTGGATGCTTTTACTGCCGACGCAGAAGTGTGCGCACATAAGTTGAGAACGTGGCGGCGGCAGAGGGTCAATGTGTCGCTTCTGGATCTGCGGAACGCATATCTTCAGATTCACATCGACGAAGCGCTGTGGCCATTTCAAACGGTTATTTTCAAAGGCCAACGCTTCTGTCTTACGCGGCTAGGATTTGGGCTAAATGTAGCGCCACTCATCATGAAATCCGTTATAGACGCCATCGCATCGCAAGACCGCACAATTGAAAGTGCCACATCAGCATACTTTTATAATATCTTCATTAATGAAAGTTTGGCCTCTGCATCGCGTGTAAGACAACACTTTTCGGATTACGGTTTGGTGTGCAAGGATCCGGTTCGACTGAGAGATGGAGCGAGAGTTCTTGGCTTGCAGGTCTGGGAAGAAAATGGCACCCTCCGATGGAAACGAGGAAGTCAAATTCCGGAAGTCCCTGATGTGTTGACCCGGCGGCGCGTATTTTCATTGTGTGAGAAACTTGTTGGACATTTCCCAGTGTGTGGATGGCTCAGGGTGGCAGTTGCATTCGTCAAGCGCCTGGCAACCGCAGCAACCAATGGATGGGATGATAACATCAAAGATCCCGCTCCCTGTCGCATACTAGCAGAGGTGTTAAGTAGAGTGCGGGAACTGGATCCCATTGGAGGAGACTGGTGCATGAGTGGTGACGAGATCACAGTCTGGGTGGATGCGAGTTCCGTGGCGACAGGAGTGGCATTGGAAGCGAACGGAAATGTCATCGAAGATGCGTGCTGGCTGCGTCCGACTAATGATGCCAGGCATATTAATTTGGCTGAACTCGATGCGGCGCTTAAAGGAGTGAATCTAGCTCTCCAGTGGGAGGCGACAACATTGCACTTGGTTACTGATTCGGCGGGTGTGCACCGGTGGATTTCAGACACCTTGACCGGGAAGGCACGGGTGAATACAAGGGCGGCTGGCGAGATGCTGGTTAGGCGACGGCTGGGCATTTTGCGATCGCTGGTGAAAGAATATGGATTGACCATAGACGTGACACTCGTACAGTCCTGTCAGAACCGTGCGGATCGCCTCCCCAGAGTACCGCACAGGTGGCCAGAACTGCTCAAGAGAGGAGAACCGGCACTCGAGAGCTGTGCAGTGGTAGGGAGACGACTGGACGAGGACCAGGTTGCCAATACCCATCGTCAATGCGGACATCCGGACATGAAACGAACTCTGTACTTCGCCAGGTTAGTCGACCCGCAGGTGTCCAGAGAAAGCGTTAAATCCGTTGTGAAGGCCTGCACAACCTGTCAGTCGATCGATCCGGCACCCGTTCACTGGGAAAAAGGAGAACTGAGCGTGAAGAGCAACTGGAGCAGACTGGCGATGGACATAACTCACTAAAATGGTGAGAATTTTTTAACGCTTATTGATTGCGGTCCCTCCAGGTTTGCGGTATGGCGGCCGCTGCGCAGACAAGACGCGAGCACCGTCATTCGACTGTTGGAGAATGTTTTCCTGGAGCGAGGCCCACCCGTGGAAATACTGACGGACAACGATACTGCATTCACCAGTAAAGACTTTTAAAGAATTTGCGGACAATTGGGACGCATCTGCGGTTTCGATGTGCTTACTCGCCAAGTGGAAACGGCATCGTGGAGCGGAACCACAGAACCATCAGACCATCGCAGCCAGGAAGGGCTGTACAGTATCGAGACGGTTTACTGGTATAATGTCGCCCTGAAAGATAACGTTTCACCATCCACGGCGCCGGCTGATGCACTGCACAAATATCATGTCCGTGTGAAAGGCATCGAAGCCAACCCGCTGCCTGAACTAGAAGTGACTGGAGGAGATTGAAAAAGGAGACATTGTTTGGGTCAAAAACCCACGCGGCAAGTGTACGACAAAATACGGCACTGGACGTGTTACGGAGGTGATCAGCCCGCAATCTGTGAGAGTTGATGGGGTGACTCGTCACATTAAAGACTTGCGACCGGTGATGCAATTACTACCGTTACTGAGCGATGAAAGCGATTCCGAGTCTGAGAGTAGTGAGCGTTCAATCTGCCTTGAGTTAGACCTGCAGGGCAGTGATTCTGATAACAGCAGCCTCCCGACGGACACAGTGTTTACCGACACTCAAACCACAGACGAGAACACGCATGAGGATGAAGCTTGTGTTATCCCCCTTCGGAGGGGGACTCGACGGCGACGATAGCAACACCGCCTTGCCCTGTTTGTGATCATGAGATCAGGGGGGAGTGTGGGGAAAATTGTGAAAATGGCTTACCTCGGAAACGCGTTCGAATCTGTGCAGTGTGCAAACTCCGGTCCTCCCAACGGCAAAAGAAACCAAAATGGCGGCGCATATATTTTATGCCGGGCGGTCTCGGTTAGTTAACGCGAAATCTCGTTGTCTCGTCATTCGCATGCAAATCGTGGTCGGTCCGCGGCTCGTGAGAAGGTTGGACGAGCGACACCGGTTTCTTTGTTCCTACCTGCTATCATCAGTTGAATTGTTGCGTTACCTCATCTATGAAGCGTTGAAACGTTTGTGCTGCGTTCCTCAGGCCAAAGGGCATCTTGAGGTATTCGAAGAGACCAAAGGGAGTGGTTACAGCGGTCTTTGGGATGTCCTCCGGAGCTATGGGGATCTGGTGGTAAGCCTTAGTTAGGTCTATTTTTGAAAAGACGCGAGTGCCCTGCAACCCTGTGGCGAAATCGTGTATGTGCGGGACTGGATAGCGATCGGGTATGGTTGTGGCGTTCAATCTTCTGTAATCGACGCATACCCTAAAGTCTGTGCTTCCCGGTTTAGGTACGAGATGTAGGGGTTAGCCGTTTGCTGCCTGGAGCTTATAAGTGGTCGCCTTTCGGTCTTGCTGTTCTTTGGGGGGTATCACGCTGATTGCTGCTCCTGTGTCCACTAAAAACTTTATGTGGTTCCGTCGGTCCCATCCGTAGAAAAGGCGGCTTCGTATGTTTTTGCCGGGGGGGGTTCTGCCGTCCCTACCCGCCGGCTGTTTAGCTTTCCGACTGTATTCGGCCATTGAATGTTTTCCTAGTCGGCTCCTCATGAAGCGTAGGAGCTGTTAGGGTGTTCTGTCGCCTCTGGTGACGTGGGTGAAATGTTCCCGGAGCAGATCCTCGTCCGAACGGCCGGTTCGTTTTAAAATCGCATCCTTACGCCGAGTATGTGGCTCCTACTCGGGTACATGTTCTAAAATGTCGGCTACTTCGTCGACCACTGAAGGTGGCAAAACTTGTACGAGAAAGAAAAATAAGAAAAAATAGAAAAGAAAATAAAGTGGTCGGAACGGTAGAGGTGCAGAAGTTCTAGTGCAGGCATTGATGGTCGAGGTTGGTCGTTACAGGTGATCGCTGTTGGTCATGCAGGTGGTCGCTGCAGAGATGATCGCTGCTGGTCATGCAGGTAGTTGCTGCTGGTCGTTGCAGATGATCGTTGTTGAAGTTGGTCGTTTGCCGAGATGATCGCTGTTGGTTGTTGAAGTTGGTCGTTGCCGGGATGATCGCTGTTGTTGAAGCTGGTTGTTGCCGGGGTGCCAACTTGACGTGTTGGGAAGGAAAGAAGAGCTGGTGTTGTTCGGGCATGTCAAAGGTCCAGTGCAGGCGTTGCGTGTTGCCGGTCGAGTCCGATATTAGTAACCTCCCGTATTAATTACAAACGTTGTGTACAGGAAACGTTATGGACGACGTGCAGGCAGCCGGTAGGGATAGAATGCCGAGAGTTGAACAGGAGCCAGGAGTAGTAGGCGAAGGAGAGAGAGAAGGAAAGACAAAAAAAAAGGGGAGCGTAACTTAATACGCAGCCCGATGATCGACGTTCCTGGCCGCGTATCCGACCGTTTCAGTCACAGACCGAGATTTATTTTGTAAAAACACAAAATTGTGGCACAAGGCCGAAAAGGGGGAGTGGGTAAAAGGCCGGTCTTCCCTAACTATCTTATACCTAGCTAATTTGATTCACGACCCATTCAGACATTACAATTTACTCATTCACCATAAGAACTCGTCCGTCACCAATCAATCTTCCATGCACCATAATACCACATCCCCTCTAAGGAGACCTACAAACCGTGTCACCTCGAATTTAGTGAGAAGCCACTGTCTTGTGGTAAGGGAGACCAGCAAGAGAATTGGATAAGCTAACAGTAAAGTCTCTATAATAAAATAAGTCGAGGTTAGCTAAAGGGAACTATGGTCTAAAAATGTCTAGAAGTATATTACAACTAGGTTTGTAATATAACTTAACTAAAAAGGGAACTTGCTAGTCTCTCCCACGGGTTACCAACGTATAGGATGCACGAACGAGAGGTCAAGGTCGAAATGACCTGTTCTCTTAGTTTAAGGAGCGAAGGAGGAGGTAACTCCGACAAATGTAACATCAGTTTTTCTTTTAAATAATTAAAAAATGGCGCACTGAGAAAAAAAAAATGACAGAGACCACAACGATGCCCCCTCCCCAAAACGACCCCCTACCCGGTCGTTGGTAAGACGCACTGGCCCTGAATTGTAGTTGGTTTGCGGAGAAGCGCCAGATGGTCTTCTTAGCAATATTTCTCTGAAACTTCGGAATAAACGGGTAGAATCAAAAGCTATGATAAACAAATAATAAACAAATGTTTATTTATTTGATTTCGATTGGAGCGAATCCTAATTCGAGTTGGCGAAGGAAGGCTAATAATTTTTTTAATAAATTTTTAAACAGAAAGGTTTCTTTTCAAATGGTCTTTATAAAAACATAATAAATATCGCATTGTACTTAGAACTTGGTTCACATATATTTTTATTTTATAATCAGAATCTTGTTAGTACGCACCGCACCGGCCATGCAGAGTCCCCTGACAAGGTTGGAGCTCCAAAAGAGCTAGTTTCAGCCGCGTATTTTTGCTTTTTGTACTTTTTACTTTTTTCTTTTTAATATATTGTCAAAACTCAAATATTTCCGACTCTAAAGCCATTTTTTTCAAATTCTTTCAGCTTTACTTTTAGTAGGAAAAAAAAAACGACTAAAATTTTTATGATATTTCATTTTTTTTTATTTATTTATTCAGGTGTCTAATTTCCGCCATGAAAATTGAGGATACCTACGAAGATAATATTTACTTTGTAAGTAATAAAGGACTATTATTACCTTTGAATAGTAAGCAAGTGTATAAAAGTAAAAAGACTAATCATGACAATATTTAACAAAGCGTTTGACAGTTGCTTTGTTAAAGAAACATTCTATCACGAATTAATTAATTAATGGAATTTGGAATAATAATTTATTTGTAAACAAAAACAAAATCAAGTTAAAAACACGAAATGTACACACACGGATTTAATATATAATTTTGTAGAGTTACTTTTTGTTAATAACTAACAAAATATTTAAAATAAAGTTGGAATTTAAAAGTACTTACTACTTTAAAAAAATATGCACTCCTGAAAGCTAATTGCGTAAATAAAGAAAATAATCAATAAAAGAAGTCGCAAAATTGAACAATAGCCATTATGGATATTTTTTACCTTAAGTGATTACTTTACAATATGTTTTGTTTATTGTTTGTTAGTTTATTTATTTTTTTAGAAGTGCATGTAAATATCGATTATTATAAGATCGGAAAGCTTATTTTTATTTGAAACAACAAACCATGCTGGAATGTTTATTTCGTTACCAATAGCAACCAGCGAATGGCTGAAAAAAAAAGTAAGGTAATTTCGCCAGTAAAAGTTCTGATACGCACATATATGCAAAAGATATAATTATTGTTAAAACTAAATAAATAAATTATATTGTTTATACTAAAATAACTAAAATAAAAACGTGTTGTGAACATTGATGTTATATTTTGACCAATCAGAAACTTGTGTTTATTTTCCTCTGAAAATGCTCACTGTATTGCACATCGCTAACAACAAAACGTTGACGACAACAACAGGTAATTTTAAAATTATAATTTGTAAAATTTAGTTCATATATAAATTTCTGTAAAATATATTTATTCTGATTAAGAACGACTAGTTTTTAAGTAAATAATCATGTTATATTATAAATTATTTTCGCTTAGAAAATTGATTTTTTTTGTTATCACTGACTGACTTTACATGGCAAAATCTTAAAATAAAAACGGTTTAATTATTTTTACAACGTTTTTTAGAATAACATTTTTCCTTTAAATAAGATCATTCTAATTTTATTAAAGCTCGAATATTCAGTCTTAATATTTCTGTTGAGTTTTCTGATCTTTTTCGCTGATGACGGTGATCCGTTTTTATTTTTTTAACCATCACCGAACAAAACATTTGTAATTTAATTCACTTTTTGAAATATGAAAATTAGATCAAAATTATATTAATTACTATTTTTAATATCTGAAAAAGCTTTTAAACGTATTTTATATTAATGATAAGCTGTTATAATTTATAAGTTTTTAAAATCCGAAGTAAAGTAGAAAAATGCTTTCATTAAAAAAAGTAAATGATAAAAAAAATAATGTCAAGTTTTCAAGTGCAATAGTTTTTTTTTTCCTTGAGTGTGTGAAAAATAAAAGCGTAATTTAGTTAAACAGCGTAACGAATATTAACTTGTGCCTGTGGTTTTAAATAATTATTATTAATAGACGTATTTTTATCTTTGAGAAAAGTATTTCCGAAGACTAAAAAGAGTAAGACTGACTTTTCACTTTTCAGGAATCCAAACTATCGCTTTCCAATTCCAGTTGAATCTGAGAATTCAAGGTCTATTCTGTGATTGAATTATTAAAAAAAAAACTAAAAATAGTTTTTTTTTTTTTCATTTCAAATCTGCATTTTATAAAAATATCTTTGTTACTTCGTTGTGAATGTGAAGTATGCTACTTTTTTTTTAATTCTACACTTTTAGAAACACAACTGATTGGTATTTTCCGCTTTTTTTTTTATCTAGTTAGTAGTTAGTATTTTATTTTTATCTCACTTGAGTATATGTTGAAAAAATTTGTTAGAATCTTATCAATTCTTCATGTATTACTTTTTTTACTTACAACACAAATCAAATGCATTTTTCAGTAGAATGAATTTGTCAATTTATTGCACAATTTTTAAAATGACAACCGAAAATGCTAAAAATATTATTCAGTATTCACGTAAGTCATTTCAATATCTAAGTTTTTTTTTGTTTTTTTTTATGAAAGAATAAAATAAAATTAGGGTACAAGTCAAGTACTCTGGTCCCTGTTGAAAGGTATATGACATGAAAACTTTTTTGAATTCATTGCACTACAGCAGCTGTTCTTGACTTACTGATTTGTTCGTTATTGTTGGAAAACTTATGAATAAATAAACAAAATAAAAATATTTTTTTTAATTTTTGCCCTTTTTTGACATCTTTTCTAAATTTTAGTTCTTTAATCAAGCACTGACGTTATTGCACTTTGAAGACTTTATCACCAAACCGCCTGCATATACAGAAAATGAATTGTTGAGTAGCTACACGAAAATAGAAAGATGTGTGAGATAAGGAGGTGTTTTTTCCCCAGATTTATTCAACCTCTACACAATGACACTCCTTATAGAACTGAAAACCCGACCATGATTTATTATTGGTAGACCTAATCTTTAACAGTATATGCACGGATAGACACTGTGTTGATGGCTGACTCAGAAAGAAAACTACAGGACCTCCTAGACAGGATGGTAGAAGAAAGTGAGAAAAAAGGACTAACCATCAACTGCAAGAATACAGAAAGTCTGGTCATTAGCAAGAGAAAAAGCTCAAGATGCAAGTTACAAATGTCAACATCAAGCAGGTGCAGAAGTTTAAATGTCTTGGAAGTGTTTTAACAGAGGATGGAAAATGCGACATCGAGAACTGAACATTGAACTAGCGAAAGAAGCATTCCAAAAGCTAAACAAGGTAGTGAGAAATGGAAAAATTTCATTAGAAACAAAGAAAAGAGTGCATGATTATGTGATATCCATCTTCTTATATGGCAGTGAATGCTGGATGGTCTCCCTATGGATGAGGAGAAAACTGGAGGTAGCAGAAATGTAGTTCTACAGAAGGATGTTGAGAACAGTGGAATTAACCAACTAGGAAGTCTGAAGGAAAATGGCAACAGAAAGAGCTCAAAATCAATAAAAGACAGCTGAAATTCCTTGCATACATAGAAAGGAGGGGTTGGAAAACTTAACTCTTATGGGATATATTGAAATCAAGGCAGACAGGGGAAGGCAGCAAGCTAGTTACCTGATGTGTTTGTGTGAATGGATGGGGGTCAAAAGAAAAAATTCCCACAGGGGACAGGAATGTGTGGAGAACCATGATCACATATGTCCTAAAGGGATACGGTACATAGAAGATCATCATATAGCACTTATCTAGCAACTTTGTTTCTGTGAGTAGCTGCTGCTGTAAATTCTTTGCATGTTCCCATGACATCAGATTTTGGTACAGACCACAGTACTGGAATTGGACTATAAGTACAACTCATTTGCAGTTATAAAAAAAATGTAAAACAATGTAACTTGTAAAAATATCACTTGATGCAATATATTTATAAAAAATATATAATTGAACAAAACTATACATGTAGACTTGGTTCATTACCCATGGGTGGCAACCAGTCTAAGAGAAAGAAAACTCTGAAATCCAAACTGTGGAGAAGGTAACAGGAGACGATTTCAGTATCCTTCCCAAAAACATGTGGAAATTAACATATAATAAAAATAAGGAATCTATGGAGAGCCATGATCACTGATGTCCTAGAGGGATATAGCATTAAAAAAAAAGAGGGTTAATGGAAGTAATTTTATTTGGTAGTATGGCTGTGAGTCTTGGGTTACCTATTGTCACCACCTGCTTTTATCAGTGCTACTTCTGAGACATCCTCAACAGCCATTGGAGTAATTTTCTCCAATGTTGAGGTCTTAGGACAGGTGGGTGTCATTTACATTGAGGTCATGCTGTTGAAAATACAGGACATGTCTTCAGGATAAACAATCAATGACTGCCCAAAAGTGTGCGGTATGGTGAACTCTCTACTGGAAACTGACAGTAGGAGACCCAAAAAGGGATACAAACACTCTTTGAAGAAATCCCTCGGCATTTGTCAGATTGACCATTAATTGTGGCAACAAAGGAGAAAACCAAGTCTTACCTCAGAAAATATTTGTGCTATCTGTCAAAAAAGAAAATCCGAATCAAAATTGGATTGACTTTAGTAGACCTTAAAATATGGTAATTGTTTGCACTTCCTCTACTTTGGACAACAAGATGTTTTTTTTAGCTCTTCGTGGGCAAAGAGGTAGTTGTGAGTTGTGATATGAATTTTTGACCCTTTTGATTTATGGCCCCAGTTATTTTCTGAAGTTGCACTAGCAAGACTTATTTTTGACCCTTGGAATTACAACATTGGACTAAAGATCTTTTCAATCTGAACCTCCCTGTTGCTAGCAACACATTTTCATAATGTAACACTTAATCCAGTGGTTGATTCTGAGTCAGCTGTGACCATATGTTCTGATCCTTGCCACACACTGCCTATAACAAAAAATGTCTTGGTCCTCAAGGTTGTAGAACAATGAATTGATTGCAGGGTCAATTCCATGCTATTCAATATTGTTGTGGGTTAATGGTTGCTGATCACATCTTGCTCAGCCCAGGTTGTATTTCTTGATCACAGAGCTGGTAGAGATTGATTAATTGTCAGTATCATAGCTTTGCAGACAAAATAAAAATAAAAAATGTCTTCAGGTTAATTTTCAATTTGGTTTATGTACTACTTGGTATAACAAAAATTAACTCTTCCCATTAAAATCTCTTTAGTGACACTTTGCTTATTGGTGTGAATTCTTGGAACAGGACTTAAAGTTGGGAATTCTCTTGGCAGCAGGTCATATGGGTTTCAGCAGCTCCTTTGTCTGCCACTCTCACTGTCTCTGGCTCCAACTGCAACTGCATGGGTCACTCAAGCACTCTACTTATATTGACTTTGACTCAAAATCAGAGTGGGAGCTGACAGTGTTTGGAAATTTGGGGTTTCCACAGGTTTCTGTATTGATTTAAACAAAGGTTCTTTATTGTCTAGTTTGTAGTATTAATTATCTCGCCAAATCTGGGAGATCTCCTCCTCCTCCTATGGGTAGTGGTTGCAGGTATTGACCTGTCCCTATAACTCATTCCTTCTGTTTACTATGTCTCGCACCATTATTACCAAATGGGTGCAGATAATTTCTCTGTCTTTTTTGGTATCTCATCTAAGCCCACCATCTCCGCTATCTCTTTGACAACTCCGACTTTCAAACTGTGTGGGCAGAAAAGTGGTCTTAAGTTGTAGTCATTAATTCTAATTATCTTTTTAATATTCAACAATTGGTCTTGTTTATGCAATCAGCTTGTTCACTTAACTGTACCCATGAACATCCCAGGTCTGGGTTGAATTTTTTCAAACACAGGATAAAATCCTATTTCTTGACTTGTTTACATTTCCAAAATCAGTGAGGCCATTTCTACTCACTGACAGAAAGGCATAAGCCAGTCTCTTGATTCTGCATTTGTCCTCAAAATTATCAATTAATCTCAAAATTCACTTCCCTTTTGAGACCTTCCACCTGACCTATGACAATGTCTTTTCCCAAAGCCAATAAAGTCATTCTCCCCAGATCTGCCTTCTTTTAGTTTACATGTTATTCCTCACTTTTAACTCTTTTTGTCTGTTCCGGTTTATATTCTAAATTAACCCTTTTCCTTTACCAGTGTCACATAGTGTCACAATAATGCATTTCTTTATAGATTTGATTTTTTGATACAAGCTTTTCTTGAGATTTACTGACATTTCTTCATGAAGAAGTGGAACAATAAGTTATTGCAGTTATTAACTGAATTTTGATCTGAAATGTTCACCGTACAGTCAATATGAATAATGGAGAAGTGTTGGGTTAAGTGCATTGACAAGAAAGTAGATTATGTTGAAACAAATATTTCCATTAAAAAGCTTTTTCTTTTTCATCATTAAACTCTGGATTTGTTGAATTGTATATCTCATTTTCAGATTATTTTGTCTTATAAAATTTTTTACATTGGAACCCTTACTCAAATTTTATTAGACATTTCATATTGTTATATTATTAATTTTTCCATTTTCTTTTCAGGAAATTTGTCCTTGTAAATATGGTTGCGTCAATGAATGAAACAGACATTGACAGATTTATACGAGAACAAAAATCCAAATTAGTGAATGAAAGAAGTAATTTAGGAGTAAGTTTTGATTAATCAATTGATTTTTTGTTTAATTATATTATATTTTATTATTATTATTATATATTATTTGTATTTTTATCTTATATTTTATTATTACAATTTATTATATATTATTTATATTTTTATCTTATTATTAATCATCAATTATATTGAATTTTTCATAGGTTTGTTTTGTTTTACGGCATATCAACACCTCAATGGGTTATTTAATGCCGATAAGATTTTTATTGCTGGTAATTTTTTTTTTTTTTTTTACAAAAACATATTGCTGATATTAGAACCTATTTTTACACTTTCATAGTGTTCTGACCCCAGTTTGGGCATTAACTATTTACCCATAGATGGGACCCTAACAGGTGCTACCACTCCGGGTCAGGGTGGACCTGGGAACACCAGTAATTAAGAGGTGGTTCCATGCTCCTCAAAGCCTCCTGATCAGAGGCCTTGCTGTTGGATGGAGTTTATTGTCTTACCCAGGATGCGGATGTAGTTTATCATTATACCCAGGATTGGAATTTTTGATAGGAAACTCTTGCATATTTATATGAAACAGTGATGGCTTCAAGGTCATCTTGAGAAATTCCATTAGGGGGTGAATCATAGGAACATTGATTGATAAATTATAGAGTTTTTGAAAATGTCTTCACTATAGGTTCGTTATTTGTTATGTATTTGAATCAGACACAGATTATTGGTTGTGTTTTCCCAGAAATTAAATATCTTTGTTTGTAAAACTAAGCACTTTTTCCATACTTCAGCCATTTGCATTTTTTGCACTTTTAGCTATCAATTGATATTTTACTTATTTATTTAACATTATTATGAAAGGCAGAAAATTGAAAGATTGTTTTATAGGGAATAAGGGACATGGTTACAGTTGTTAAAAAAGAATGATTACTATAGAACAGGGTTTCTCAACATGGCTGATATTAATTGTTAGGTGGGTGATGAGCAACTGAAGAGAAAATGGTGGACAATATAGGATTTTGAGTATTTAAAAAAGTATTTCAACCTATGCTACACCCAAAAATATTCAAAGAAAATATGCAAAGAACATCTATAGGAAAAAAAAACAGGAGACTAAATAGGAATAACTGGGTCACATTTCTTGACAAGATATAAAAGATATATTTTGGTATTTTCTATAGTTTTGGGAAGGATCATTAACATTCAAATAATTCTTCAGATGAAATAACATATATTAATCAGATAATGGAAGACTGAAAATAACAAGAATATATTCACTGAATTTTTATTAGTTGCTGGCAGTCTATATTCTTTTTAATTTTATAATTATGGACAAAAATCATTTAATTTTTTGACAACACTAAGCCTAAGCATAAAACTAAATTACATATATACTTTTCAATGGTTAAGTTTGGTATTGCTTGTTCTTTAATACTGTAGCAGCAGTTGCTGCATAAGTCAGTGTTATTTGTTACCTCCCTTTGGTATTTTTTTTTATTACTTCATAAAGTCAGTTTATGAACTAATAACTTAGAGCTACAATGACCAGGATATTGTAGAGAGCCATGATCACCTATGTTTTGAAGGGATATGGCACATAGAAAAAAAGAACAAACTTTTGCCAAACAATTTTGATATGCTTTTGAATATTTACCATAAATAGACAATGGAAAATTATTCCAAGTGAAAGTGGGCAATGACACAAAAAAGGTTGGTAATATTTGCTATAGAAGTTATTTTAAATGTTTTACTAAAAAAAAAAAACATTGAAACAAGCAACAAGAAAATATACAGAGCAAAAATTTTAACAACAAAATAAGTCATGAAAAAGGTTCCTTCATTAATATTATTGACATTTATTGTAATCAATTTTGGTTACATAAAAACTACTACATTCTGTTTTATGACCCATGCATTTTTGGGATATCATTATTTTATCATAAACTTGAAATTATATATTTAATAACTAAGAGACTTCAAATTGACTTTATTGTGCTAGCTATTGTTGCTGTCTCAGATAAAAACTAAATAACATATTTAGAAAGTAGCTTGAATATATCTGGCAGATATATCTCAAATTTATCTCAGCAAATGTCATATCAGTTTATGAACATGAGAACACTCCTAAGGCTTAGTCATTGAGATTGACATTGATTTTTTAAAAATATATTGTAAAATATTTAACTACCTTGTCTCTGATCTTTCTTCACATCTAACTTAATTCTTGATGATTAAATGACTTATTTGAAAATTTTCTGTTCATTTGAAATTTTATTTTATGTATTCAAGCCTATTTTATTTAACTTTTGAATTTTTTGTTTTTTAATGCCATATCCTTTCAGGAAGTAGGCATGTATGGCTCAACACAGATTTTCATTTATCTTTGATTTACCTTGAATTCTTAGGAAAGGTAATGGAATGCTTTTTTCTTGCCTCTGCCATTATTTGGAATTCTGATTGTTTATTCTATTTGACACCTAAGATTAGAGAATGCTGTCTACTCTACTGTTAAACCTATAGCTGAGGGAGAATAGATTGGCTCATGCCCTTCCTCAAGAGCATTTGCATGAAAGTGAATGCAACAAATTAGACCAGAATTTGAACACACTTTGCACCAACATCCATTACACTATCTGAACTCATTGCTATATATTAATAAATTAGATCTGCATAAAGTACATCACAAAGAACTGTTGGAACTGCTTGGTAACCTTGACATATTTGGTACAATCACCAAATTTAAGCAATGCCAAGCATGGTCAGTACCTAGATGGGTGATGGTTTCAGAATACCAGGTGTCGTAAGCTTGGATGAGTGGGTGGTGTAATAGCTAATGGCTTGGAATTGTTGATTGGAGAGCTGAGTTCCAATACCTTTGGGAAAGATCTGAATCCCCCCCCCTAATTAGTAAGACTTGTATCACTAAACAATTATTATCTCAAAACTTTATTCTTGCAATCTAAAAATATTTTCTGGTTTATGTAAAGGGTTGATAAGCCATAGAAATGAATCAATCAATCAATCAATATTTGGGAAGGATATTAGAATAATCCAGAACCTATCCTGACAGAAAACTACCTGCATATGGATAGAAAATGAATTCAGTAAATATAAAAAAATAGAAAGGGGTGTAAGACAAGGATGTGTCTTCTAACCAAACTTATTTAATTTATACAGTGAGTCAATTCTGAGAGAACTAGAAATACTATCAGGATTCATTATTAGTGACCACAATCTTAAGAACATAAGACACAGTGTTGATAACAGATACAGAAAGGAAATTTCAAGAACTCTTACAGAAGGTCGTGAAGGAAAGTGAGAAGAAAGTACTAAACATCAGTTGCAAGAAGAGAAAATGTATGGTTGTTAGCAAAAGGGACAGCCCAAAATGCAAATTTACAAATTGGAGATAACAAAATCAAACAAGTAAAACAATTTAAATATCTGGGAAGTGTTTTAACAGAGGAAAGAAAGTGCACCACTGAAATACAAAGGTGTATTGGGATAGTGAAAGTTGCCTTCCAAAAGCTAAGCAAAGTATTAAGAAATAGGAAAATTTTGTTAGAAACAAAGAAAGAGTACTGGACTGTTACATAATATCAGTCTTCCAATATGGCTGTGAATGCTGGACAATCTCCTCATGGATGAAGAAAAGACTTGAAGCAACAGAAATGTGGTTCTACAGAAGCATACTGAGTATACCATGGACAGAACATGTGAGCAACAATGAAGTTTTAGAGAAAATGGAGACAAAAAGGACACTTATATTTAACATCAGGAAGAAAGATGAGGAAAGAGTTTGGAAAATTTGTATTCAAAAAGCACAAATGGCATGAGAGACAGAAGAAAACAATCTTGAGTAAATGGATGACAGAATAAGGTTTAGGAAAGATAACAAAAAGACAAAATTTGTTAAGAGCACCAAAGGACAGGAAATAGTGGAGAGCCATGATTGCCTACATTCTGAAATAACCTGGCAGAAGAATTTGCAATAAAGTACTGTTAATGTTTTTGATATTTCTTGTTTACTAATTTTAAAAAAAAGTTTCCAAATTTTTTGTTTACCACCATTTAATAAAGTAATGATATATTGGGTATGTTTACAAATATCAAACAAGATACACAGTAAGTTTCTTGATTGTCGCACTTTATAAAACATACTGTTTTTAGAGAGTAATGAAAAAAAATAATGATGTTTAGACAGCTCCTAGTCATTTTTTATGATGTTAGAACTATTTTCAAATTTGTTCTTGTTTATTTATAGCTGTTATTCACATCAGATGAAAGTCCAAGTATTTGGAAACTTGGCCAGTATGAAAATCACCGTAAAAAACTCCAAGAAGAAAGACATAATGAATATAAAAACTATCTTCAGAGCAAGGTATGAATATTCAGAATATTATTTTAAATAAAGTGAATCAAAATTGACCTTTTCTTTTTTTTTTTATTCTCTCTTTGTGTTTTTTGTTTGTTTTGTTTTTTGTTTTTGCTTTGTATGATTCATTCTTTAATGCTCTTCAGCTCAATATATCCAGAACAGAGTTTAATTGTTGGTTTGTTTTTAGTAGAAGTCCACTGTATGGACAACATGCCATTGTCATGGTAACAAGTGGATCATTTCTAATAGTGGATGATTGTCTCTAATCATTTTTCTCCTGCTCAATAACACAGAGCAATTATAACCACTCACTCTTTGTCAGAAAATTGTGGACACCAGATCTGGCATTTATAAGTTTAGCCTTCTATTTTTTAAATTCATTTTACCATTTTTATAATATTTACAATGATAACAAAGAAAGTATAATTAAAATTGCATACACAAATGCACCAATGATTTGAGAGAAAAAAAAAGCTTAAAAAGAATTAAAATTTACAAAAGTACAAACTTGATATTAAACATAGTTTTTGACTTTGTTTTATTTCAATATTAAAAGGTTAGCAGGTACAGTGACAGTAGTGTATTAGTCACTCAGTAACTAAGCTCTAACCACTTTAAACTATTTTTCTGCAGTTCACTTAAATATTTTTGTAAACAAAATTTTAGCCCCTAAAATATAATGAAGCATATAAGACATAATGAGTTCAAATTTCAGTTGATTCTGTTTTCTATTTCATTGAATTTGTTTGTGTATCCTTGAAAAAAGCATGAATCTTTCTTCCTTTAGCAGTGGATTAAATAGCAGGGTAGACTGGGCTCTCTTGCCTTGAGGTGGCATCAAGTCTCAGAAGAAAAATAATATAAAGTCAGTTTGAAGAGGGCTGGGCTCTGCCAGGCTATCTTTCCTTAGACACACAATTGTTGCTGTACATGTGCTCTTACAATTCTAATGGGTTATGGGACTCAAGATATGATGAGAAGACAGGATTGACTCATTTACATCATTTTACCATTGAAGTATAAGTAAATGTTTATATGTTTTTTGAATATGAATATATCTAAATATTTAACATTCAATATTTACACTCAAACTGTTGTCCTCAAATTATTGCCCTCTTTATTGTTGTTGCACAACATTTCAGCTGTTGTGCCCTCTGAACTTCCTCAGTATATTGATCTTGGTAACCTACAGGGAATTTTGAACTGAACCTTTTATTTAAACAAGAACAGTATAAGGATATCATGTAGTTATTCTTGTTCATTTGCTGATGCTGTGGTTGAAAACTTGCTATCATTTGTCGTTCTTTCTTCATTAGTGCCTCCCATATTGTATTTATTTCTATGCTAAGCCTACTAAAGAGATCCTCATAGTCTAGCATATGCACTGATTCTGACATCTGAAAGAATATAGTTTAAATAATGATATTTCCTTATCCTAGAAATTCAGACAGAAATAAAACATTCAAATGATATTAAAAATATCAGCTACTAATAGAAGAAGTAGGACTTAGGGAAAATTTAATTTTATTTAAAGTACAATACTTTCAAATATACTGACAAAAAATAATATTGCATTGCCCTGAAGGTTGATTTTGACCCAGGTATGACATATACATGGAAGTGAGTAGTATATAATCTGTTAAAGTTTTGAAAGTTTTCAACCATCTTGTGACCTAGTAGCACTCATAACTATGCACTGTGACTGAAACACATGATGCAATAAGGTTCACTGTGCTGAAAGAGTTCAGTGAAAACCTGTATCAAACTACAGATAGGCACACATGTTCCTTTAGTTGAGAAAGCCATTCAAGATGGCGGTTGGATTGTGAGGCTAGATGGTCATTTTGGAAAATTGGTGTTCATGTTGGATGTGATGCATACAGGTGCACATGCCTCTCATTAGATTTTCACTTGGCCACAAGATCTTGGCACATTTCCATTGGTGTTGTGAGAGGGTCACCTGGGTGCAAGAGAAAGTGATGCTCATTTGCATGTGAGATCGGAGGGCAACATCTTCTAGAGTGGATTAACCTGTAACGCACAGCTCCAACCTCTGGTATCATGTTGGAGAGTGCCAGAAATTATGTCATACCCTGTCGGATCTCAAATTCTTTAACTCAAATGAAAGTACTCTCGTTGACATCCATAGCTCATCTGCTAAAAACAAATAATTTTATCTGACTCTCCGTACCCATTTCTGGTGTCATCCAAAAATACTAGTGTCATAAAACATCTTTTTTGACCAATCAATAAAAGCCCACGCAATTTTCACAGCAGCCATTTCTGAGCCACTGACTGACTATAATGTCAACACCGATTTCATCCATGGAGCAGATTCCACCAGGTGAGTTTAACCAGGATATCAGCAGTAACACGGCAGCACTTCCAACAACACTGATGCCTTCGGCCATTGACACAACCAACGGAAGTAGCAGAGATTAACTATCAACTACAACAATGCAATTATTCATGTTGATATTCTTCCCATGCATCTATCTCACTTGTCTGCATATGCGTATTGATTTTCCCTACATGTCTATCTTGACTACCACCTTACGTTATGCTTCAAACTCTAACAACTGATGTACAATACCCCAGAACGAGCAAATGATCGAATCTTGTAAATCATGAGGAAATAAAACCTCTTTTATTTATCTCAACTACATCTTACCTCCATTTGTTTTTTTTTTTTCACTTTTTTCTTATTAACAGTGAGGCTGCCATTACAGTTACAACTCTCATTCACCTTTAGTATTTGTGGAAATAATATTGTACATTCAGAACATTATTCAACTAATTTGGCTGCCATTCCCACAGCAGGAAGTGGATGTGTTGATCTAACAGAATAATGTCTGCTTACATGGTGCCCATTCTACACAAAATACTCTGCAAGATGTTTGACAAATCCCCAGACCAGCACAATTGCCAGACCTGTCCTTCATTGAACAAGTATGAAACATGATGGCACCTGACTTGTACCTTTAACCCACCTACAAATCTTATTATATTGCATCATTATGTGCTATAGGATGGTAATGGGGGTGGAGGTGAAGAGATTTTCTTCTGATTGGTTGAGTGTCTGCCACTGAAGAGGGACAGAAAACCCAACATCACCGGGATCAAAATGATCAGGACATGGACAAGACTTCCACATGGGAACACCACACATCCAGGATGAATGCAGCCAAGACACTAGAAATACAAGTATGAACAAATTTGAAACTATGCTGAGTAACACAAATAAAAATCTTTGGTAAGACATGGCAATCCCATTGTGCAGTCAATGTGGTGTACTGCCAAGCTCTCTCTTCCCAGAAAATGTCGCTGCTTTTATGGAGCCTAAAACTTTAATAGTTGGCTAGCAAAAAAATCATTTGCATAGCTAACACTGATCAGTTCACCGTCCTGACCATCTCATGGGAAAGATGGTAAACACTTTCTTCTTTATAATCAGATGTTCCGTGATTCACACTGGCTCTGTACTGGCAGGGCAGCTGTGTGTTGTCTTTCTACAGAGTTAGCACACTAAACATTGTCTCTTTGCCCGACGGAGCTAGGTACCATTATCAATAGCGATTGGCTGCTCCATTTGCATTTCGCTTCCACTACAGGAGGTTTAAGTACTGCTGAATCTCATTCTTTATTCTGGAACCTTTATGCATATTGATTTGCATATTGGATCATTTACTGTAATCCAGCACTATTACATGTATGTTTAATCTTGAGTTATTGAATCATGTATCAGGGTATTCTAATTGTAGTTTCCATCATTGGATGATCAAGTCTATTGACATAGAACACAAGAGATTTTGTATGCCACCTAACTTCATTGTTTGTTTTGTTTATTTAATGGCATATCAATTTCTTATGAGTCATTTAATGCTGAAATTTAATTATCTTGGGAGCATTAGTAATTTCTTTTACAAAAATATATTGCTGGTAATATTTTTTTTCCTTACAAAAATGTATTACTAGTAATATTTTTTACTATGAAAATGTATTGCTGGTACCTTCACTATAAAAATGTATTTCTACCCTTTCATAGTGTTTTGTCCACAGTTTGGGTGGGGTTAAATATTTGTCCATAGCTGGGACTCTAACAGGTGCTACCACCCTGGGTCAGAGTGGACCTGGGAACAACAGCAGTTAAGAGGTAGTTCCACACACCAACAAAAACTCCTGATCACAAGTCTTGTACCAGATGTAGTTTATCATCATACCCATGATGACCCTGACTTCATTGAAAAAACAAAATAAAAATTTTTTTTATTATTTATATTCAGACTAATGTCCTCATTTTTGTTGTTATTATCACAATGAACATTTCAGGCATTGTGCTCTTTTCATTTTCAGATAACTTTCTGGGAATTATGAACAGTTTAGTTTGAAATTCACTAAATATTACCCAGAATGCCAGATACCTGAAAAAGGCTAGAAAGTACAATGGTCAATATGTTGTGATAATAACAGTAATTCAGAAGGCAATCAGGTGATAATAACAACAAAGATGAAGACATTAGAACAAATGTAAATATTGTAAATAATTATAACTTCTCATCCCAGAAATTCGGAGAGAAGACAATTAGGTTATAATAACAACAGAGATGAGGACATTAGTTTATATTTAAATAACAATAATTCCTTACCCATTAATTCAGAAAGAAAGCATCCACATGATAATAACAACAAAGATGAGGACATTAGTCTCTATGTGAATAATGTAAATTCCTCATTTCAGAAATTCAAACAGAATATTGTTTATATTTAAAACAACTAATATATGACTATACTTATTTTTTTTACATTTTATATCTTGTAAATAGTACAAGTTCTGTTTAACACATACAAGAAATACTAAAAAAGAGTAAAATCTAAATTATCGTAGCACCTGAACTGTTGAACCGATACAATTCTTTAAAGGTGAGTTCAATTATATGGCCATATTTTAAAGAAAAGGCACTTTTTTAACATCTTAAAAGAAGAGAATAAGGGAATGCATATGAGAAATTAAATCCACTTTATACTGATATTCTAAATTGGTATAAATGAATTTGATAAGATTTCATCTTTTATACTTTTAATAGAATTTCATTGTATTTTATATTAGTCATGCCTCTTCTCTTTTGACTTTTTTTTTTTATATATTTGTATTTATATGATAGAGAGATATGCACTCTCTATCTTCTGCTAAATTCTTGTATACACTTCTGGAATTACTTCCCAATATCTCGTGTCCACTATTGCTGAGCTTCCATTCACAGACAATTGGGACTTGATTAGGAAATATGTTATCTTACAAGAAAGCGAGTCTTTTTTTTTTTTTAACACCCACTCTGTGAGTTGGGGATTGTGTCTGTTGCCTTTCTCTGAACACTGAGTAGTATTAATTCTTTTTCATGCACTGCAAATAGTATTGCATTTCTTCAAACATTTGCTGATTTTGGCTCACAATCTTATGCTTGCTTCAATTGGTCTGACAGAGGACCAACTGGCATTGAAAAACTATTAGCTTGCTTATATTGTAATTTTAAACAAAAGCCATCAATTTTTCCAGTTTCTGACTTCTAATACATAGCTTTATGTATCTTAACATATGTTAAGCTTTTTGGGGAATATCATACAGATCCTTTTATATAAGCATGAAGCCAGTGGCATAGCTAGAGTAAACGTCTCCTGGGGCGGTCCACTCAAATGTTACTCCAATGACCCCGATTCACCCTATGCTGAATGGTTAGCTGTAGCTAAATTTTCATACATGCTCTACCTCTACTTTACTCTACTGACCGGTACGTTACTGTTTACATGTATGATCCAAGACAAAATCCAATACCACAAAATAATCAGTTCAAATCAAAAGATTTTAAAATGCAACTGTTCACTTTCAGAACAACTAAATACAAAATATGGCAATACACAAAAGAAGGACATTCGATACTATGGTCTTAGAATGAATGTTTTCTTGTTTTCATTGTGGCAAACTGGTCAATGACATCGTCAAAATCTGTTTGTCTTGTAAGCTTGTTTTCAATGGACAGCACGGCCAGATCCGACAGTCTTGACTGGCTCATGGTTGACGTAATTTTCTGTTGCTAATTTTCCAGTGCATCATTTTCTGGGTACCATTTAATTATCAATGATGTTTGAAAGTATTTTTCTTGACAAAAATGTTCTATTTAATTTTTAAGCATTTTTCGGAACATTGTAAATCAACGGCATTCTTTTAAAGGTTACCTAGAGAATTTATGCAAAGTTTATTTTTTTGTTTTTCTTTATACAAGTAAAATAAATTTACATCATATTTTGATGTTATTATGATTTTAGTTTTAGTGATAATTTAACAACAATAAATATTTATCATTAGTACCAATAATGGAAAATTAAGTTAAAAATTTAAAAGAATCGTTTTTGGAATCTGAAAATAGGTACAAATTTTGTTGTTATTGCAGAGTTAAAACACCATATCATCCGATAAAATGTTACAACAATGTCTCTTGTTAGTAACCAAGATTGTAGCAACTGAAACACATGAAAGCTGAAAACATTGCTATTTTTCCCACTCACAAATTTCCTGACAATTTATTAGAAAATTTCTGATGGGGGGACAAAACTAGGGGTCATAAATTATTTCTGGGGGGTCATATGCCCGTCATAAAACCCTGTGTCTCCACAACTGTTTTCAGACTATTTTTGGCACCTTAGCCTGGTTGAAAAAATTTGTTGGGGGTGATTTTCTAAGCATAGCTTAAATGTGTCACAAGGCTGAAAGTATGGGGGCACACAGGATTGAACTCACTATTCTGTCGTAATTGACATAGTGAGACAAGCTTGCTCATCATTACATCACATTGAGAGGGTCAGGTTCATATCCTGTTGTGTGTGTTTGTGTATGTATGTATGTATGTATGTATGTATGTATACATATATATAATATATATATGTATATATTGAATGCTGACATGATACAACCAGGAAGTTAGACAATTTCTTGAATGTTATATCAGGAAGTAAATTTTTTTAGGTCTTTCTGATACAAAAAAGGCCCATGACAAAACTAAACAAGAGTAGAATTAAGTTTATTGTTTCATTTAAAGTTTGTAATTAGATTAGATTTTGAAATATAGCTAATGTAAAAACCTTTGCATATTCTAATGGTTTATGTTTATATAAATTCATTTCATCATAGGTATAAATATGTTAATAGCATATAGTTGGAGTGCTAAAGTAGAGAGAGTGTCTTTAATGGGGCATGAGATTCCTAAAAGATCAATGGAAATATTCCAGGTCAGGAAGTAATGTTGGAAGTAATGTTGGATCCAGGTTTCAATAATAAGTATGGAGATGGTTAGTCAGTCTTTCTATACAACACGTCCCTTTTTAAGATATGCATTCTCTTTTGAAATTGTATTTTCTTCCTTTGGGGTTTAATTCCAACATTTTCCAAGGAATTTCCCTTTTACTAACACAGCACTTTTGAGTATTTATAATTGAAGTTGGCAAGTTGAATGTATCATACAGTACTTTCATTGGTTTGTTAGGGTTTTATTTAATTGGCTTATCTTGGTTTTAATTGGTTTAAATGCCTTTTATATCGCCAATTTTGACCTTGTACCATATAGATCATTCTGCCAATGCAATTTACTATTTCACCATCTTCCCAACTTTCTTTACCTGCCTTCAAGAGTTACAACTCCTAAAGAAAACTTTATCTCCAACTTTGAAAATTTTACTGTAAATTCTGTACTATGCCAACTTTTTATTTTGCTTCCAGGTAGTAATTTGACAAACACTGATTTAATTTTCCTGGCAAGCATTAGTTCCACTGGTGACATCCTCAATACAGTATTAGTGTTAGCAGTCAGTTTATAAATACTTAAAAACTGTTGGAGCATTCTTTTCTCAGTTTCCTCCCTGTTTGATTTCTTTAACTCCCTTTGAATGTATTAAGAAAACATTCAACCTGACCATTTGATCTTTGGTGGTATAGTGGTGTCATTATGTTCAACTGCATAGTATTTGCAAAAACTTTGAAAGTCATTCAAAGTAAATTTTGTGCTATTATCGGTTAGTATAGTGTCTGTAACTCCAAATTTTGAAAACGAAAATCTAAAGTTACAGTAGGCTTTCTACACTTAAATATTTCAGGCCATTGTGAAAAACTGCCAATGACAATCAAGTAATATGAACTATACAAAGGTCCTGTGTAATCAATATGCATCCTAGACTAAGGTTTATCAGTGTTTGACCTGGGTTGATAATTTACATGGTAATTTTGCTGCTTAGAGCACAACCTCTGCATGACATAACCAAATTTTAATATCCTGGTTCATCTTAGGCCAATATACATAATTTCTCATAAGGGATTTCAGTCATGACATTCCTGCATGTCCAATGTGAAACCTCATTAAAATACTTTTTTGTAAAGAAACAGGAATTTCTACACTTTCAGCATACATGAGTACTTGAGCACAGATGGAAAAAGAATTATTAGTGGTTTATTTTTTATTTTTTTCATCTCACTTTTGTCATTCATCATTTTATGAAATTTTTTCACTGCAAAAATAATAGCTAGTGCTATTTTTTTAGATCTGACTATAACTTTTTCAGTTATTAGTGTTCTAGATGCATAGGCAACTGTTTTTATTTTACCATCTTTGAATTTATGACAAATAACTGCTCCAACCAATTCCATAATCACTAGTATCTAATGTTACTATTATTTCTAAATCAGTATTGAAATGCATTAACAATAATTCAGATGTTTACATGTTCTTTGTCTTCAAAAGATTTTTGACATTCATCAGACCAATTCTACACTGCACTTTTTTCAATAATTTATTTAAAGTTGCTCTTAATTTTTGCCTTTTTGGCATATAAAGATTGTAGTAGCTTGCAATCCCTAGAAATGATTGTAAAGTAGCAACATTTATTGGGGCAGGTATATTTTAAATAGACCCTTGATAGGTCTGGTCTATGTCCATTTGCATCAATTTTTGTTCTAAGTATTTCATATTGCTCCTGAAAAATTGGCATTTTTTTCACTGTGTTTGAACCCATTATCCTTTAATTTCTGGAATACTTTGTGTATGTATTCTGTATGTTGCCATCTAGTTTAGCTTTTTATGAGTACATCATCCAAATATGCAATGACGAAATCTAAGCCAGCTAACATCACATCTATTTATTGCTGGAAAATGCTAGATGCCACTTTATCCCCACACCAAATGGCAGCCTATTAAAACTGTATAGACCCTTGTGTGTGTTAATTGTTAACAAATTTTTAAATTTTTCATCCACTTCAACATGTAAGTAAGTGTCTGACAGGTCAATTTTTGAAAAATATCTTCCACTATTTAATTTATAAAAAATTTCTTCTGGGGATGGTAATGGATAATGTGAGGTAGTAGACACTCATTTATCCCTGTAGAAAAACCTACACATACATAAATATTATTATTTTCATATACACTGTTGGAGCTCCCCACTGGGAATAATCTGTGGGTAAAATAACTCCTAGAGTTTCTTATGTGTCAAGTTCTTTGCTAATAGATTCTGCAACTGCATAAGGCACACTATGTTTAGGTTTAAAAACAGGAACTAAATTTTCCTTTAAGTGAAAAATTGTCTTGCCTTTATATTATGATGTTGATTTGGGGTTAATAAAAACAAATACCAAATAACACGTAACAATAAAAAGGGGTTTATTCGGTTGGTAAATAGGTACAGAAATCGCCTGAGTAGTCTATAACTAACTCAGCCAAGAACTTCTCCGACTCTGTCTGCCTTTTGACATGCCACTATTTAACGTCTTTGTTTGTAGACAAGTTCATCTTCAAGAGGGGTGGTAGGTTTCCTACACAACACTTTAGTATCTTTTCCAAGATCTTTGGAGAACACTGTGATAAAATTCTTTCTTAACTCCTTTAAAAAACTTTCAGTCACCATACTTTTTTGGAGGAGGAGCTATTCACTTTTTTACAGAACGAATTTATTGGTAGACTCCACAAATCAAACAGTTCCATCCAATTTGTGCCCAATAAGTTCAACATATTTTTTAATATGAATGCCTTTAGTTTTTAAAGTTTTACTGGCACACAAGACATTACATGCAATTTTGCCTCAAAAGCATAATTTTTTTCCTGTGATGCCACATGCAACTTTTTTGGTTTTTGTTACTGTAGGTTCACCAATATTTTTCCAATTTTTTTCATTAATTATAGTAATGTTCCTGCCTGTGTTCAATTAAAATTTCACTCCAACATTACTCATTATAACCTCCTGTTTTGAATATCATTGAAATTTGTCAATACAACTTTTATTGTATTAAATTTTTTCTTTGACTTTGTCTATGACCTAATCTTCTGCATTGAAAACACATTTTATTTTTGAACAGACAGTCTGCTTTAAAGTTAAGTCCACCATAACTATAAGACTGGTTTGGTCTTGTCATCTTTTTTTTTTTCTTCTTCTTTTTTCCCTTTGGTCACTCTGTCTGCACTTGCACAATATCCCTTTCTTCAATTTTTGCAGTATTGCATCTTAAATTTAAAATTATTTGGCATTCTTCTGCCATTGTCTGTAAATTTAATTTTGGGTCCTGCTCAAGTTTTGCTAGAATGCAAAAACAAATTTCTGTCTCTTCATTCAAAATTAATCCTTGCATCAAAATCAAACATTTAAGCATATCTGGAGATAGTTTGTTCAGTCAAAATTTTTCACATTCATGATTGACAATACCAGCATAAGTAGCAAAATCACTGTCTTTTTTTGCCAATATGTATAAAATAGGGAGCTTCTTTCACTTTTAGACAAAATTAACACAGTTTCATCAAACATAATATTTCCTGGTTTTTCAGTTAAAATGCAATTACAATATTTTTAATGTTCTGATGGATACAATTTCATTAAAAGTAAATGTACCGTTTTCTCATCTGGCCAGTCATGGAGATCTTTTTTGAGAATTTCTTTGTACCTTCTGTAATATAACTTCTTCACGGTTATATAAAAATTTACCAATAGAGTTTGCAGCTGCATCAGGTGTGAATGAAACTGTAGTGTTAGTTTCATTTGATTTCTGCTATATTGCTTCAAACATCCTTGTCTGAGGTTACAATATTTGTAGCATTTGTTGTTGTTTTTCAGCAATTGTTTTACCATGATTTCTATGTTCTCCATATTGCAAGTTTATTTCCAATCCTTGATTGACCTAAGTTCAAAACTCCTTAGAACATCAGAATTATAATTTTTTCGAACATAAGTCCCAAATATTCGTTGCCACTGTTTTAAATTTTGTATAATGCTCATAGTTGCTGGTTAGTAAAACTGCAAGGAAAATACTGGAACAAAATGTTGAGTGAAGAAGGGTTTAATCACATGATAGCAAGGATTGAAAATATGGTAGTTCATTGCGACAAGGATATAAATGAAATGTGCTACATCTCTGCGACCCACTTATTGCCCCTGTTCCTTGAGCAGACTCATAGAGAAAGTCACTCTTTCTATATAATAAAAAGGAAGAAGTAAATAATGTTGACATTGGAACAGCACATGTTGGAGTAGATAGATTTTGTTCCATCAAGTTGGTAACAGAAATAGCTGGACTCGACCCCCAGAAATCCTCTCAAATTCTAAGGGAATCACATAAAAAATATGGACTCAGTGTCATTGTTTGGTTGATTTGGTGGTAAGATTATGTAGAAGAAGAATTCATATTTTTGTTTCTGATTTTACTCTAGATTTGAAAGACTGCAAATCCCAGTTTAATTTTTGTTTTGTCAAAGATAATAAATTGAGTTTAAATTATGGCTTATTGAAAACAACATACCTCTTAGGTGTGTGCAAAAGCTTACTGTCATTTTTTTTTTAAATTAGTTAATAATAATGAGTACAAACATATTTATTAAGTAATCATCAAAATATTTTTCTTGACTTTCTATAATTTTATGCCAATGTTCTGGAAGTTTCTGAATTCTATCTCTGGCTTTAGCTCAATAAAGTTGTCTATGATTTTGAAGATCAATGCTATCATTAAATTGTTGACCAGATAAGGAATTCTGTATTGATTGGAATAAATGGTAATCTGACAGTGCCAAGTCTGGTGAATGTGCTTTGTGACGAAGAATTTCTTACCTCAACTCCTTTATGGCTTTTTGGGTTGATAACATGTGAACAAGTGGTATGACTTTCCAGTTTTTTTTGTTATGTAAATGGTATTTTTCTTTCAATTGCAGTGCTTAAAATTTAAAGTTGATGAATAAAACTCTGCAGTAAATGTTTCACCAGGTTTCAGCAATTCATAATAGAGTATGTTTCTTATATCTGACCAAATACATTGCAATAACCTTCTTTACTAAAATGTCAATTTGATGCTGCAGGCTATCTTGGATCCATCCCATGCTTTTTGATACTTTGGATGATCATAGGTATGATACTTTGGATTACAGTGGATTATTATAGTTAACCCATTGTTTATCTCCATTAACATTCTTCCACAAAAAAAATATTTTTTTTTATATCTGGTAAAAAGAAAAATGTGCATTGTGATGTAATAGATATCAGCTCAGGATAAGAAATTGGAGAGCTGAGTTCAAATTCCAGTTGTTTTTTTTTTTACATTCACTTATGTACAAATACCCTTGGGAATCCATCTCTTCTCCCCCATACCCAGTTATGAGTAAATAGCAAGACAGACTGGGTTCTATAGCCTTGATTGGCAACCAATCTACTCTAGAAAGAAATGGCAACCTACTGTGGAAAAATCTTGTATCTAGTCATTCATGACTCAAAAGAGACATGATCACTGAAACATGTATCACATATGGCACTTAACTGACTGACTGAAAAAGAATAAATGAGTATGGTGTGGGGGGTGCTCAGTGTTTCACTATAACAATTCATATGGAACATAATGTCTTGCTTTTTAAATCTTCCCCATATTTTGCAAATGCTTTTTGAGTAATTGACACCAAGTGTTTTAGCTACTTCCAATGCTGATTTTAGTGGAATTATCATTCAAGTGAACTTGCAAATTATCACTTCCAAATTCTTGTGGTCTATCAATCCATGATTTATTCAAATTTAACTTATAAAATGAACTATGTAAACCATTTATGACATTTATTGTTTCCAAGAAACTATTCCTGTAGGTTTCACCCCAATCATCAGCTTCACTCCTGCCTAACTTGAAAAGGAACAACATGCAGTGTGCATCTGTATCTTGTCTGCTGCCAGATTACTTTTGTGATTTTTTGGGGGGTGGGGGTTCAACACAAGTTTAATGAGCATTGAACACAGGGCACTCAAAATTTGTTTTCAATTGCATATCCATTTTTTAGATTTTAAAGCAAAAGGAAACTGAATGCTTTTGCACACATGTAATAATGCCCAAGGTGCATGTTAAATAGTATATTCTTATCTGTTTCTGATTTTGCCCTCCATTATAGTTGGTGTGGATAATGATGAGCTGTTTGCTGGCAATTGTTTTGGCTAAAATAAAATTATTATCATGACATGATATCAAGCAAGAGTCTAATAAGTGAAGTTGGAAAGAGCAGATAGGATTCAAAATAAAACAATAACATTTGGATTTACTCAGTATAGTGATATGTAGTATAGCATCAACATCTTGAGTGGACATTGTTTGTGAAATGAGTAATGGAGTATGGAAGGAACATCTTGTAGAAATTTCAGTGCCTGTTGTTATCATGACTGATGTAGCAAGATAGATATTTTGTTATTCACAGAAAAAGACAGCTTCAAAAATAGTTTTCAAAATGATCTCACAAACCTCTCTAAATGATTTTGAAAATGAATAACTGAACTTTTGGCCCCAATCTAAGGGTGCTGCCAATTCTATATGAATAGCAAAACTGTTTTTGTCATTTGATATCTGATTGTTATAGTGTGAAGGTGATCGTTACAGTTATGCATTTGTTATGCAGCTGAAAGAATAACTAGCTGCAATTATAGCAGATCTCCAAGGAGAGATTTACTGTCTAATTCTAGAGATCAACTTTGATCTTCAAACATTTAAATGCAGTGTTAATCATTACTTCTTAATTTTTGTTCTTTTATTATTCCTTCTCTTTAATAATAATTTTGTTTTTCTTTTCTCATATTCTTTCATACTCAATAAACCCTTGCATCATAATGGCTTTATTGCCTGGGGTGAAGTAATTAAAAAAAAAAAAAAGAAAAGGATAGTCACTGTGATTCAATACAAAATCCCTGACCTTTAACCTACACTATAACTTACAATATATGATGTAGAAATCTTTATCTGAGCAGGTTTATTAGCTCAACGACCTGTTGTTATATCAGTGACTACAAATGAGGTTATAAACAACCAATCGAAGCCAAGAATATGGCCTTTGTGTGGCACAAAGTTTTTCTTTTATCTTGTTTAGTTGAACTAATATCTGAGTGACCACTCAGCCACTTGATACTGTGACATGTTAGGTATATTGGAGGCTCATAGAGCTTCTAGAATATATTGCAGATGAGAAGCAAGCTCCATGGGTTACTGGAAGAGTATTGTATCTATGAAGAAACTGCCAGAAGTTATCAAGATCTCTGTTTAGTAAAAAAAAATATATATTAGTCCATTACATTCTCTAACTAAAATTTGATACGTGTTACAGCTTGACATTTATTGAGCTTAGATTAGGGTCCTACAGGTAGTGTAGTCTGGTAAAGTGTGATTGTGTCTCTACTATATATATATATATATATATATAGTTATTTATTTAAAAATATGATTCCAAATCGCTACATAAGAGGTCTCATGTTTCAAAACTAGAGCCGAAAACTAGAGCATATATATATATATATATATATATATATATATAAGTAAAATTAATGAAAAAGTGGAAAATCTCTTTTGTGTGATGGATTTCATCCTTTAGGAATTCATCAGACTAAAGTGATACTTACATTGATGTATCTACATATGTGTATGAAGGGGAGGGGACACTGAAATTTTAAACTTATTATTTCAAACTTTTTTAAACATATATATATATATATATATATATATGTATGTATGTATATAGTCTATCCAATTTAATTTAGCTATTTTTACAAAACAACATACTCAGTGCATTAGTTGCTCACCATAATGAGTTTGACCACAATTTTGATTAAAAATGTTACTTCAATTAAAAGAAAAAACAGACAAAAATATATAGATAGTATTTTAATCACTAGATCGTCCACAGTAAATTTACATCCAGGTTCTTACAACATTTCACATTTCTTGGCAGATCTTTTATTATCACAATGTGGGATATCTAATAACATGATGGAAACATGAACAAAAAGAAAAAGAAACTAAATAAAAAAGCCACAAGTAAAAACTCTTGTCACCTTAATTTTACTAGTTAATATCCTTTCAGATATAAAATAGATATTATAAAAATTTCCTCATGAGAGCAGAGGAGAATTCATCCTCTCATTCACTTTTCTTTAAAGAACTTAACAACGGGAAACAAACAACAGTTAATAACAGCTTTCTAAACAATCTTATAGATCACCATATATTTTCTTTCTAAGGTAACCAATAGCAACCCTGAACATATAGAAAAAAAAACAATAACATTAACATTTTCTATAAAAATCAAATGCATGGTCACTATGAGCAATCTTCACTTAAAATCATTGTAAAGAAATATACAACAAAGCAAGAAAAATAAATGAATTATCTACTATAAAAATATAAAAACTGCTAACCTCATTCTCAACAATAATAAGTCATTTGCAAGATCAAAATTACAGAGAATCAATATTATTTAGGAATTCACATGTCCCTTAAGGAAATGTATTCCTGATCAATCTAAGCTCGTAAATAATTATATTGGATATACTACAACATGCCTAACAAGAAAACTCGCATTACATCTCTCTAACCATAACTCAATTAGGTATCATTTAAATACATATGGAGACCTACCAAACTCTCTCTGCAACATACTCGTTGATAATACAAATATAATAGCCTCATCCACATGTAAAAAAAGGCTAAAAATAATGGAAGCATTATTATTAAAAGAAAAAGCCAACACTTAATAATATCAACTATGAACATGGCCACAATGTGCTGACCATATTTGGAAAACAAAACATTCCTAAAACTCTACATACATTTATAAAATAATCCATACATTCAGTTAAAAGTAAAAATAAAATTCATCCTTGATAATGGCTAAAAGTATAGCCGAAAGTGTTTGGACATATGAAACATTTGGACAATTTCTATATAATTTGTCTGGAAAAGAAGAAAATTATAAGAATGCATGAAAAATTAAATGCAAAACTTAAATTAATGAAATCCTTGTTATTCTGAGTTAGGAAACTTAAATTTGTGTCAATATTTTGTTGAAGATCATTTCTTTTGTTTTTATTATCATCCAAAGATGAATTGTTATTGGATGTTTATATTTTTTAATTTTCAATGTTCAGGAATCTTTTAAGAGTGAGCAAAATCCAGTCAAAAGTAAACCTCAGGAAGAGCGCAAGATACAAAATATTGAACAACAACTTAGGGAACTTCATGAAAAATCAAATGGAACGGTAAGTCATAAACATATTTTGAATATCCTCCTTTGATTTCTATTTTCTTTATAAGTCTACTGAAAGTTTGGATAAAAAGATTACTGGGAAGCAATAAAGGAAATTAAATTTTTCAAAGGTTATCTTTAAATTAAAGCATATTACAATAAATTCTATAATTTACTTTTGCTATAATGTTTGTTTTAAGATCTGAACTTAGATACTTGCAGTACCAAGCATTGTTCTGTCATTAGCTCAACACCTTGACCTCATCATGAAATCCGTCAGCCCATCCACACACCTCACTGGTGTTGATTTCAATCCTGAAGACTGATGGATCCCTTCTCCACCAATGACATCTGACTCTTCTATCACTCCAGGCCTCTCTCTTCATCAGCACCAGGGCAACTGGGCCTAAAAAATCTGTCAGCCAAGAACACCTTTACATCTAATTGCTTTCCTTACCAACAGTTAAATTAACAAATATACAATCTAGCTTTCTCATGATTTATTTTTGAGCTGTTTTATTCTTTTACAAATGTAAGCATTTCATTTGTTTAGTCATTCTCTAAAGAGTTTACAATTGCAAAGCAATTTAGCCTTTAAAATCAACAATCATTTCTTTTTTTAATGAGTATTTCTTTCTAAAGCTATTCAAACTTTTTCTGGCTGTTAGTAATATATTGTTTTAAGAATAATGTTACATTTTATTAGTTTCTGGTATAGATTATTATTTTAAAGGATACCTATATTATTTTTATAGTTGCCAATACCTCTCATATGGAAATGATATTAAAAATCCCTGAAATTCATTAAAACAATTCAGAACCACCAAAATTAGAAATTAAATTTGAATAGATTTTTAAAATAGTAACTTATTTAAGGGTTACTATGTCAATTTCTTGCTTGTTATTATTCAAGTAATTTTCAATTTCAGTAATTTGAAATGTTAAAAAATAGTGAAAATCTTTATTGATGATTTCCTGTTGAGATGCTAGTTGAATTCCACCAACTTTGTATGTACTTGTAGTGTAGCAGTTATCAGCATGGCAAAAGGGTTTGGCAGGCCAAGTTCAAATTCTGCCTGAAACTCTTGCATTCACTTCATGTTAATTCCTTTAGAAAAGACACAACTCCATCTTTTCTCTTCCAAACCCAGCTGTAGATGAAATAATAGGGAAGACTAAGTGCTTTTGCATTGATAGAGCAACCAATCTAGGAGAGAGATAATTCTGAATTCAAAATCATAGAGATAGCAACAGGAAAAAAACTCCCACAACCTGTTCTAAGAACAGTCATGATTATTCACAATTCACAGATATTAAAGAAGAATATATTGTGGACAACCATGATCACCTGCAGTGAACATATATAGTAATATCCAGTGTTGTGCAATGTCAACATGCTAAATGACTCAAATCTGTACTTTTTTTGAAAATAAAATTTCTTTCTTGTAAAGTATAAAAATTGCTAGGTAACCTCAACATATTTTGGAAGGATATAAGAATAATCCAGAACCTACACTGGCAGCAAACTGTCTGCATATGGATAGAAAATTAATTCAGTAAATATACAAAAATAAACAGGGGATGTAAGACAAGGATGTGTCTTCTCACCAGACTTATTCAACCTATACAGTGAGGTGAATTTGAGAGAATTAGAAGTCCTACCAGGATACATTATTGGCAGCTACAACCTTAAAAACATAAAATATGCAGATAACACAGTGTTGATAGCAGATACATAAAGGAAACTACAAGAACTACTACAAAAGGTAGTGAAGGAAAGTGAGAAGAAAGGACTAACCATCAATTGCAAGAAGAGAGAATATATATGATTGTAAGCAAAAGGAACAACCCAACATGCAAATTACAAATGCAACAAGTACTACAACTCTAAAAAACAAAGTATATATATATATATAAATCAAATTCACACAAGCAAGGCATTAAAGCCACTAAGACACAAGGGGTTACTATGTGTAGAAGAATTAGAATATAGAAATACTAATAAAGTGGAAGTACAGAAGAATAATTGGGAGGACAGCAAGAGATCGATTGACATTGTATTTAAATTTTTGAAGATTAAAGTTGGCTAGAAAGCATGGAGTTGGAAGGGAGTTCCACATGCAAGAAAAGAAACAGTTAGCATAGAACTCATGGTTACATCAAGCCAACTCAATTGTATATCAATGAAACCTTGTTGCCAGACCTTGTTTATTCATAAAGTCTAGTTACTATAGCAAAGAGATCACCTGAACAATTACCATGAAGTAGTTATAGAAAAGTCACAGGTAAGCAACTTTATGGCAGTGGGGAAGTGACTGAAGCCAAGATGCCAGGTCAGGACCAATATTATTACTGATTCTTCTTTGGATTTTATCAAGAATCTAAATATATAGGCAGAGAACTGGACCATATGTGGCAGTAATATTCTAAGCATGGACAAATGGTAAACTTATATATATATATATATATATATATATATATATATATATATATATTACTTTTAAATGTTATATTTAGTAGATACACATGTTTGAGTAGACATCTTAGTTTTTAAAAGTATAAATTTATGTCTACTGCCTTTGCAATCAAGTCTTAATAAAAAACAAAACAAAACAATGTGCCTTCTGCCAGGGCTTGAACCCATGCCCTCCTTATAAGGAAAACCACTGTTTGGCTCAGCATGCTAAATGCAAGAAAAGTAAAGTAAAAAGAATAACTGTTGGTTTATGAATTAAAAAAAATTCCATTAATTCCTTTTATACACATACATATATATATATATATATATATATATATATATATATATATATATATATTGAACTGAAGATGGTGTGTATATATGGGCATTCTAATCACCTGAAGGTCATGAGAGTATGAAACTTTAGCAATGGTTGAAGTTGTCCTTTGTCAATTGCTGACGTGAAGTATTTTTGCTCTGTCTAGGTGGTCTCTGATCATTGCGCACTTTACTGTGTAGGTAGTTGTTTGCCTTTTGGTCTTCTTTCTTTCCTTCATGATTTTTTTCTTGTCTAAAGTGTTAACTCGTCTGGTAAGCTGTCTGTTGGTCACAAGAACAGGTTTAATTTTTCTTTAGTAGTGTGTGTGTTAGTGTATCATTTTCACTGTCCAGTACAAGACTGTTTCTTGTTATAAACCAATTACCTATCTCGTACATACAACCACCTCCTAGAGTAGATGCCTCATATATCACTTTATCAGAGCAAAAGCACTTAAAGAAAATCATCTATCAACTCATAACATAGAAGAACCTTTAAGATTATGGATTGATAGATTTTGAACACATTTTTACTCATAAAAATCTTATGTCTATTTTGGTCTTATATGTTTCTCTTACAAGAATTATTAAAACAATGTTTCTACAGTGTTTTGTACTTGTTTGGTAATCCTTGAACCATGTTATACATAAATTGTTCCTGTCTTATTTATCCTGACACATCTGAATTTCTTTGTCCATCTACCTTGCATACAAACATATCTATTTTAATAGGTATCATTGATTGGATATTTTGATTTGACTTTTTCATGTCTTCTAATTCTTGTAAACAGTAAACACATATGAATAGCTTTTAATTTAATTAAATTTAATTTTAAATTAATTGGATAAGAAATTATCATTATTTTTTTTATTTCCAGTCAGAATACTGTAATAATATCCATATCTTTTGTTTTTATTACCACACTGTTTCAACCATTGTACCTTCAGGCTTTCTTCAGGTGTCTGTTGATCTGGGTAATAAATACCATACATGTGTGATTTTAATCATTAATGCATGATATTTAACTCTTTTATGTCTCAGGATTTACCATTTTAATTTTCAGTAAATGAAGCAAACATTTAAGAAAAGAATATTTCATTAATGTTAGAGTTTACTTTAATTTCAGCTTCTGGTTGATAAGGAAAGACCCCAAAACTCTGTCCCAAGTTCCCTTTCCAAAAAGAAACAACCAAAGAAAGAAGAGCAAAATGATTTCTTTGCCAACCTTGGTGAATATGAAAATAAGAAAAAGAAATTAAAAGAAGAAAGAGAAAGGGATTACAGAAATCACCTAGCCGAGGTAACTTGCTTTCTTTCTCATTTGTGTATTTTGACCTCAACATGTAATATTTGCTGAAGATCTGATATTAGGAAATCATAAGCATTTATTATTTATTTTTCAACTTTATTTCAACTTGTACTCTTAGTGATAGTAAGCAATACAGATCAGAAATAAAGAATAAGCCTCCACTGATTTCCATTCTGCATTGCTTATTGACAATCATGCTTTACGATTATGGAGTGAATAGCTATGGTCAAATGCAAAAATAAATAAGAGAACTGTCCAACAAACAGAATTGACAAAGTTTGCAATAACAAGAAAAAGAAAAGAACAAGGAAAAAAAAATAAAGCAAGCAAAAAATATATGCAAGACAAATCAACAGTAATAGGACAAAAAGTTTACAAACTAAGAATTGGTGTTGACACACAAAAGCAAGTTTGGACAAGTGAATGTAGCATTCTGACTTCAAGACTGATTGGACTGAGGTTATTTACTTTAGCCTTCCCACAAGGCAGGATGTGACTAAAGGCCTTTTTTATGTGGGGTGATTCTTAGCCTGTAGGTTTGATCAAAAATTCTACATCGACCCTGCATACACAGGGTTGGGTTTGTCTAAGGCATAGCCTCATCTGGGTTCCTCTCTGCCCAAGGCAGAGAGTTCAACAAGCCAGCTGCGAGCCTTGCAGCAAATAGCCTGACTCAGCAGGTTGGGACTGAATCATATGAAACTGCAAACCAGCCAAGAAAATATCCCAGCATGCATTTGTAAGCTTCTGCTTATAAAAAGAGAAAGGAAAGTGTTTTGCAGTTATTCCCATGGCAATTGAAATTAACAAAGTTTTATAATAGAAAGCAACTGAAATTAAGATGAAAGAAATACTAATTGAAAAAATAATAATAATAATAATTGACAATGTTTCATCGTAGATATTCAAAAAAGAATATTTTGGTAAATGTTTACCTTTAACTCTGGTATAATTTTTTATCTTCTTCTGTGAACTTTTTTTATCTATAGTCTTTAAAACCCTGCATTATTTATAAGTATATATTCTTTCTCAAGGCCCATTAACTGCATTAATCTTGTTAAGGATTTCAATCAAGGTCAGTTTCTATTGCTGTAGCAGGACATGATAACACAACCATGAAATTAAAAAAAACAACATTTATTCAGAAATTGAAGACACCTGTCATGGCAGGATAATTTTTTTGCTTATTAAAAGAAGTCACCTACAGAGTGCTAAATGTTTTAATTATTAAAAGCACTGGAATTAGCATGACATATATAACATTTCAAATTTGGGTTTAAAAATTTAGATTTCAATCTGTACAGAGGTCAAATTCTACAAATATATATAATTATATGGTAAAAGAATGTGGTGTATTGTATCATATTTCTCTACCAATTTTTCAATGTACTTAACTAACTTAAAAAAATATACTATGTGATGTTATAGATTTTATAAGTACAACAATGATGCTTTGAGCAGTTATAATTTTGAACCTTCCCTAATTAATGCTCAATTTACATTTAGTTTCTATTAAAGTTGTTTAGTTTGATAATCTGTTTAATAAACAGAACATTTCATTAGAATCAAAGAAAAGAGTACTGATGTAATATCAGTCCTCCTATATGGCAGTGAATGCTGGACAATCTCCTCACAGATGAAGTGACTTGAAGCAACAGAAATGTGGTTTTACAGAAGGATGCTGAAAATACTATGGGCCGAGCATGTGAGCAGTGACAAAGTTCTAAAGACAATGGAAACAAATAGGATACTTATACTTGGAGTACAATTTTCTTTTTTTTTCTTTTTAATCATTTCACCCTAAACAAGCCACTAAGACACAAGGGGATACTGAGTGTTAGAGAATATGAAAAAACTACTGTTAATGAGAGAGGGCAATAAAAGAATAAGAATTCAGAAGACAGAAGATAATTGCATTTAAAATTTTGAAGATCAAAGTTGACTGGAAAGCAAGAAGCCAGAAGAGAGTTTCACAAGTGAGAAGTGCAAGAGAAGAAACTGTTAGCATAGAACTTACACTTGCACCTGCCAATTGAGTACTGCATTCATAAGGTCTAGGTACCATAGCAAAAAGTTCATCAGAACAATTACCATGAAAAAATTTATAGAAAAGGCAGAGGGGAGCTAAGTTATGGCAGTGGGAAAGGGATTGAAGTTGAGATGACAGGTCAGGACCAATAACATTGCAGATTCTACTTTGGATGTTATCAAGAATCTCTAAATATATAGCAGGAGCACCAGATCAGACATGGCAACAATATTCAAAGCAAGGACAAATAGTAGACTTATAAATATGTAAGATAGATTCTAAAGAGAAAAAATTGTTTAGCACAACATAGTGAACAAACTTTCTTTGCTGCAGACTTAGCAATTGATTTGGTATACCCTTTCCACTTCACATCAGCTGAAAACATTAGTCCAAGAAGGCTCTTCTGGAAGTTAGCATCAGTCATGCTGGTGGAAGATAAAAAGTGTTAAACTAGAGACAGTTGAAATTTCTAGGTTGCATAATGAGGAAAAAGGGCTTGGAGAATTTGACATGCACAGGTCATCGAAGGCAAGAGAGATAAAGGAAAGTAGCAAATACCTAATGAGCATGTGTAAATGGTTGGCAGATCAGGGATTAGGAGAAACAGTGAAAAGACAAACCTTACTAATAGCTACAAAAAAAAGGAAGTTATGGAGAGCCATAATCACCTAGAAGAAGTTATGCAAAAAGAAACATGTTATCTGTGTGATAAAGTATTTTATTGAAAGCTTGATGCAAATAGAAAATAGAGAAATAAAGATTAAGAAGATCTTGTGCATTATTCTTGAGGAGATTATTTCTTTAAAAACTATTTAATAAAAAGTTAATTAGCTTCTTTGTTTTTTTTCTTATAAATTCTAGTTTACAAAAAGAACCCAGCCTAGAGATGAAAATGACTTTTTTCTAAGGAATAAACCCACTAAAGCAGTAGAGGTAAGAAGTAGATTTTTTTTGTATTGGAAATGCAATACAGCCATCTTGCCAAATAAGTTCTATATTATTATTAGCATTTTTAACTTGGATAACAGAAATTTGTCTTTCTGAAACTATCTCTGCTAATTAGCATGTTTTCATTAAAAATACATAACAACTGACTTTAGTCTTTTATGCTTCAAATAGTTATACTTATTAAGTTTACTTATAGTAGGAGGTGTAGTGGAGTAATGGTTATACCCTCAGTTTGAGGAATTGGAGATTCAAGTTCAAATTCCAGTTGAGTTCAGTGCATTCACTTACATGCTAATACGCATAGGAAAGGTATGCATTCATTTATTCTACCCAGTTATGGGTAAATAGCAGGACAGATTGAGTTCTATAGCCTTAGTTGGCAGCCAGTCTAGGAGAAAGAAAACTCTGAATTCAAACCAGCCTGGAGAGGTTGGGCTCTGTCAGGCTATATTGCCCAAGACACACCTGCAGCTGAAGTACATGTGGTTCCCCTACAATCATAATGGGTTATGGATCTTGTGATTGTGGTAGTAAAAAAAAAAAAAAATTGTGACCACATAAAAATTAATTTTGCTCTTTTTAACCCATTAAATGATTTTCCAACCCCCTTTTTAGCAATACCCCCACTGCTATTCATTACATATTGAGAAGAATTCTTACCCTCCCAATTATTAAGACTCCACCTCTTGTATTAATCATCACAAAAATAACTTTGAAGCTGTTTCTTTTTTCCACTGCTACACTCTATTGCTGAGGCTTAAGGCAACATCACATTGAAACATTGGTTCCCATACAATCACCAAAGTTTAGCAATGTTGATCCTGGTTAGTATCTAGATGGATGACTGCTTGGAGATACCAGGTACTGTAAGCTTGGATGTGCAGGTGGTGTAAATGATAATGACTCGGAATTGTTAATCAGTTCCAATTCCAGTTTGTTTATTATTTTGACTTACATGTAAATACCTTTGGGAAAGGTATGACTCACCCTCTTCTCTTAGCTATGGGTTAATTAAAACCATTATTATCTCCAAAGTAAAAATAAAACTGTGTACAAAATATTTGATCTCAGCATTAAATAAATGATAGAGGTGTTGATATACTGCTAAACAAAAACAACCAACTATTGCTGGACTTATTTAGCTTTTAGTTCTTTATGTCCACATTTCCAAAAGCCATCAACAGTCTTTTTAGATGATGAAACATTTTTTTACAATTTTAATAGAACTGAAGCATTCTCTTCTTTCCAATTCAGATGTTTTCTCAACTTCTTTGGTCCAAGAAGTCCCAACATCTGCTCATTTTTCAATTTCTTTTTCTAAATCCTTTTTATACAGAAGACTAAGTTGTCTTTTAAAGAAATATTCCATATTGAATTAGACTGGCTTTAAACTAATTTAACTTTCTCTGTTGTGCTTTTTATCCATATCTTTTATGTCACTTTAAAACATACATTTAGATCAAGGAATTTTATCATCAGCATTGGCCAATTGAATGATTTCTACACTCTCTGGGGGTTGATTATCTTTGTTAACAAATAATATTCTCTCTGATAAACAAAATTAAAATACTCAAAAATTGATTACAAGGAAAAAAAAGATTACTTTTGTTAATAATGAATCTAGCTAACTTCTAATTTTTATTATCAAGTTGTTTTTATTGATCATGTTTCAGTTTAACATGACATAATTATTATATCAAATATTTCAAAGATTTTCCAATATGATGTTTTGAATTCCAGAATAACATTGTGATTTTTTTTCTCAAAAAAATTAAATGTTAGCCACTTTATCTGTCTATTATTGCAAATAGAACCAATTTAAAAGAATTTTGTTACTCAATGATGGGATTCTTCATCAAGTCTCACATTATAAAAATGGTAATTGAACATGTCATACCAATAATAAAGTCATCAAGTAAACATATTTAACAGCTTTGAAAAAGTATTAATAATTAAGATATTAAAAACCAAAAAAACATATATTTTTAAAGTCTTGGCAATGAATCTAATATTTTAATACAATTATTACATGATGAAGATGCAGATAATATTTTAGAGGAAACATTAAATGTAGGTATATATAAGTTTTATATTTGTATTTATGTATTTGTGCAGCAATCCCTCTTTTATACAAGTTTCATTAAAACAGCTGACATGGTACTGCGGTTAAGTTTTATATTTAATTAGTGTTCTTATAATTTTCTTTTTTTTCCAGACATAAATTATATAGAAATTGTCCAAGTGTTTTTTATGTTCAAGCGCTTTTGGCTATACTTTTAGCTATTATTGAGGATGAATTTTATTTTTTGTATGGATTTTTATATATATATATATATATATAGAATTACAGGAATATTTTGTTTTCCAAACATGGTCAGCACATTGTGGCCATGTCTATAGTTGATATTATTAAGTGTTGGCTTTTTTTCTTTTTTTTTTTATTAATAATGCTTCCATTATTTTTAACATTTTTTACATGTGGATGAGGCTATTATCTTTGTATTATCAATGAGTATATTGCAGAGAGTTTGATAGGTCTCCATATGTATTTAAATGAGACCTAATTGAGCTATGGTCAGAGGGATGTATCGTGAATCTACTTTGGCATGTTGTAGTATATCCAATATAATTATTTACGAGTTTGGATTGATCAGGAACACAGTTCCTTAAGGAACATGTGACTTTGTAAATAATATTGGTTCTCTGTAATTTGAATCTTGCAGGTGAGTTATAACTAAAAGACTCAAAACTGTGAAAATTGGTCTGATGTTTCAACCTAACATTTCTTCTTATTTTTATTTGTTACATTTATCCTACATTGCTAACTTCTTTTTAGCCTATGGATGATTTCAATAATTCTCATGAAGAATCAAAGATTAAACTGTAAATAAATGTAATTATCTGTTTAAGTTGATCATTGCATGACGAACCAAAAGATGTGTTCACTCAGGCACTTGAGGAATCTTTGACCAGTAACTTTTATTTAAATGCATGATAAATTCACTTATTATTATATTTCTATATTGATTAATATTATTAATATTTTACAGAATATCAGTAAAGATGAATCATTGCTGACAAATAATAAACCATTATCGAGCCGTGAAAACCATATCATGTGGGCTGACCAAGCCTATGAAGACAGAGCTGCACCCCCTCTTTACAGGTCAGTTGTCTGAAAGAAATTTTCTTTGTGTTACTTATTGTTAACACAAATTGACTTTTAACAATACACAGGACAAAAATACCTGTATTTACAGATATTATTTTTTATTCTTAATCCTAACTGCTGTTGTGGACATACTTATACTAAAAGGAGTTATTGGGAGAATACAAAACTCTTATTCTGATGTGAAATGTGCAAAGAAACAAACATTACAAGGACAAATATATTTTTCACCATATACAAATAGTACAAATTACAATATAGGCCCTGCACAAAATTTCCCTTGTGTGTCTTAAATTATCAAGACTAGTTAACTAGTTAACAATTCTTTCAAATACAAAACAGTTTTTCTCTTAAAAAACCCACAGTTTAAGTAAAACAAATGTTTTCCTTAACAACAAATGGATTTTAACAGCTTTCTTTAACACTTTATATAAATCAATTTCTTAAAAACAAAAAAAATTTACTTACTTCAAAAAGGTTCAAAGTTTAGAAGTTGAAATTCAAAGTGAGGAGTGGTGAAAAAAGGTTGCCTACCTCAGTGAAGCTGTTTGAGTCCTTTTGATGAATATTTAGATTTTTGGAATGGGTGTCTGCATTATGAGAATTTAGATGATTATTCTTCTATTTTCTCCATCAACAGAGACAATGGAAGTAGGCTTTTATCATCATAGGTCCCCACATGATCTATTTCTTTTCTTGGCTGTAGCTGAGATTTTACACACTGAGATGGTTAAACCTTTCTACCTGATGATAGCCTTTCACCTAATGGCCTAATCCCTTCTCTACAGCAGTTGCCTGATTCTGTTTATTCCTTTCTGGTCTATCTGTTTTTACTTTTGCAGTACTTTTTCTCTCTTATATAGCAAACATGTGAATCAAAACTAACTCATAAATCAATTCCTTAGGGAGGCTATATTTTTTATCCCCATTGGTTAAAAAAAATCAAGATTCAGCATCCAATCAAATTGCACTTATTTTCAATTAAATTTGGCTGGTTTTTGAAAACATCAAAGCTGGGGCCATACTGTAAAATCTTGCTGTGGAAAGTTTAAACCATTTTATATTGCCTGTTGTTGACATATAAAAAACTCTAAATTGAAAAGTAAAATTAAAAAACACAAACTTAAAAAACCAAATATATGACCAGATATAAAATCTTCATATACAAATGTTCCTGTAAAGGATAAAATTACCTCTTTCTTCACATTAGATCATAAAAATGTGCCATTTAATCATGAATCATTGTCTTTTCTTTTCACCTTCAATAACACCCCACACACACACACACACACACACACATATATATATATATATATATATATATATATATATATATATATATATATATATATATAAAAAACTGGACACAGGTCAACAATCATGTGCCAACAATCAGTTTCATGCTTCAATGCAATATTCAGGCTTGTTGTTGACCTCAGTGTCTGCTTTTATATTGTATACATTCTATCTCTGATTACCCATAAATATAGCATACACTAAAATTATATTTTTATCATAAGCAACAAATATTCATCCAAGCAAGTTTAATTAAAAAGAGCAAAGGTCTGGCTGTTTAATTTTTTTATTATATTTTTCCAACTTTCAAATAAGGTGTGAAGTATTGTTTGAAATTATGGATAAACTGTTTGAAGTTCATATTTTTTTTGTTTTCTTCAGGTACTTTCAACCATCACAGTCTTTATCAAGAACCAATGTGGTGTCTATGAATTCCTTTGTCTACATCCTAGTATTCTTTGGGAAGCTGGAAGTTTGAAATAGTCTAACATCACGTTATGTGTAACAGTAGGAACGAAGCTGCACAAAAAGAAGACAATTCATTTTATTTTATTATTTTATTCATTTATTTGTACTTTTTTATGCTAATATATGTGCACATTAATCATATCATATGCACTTCAAGATACCTTATCCTATGGTGAATGATATTTTATTTAATGTAGGCTGTTTATTTTGTATAATAATATCTTCTACCTCTTGTCATATAAGACTATTTCAAACTTCTAGCATCTCAAAAAATACCAGTATGTAGACAAATGAATTCTATTTACTGCACAGGCATCACACTCATTCTTGATGATGACTGTGATGGTTGAAAATATTTCAACAAAATATGAACTTCAGACATCTTATCCACAACATCAAGCACAATACTCAACACCTTATTCTAAGATTGGAAAAATATATAAAAAAAAAAAAATTAAACAGACCTTGTTGGTTTTTTTTAATCAAACTTGTTTGGATATATATATATATATATATATATATATATATATATATTGACAAAAATTTTCTTGTGTCTCATTTTTTTAATTTATGCATGTTTCAACAGTTTATATTTTTTGTGAGTGCCATTTTATTTTTGGTTTCAGGAGTGCTGATTATAATTCTGATTATCCTCTTTCAAGATCAAAAACTTCTGCAAGTGAGAAAGCTGTGAACCATGTACGTTCTGTTTATTACCAAATTATTGATTCTATTTCATTTTATATTGGTCACATTAATCAGTTAGCAACATGCAAAATGATTAACACACAGTACCAGTGCCAGGGGCTCACCCCACCTCTGGAATCTATGATACAGGCCTCCTCCCTCTACTCCCACAACAGGCTTGGGTTCCCCCACCCATTCAGGTGGTTGGAAGGTAGTTAGTTCTGGCCCTCTTAGCACATATTAAACATAACTTGTTTTGTTTTTTCTTTCTTTTGTCCCTTGCATGCTGTTTGTACATTTGCTTACAAAGGATAACAACAAGAGTTTGTATTACATTCACATTATATCTGCTTTTCAAATTTCTCAAACTTCACGGATATGAAAATTTATTTAAAACTTTTATTTATAAGAGAAAAAAGCCATAAATTTCTCTAGTTGGCCATATATGGAAATATCTGAAAATGAGTTTTTGGAAAACACTAATTTTTCCTTCCTCAGAATCCTTATGAACTGTGGCAGCTAGCAAAAGCTTATTAAAAATTTAATGACTTAATTACAACTAAATGATTATTAAAAGCTTATTAAAAGTTCATTAAAAATTTAATGACTTAATTGCAACTAAGTGATTATTAAAAGCTTATTAAATATTATTAAGTTTATTAAAAGCTGATTAAAAGTTTGTTAAAAATTTAATAACCTAATTGTTTAAATATTAAATTTACATTAAATGAATGACATTAAATCTTTCTAAATTATTGTAATTGACTACTTAAGTACAAATAATAATTAATAAACTGCACCAATGAAGTAATCACTAACTTTACTTTGATTGTTCAACTCAGCACAATGCTAAGCTAAGCCATTATAAGTATGCTTATCATTACTTAACCTAACTTCTGGATCCTAAAAAGAAAACACATATACCCAAGGAACATTCCCCTACAGTTTCTATAAAAAAAAAAAAAAAAAAAGAATAAATGGTCTATAGTAGAAACCCAAGCTTTTGTTGCTGCTAGGTTAATTGTTTATATGTGAATATGTACACACCTGCACAACTTTAAATTCCATAGTAGTTAAAAGAAATCAAAGAATAAACAGAAAATCAAGAAAATTGAAAAGAATAACATGTGACTAGAATTAAATAAGATCTATAATAGGCCAATGTTTCATATTTGAAATACATACAATCTACCTGTGAATTTTATAAATACTTTGATGTATGTTTACAACCATTCTTACCATATTTCCCAGTGTCAAGGACATGCTCCAATATGTAAACTTTTTTTATGTTGATGGGAGAAAAAATATAACATTAACTCTGATAAAAACGAAACCTTTTTTCTGTAGAATATAAGATAAATTTTCAAGATTTTCAGGCAAAAAATAGTATTTTTCACACTGGAAAAATATAATAATTTTTTCATAGTCTTTCCGTTTATTTTTATTCTTGCTTTTTGTTGAAATGATCAGTTTCTTTTACATTTTTTTTACTATAAATAAGTAAATAATGAGAATGAGACATAAAGAATTAACTTTGATTGAGATTTGAACTCACATTCTGAGGTATTTGGCAACACGGACAACACTTTACCAACTTGGTCATGGAAACCCATTAGCAGGTGAAATTCAAATTCAGTTACATTCTTTATCTGATATTCTCCATGTCACAGTATTTATACCATGTCAAATGAGCCCCATTGGATACAGCATCTAAGTTCAAATCTTGTTGGAGACTACTTTATTTCCAATTCATGCTGCTTACTTAAGATTTATAAAATTTCAAAGCACCCTGAGTGTTGTAATAAAAAGCAAAAATAAAAATGAAAAGAAAATCTAGTTAAAAATTAATAATAAAAAGGGCTTCATCTAAAATATTTTAATATTTTTTAGCTTTGTCTTTACGAAACTGAATTCTTCAAATGTTTGTTAGTCTCTCAACAGGGATAAATTATTCTCATCTGCTTTTCATGTTTTAGGAATATTTGATATCAGTTAATTTTCTGTAATCTATTCATCTGTGTAGCTTTCTTGTTTCTTCCACTGAAAAAGAGAATATGACTTTTATCTCTTGGACCTTCCAGTAGAGAAATTTTGAAGCTTTATAACTAATGTCTGTACCCAGTGGAAATTTTATAATACAGATATTTTAGGAGAGAAGAGAGAAAATATGTATATGCAAAAAGATCATTGATAATTAGAAGCATTGATTTGTCATTTTGTTGGGGATAAACTTCAAAATATGATTGGGTAATTTTTCTATTAGATTAGCATAATTAACATTAAAATGTTAATCTTAAAACTAATCTAAAATAAAGTGTATGACACCAAATTTTTCCCTTACTATAATCTGACTTTTCTTTTTCTAGTATGATATGGATTTAAAAGATCTGGCAAATGAATATTCAGCAAGGTATGTATGTAATGAAAATATTTTTAATTTACTGATAAAAATCAGTATTTATATATTTTTACCTAATTATAGAGAGGAATCAGCAATGCATAATGACTGTCAGTTTCATATGTCAAGTAATTTTCACACTGTATAACACTACTCTGTTAGTAGGCTCTGTATAGAGTTCACTGGGGGATTTAGGGAAGTGGGTGAAGGAAGAAACCAAATCTTTTATGTATACATATTCTTAGTTTAAAATAAAGTTTATTAGGTTTAGCTTATGAGATTTTGTTTTAAGATGAATACTGTTTGATATTTCTTCTGTTGTTTAAAAAAAAATTCAAATTTGATTATCGTAGATGATTTGCAGAGTTTTTTTTTAAATTATTCTTTGAATTGAGAAGATGCTGAAGGTGTTACATTTTTAAGTTCTCGTTCTAACTCAAAAAGATTGGTGTGTATTGTTTGGTTTGGCTGTAACATTTTGCCAGAGAGATTCTGAGTGAGATGTTAAGTTCTTTATTATAAACTCATTTGCTTGTTAGGGAATAAGTCAGGTTTCTTACCAAAAACCTAACTGACAACAATATAACCATTATATATGTCTCCATATTTTACCTGAAATAAGGACTTTAAAATTCTGTCATTTGATTGATTTATAGAAGAGATAGGTGATTTTTCATTTTTTTAAAATTCTATGAGCCATTATCTACTTTGTTGAATTGTCTTATTACTTACTTTATAATGTAAAATTGATAAAAATAAAATAGACGGACAGTATTTAATTCATTCAGCTTACTGCTGGTTTAGATTCTCAAAATGTTTGAATACAATGTAATCTTGTATTTCTCTTGCTTTTTTTTCTTTTTGTCATACAAACATTAGAAAAGAAGTTACCTTTGATGAATTCCAGATACAACAATTGTTCATATTCTATCAGTTCATTTTTTCTTGTGGCAATTTCATTTAATGATGCTGGAAAATTACATGGTTTTATTTGAAATATTGACTAGTCAAAACCTATTTAAGCTTGAATCAATTTAATTAAATATAATATTTAATCTTTATTCTTTTCAGATTGTCCCAACCAAACCTGCATGAAGAAATCGAGAATAGATTAAGACCTTCATCACTTCCTCCTGTTTCAAATAACATCTTTGAAGATCCTCTTTGGTCTAGACTTCGGGAAAATCCACAGGTATTTAAATGTTTTCTTTCTAATGGTAATGGTGATATTAGCCATTTACATACAGAAAACATTTGGTATTCATTAGCCAAACCATCAGTGTTACAGGTTGATTGAAGTTTAATTGCATTTTCTTAAAACAGTTTTTCAAGAAATTAGACTTCTCAAGTCTCCTGTTACTGTATTGATGGGAGTTTCCTTCCAAACCTTTTCTTTAAGGTAGTGTGGAAAGTCGGTTTCATTATTTTCCCTTCTAGTTACATGTGCTATCCATTTTTATTTATTGTTGCTGTTAGAAGTCTTCAAGTAAAACTTCAAATACAATTTTTCGTATATGAAACATTATTTAAATGAATTAACAATAAGCAATTATGGTTATCTGAGTTTATAAATGATATCTTTATATATAATTGAATGCTGAAGATTCTATGATTTAAAGATTGTCTTTTTTGTGCAAAGATCTAAAAACTTATGCTATAAAGTGAAAAAGTTTCATCTGACAACTGAAAAGGTTCTGCATTCTCTTGTGATTGGTAATTTGGAATTATAATTTTTGCTTGGCTTCATTTTTCCTATGTTAAGTACAACTTTGATTTTACAGACAATCTAGTCAGCTGAGAAATATCATTTTGATATGGAACAAACTTGCAAAGAATTTTGTAGTAGAAATGCAATGAAAAAGAAAGGAATTATCAGTAGTTAGGAATTAATGCAAGTATTCTTTTATATTCTTTACTGCCTGACCAATGTTAAGATCACTCTGGAAGGATGTTCTACCTTCCTAGCATATTAGTTCTTTATTTTACCATTTTGCAATATTATGTTAAAACCAGTCAGAGGTTTTAAGCAAAGATTAATCAGCATATATCAGCCAATATTTGGAAAGGCATTTTGGACAATTTGCATTGTGCATTAATTTGTCTGGGTCAGCAATAACTGAGCATTTATTAAATGACTACCAATGTGCCAAGTCTTATAAACAAGATTTTCTCAGTATTGAGGTAAGCTAACTCTGATTCTCACTCTATGGTTTTAAAGTCAATTTATATTAAGTCCTTCCAGCCATTTCTCTGTAAGCAGCAGTGGCTGTTAGGTTACATTTTAAGAAATATTGTTAAAACTGGTTAGGTAAGAAAGTATCTGAAAATGGCAATTTAGTCATTAGTGTAGGAAATTAGATTGATTTATTTGTAAACATTTTATGTTTTTTTTTTCCAGAAAATAGGACCAAGTTCAGCCCGGTCTACTTTAATGATGCCTGAGGATTACATGAAAAGTGCACTAAATAACGAAGAAAGGAAAAGCCATGGTCCCCACCATTCAGGCAACCAACATTTTATAAAAGACCCAGTTTTAACACATGCCAATAAGTTACCAGAAAATAAAACAGAAACCTATGCTACATTACCAATTGGTAAAGGATTATTTTTGTTGTTATTCTCATAATTAATAAAATAAATGTAGAAAAACAATAAATCTTTTAAAAAATCTATGAATGCTAATGTGCTTTTTCAACTTAGATCTATAAATTTGTTTAATTTTTTTCAATTAACTCTAATCAGTATTTTATAAGATTTATATTTGCATTTAAAAATAGATATACTATGTTTATTTACAGTTATAAATATCTTTACATGATAAAATTTCTTCAGTTCGTCTGAAATTATTACACAAATCACATAAACCCCAATAACTCGAAATTGCTTAAGACATCAATAATAAAAAATGCTGAAACTACCTAAAAATTTAACTCACACTTTGTTTTGACAATGAAATTAATTGTTTAAAATTTGACAAAGATTTTTTCAAAGCAAATTGAAGTTATGTGATTTGCATAATAACTTCAGACAGACTGTAAATATTGCATCAGATTAAGTGCAAGTATTTAAAAGATTTAAAATTTTCTTTTAATAAGTACTAAGACAATGTATGCATTCATTCTGTAAGTTAAATATTGAAGTCATATGAATAGGTTTAAGTTAAAAATTATACAAGAATTAATTTTTGTTGAGTTTAATATTGAAAAATTCTCATTTGGCAAAACTCAAAGCTAAGCACTGTTGCAATTAGTTCTTGAAAGAGTATCATTTGAGAATATCATTTAAATTTCAGTTTAGTTTACTATAAATGTTGGAGAATTTAGTATATTCATTTCACCTTCTTCTCTCAACTATCTTTGTACTTTCTAGATTAGAAATTCATAGCTTAACTAACCAAGCTGTCAGTATTGAATAAGTAATGGTGTTGTTTCTAATATTGCTTTTATTGTTTGTCAGTTGGAAAAATTATTTAGAAATTTGTATGTTGCAAAAATGTTCTAAATTAACTTTTAAATAGGTTTACTCGATATTATGGTTTGGTCAGGACTGTCCTAGTTTGTAAGGGTCTGTTCAAGTGATATAACCGATCACTCTTCTTTTTCCTTTTGTGCGCGTCAGCCGAGAAGCTTAAGTGGTGTTGGGTCTGGAAAACACTTCCACAAATACCTAAACCTATAATGCAGATTGTATGGTTGTCAGCAAAAGAAAAACCCCAAGATGTGAACTATGAATTGGAGATATGAACATCAAACAAGTACAAACGTTGAAATATCTGGGAAGTGTTTTAATGGAGGATGAGAAATGCGACACCAAAATCCAAAGGCGTATTGGAATAGCAAAAGATGCATTCCAAAAGCTAAGAAAAGTACAGGGAAATTTTGCTAGAAACAAAGAAAAGAGTACTGAACTGTTATATAATATCAATTCTCTTGTAAGAGATTGAACACTGGACAATCTCCTGATAGACGAAGAGAAAACAACAGATGTTATTCTACATAAGGATACTGTGAATGAATAATCACAAATGGGTGTGTAAGCAGCAAAGACATCTTAATGAAAATGGAAACAAAAGGGACACTTATACTCAGAATAAGAAAGAGATAGGTGGAATTTCTTAGGTACATAATGAGGAAGAAAGGCTTGGAGAATTTGACATTCATAAGACAAATGAAACAAAGAGCTAGCAACTGGTCACTTAGCTGATGAGCTTGTGTGAATGGATGGCAGAATGTGGGGAGCTTGGCAAAGGGACAAACATTATTAAGAGCTATAAGAGATAGGATGTTGCGCAGAGCCATGATTGCCCACAGAACACAGTACATAGAAGAAGAAGCCTATAATAAAATAGTTTTTTTTTTAACCACACTTCTCACTTGTGAAAATCTCTTCTGGCTTCTTGCTTCCCAGTCAACTTTGATCTTCAAAAATTTAAATGCAATGTCAATCGTTATCTTCTGTCTTCATAATTCTTTTTCATTTAATTATTCTCCCTCTTTAATAGTGTTTTTTTTCTTATATCCTGTAACACTTAGTAACTGATTGAATCTTAGTGACTCTATTGTCTTGCTTAAGGTAAAATGATTAAAAAAATGAAAATCACCCTGGTTTGAAGCTTTGAAATTATAGTAAGTGTACTTGTAAAGAAGGTCACTCTAAGTTAGAGAATAAAGCCACTAAGATGCAAGGCGTCACTCTGTGTGAGAGAATATAACAAAAAGAAAACCTTATTAAGGAGAGAGAACAATAAAAAAACTGGAATTGAGAAGACAGAAGATAACAATGGCCATTCTGTTTAAATTTTTGAAGATCAAAGTTGACTGAAAACAAGATAGAAAATCATTTTAGACACAATGATAATGATTATGTATATATTTATATATTTCAGGTAATAATCAAGATGGTACTAAACAGCGTCAGAAACATAATTACAGAGAAGAACTCCAAAAACAGATAAGAGAAAGAAATGAAATGCGTCTGTAAGTTATTATATCTTCAAATCAGAAAAATTTACTGCAGTCATGGAAAAATTGGGAGTTTGGTGGTGACATCTTTTAAAAACATTATTGGTGAATTAGTAAACATATTTCTTACCTACAGTGGCTTTCTATCTAGGTATATCAATAGATCTAGAGACTAAGGATAAGAAAAACATTTATTTCACACTACATGTATTTATTTTCTAACATAATTTCCTTTCTTGTCAATGCATTTAAGTTACTGGTGAATATTAATTACATAAATTAAACATTATACAATGAAGATTTCAGATAAGAATTCAGGTTATGGATTTATTGATCAATTATTGTATATCTAAACAGAAAAGATAATATTTATTGATTAATGTCATATTTCTGATTTTTACAAATAAAACGGAAAATCAGGATTATAATTTTCATTCAGTAATTTTTATCAATGAAATTTTATCAATGAAAAAAATGATACTAAAACAATTTCTCCATTTTAACCATTTTTTACAATATTTGTATTTGTATTTTGAATTAGATAGCAGACTCCTCCCTGATCTTTTGAACAGGAGTAGGTTTATCCCTTGTTTCCTGTTTAGGATTGGGTTTCCAGTTCCATCTAAAGTCTACTTTAACTTTCTACTTTTAACATCTCCACCTAAATGCTGAAATTTTATCTACTATTTATTTATTTATTTTTCCTCATTAGGATTAGATAGGTTCATGCTCCTCCCCAGTCTTTCTAACAGGAGTAGATGCTTATCCCTTCTTCCATGTTTAGGATTGGGTTTCCGGTTTGTTCTAAAATCTTTTTATTCTCTTTCACTCCTAGTTGCTTCTTGCATCTTAGTGGCATTATCGTCTTGCTTAGGGTGAATTGATTAAAAAAAAATTATGTGTTCATGAATGAAGTTTGCTATAATATTCAGAGAATTTAATGATAAAAATTAAATGTTAATTCAGTTATCTTTGAATATTGCCTCATTAATTTTTCCACCTGAATGATTTGAATTTTACTTTGAAGCAACCACCTTCTTGTTGACTATTCAGTTTAAAAGAGAAGAAAAAAGTTACAAAAGCTGAAACATGCATGAAAGCCAAAATCTCTAAACATACAATAGAAAATTCAGTGTTTTGCAGTGATTCCAGAACTTCTCCTTAGCACCATTAGACTCAACTGTGGAGAATAGGGCTACAGGCTCACCGTACTAGGTGTTGCTGCTGTGGTTGCCATGGCAAATAGGGTTTTTCATGGAATAGAGTTGCTAGCCCCACACCCAACTGGTTTGAATTCAGAGATGTCCTTTTCTTAGACTGGTTGCCAACCAAGGCTAGAGAGCACAGTCTACCCTACTATGTAACCCTTAGAACAGATAGAATTGTATCTATATGAAAGTAAATGCAACAAACTCAACCAGCATTTGAATTCAGCATTGTTAACCAATACATTGCATGCACCTCCTCAAAAACTACAAAAGAGATTAAATGAATATCAGTTTTTATGAAGAGGATATTTAATAAGATGATTACTAGAAAGTAAATGAGGCTTTATATTTTATTGATATGAGAAGCAATATGAAAATTTACATCTTAAACCATATTAATTGGACATGGTACTTGAATAGCATTATTATATGCAAAGATGTAATCATATAACCATTTATATATTTTCATTAAATCTAATGATTAAGTTACAAAAACTATGTTTACAATCTAATTTTCCTTTTCAATGCATAATCTTGAAACCAATTCTTCTATATCAACCCCTGGCAACCACCAGACATAACCTGTACTTATTGCTACACTTCAGTGAAGATGTCTTATGTTCAGTGCAATCAACCTCATTGGTTTCTTTTCCTTCACCAGGGTGTGTCATCTAGTGGATTCAATTCATTGTACACTTGTAAGAAATTAATGAACAGTGGTTTTTTGTTGGTCTGATTGAGAATTTGATTGACTGGCAATCCAGCTCAAAAGTAGTAAATGTGCCACTCAGAAGTAAAAAAAAATTAGTAACAATTTAATTAGAGGTGAAATGCAAAATTGTACAACAGCTATGGGGCTGCTTCATTCAAATTCTTCCTTTTCTACCCTTGAGGTACTGAGAGACATCTGTTTGGTAAGTAATGCTGATAGTGCTAACATCTTAGTAGTGAATTACTTATATGGTAGACTTTTTCTAATCCTTGATGTTTGAACAGGGCATGCTGGTTTTCTCTTTGTAGGCATCCCAACCATCTGACTCTAACTGAACTAACTCATTGTTTAACTCTTACTCCAACTGATTCCTATGTATGCATATTCCATTTTTATAGACTTCCATTTGGGAAATATACAAGATTAATTAGCATCTCAAACAAAGAACCTTCTATAAGTAAACCAGATGGTCGTCTACCAAGTGTTTTTCAGTTTGGGTCTGGGTTTTTAAGTTTTTCTAAATTACATGGAAATTGATGCAAATATGATGGATAGGTTTCTAAATAAACAAACTCTAGTGTGATAAAAAATCCTGGCAAACTCATTAGTCCTGTCATGCCAACTTCCTTGGAGTTGGAACTGGGGTGTCAGTTATACTGAATCTTAATAAATCTTACTTAGTTTAATTTGAGTTCAAACTCTTCTAAAGTCTTATAAGTATTTTATAGTTTTAAATTGATATTTCTAAACTGGACTTTTTTGCACCAAATTCCAATCTAAATAACCACTCTTCCATATTTTTCTCCTTTTAATATTTCTATTCCTTTGCTTAAAATTATCAATTCTTTCAATACTTCAAGTCACTAACCACTTTCATTGCACAAGTATTCAACAAGGGCCACTGACCTGTTACAGATATTTACATTGATCCTTGAACAATGTATAAATGATTTTTGATTGATTGCTTCCAGTTTGATGTATTATTCACATAACTGATATAATTATAATGTGGTTATTGTATTGGTAGAATTTTCTTTACTGGAACTTTGGAATAAAATGAACTGACTTGAGGGTTTAAAATAAATAATATGTTTTAATTTATTTTCTTTAGAGTGATGAGTGAGTTTTTTGGTGTTCAATGTAGCAAAAAGTTTATTAATAAGGCAGATATTGGTAGCAATCTAAAGAAATGTCCATTAGTGGTAGTTTGAAGTCAGACCATGATAGGGATAGTAGTAATCTTAGAAATAGGTCACTGTCAATCTACTATGTTTTACTTGGCCCTAAGCAAGGCAAAAATATCATTAGCAGATGACCTCTTAACTACTTCTTCATGCATGTCTGGTTTCTCTAGTGTTAGCATCTTTTGTTCCATTATCTCATCATCCTTTTTGCTTCTAGCTAAGTGGTGTCAGCTTTATATACTTTTGACCAAACTCTGAGTTTCTGTCTGGAACTTTGGTTTCAGCTAACATCAGAAGTCTCTTTGTGTCAATTTTTTTGATTGGCCCAAATTATTTTATTGTCTGGCATTCGTTCCTTTTTTCTTCCTTGTTCTGGAATTTATGTGTGGAGCTTCCTTGATTTTTGGTATTTTTCAGTCGCAAATAAGTAGGCTCTGCTCCTGCAAACTTCTGACATTTTTCAGCCAGGTTCAGTCTTTTCTTCTTCTCTCTCTTTTTATTTGAGGGTTGCCTTCTTATTAGTTGAGAGAGAAGTATAAAAAAGAAGTTTGGAGAGAGAAAGAAAGAGATAAGGATTTCAAAGGAAAGTGCAAATGCCTTATTTTAATTTGAATTCTTTTTATTTTTGTTTATATATTTTATTTTTATAGGGACTCACTACAGATAAAATGTGAGAATCATCTTTTAATTTTTCTGATTAGTTTTGTTTTGTCTTTTATAGACGAGAGAAGCAATTAGCCCAGCAATTCCCTTATGATGCTAATCTAATTTTTCCATCTGAAAAACAGAATCCTTATCCTCTACCACCACAACCACCACCACCACCAGAATTTGAAATGGATCATCTCAGGTAATTTTATGATTTTATAGTATATCTGCAGATACAAGTGTTGCTTTTTAAAGAGAATATTTCTCTTGGTACAATTATCCAAAGTGGTAAAATCAATCTACAGTAAACTTATAAGCATAAATCCTCATAGACTAAAATACTGTAATTTCAAATATAACTAGTACCACAAATTAACTATAAATACAATCCCTATCAAATCAGATGATCAATATAAAATATCTTAGACATAAATAGAAATAAATAACTAACAAAAATACTAAATCATTGAAAGTATTTGTTAGAGTACATAAAATTTCTTGAAAATTCTTTAAAAAATTTAAATAAATAAATTTAGGCTGGAGGTTACAACAGCTAGGATGTTGTGATAATAACAGCAAAGATGAGGACATTAGTCCAAAAATAAATAATCATATTTGTCCATGCATTGAATATTGTTGTCACATCTGGTCTGGTGATTCTACTATGTATTTAGAGATTCTTGATAAAATCAAGTTTTTGATTGTTAATCTTTCCATGGTTGAAATTGCCAAAGATTTAAGTTGTTAAATCTTAAAGAAAAAGAAAAACATCATTAGACACTTAAGATTAATTCACATTTAAATTTGGTCCAAGTTATTGGAACACCCTTCCATACAAAGGTCACTGTATAAGAATGTCATACAAATTTTTATTGATGTTTGCTTTTGCTATGATCAAGATTATTATTATGAATTTTGAAAGAGATCCAAATTTTTCAATATATGAATAAATTTAAGGTGTAATATATTGCAATATTCTTTTCAATTATCATTTATTCTTTTAAAAACTTGCATGTAAATATTTGATTTTCTTTTTATATTCATTCATTTCATTAAAAATGATTTGTTAATTTTTTAAAACATTTTCAATACTAATAGAACGTGATGAATATAAATATTGAGATCTAATCCAAGGAAATATTTTTATCAAATTATTGTCGGGATTCTTAAAAATTATATCACTGATTTGTTTATTTAAGTGTTTATTTTATAAATACACCAGTAAAATAACATTACTTTTAAAAGATGTATTAATTTCATGACAAATAATAAATTAGAACAGGGGTGTATTGCATTAATTTGGAATAACCTTCTGCTTGGGAACAAAGCAAAATAAAAATGAAGAATAAAATATGATACAGGCAATTAATCTTAGAAATTTTCTCATAAATAATAATTCTGAAGTATATATTTGAAACAGTTTTTATTATTTATGATTTACAATATCTCATATATAGATATTTATTGGTTTCTGGTTTTCATTTATTACAGTCAACCAATTAATCCTAGGAAATTTGAACAATTACAACGAGCATCTGATCTTAATCTACTTCTTGGGCAAAATCTTGATCAAAACCAAAGACAAAATATCACAAACAACTTTGCTCCTAACTTTATGTATGACCAATTGTATGTATTACAATTTTTATGAAAATTTCTTTATATATGAAAATATATAAGAAACAATTTCTTTTAGCTGTTGATATAAGCATTTTAAATTATCCAAATTCCTAAGATTAAATTTTGTTATTAATTTTTGACTAGTTTTTCTTTACATGTCATTTTGTTGATTTTATTGGCTAATCAGCAAGATGCTGTCTTAAAACATGACAAATTTCCAAGGATAGGAGATGTAAATTCAAATTTCAAGAGAATTTAATTCTTTACTCTTCATTTATCCTGCTTATTTAACAATTATAGAATGAAATATGAAAATATTGTGAGATAAAAAATTATAATATAATATTATAAAAAATTAATAAAGAACTTCTTTTTTAATAATTGTTCATTTTTCATTTTTATATGTCAAAGAATGGATAAACATGACCACAGTAAGACAGATGGTTTTTCCTTTGAAATTGCTTTTTTAACTACCTTCACTCTTTGGCAATGTTTAGAGTGATGATTAAAATTGTAATAGAAAATAAACATATTATGAAAGTGAATTTATACATTTTATTTCTTCTTGAGAATTTACAACAAAAATAATAAGCACTATTTATTTATTATATTGTTAATTTACAATATTCATTTATTACATTATTTATTGGAATGGTTGGCAAAACATCAATTGATTCAAATTTTATAAAATGGTAAATAATAAAGATTTTTTTTATAGTTGGTTCACATATTTTAATAATTTAGTAAATGTTTAGAAATTTATGAATAAAAATTATTTTCACATTTATGATTTATTTATCTATAAATTCATAAATGATAAATATTGCATTGCATTAGTTCTAATTGTGTAAAAAAATGATCTTAAAACTTGCACTATACTTGATTATATACAGTATATTAAATCAAAATACTACATAGGAAATGCCAAAATAATTGATCTGTTTTTCTTTAAATGTTTTTCAAATACATTCAGTATCATTTCCTTCTTTATTGATAAATACAGGGTGTAGCAAAAATACCTCCCACATAATGATAAGACATTAGTTAGATGAAGACAGCATTGCCACTAATATCTTAACATTATGTGGGAGGTATTTCTGCTGTATCCTGTATATAATAAACACAATTGTTCTTTCATTTCCTCTTTGCTGACATTATGAGACAACATTCTTTCATGGAACCTTACAGATTAACTTCAGTAGTGATAAGTAATTTCTTTAGCAATAATAATAATACTTAATAAGTACTTTTTGTTGATAATTTGGATGTAATAATATTTGTAAAATAACTGGAAGGGAAGTAAACATTTCTATTCAGTAAATAATATAAAAATATTTGTTTTACTTTTGCTTATAAATGACATTTAGTATAACTATTGTTTGTAAAATTTGTGGTCCTCATTTTTCTAAGTAGAGTACAGTAAGTCCCTAGGTTACAACAGTCCCAATCTACAATGATTCATGGTTATGACGCAATCTCCATTCATCTTGTTTCCTGGTTGTACTCCATATTGGATTGTTGTGCATTCACTCTCTTTTGTTTGTGTTGCATTTGTGGAAACTTATTGCTCATCAATATGGCTACCAAGAGCAGTGTAACCTCTTCTGATGGTGGTGCTCTGAAGAAAAGGAAGTCCATCACCATAGAAGTGAAATTACATATATGTTCTGACTTACATGGAAAATTGTGTTAGGATGCATCATAGGAACAGAACTCTGTTGTAGTAAATCAAGGACACTTCTGTATATTAGAACAGATTAAAAAGTGCATAGCCCATGATGGACTGATAATCTATTTTCAAATTCAATAAAAATCCACTTGTTTCATCCAACACTAGAGAAGGTTTCCTCCTAAATTAAAAAAAAAGAAACAACTCCTCATCACCGGGAATGATATTATTTATAGAATGCATATTAAGCAGAAACATTTTTGGTAGGAACGATATTGAAGATATGACAACCAAACCCACTATTCAATAACTTTTGAAAATTGTTTACTGTTTCATCTCAACAAGTATCCTGGCATATAAGAAATAAGTTAATTCTGCAATTTATTATTTTATCAAGAGTGCAGTCATAAAATGGAGGTAATGAAATTAAACAAATATAGAATTATTTTATTAATTTTTAAAAATGTATTATTTTATCCAGGCTTTTTGATGGACAAAATAATTCAGTTGATAAAGCCTACACATTTTATGGTATGAAAAGTCATTTTGATGACTTACCACCTGCAGCTGGTAAGTATATCAGTAATAATTTTTAATTTTAAGAAACAGATGATAATCTTGTTTTATTTTTTAATACTTCAATTTAAAACTGGAAAGAAACTCTCCTTTAAAATATAGATATTAACAAATCATTTAAAAATGATATAAGGGCAAATTAAAATTTTCTGACAGAAGTTAAACATATTTGATATTTGAATTGAATAAAAAAAACTTAATTTTCAGTCAATGAAAATTTTTTTTTTTCTCTCATTTCTAAAAATAAATTAATGAACTTTAAGGAATTAGTTAACCTTTCAAACAATTTGTAAACTTTATTATATATGTGATTTTAAATGCCCTTTTATTTTGTAGACATTGGCCTTCTTACTCCACCCTTGAAGAAAATAGCAGAAACAAATTATGTGCCTCGAACAAGGTAAAAAAATATTTTTTTTAAATTCATGAATTTGTTAAATAGTAAATTTGATATTCCTTTTTTTCTTTTTTTCAATTAAAATACTTTAAAATAGTAAAATTGATATATACGGTACTTGTAGTTATAATAAAATAGTAATATTGGATAAATATTTATGATTTTAGTGAAAATGCCCCCAGCTATGGGTAAATAGACCCTACTATTTGACTCATATCTGGTGGAGTGAAGAGATAGAATTAACTTTAGAATTATATGGTTACTTCTCTCATACTTCTTGTTTGCGGAACTCTCTTCCAGCTTCTTGTTTTCCAGTCAACTTTGATCATTAAAATGTTAATTACAATATCAATCATTATCTTCTGTTTTCTTAATTTCTGTTCTTTTATTGTTTGCTCTCCTTAATAATGTTTTTCTTTCACTCATATTCTCTCACATTCATATTGTGTCTTAGTGGCTTTATTGCATTACTTAAAGTGAAATGATTAAAAAGAAAATATTTAAATATCATACATCTAATTTGTTACTTTGGAACTCCAGAAAGAGTTAACTTCTAAAGTGAGAAGAATAAAATTTGTACACATTTTAAATTCAAATTTTATCTTTAAACAAGAACTGTTTCTATTGAAAGATAATAAACGTATTACTGATCCTTTGTCAAATATAATTGCACTGGATTGTATGCAAATGCTAAATGATTGAAAATTATGCAGAGAATACCTGATGCTGTAAATATCACTAAATCATTATTATCCTCCCACTTTAAAATTCTTACAATCTAAAAGTTTTTTCTGGCTTTAAATAACCTGCAAAGAGTTGATAATCTATAGAAAGTGAATCAATCAATCAAAATGATGCATTCCATATTAGTCTCTTCCTAGACTATGCTCAATGCATGTAAAAGCAGAGATGTGAAGAGATAGGCACTGATCATTTAAGCATTCCCTATCACATTTCAAACAAATCTACTATTAGAAAACCGTGTTTCTGTTTTCTCTCCAGAAGCCAGTGTAGTGATGCCAGATGCAGTGGGGGGGGGGGTCTATGCTGATGACATAGGTATTCATAATTAAGATATGAATGATCTTGAACAGAAAATCAACCTACTTTACCAAGTTCTGAAAGAAGTCAGGCTTATGATAAACCTCTTCAAAACTGATTTAGAATTAGAATGAAAGTAGCAATGGTATGTATCCTGAATCCATCATAGAAATTCAGGATGTAGAGTTAGTAAATACAAAACACTTCAAATACCTTGGTGTATGGATCATAAATAAAGAACTTTACCAAGTAACAAAACCTTAACACCACTTAAAGACTTCTATCAGCAACAACTAAAATGGATATCACATTTAACTAGAAGGGAAAATAATGATATAATCAAGATCTTGACTTTCCATACTAATATAAACTAATAAGAGTAGGAAAGAAACTCCTCTCGATACTAAACAGAGCAATAACAGTGAACTTGAGAAACACTAACTATTCAGTCAATGAATACCAATGTTTGTTGTATGGAAATGGTTGTTCTCACCATAATATGAAAATGAGATATTTCAGTTGGAAAATTGTTGTCTTGTAATTTTTAGTTTATAAAATCCTTATGATCACAAAATGTGTCAGATAAAGATTACTTTCCTTGTAAATGTTGCCCTTAACTCACAGTATACATTTCTGCACAATAGACGTCATATACATGCAATGAAATGTACAGGGTGTGATGGATAAATTGTCTTCTAAATTACACAAAAATGAAAATAGCACTGACATCTCATTTTAACAGATATATTTACCAAAATTACACAAAAATACCTTAAAATACTAAAAGGTAAATTTATTCAATAAAATTGCCAGTGGTTTCAACCACACCCTCCAGACAAGTTTGGAATCTCCTGCAACTCTTCTGGACGGTCTCCTTGTTTAAGTTGGTAAATGCTACCATAATCCTTGCCTTTAGTTCATCTTTGGTGTTACAAGTTTTGTTGGTCTCTTGCTCAACTGCACCCCACACTTGCAATCTGAGGAGTTAGGTGGCCAGATATAAGGGGTTATGTGGTCACAGAAATTGTTTAACAGCAATGACTAGGTTCTCCTGTTTGTGTGGCATGGTGCAGAGTCCTGTTGCCAGGCGTAGGGTCTTCCAGCAGTCACCCTCTTGACTCAGGGTAGCACTACCTCCTCAAGGTACTTGATGTAGGCCTCTGAGCTGAGTCTGAGGTTCCCACCAAAAAATTCAGGAATCCATATCAGTAGAATCAGAGTGAGTCTTTCGAGTTGCCGTAGCTTCTTAATTGCCATTAAACTCATCTAACATTTTCCAAATCCTCTGCACTGTCCTCAGATTGATACCCAAATACTCTGAAATGTTTGTATTGGAGCTTTTGGTGCAAATGCCAAGCAGTACAGCATGACATTTCCAAATTTCTGATGGAGTGAATTGTCTTATGGTTCTCTTTTTCTCACAGATAAACCTACTATACTGTGAAGTTGACAAAATAATAAACAAACAATGCATATGTGCAAAATTATAAATATAAAATGGCAACAATTTACCCATTGCAACGTGGATATCATCATCCTATCACTTGAAGGATTGAGGATTATTATATAAAACCTATAAATGTATTTTAATTTCCAACAAATTTATAAATAATGATAGAAAATATATTTCTTTCAAAATATTATACTTTAAATTGAAATACTTCTGATTATTTTATCATTTAATTTTTTGAAAATGTGTTTAGCTATTCAACTGGACCCAACCAGAAAAATACTGCCAAATTCGGTCCTAGTGCTATGGTGTTTGGCAATGATGATTCCAGACTTACTGCACGAAAAAGAGATCAGGAGTACATGAAAGAATTAGAAAAACAGGTAATTGAAATAAAGCATTTATTTATTTTTGCTAGGTTAATAGCTGCACTCTGATACAAACGCCAATGCTGGATGTTTAAGCACCAGATAAAGGGCAAATTTTCAACCCCAAGATCATCCAGATTCCAAAAAGGTATAATATGTCTATGTAGAGCAAGTGTGGCCCAAGTTAGAGGGGTTTCAGATACACTGAGCGACAGACAGAATTTATTTATTTAAGATGGATTAAACCTTAAGATCACAGTAATCTAAAAAATCGACTGTATAAAAAGCTTAGTTTTCTTTATACTATTTTTGGTAGTGAACAAATGTATTTTTATGTATATACAGCCAGATACTCATGTTTTCCAAGCACATCTGTCTGTTAGCAAATCCCTGTCACAGACACCTTTGTATTTGTTCAATACCCACAGAGCCCACCTGTGGTTTATATGACAACTATACTGAGCAGACCTTGGTTACAGCTTTTGGGAGAAAGTACATAACCTGACATGATCAACAGGTTGAACAATGTCAGTACACTCAAACCTTCAGTCATAATGACTTTTTACTTTGTGCTAGCACAACCATCAATGATGGTTTTGAACAATTCCATCTACCCAATCTGCCAGTTCCATCTACTCACATGGCTTGGATCACCCCATGGTATGATTTTTTAGACACTCTCCAAAGGTGTCACATGTTGGGATTACCTCCCCAGACCAATAAACATCAAAGCCAGCTTCCTGGCAAATCAACCATGGTGAAATTCAAACTTGAGATTTTTATGTAGATTTCTGTTAAGAACAGAAACCACATTATCATGCAATCATCATACCCACGAAATGTTTTTTGCATATATTCATTGATGTAATCTACTTTTATAACTGATTTAAAACGCATGATTTCTGGCATGATCAGTCATAAGGTTCTGTTTACATTTATTGTAAAACACAAATTTTATTTTCTTCTCTTTAGATGCAAGAGAAAAAGATTCAAAAACTCAAAGCTAAACAAGAACAAGAAAGGTGAATTTTGTTCTTAAATTTTTCCCTTGGAACAATTATAAACAGATTTTATTTTCTATTTTAAATGTTTTTTTACAATATTCAATAATTTCAAATTTATCATATTTTTAAAAATGTTATTTTTTACTATCGAACTGACAGTTATTTGAAATATAAATGAAAACATATATGCATTTACAAATGCATAGTTAAATAGATTTTCCACTTGGTCTTATCATCTCCACTTTTGTTCAGATATTATTATACATCCTACTATCATGTATATATTTTATTTACTCAGTAAATAATATATTAATAAATAAATCTAATAGATTGTGTTTGTATGTAGTTATGTCTTCTAAAGGGTTTGATCAAATTTTCATGAATTTTTCAGCAATGTTTAACCTTTGTGCCTGCCAAAAAAATGGTTTGTTAAAAAGACGTTACTATTACATCATTTTTTTACTCCCACAGCAATGTTGATTTAGAAGATTATAAAAATATATGAACCAAGTACAATGTGATATTTATTACTTATCTTTTATAAAGACCATTTTATAAGGAAACAAGTTTGAAAAGAAATTTTTTTATTCAAAAATTTTTTTTTAATTATAAAATGATCAAAGTATGTAAACCAACTACAATGCACTATTTGCAGTAAAGATTACAGCCATCCTGTAATGAAACACAAGTAAAACTTTACCCATCTGATGAATAGGGAGATACACATTCAAAATATTGAGTGTTTGTCGTCTTGCCTAAAATCTAAAATTAAAAGAGTGTTAAGTTTCATTTCACATTTTTTTAATCATTTAAATATAAAATTATTCTTGTAAATTATTCTATGTAAATAAATAAATAATGGTTAATATCTTTGTTGTTAATTCTCAAGAATAAAGAAAATGTATAAATCCATTTTCATATTTTTGGGTTTTATTAAAATTGTAATCATCACTTTTTAAAACAAACATTGCCGAGAGAGTAAAAAGAACAGTGTAAGAGCAGTGTTAAGGGATAACAGTCCTTTTGACACGTCATTTTTTTGCAGGTACAAGGTTTAAACATTGCCAATTTTTCTATGTATAAAATTTCTTTGGCCCCAAAATAAATCTCCTATTTAACTCTATACAATAGGTTAATTTAGCAATATACTATTGGCTTGCACATCTTGTAAATGAAAGCTAGTAATTGTCAAAGATGTCCTGTTTATTACATAAAAATGGGTTCCATTTTTTTTTTCTCTTTTTATATCAGGTATGACAAACGGCTTGAAGAAGAAAATAAACAATATAATCCATTTGGACGAGGTGGGGGAGGAGCACCTCTTAAAGATTCCAGTGGAAACATACTAGGTATGTTATTTAAATGATGACTTTTTAATTCTCTTTGATTGACTAGATTTGAAATTTAACTTTATAAAAAATTGCTTACACTCAGCCAAGCACCCATTACTAATACATAGAAAGTAACCTACTGAGACGTTATCACAATAATAGTAATTTTATTGGTTCAAAGTCACAAGTACTTAACTAAATATAAGTCTTGCGCATACGTTTAATAGATTAAAATAAGTGCCAAAAAGGACTATGATAACTCTGGTTACTAAGGGAAGCAACTCAGTTTGGGGACTTTTTAAATCAGTATCAGACACAAATTTAGACAATGTTTTGAATTTTAACCTTCATTTCACCACACCAACTATAGTAATAAAATAGCTGTAGACTTCAAAAGCCACAGTTAAATTTCCCATTTTATTTTATCATTTATGTAATGTTTTGACATGTGAACCATCAATATTTTCTCTACATCTTGTGTGTTGTAATTTGTTGATTGAGGCTTTTTTTCCTCAAATCTTGGGTTGATTAATTGGAGTATTTTTATAAATTATAATCATTTTGAATTTTGAATCACACTAGATGACAGTGAAATGAAATTATTATTTTAATTTGCTACATTTTATTATTTTACTAGTTTATAATTTTGTATATCTATAAACAAATATATGACTAAAGTGTATCTTGATCAATGGATTGTAGTTTAGTAACAATTATGCAGATATTTGTAAGTTCTGTTAGGTTGCAGTTTCTAATTGTATTGTCTTCTGTTCAAAACTAAGACAGAAAATAACAAGATGTCTAAGAACATCTCTTTCATTTGGTACATTAGGAACTAAAAGGGGTCTGTCACCAGACAGGAACATCAGGCTTCAGTTGTGAGACAAAATAGAAGTTATACAGAACTTTGAGATGTGTATTAAAATAGATGCTGGTCAGTTTAACATATTGTATGTTATGCTTCCATCAAAAGAGTGGACAAAAAGGTTTCATTTAATGGATAAAATATTCATATGGAAACATGTGACTGGCTTAGAAGTCCAACAGGTCATTCTTTCTTGATATAAAGATTTACAGAAATTTATTAAATATTTTAAAGATTTTATTTTTAAGTATTCACTTCATTGGTGATATTTACATTTCTTTATTCATTCTTCTTTTATCTGAGTCTCTTAAAGGGCCTAATGCAGTCCTGTGATAGTACAAATGTATGGCATACAGATATTTTTATATGGTTGATTATTCTTCTTATTCTGTCCATACAAAATAAGGAATCTGGTATTTTCATCTATGAAAGGAACTTTACACAGTGACATTTTGCTGTTGTTTTAGATGTGTCTTTATCTTAAAACAGATTTTTCTCATATAGTTTCTATTGCCAAGAACATAAAAACAAAGTTTTTTTTCTCTTAATTGATATATAGGCTAAGTGAATGATAAGATGGAAAAACTTATTAGTCATGCGTTTCATTCCAAGAAGGAACTTCTTCAGACTAATAATGATTATACGAAGTCTGATCAGAATGTATCGGGACTGTTGCTATGGTAACAGAGCTAAAGTATGCAGAGTGAAGCCACTTGGCACAGATTGAACTTGAACACTGTTGCACATCGACATTAAGTGATAATGTTCTCTCTCACTTCTGTTGTTTATAGCAGTGCTTGGAAGGAAAGTGTGTAGAGTGTGATCCTTTTGCCATACCACAGAGGTTCCATCAGCGACCATGGCTTGTGCAGCAGTTTTTGGCTTAGGATAATATTCCCCAAGTTTGACAACCACTATATTCCCCAGATCTTGCCCCTTATGACTTTTTCCTCTTCAAAATCAAATCCCACTTAAAAGGAACAAGATTTCATGACATTAAGGAAATCCAAGAGAATATGACAAGGCAGCAGCTGCTTGCTATCCCAAAATAGGAGTTCCAGGAATGCATCCCTTAATGGAAACGATGATGTGTGGCTTCAGAAAGGGACTACTTCAAAGGAGATTAAATGCCGAATTGATATACGTTGTAGTTTTCTTTTTTATAGCACCATTCCCAATACTTTTTGATCAGATCTCATATACAAAAATCTGGGAGAAAGGTGAGAGAAAACTACAACAAACACCAGTTATCGTTTCAATTGATACATTAATGATATAGAGATACTCAGCCTTTAAATTTAAATATTGATGTCCAATTCATGTTTAACTCACCTTATCTCATTCAACCTTTTTATTGCTTTTATTTTTATCCTTATTGTTTTAATCATACCACATTGTATTAGGAATAATAGCTTTACCTTACAAATAAAGACTTTGGAGGATTTTCCTCAAATGTTGCAGGCCCTACCATATTGTTCAAAAGACAAGTGAATATACCTCAGATCTGTGCAAGTGTGTGTGTGCTGAAGATGAACTTCCTATAAGAATTCAAGTTCATTCAGCTACTTTATTATTAAGAGTGTTTCTTTTGACTTTTTAGTAAGACTATCAAAGCACATCTTGTTTTTTGCTTGTGGAATAATAGTGGGAGAAAAGTAGAAAACTTATTTGAGTAAAGCAAATTAGTTTTTCTCCAATAGATTGGTAAGATTGGAAAAAGTAAAATAATGTTTGCACTTATCTTGAGGTTCTCATAGTAAACTCATAATTTATTTAAAAATTAAGCTGATCTGACATCTGATTTTAACTCCACTATTTACCTGATGTTTGTATCACAACAGCTGAACATTTTTCTTCAGTAAATATAAAATTTTATTGTTATAAAAAGTTAAAAACTGTAAATGTTTTTTTTTTGTACATTTAACCTCATTGGTTGACACAATAATACAGAACAGATAACCATTTAGAAATGATTCTTTAAAATGGGTTACTGCCAAGAATCAGTGATAGCTTATGAATATTACAAGAAAGCTGACAATTTATTGGATATCAGTCGGGTTTTAAAAATATCCACTAAAGCATATCTTTTTCATTTACTGCTTATTCACTAATAATATTTAAGTTTTTATCAATATCCAAATTATAATGACAAACATAATTTTTGCTGGTAGTAGCCATGATATATCCATTGACAATGTCTGTTTTTTCTTTTTTTTTTTTTTAATCATTTCACTCCAAGTAAGACAGAAATGCTACTAGTATGAAAGGGGTTATAGGGAGTGAAAGAGAAGACTGAGAATAGGGAGGATTGAAGAAAGGACAAAAGGGGAACAGGATTCAAGAAAACAGAAGGTGGCGATTGATGTTGCATTTAAATTTTTCATGATTGTAGTTATCAGGAAGGCAAGTAAACAGAAGAGAGTTCCACAGGTGGGAAGTGTGAGAAAATAAACTGTTGGAATAGAAGTGGTGGTTGCATTTCACTATTTCAACAGTAAACGAGTGGGACCTAGATGTCAATCTAGTAGCATGTTTTAAATTCATGTAGTCTGGGCACCAGAGAAAAAAGCTTGTCAGAGCAGTTGTCACAAAAATATTTGTAGAAAAGACAGAGGGAAGCTACTCCATGTTGAGAAAAGTGACTGAAGTCAAGATGCCAGGTTAGGATTGATTACATTACAGATTCTTATTTGAATTTTGTCAAGAAGCTGTTATAAGATTTATATACAGACGTTTATCAATATGTCTGTAGCCTAATTGATGAATAAAACATTTATTACGCAAAAACTATTTACAAAACATAAGTATTACATACACAGATATTTATTTTCTAACATAATCTGCTTCCTTGTTAATGCACTTAATTCAATGGTGAATATTAATCTTATATGTAGGTACCTCAATAGAACTGGAGTCTAATGAAAAAAAGCATTTATTAAACAACAAATATTTACACAACACACAAATATTTATTTTTGAACATAATCTTCTTTGTCAATGCACTTAATTCAGTGGTGAATATTAATCTCATACATAGGTAGCCTAATGATAAAGAAACATATTTACACATACAAATATTGCACATACATTTATTTTTTAATATAATCTCTTTCCTTGTCAATGCACTTAATTCAGTGGTGACTCATATAAACCAAATATTATTAACGAGCCATGCTCATAATATGTCATTGCATTGATTGAATTCATTAAAAGTAATTTTGGAAATTATAACAGACAAATAAATTATTTATGAAAGAAATTATAAATTGTATGAACTATTATTATTATTGACTATTTTCTCTTTGTTTTCATTGTAATGCCTTTTATCAGCAAATCTTTATCAAATAAAACAAAATGATGTCCAGTTAGCTTCATTTGATCAGAATATGTCACAAGCTGCTGCCAAAATTCAACAAGGTCAGCAACTTGATACGGACAATTTTTTGGCAACACTACCAGACCTAAATGAAGAACCTACCCATGCTCGAGGTGGCCATGGCATATTTGGACAACCTAAGGTATAGACCCCTTAAAACTTTGAAATATTTCATTATCGTTTCAACAGTTGTCCAGACTATTGAACTCATTTTTTTGCAAATGATGTTACAATAGAAATGCATTGGAAATAATGTTAATAATTAAAACAAAAATCAAATCAAATAATCTGAAAATTACTGAACAAAATTCCTACTTGGTTATTTCCACATTCTTATCTTTATATATACTTATGAAAAAGATGTTTTCTCTAAAATGTAAAAAGAAAAAAAATTATTTTGATACAATTTATCCAACTGCAAAAACAAAAACAGTATACAAATAATGAGACAAACCCTATGCATTAAAAAAAAAACAAAGACACTGTTGTTATCAGATTGGAGCTCTCTATAATAGCATACTTTTTTATATGATGCTGGTCTAAATAAAAGAATTGTTTTCATTTTAAATTTATAACAAGAGGAGGTAAAAATAGTTTTATAGAAGATTTTAGACATTTCTGTTGATTTATAAATGTCTTTTCCCTTTTCTGCTTATATTGAAATCTTTTCACTGGACATTCATCAATTTTCAGACTGATGCTCAAAAGACTGCTATGGATAAATACAGAGAAGAACTTCAAAAACAGGTTATTTTGAAATTTTAATCATAAAATTTGAATGTACTTTGTTAGAAATTCAGTTACTAAATTCACCTGATAATAACAAATTAGATTTTTAGGCCTGTGCATCCATATACCTACTAATTCGATTTCTCCTATACTTATCTTTTATATAATTATCTGATGAATATAAAGTCAAAAAGATGTAAATGAAATATTCTATAATTTTTAAGATATCCCATAAAACTTTTGTTAACAATTTAGCTATTTATGAGAAAGGTTCAGAATTTTATTGGTATTATTATGAGGGGGTGCTGCAAAAGTTTTCTTACCTATCTACCTACTTCACTAACTGCAGTCGAGATCATAATCATTGTGAATACAATAATCTTTTTCATAACTTTATATATGCTTTACCAGGCCTACATACAGTTGTGAATTTAGAGTTATCCTTCACCTAAACTGGTTGCCAACTATAGATAGAAAACCCAGTCTGCCCTGTTAGCTGGTGAAGAGAAGAGATCAATTCATATTTGTGAAAAAGTGAATATAATGAACTTGACTGGAATTTGAAATCTGCTCGCCAATTTCTCATTGCAAGCTGTTAATTATTACACCAGTTGCACATCCATTAAATGTTTTCAGCTGACCCAAAATAGGACCAAATAACAGTTTTGTTTTTTTTATCCCTTTTTACTTACTCGGGCCTAGAACTTTTCAGCACAACCTGATATTATTATTATTATTATCTAAGATTCACCAAAATAGTCTGATTCTTTTCATAAATTCTATCTGAATTTCAAAACCTGACTTAATTCTTCAAATATTTATTTTTTATTATTTGATATATTGTATATACTCGTAGTTTAAGACTTTTTTTACGCAAAAAAAAATAGGGGTTTTTACTATACACAGGTAATTGTTTAAAAACCATGCATTTTCAGTGACCAGTTGCACTATACACAAGTAAAATTTTCTGGAGGGTTTAAAATTTATGCAAAAATTAAGAGGTTACACTATACATGAAATAGGCTTATACACAAGTATATACAGTAAACATTGCTGAACATTTAAATGAAATGTATTCAGAATTACAAAAGAAATAACTGTATGAAAATTTTCTGGAGAAATGAATGGAAATGATTTTTAATAATCAAAGATCATTTCCAATATGATAATTAATAAATTTAATAATAAAAATTTAATTTAATAATTATTTAATAACCAATGATTATTTCTACAGATGATTGATAAAAGAAAACAAAAACTGGCTGAGGCTGAGAGAGAAAGATTAGAAGAAGAGAAAGTGAATAAACGCTTAGAAGAAGAGAGAAAGAAAATGCAGGCTGAATTTGAAGAAGAAGAAAGGAAGAAAAAAGCCAAACTTGAAGAAGTGAGATTTTTCATTTTTCATTAAACTTTCTTTAGACTTGCAAAAAAATATATGAAATACATATTAATATAGCCTTCATGATAATTTACTTAACAGTCTTTAACCACTTTGTAGATAAACACACACACACATATAAGTTATTGGTGTTGGGTTGATTTTTTTTTTCTCTTTTTGTGTGCTTAAAGTGTATCTTAATGTAAACAAATGGCATATATTATGAAATAGACTAAATCCAACAATTATTTTAATATATTTTCTGTTTATACATTATTTTTATAGATACAAATATTTAAGTAAATGCTCTGTTTATTTGCTAACTAGACGCTTCCTCTGTAGTTAAAGGGTATAGCATGTCCGGCTATATGACAGTTCCGTTTAGGGTACAGGTTTGATTCCTGTTGGAGGACACATATTTTCTATGAAATTTCTTGGGCATTCAGACCGGTAAATATAGTAAATACTGTTTATTATAAACAGACCATTTACTTAAATATTTGTATCTATAAAAACAATGTATAAACAGAAAATATATTAAAATAATTGTCAGACTTAGTCCATTTCATAATATATGATGTCATTTGTTTATGTTAAGATACACTTCAAGCAGATATGAGTGTTCAAGGGAAATCATGGGAAATTTGTTGTTTAAAAACAGTAATTTGGCTTTGCTAGCCAGGCACTTCCTCTGTAGCTAAATTGTATAACACGTCAAGCTATATATATATATATATATATATATATATATATATAATGTCCTGATGATTGCATTCAAGCATGAAACAGATTGTCACTCAGTCTTAACTCTTATATTTATACACTTTAACTTTGATATTGAGTACATTTATTCATAAATATAACATGCCCTTAAACTATATTTTCAGCTTATATATATAAGATTAATACAAATAAAATTTGTTACATGGCTGATTGATGCTATATATTCAGTACCATGATTCCAAAATTTCATAGACAAAACTTTTTGTAGTCATTTTGTCCACTCATAAGGAGGTTTCAGCAATTGACTGCAGATTTTCTCACTTTCCTTATGTTTGTACGAAGTTAAAAATTAATTTATGCTCTAGTTATTGGTGTTAGGCTGATTTTTTTTCTCTCTTTTTGTGTATGCATATGTGTCAAATGTCATGATTATTTCTTCTTTACGTCATTTTCTTGTCTCCTTATACTCTCTCCATATTCCTTTCCTTTCTTTTTTTCTCTTTCAGCTGTGAGTGTCAAAGATAATATAACCATGTCATTTCCAGTATCATAGACAGAACTTTTTTTTATATATAATATGTTAAATGCAGTCACTGTCAGTGCATATACTTGTGTGGAATTTTGTAAGTAATTTTATTGCTCGATTCATTTAGAAATGTTTCTTTTTCAGGAAAAGAAAGCTGAGGCTGAAATGAGAAGGCAAATTGAAGAGAAGAGAAAAGCTGCTGAAAAACAGCGAAAAGAAGAAGATGAGAAATTTCAGAATGAAAAGATGCAGCAAGAGAAAATAAGGAATAATGTACCACAAGTTGTTGTAAGTGTTTTAAGTTAAAATTACTTGTACTTTAGGATATATGATATGTGTGGGTAGAATAAGAGTTATGAGAGCAAAACATGGAATTGGCAAGTTGAAGTTCATATCTCTGTCAAATTTGTTGCACTGAAAAGGCATGAATTCATCTCTTCTCCCCCCACCTCTATGGATAAAATAGCAGGACAAACTTTGCTCTCTAGCCTTGGCTGACAACCAGTCAAGGAGAAGGACAACTTTGAATTTAAAAGCATGGTGGAGGCAGAGTGTAGCCATTCCACTCACTTTCTCAATAGCAGTCATGGCAAAGAATCTGACTTGATAAGATTTGGATCTCTATCATAAAAAAATTAACCCGTATAACTGCACTGACTAAGCTGGTTCAACCAGACTTAGGGATATGATGAGACAGGTAAAAGTCAATTCCTTGTTAAAAATCCCATTTTCCCTATGATCACCAAAGAATCTTATGTGAGAATCCAAATCTTGTTCATATTTTTATGGTGAAATTTTAAATCAGATCACATCAAAACCATCATATTTAAATTTGATTTGGATGTGAATATAAAACTCATTTATAAACTGCAACATTCCAAACAATCTTAAAGACCTTAGAGACTTTTGTACATAGTTTCAATCTGTTGTAACCTAGGGAAGGTTACTAAACAGAATAATCACATGAAGGTTGGTAATCAACAATAATACTTAGGACAAGAACAACACATATAAGATTCACCAGCAGTCTGTAGAAGAAGTAGTCAACTGCTAGAAGTGAGTCAAGTGAATTCTACAATGATTCTCCAGCTGCAGACCAACATACAGTATTTACTACTGTATTTATGTGAATGGGGACATATCCATTATCATCCATAGGTATGCTACAATACAATCTAAAAAATAATTGAAATAAATCAATTTTTTTCTTCTCTGTCTTCAAAATCTAACTGTTAAAAAATTGTTTAATCTATTACAAAGCAACATTTTATGTTATGAATTTTTGTTTTGACCATTTAAAAATTCTTTTTAGACCAATCGGCCCAAATCCCCACCTGTGCCAGCATTACAACGTAAGATAAACTCTGAATCCAGAGCAAATTCAGTTGTAAGTACAAAATGGAATTTACCATTTCCTTTTCTTTTTTTTAGTTTAGAATCTCTCTTTAAATTGGGCATTCCTCCTGATGCGCCAACTCATGGTGCTACTGAGGGTCAGAAATGAAGGCCTGTGTCAAATCTTGTGCCACTAGGAGCAACAATTTTTAGTTTTGGTTTGGGTTTCCAGTAGTTCACTGCTATAGTCAGCTTAAGAAATTCAAAGGAAAAGGTAGAGATTAAGAACATAATTAATTCGGCTTTTTTATGATTAAAGAAATACCTAGAAAAAATGAACTCTTAAAAATGTGCAGTTTAGCAGCATGGTTAGGATTTATGTATGGTACACCTTGTTTATGATATCTAAGAATATTGGATTAAATTTAATGAATTTAATTACATGACATTAACTTTACATAACTACATTCTTAAATGATTTTTCATTAATTTTATAGTCTAAAATATCACATTTGCTCTTATTTTATGGTTTTTAATGATAAACTAAAAATTAACATACTTTTTTAAATACCTTTCAAAAGAAAAACAAAATATTCATAAAAAATTAAAATTTCATCAATATATTGGTTGTTATGAATAACATCGTATAGAGAAATATTAAATTTATGTAACAAATAATAGCATTTTTAATTAAATTTTGCAGTGTAAACACCAAATCAAAAATAGTCTTTGAAAGTAAAGACAGATAAAAATTAAATATAAAACATTATAATTAACTTTCTGGGGAGATTTTGTAACATCTGTAATAAGAAAGATTAGAGAAAAATCAGATTAATAGATTATATCTTTAAATCAAGTAAAATTAAAATGTTACATTTTGGTATAAAAAGGATGGTAAAAATTCAGCATACAAAGAGAAATACAGATTTCACAAAAATAAAGTTGACCATTAGTGCATTTGCTTTCATAAATAAAAATTTCATAGAGAAGTATATTGGCTGTAAGTAAAAAATGTTAACTTCCACATAACAAGACCAGGTTTCTTAAATTACATTTTTTAGTGAATTTTGCACAAAAAAAAAACGATTTTTGCAATGAAAACATAAAATAATATAGCAAGTCTGAAGGAACTAAAATAAATAAATCTTAATTTTACTTCAATTAAATAAGCTAAAGTTATTCTAAGTGTAAAAAGCAAAAGTTTCTTAAGTTGACTACAACAATGAACTGCTGTAAACCAAAACTAAAATGTGTCACTTCCTGTGGAACAATGAGATTTGAAATGGGCCTCCAGTTCTGGTCCCTCAATTGTATCATGAGTGTAAAGTACACCATGGTTTTTATTTTTAGATCATCTCTTTAAATTGTGCTTTTAATTGTAGAACATTTATTTAAATTGTGTTTTTATTTATTTGTAAAAGTGTAGATTCATCTGTGCAATGTACCTTCATACACAATTATCTTCAAACAATTGCAACTCATAACAAATTCATTGTATTGCAAATGCATATCTTTATAATCCTCCTATGTGTTGGCACCACACATAGATGTATATCAGTTATAATTAAAATATTTATAATAGCAAATTTTTATTTATCTGTTGTTTTCTATTCATATTTTATTTGAAAATAATATGACAATAATTCCACTAAATAAAAATCTATAAGAATAATTTGTTAATTTGACAAGATTATATTTTATAGAGCATTTTGTATATTATACTGAAATTTGTTGACCTGTTTCGCATGATAGATTTAGCTCCCTTTTTAGAAACAAGCGAAAAGTGTATAAAACAAGCTGAAGAGATTTTGCTTACAAAAAGAATATAATTTCTGTTTTCTTTTTAACCCTTGAAATGATATTGACCATTAAATGCTATAAATCTTGCATATTTTACAGAGGCAAGAGTCACCCCCACAACTCATAACCAGCCAAAGTCCAAATACACACGAAATAAATGTATGTATCAGATTTATTTCCTCTTTACCAAATAGTTGGGTTTTTTTATAAGAAAATAAATTGTTAAAAATCAAAATCTCTGCATCAGTAGATGTAACTTTCAGTTTTTTCATTTTTTTTTTATAGTTTCTGAATTACTGCCACCAGACAATGGCAGTTACCATTTTTAAATGGTGTTGGTTTTATCTTAATTTGTGTTGTCTCTTTTAGTTTGTTCAATTTATCAAAAATAAAAATGTTAAATTTTGTGGTAAAAAAAGGGACCTAAAACTATATTGTTGCTTATGATAATGAGGCTGCTGATGTTGTTAAGAGGAGTGTGTTATAAACTTGGCTGTCTCAAGAAAATAAAATATTTGTTTAGTGTATTAATGATAAAAATCTTCTAGTTAACTTTGTGGTTAAAAGGCAACACAGAATTAGTCACTGCCACTGTCAGTAAAGAGACTTCAATTTTGATACATTTTTGCTTATACATTGCTTAAATTATCTTACCTGAGATGTTTAAAGTTCACTGAAAACAGAAACACATTTATAAAAAGTATATATTTTTTAGATATAATTCTTAAAATAGAAAAAGAATTGATTTTTTATTTAATCTTTCTTCTCTCTGTTCTGTAATATTTTTTCCTCTTTTTTTCTAAGAGAGTGAAAATCCATGAAGAATCCAAACCTCCAGTTTCACCAAAATTCAGAGCTCAAAGTAAGCAAAAATATTAAAGCCCATTTCTTCTTTACACATCTGATTTTTGTCTCTTTTATTTTAACTTGACATTTTTAATATAATTTGGTGGTTTCTTATATCTCACTTATTTTTATATCCATTGTGATTTATTTTGTGTAGTGTCAAAATTGATTTTCAGGTTTGAAAAATATCAGAAATAGATGAATCTGCTTAGATGATTCCATTTAAAAGTCAATAACTTAATTTTATGTGGCATTTCAATTCATTCATCTGTTCATATGTTGTTTATGTTGTTAATGAATTGCTTAATTTTATGTGGCATTTCAATTCATTCATCTGTTCATATGTTGTTTATGTTGTTAATGAATTGTTCTTAATTTTATGTTGGTATTTCAATTCATTCATCTGTTCATATGTTGTTTATGTTGTTAATGAATTACTTTTAATTTTTATGGCATTTCAATTCATTCATCTGTTCATATGTTGTTTATGTTGTTAATAATTGCTTAATTTTTATGTGGTATTTCATTTCATTCATCTGTTCATATGTTGTTTATGTTGTTAATGAATTGCTTAATTTTATGTGGTATTTCATTTCATTCATCTGTTCATATATTTGTTTATGTTGTTAATGAATTGCTTAATTTTTATGTGGTATTTCATTTCATTCATCTGTTCATATGTTGTTTATGTTGTTAATGAATTGCTTAATTTTATGTGGGTATTTCATTTCATTCATCTGTTCATATGTTGTTTATGTTGTTAATGAATTGCTTAATTTTATTCTTCATTTCATTTAATGTTGTTTGAATTGCTTAATTTTATGTGGTATTTCATTTTCATTCATCTGTTCATATGTTGTTTATGTTGTTAATGAATTGCTTAATTTTATGTGGTATTTCATTTCATTCATCTGTTCATATGTTGTTTATGTTGTTAATGAATTGCTTAATTTTATGTGGTATTTCATTTCATTCATCTGTTCATATGTTGTTTATGTTGTTAATGAATTGCTTAATTTTTATGGTATTTCATTTTCATTCATCTGTTCATATGTTGTTTATGTTGTTAATGAATTGCTTAATTTTGTATTTCATTTCATTCATCTGTTCATATGTTGTTTATGTTGTTAATGAATTGCTTAATTTTTGTGGTATTTCATTTCATTCATCTGTTCATATATTTGTTTATGTTGTTAATGAATTGCTTAATTTTATGTGGTATTTCATTTCATTCATCTGTTCATATATTTGTTTATGTTGTTAATGAATTGCTTAATTTTGTGGTATTTCATTTCATTCATCTGTTCATGTTGTTTATGTTGTTTATGTTGTTTGCGTTGTTAATGAATTGCTTAATTTTATGTGGTATTTCATTTCATTCATCGTTCATATGTTGTTTTAATTTTATGTAATTTCATTTCATTCATTTCTGTTCTGTTATATGTTGTTTATGTTGTTAATGAATTGCTTAATTTTATGTGGTATTTCATTTCATTCATCTGTTCATATATTTGTTTATGTTGTTAATGAATTGCTTAATTTTATGTGGTATTTCATTTCATTCATCTGTTCATTAATAATTTATTCAATTTTTTATGTTTTTGGTATTTTTTCATTAATTGTTTGTTATTGAATTGCTTAATTTTATGTGGTATTTCATTTCATTCATCTGTTCATATGTTGTTTATGTTGTTAATGAATTGTTTAATTTTATGTGGTATTTATTTCATTTCATTTATTCATATGTTTATGTTGTTAATGAATTACTTAATTTTATGTGGTATTTCATTTCATCATCTGTTCATATGTTGTTTATTTTAATGAATTGCTTAATTTTATGTGGTATTTCATTTCATTCATCTGTTCATATGTTGTTTTATGTTGTTAATGAATTGCAATTTTATTGGTATTTCATTTCATTCATCTGTTCATATGTTGTTTTATGTTGTTAATGAATTGCTTAATTTTATTGGTATTTCATTTCATTCATCTGTTCATATGTTGTTTTATGTTGTTAATGAATTGCATTTCATTTCATATGTTGTTTATGTTGTTAATGAATTGCTTAATTTTATTCATCTGTTCATATGTTGTTTATGTTTTAATGAATTGCTTAATTTTATGTATTTCATTTCATTCATCTGTTCATATGTTGTTTATTTGTTAATGAATTGCTTAATTTTATGTGGTATTTCATTTCATTTCATCTGTTCATATGTTGTTTATGTTGTTAATGAATTGCTTAATTTTATGGTATTTCATTTCATTCATCTGTTCATATTTGTTTATTTTAATGAATTGCTTAATTTTATGTGGTATTTCATTTCATTCATTCATTCATCTGTTTATGTTGTTAATGAATTGTTTAATTTAATTTTATGTATTCATTTCATTTCATTTTTATTTTATTGTTTTGTTAATATGTTGTTTTGCTTAATTTTATGTGGTATTTCATTTCATTTTTAATTTTTGTATTTCATTTCATTTCTTTGTTTCATATGTTAATTTTATGTTGTTAATGAATTGCTTAATTTTTATGTGGTATTTCATTTCATTTCATCTGTTCATATGTTGTTTATGTTGTTAATGAATTGCTTAATTTTTGTGGTATTTCATTTCATTTCATTTGTTCATATCTGTTTTGTTTATATTTGTTAATGAATTGCTTAATTTTATGTGGTATTTCATTTCATTCATCTGTTCATATGTTGTTTATGTTGTTAATGAATTGCTTAATTTTATGGTATTTCATTTCATTTCATTGTTCATATGTTGTTTATGTTGTTAATGAATTGTTTAATTTATGTGGTATTTCATTTCATTCATCTGTTCATATGTTGTTTATGTTGTTAATGAATTGTTAATTTTATGTATTTCATTTCATTCATCTGTTCATATGTTGTTTATTGTTTGCTTAATTTTATGTGGTTGTTATATGTTGTTTATGTTGTTAATAATTGCTTAATTTTATGTGGTATTTCATTTCATTCATCTGTTCATATGTTGTTTTGTTTGTTGCTTATTTTATGTGTTGTATTTCATGTGGTTTTCATTCATCTGTTCATATGTTGTTTATTGTTAATGAATTGCTTAATTTTATGTGGTATTTTCATTCATTTGTTCATATGTTGTTTCATGTTGTTAATGAATCTGTTCATAGGTTGTTTATGTTGTTTCTTAATTTTATGTGGTATTTCATTTCATTCATCTGTTCATATGTTGTTTATGTTAATGAATTGCTTAATTTTATGTGGTATTTCATTTCATTCATCTGTTCATATGTTGTTTATGTTGTTAATGAATTGCTTAATTTTATGTGGTATTTCATTTCATTCATTTGTTAATGAATTCTATGTTGTTTATGTTTCTTAATTTTATATTTCATTTCATTCATTTGTTTATGTTGTTTATGTTGTTAATGAATTGCTTAATTTTATGTTCATATGTTGTAATTTCATTTCATTCATCTGTTCATATGTTGTTTATATTTGTTAATGAATTGCTTAATTTTATGTGGTATTTCATTTCATTCATATGTTGTTTATGTTGTTAATGAATTGCTTAATTTTATGTGGTATTTCATTTCATTCATCTGTTCATATGTTGTTTTGTTTTAATGAATTGCTTAATTTTATGTGGTATTTCATTTCATTCATCTGTTCATAATGAATTGGTATTTAATTTTTATGTTGTTTATGTTGTTAATGAATTCTTAATTTTTATGTGGTATTTCATTTCATTCATCTGTTCATATGTTGTTTATGTTGTATGAATTGCTTAATTTTTATGTGGTATTTCATTCATCTGTTCATATGTTTCATATGTTTTTATGTGGTATTTCATTTCATTCATCTGTTCATATGTTGTTTATGTTGTTAATGAATTGCTTAATTTTATGTGGTATTTCATTTCATTTCATCTGTTCATATGTTGTTTATGTTGTTAATGAATTGCTTAATTTATGTTATTTTTCATTGTTGTTCATATGTTGTTTATGTTGTTAATGAATTGCTTAATTTTTGTGGTATTTCATTTCATTCATCTGTTCATATGTTGTTTTATGTTGTTAATGAATTGCTTAATTTTATGTGGTATTTCATTTTCATTCATCTGTTCATATGTAATTTTATGTTGTTAATGAATTGTTTAATTTTATGTAGTATTTCATTTCATTCATCTGTTCATATGTTGTTTATGTTGTTAATGAATTGCTTAATTTTATGTAGTATTTCATTTCATTCATCTGTTCATATTTTATGTTGTTAATGAATTCTTAATTTTATGTGGTATTTCATTCATCTGTTCATTGTTGTTATATGTTGTTTATGTTCATTTCAATCTGAATTTGTTTGCTTAATTTTATGTGGTATTTCATTTCATTCATTTGTTCATATGTTGTTTATGTTGTTAATGAATTGCTTAATTTTATGTTATTTCATTTCATTCATCTGTTCATATGTTGTTTATGTTTTGCTTAATTTTTATGTGGTATTTTCATTTCATTCATCTGTTTATTTATTTTATGGTATTTCATTTCCATTCATTGTTAATGTTGTTTATGTTGTTTGAATTGTTTTTTATGTGGTATTTCATTTCATTCATCTGTTCATATGTTGTTTATGTTGTTAATGAATTCGTTTAATTTTATGGTATTTCATTTTCATTCTGTTCATATGTTGTTTATGTTGTTAATGAATTGCTTAATTTTATGTGGTATTTCATTTCATTCATCTGTTCATTGTTGTTTTATATTTGTTAATGAATTGCTTAATTTTATGTGGTATTTCATTTCATTCATCTGTTCATATGTTGTTTTATGTTGTTAATGAATTGCTTAATTTTATGTGGTATTTCATTTCATTCATCTGTTCATATGTTGTTTATGTTGTTAATGAATTGCTTAATTTTATGGTATTTCATTTCATTCATCTGTTCATATGTTGTTTATGTTGTTAATGAATTGCTTAATTTTATGTGGTATTTCATTCATCTTTCATATCTTGTTTATGTTGTTAATAATTGCTTAATTTATGTGGTATTTCATTTCATTCATCTGTTCATATTCATTATTTTCATTCATCTGTTCATATGTTGTTTTATGTTGTTAATAATTGCTTAATTTTATATGGTATTTCATTTCATTCATCTGTTCATATGTTTTATGTTGTTAATGAATTGCTTAATTTTTATATTTCATTTCATACTGTTCATGTTGTTATTGAATTGCTTATTTATGTTGTTCATCTGTTCATAATTGTTAATTTTAATGAATTGTTTATTTCATTTCATTCATCTGTTCATATGTTGTTTATGTTGTTAATGAATTGCTTAATTTTTGTGGTATTTCATTTCATTCATCTGTTCATATGTTGTTTATGTTGTTAATGAATTGCTTAATTTTATGTGGTATTTCATTTCATTCATCTGTTCATATATTTGTTTATGTTGTTAATGAATTGCTTAATTTTATGTGGTATTTCATTTCATTCATCTGTTCATATGTTGTTTTATGTTGTTAATGAATTGCTTAATTTTATGTGGTATTTCATTTCATTCATCTGTTCATATGTTGTTTATTTGTTAATTTGTATTTCATTTCATTCATCTGTTTATGTTGTTTATGTTGTTAATGAATTGCTTAATTTTATGTGGTATTTCATTTCATTCATCTGTTCATATGTTGTTTATGTTGTTAATGAATTGCTTAATTTTTGTGGTATTTCATTTCATTCATCTGTTCATATATTTGTTTATGTTGTTAATTCATAATGTTCATTTTTATGTTGTTAATTTCATTGTTTTGAATTGCTTTTTTAATGAATTCATCTGTTAATTTTATGTGGTATTTCATTTCATTCATCTGTTCATATGTTGTTTATGTTGTTAATGAATTGCTTAATTTTATGTGGTATTTCATTTCATTCATCTGTTCATATATTTGTTTATGTTTTAATATTAATTTTATTGTATTTTCATTTCATTCATCTGTTCATATATTTGTTTATGTTGTTAATGAATTGCTTAATTTTATGTGGTATTTCATTTCATTCATCTGTTCATATGTTGTTTATGTTGTTAATGAATTTTATTTTATTTATTCATCTGTTCATATGTTGTTTAATTTAATGAATTGCTTAATTTTATGTGGTATTTCATTTCATTCATCTGTTCATATGTTGTTTATGTTGTTAATGAATTGCTTAATTTTATGTGGTATTTCATTTCATTCATCTGTTCATATGTTGTTTATGTTGTTAATGAATTGCTTAATTTTATGTAGTATTTCATTTCATTCATCTGTTCATATATTTGTTTATGTTGTTAATGAATTGTTTATTTTATGTGGTATTTCATTTCATTCATTTGTTCATATGTTGTTTATGTTGTTAATGAATTTTACTTAATTTTTATGTGGTATTTCATTTCATTCATCTGTTCATATGTTGTTTATGTTGTTAATGAATTGCTTAATTTTATGTGGTATTTCATTTCATTCATCTGTTCATATGTTGTTTATGTTGTTAATGAATTGCTTAATTTTATGTGGTATTTCATTTTTCATCTGTTCATATGTTGTTTATGTTGTTTATTGCTTAATTTTATGGTATTTTTAATTTTCATGTTCTTATTTTCATTGTTTTCATGAATTGCTTAATTTTATGTTATTTCATTTCATTCATTTGTTCATATGTTGTTTATGTTGTTAATGAATTGCTTAATTTTTGTATTTCATTTCATTCATCTGTTCATATGTTGTTTATATTTGTTAATAAACTTAATGGTATTTCATTTTATGTTGTTTATGTTGTTAATTTCATTTCATTTCATTCATCTGTTCATATGTTGTTTGTTGTTAATAAATTGCTTAATTTTATGTGGTATTTCATTTCATTCATCTGTTCATATATTTATTTATGTTGTTAATGAATTGCTTAATTTTTGTGGTATTTCATTTTCATTCATCTGTTCATATGTTGTTTATATTTGTTAATGAATTGCTTTATTTTATGTGTATTTCATTTTCATTCATCTTGTTCATATGTTGTTTTATTTGTTAATGAATTGCTTAATTTTATGTAGTATTTCATTTCATTCATCTGTTCATATATTTGTTTATGTTGTTAATGAATTGCTTTAATTTTATGTGGTATTTCATTTCATTCATCTGTTCATATGTTGTTTATGTTGTTAATTTCATTGTGGTATTTCATTTCATTCATCTGTTCATATGTTTTTTTATGTTTATTTGTTAATGAATTGCTTAATTTTATGTATTTCATTTATTCATCTGTTCTAAATATGTTGTTTATGTTGTTAATGAATTGTTTAATTTTTTGGTATTTTCATTTCATTCCATCTGTTCATATGTTGTTTATATTTGTTAATGAATTTTATATGGTATTTCATTTCATTCATCTGTTCATATATTTATTTTATGTTGTTAATGAATTCTTAATTTTATGTAGTATTTCATTCATTCATCTGTTCATATGTTGTTTCTTTCATATGTTGTTTATGAATTGTTTAATTTTAATGTATTTCATTTCATTCATCTGTTCATATGTTGTTTATGTTATTTAATGAATTGCTTAATTTTATGTGGTATTTCATTTCATTTCATTCATCTGTTCATATGTTATTTTATGTTGTTAATGAATTGCTTAATTTTTGGTCATTTCATTCATCTGTTCATATGTTGTTTATGTTGTTAATGAATTGCTTAATTTTATGTGGTATTTCATTTTCATTCATCTATTTCATATGTTGTTTATGTTGTTAATGAATTGCTTAATTTTATGTGGTATTTCATTTCATTCATCTGTTCATATATGTTTTTATGTTGTTAATGAATTTTTTTTATTTCATTTCATTCATCTGTTCATATTTGTTTATGTTGTTAATGAATTTCATTTATTTCATTTCATTCATGTTATATTTGTTTATGTTGTTAATGAATTGCTTAATTTATGTTTTCATTTTCATTCATCTGTTCATATGTTGTTTATGTTGTTAATGAATTTTTGTGGTATTTCATTTCATTCATCTGTTCATATGTTGTTTTATGTTGTTAATGAATTGCTTATTTTATGTGGTATTTCATTTCATTCATCTGTTCTTAATTTTTTTTAATGTAGTATTTCATTTCATTCATCTGTTCATATGTTGTTTATGTTGTTAATGCTTAATTTTTTATTTCATTTCATTTCATTCATCTATTATGTTGTTTATTTGTTTGAATTGCTTAATTTTATGTAGTATTTCATTTCATTCATCTGTTCATATATTGTTTATGTTGTTAATTGCTTAATTTTGTGGTATTTCAATTCATTCATCTGTTCATATTATGTTGTTTATGTTGTTTCATTTAATTCATTGGTATTTCATTTATTCATCTGTTCATATATTTGTTTTAATGAATTGCTTAATTTTATGTGTATTATTTCATTCATCTGTTCATATGTTGTTTATGTTGTTAATGAATTGGTTAATTTTATGGTATTTCATTTCATTCATCTGTTCATAGTGTTGTTTTATGTTGTTTATGTAATTTATCTGTTCATTTGTTTATATTTATTGTTTAATTTTATGTGGTATTTCATTTCATTCATCTGTTCATATGTTGTTTATGTTGTTAATGATTTGCTTAATTTTTTTATGTGTATTTCATTTCATATTTGTTAAGAATTGCTTAATTTTATATTTCATTTTTCATTGTTTAATTTTATATTCATTTAATTTTTTCATTTCATTTCATTTCATTTGTTCATATATTTCTTTCATATTCATTTGAATTGCTTAATTTTATGTGGTATTTCATTTCATTCATCTGTTCATATGTTGTTTTTTAATGTTAATTTTTGTATTTCATTTCATTCATCTGTTCATATATTTCATTTGTTAATAATTTTAATTTTTATTTCATTTCATTCATCTGTTCATATGTTTTTTTATGAATTGCTTAATTTTAATTAGTTTAATTTTATGTTGGTATTTTTTCATTCATCTGTTCATATGTTATTTTATGTTGTTAATGAATTGCTTAATTTTATGTGGTATTTATTTTCATTCATCTGTTCATATGTTTGTTTTATGTTGTTAATGAATTGCTTAATTTTATGTAGTATTTCATTTCATTTCATCTGTTCATATGTTGTTAATTTGCTTATTTTTGTATTTCATTTTCATTTAATTTTATGTGGTATTTCAATTCATTCATCTGTTCATATGTTGTTTATGTTATAATTACTTAATTTTATTGTATTTCATTTCATTCATCTGTTTATGTTGTTTATGTTGTTTTAATTGCTTAATTTATGTGGTATTTCATTTTCAATTCATCTGTTCATGGTTACTTAATTTTTGTGGTATTTTATTTCATTTCATTTCATTAATTTTTGTTCATATTTATTTGTTATCTTCTTGAATTTTTTATTTATTAATAATTATATGTTGTTTAATGAATTTTTTTCATTTCAATTTTTCATATGTTGTTTATGTTGTTAATGAATTGCTTAATTTTATGTGGTATTCATTTCATTCATCTTTCATATATTTGTTTATGTTGTTAATGAATTCATTTCATTCATCTGTTCATAATTTTTTATTTCATTTTTCATCTGTTCATATATGTTTATGTTTTATGTTGTAATTTTATTAATAGTTCATTTCATCCTGTTCATAATTTTGTTGGTATTGAATTCTTAATTTTTGTGGTATTTCATTCATTCATCTGTTCATATTTGTTTTTGAATTTCTTAATTTTGTGGGTATTTCATTTCTATTCATATTGTTTTATGTTGTACGAATTGTTTATGTGTATTTCATTTCATTTGTTATATATTTGTTTTTAGCATGAATTACTTAATTTTTGTAATTATTTCATTTCATTCATCTGTTCATATGTTGTTCATATATTTCATTTCATTCATCATTTATTATATTTGTTTATGTTGTTAATGAATTGCTTAATTTTATGTGGTATTTCAATTCATTCTTGAATTGTTTAATTTTATGTGGTATTCCAATTCATTCATCTGTTCATATATTTGTTTTATATTTGTTAATGAAATTTTAATTTTATGTTATTTCATTTCATTCATCTGTTCATATATTGTTTTATGTTGTTAATAGTGCTTAATTTTATTGCATCTGTTCATAATTTAATGAATTACTTAATTTTAGTATTTCATTTCATTCATCTGTTCATATATTTGTTTATGTTGTTAATTATTTTGCTTAATTTTATGTGGTATTTCATTTCATTCATCTGTTCATATGTTGTTTATGTTGTTAATGAATATATTGGTATTTCATTTCATTCATCTGTTCATAATTTGTTAATGAATTGTTTAAATGTATTTCATTTTAATTTATGTGTTGTATTTCATTTCATTCATCTGTTCATATGTTAATGGAATTGCTTGAATTTTATGTTGTTTAATGTTGTTAAGAATAATTGCTTAATTTTATGTGGTATTTCATTTCATTTCATTTCTGTTCATATGTTGTTTATGTTGTTAATAAATTGTTATTTTTTGTGGTATTTCATTTCATTTCATTTGTTCATATGTTGTTTATGTTGTTAATGAATTGCTTAGTACATGGTATTCATTTCATTTCATTTTTCATTTTTCAATCTTATTAATGAATTTAATAGATATAATTTTATGTGGTATTTCATTTCATTTTCATTTTGTTCATATATGTTGTTTATGTTGTTAATTATTTTAATTTTTGTGGTATTTACTTTCATCATTTGTTCATATATTGTTTTTGTTATAATGAATTGCTTAATTTTTTTGGTATTATTTCATTATTTCTTAATTTTATTGTAAGTATTTCATTTCATTTCATTTCATTTCATTTCATTCATCTGTTCATATGTTGTTTATGTTGTTAATGAATTGCTTAATTTTATGTGGTATTTCATTTCATTCATCTGTTCATATGTTGTTTATGTTGTTAATGAAATAATTTATGTGGTATTTCATTTCAATTTTATTTTTATGTTGTTAATTTCATTTCATTCATCTGTTCATATGTTGTTTATGTTGTTAATGAATTGCTTAATTTGAATTGCTTAATTTTTCATTATTTCATTTCATTCATCTGTTCATATTATATTTGTTAATGAATTGCTTAATTTTATATTGGTATTTCATTCATTCATCTGTTCATGTTGTTTATGTTGTTAATGAATTGCTTAATTTTATGTATTTCATTTCATTCATCTGTTTATATATTTGTTTTTTCATCTGTTCATATGTGGTATTTCATTTTCATTCATCTGTTCATATGTCTTGTTTACTTAATTTTATGTGGTATTTCATTTTCATTTCATTCTGTTCATATATTTGTTTTATGTTGTTAATGAATTGCTTAATTTTTATGTAGTATTTCATTTCATTCATCTGTTCATATGTTGTTTTTATATTTGTTAATAGATTGCTTAATTTTATGTAATTTCATTTCATTTCATTTTATTCATATATTGTTTATATTTGTTAATGATTTGCTTAATTTTATGTGAGTATAATTTTAATTTTGTATTTCATTTTTTCATTTCATTTCATTTTGTTCATATGTTATTTATGTTAATGAATTGCTTAATTTTATGTAGCTGTTTCATTTCATTTTGTTCATATATTTGTTTATGTTGTTAATATTGCTTAATTTTATGTGGTATTTCATTTCATTCATTTGGTACCATATGTTGTTTATGTTGTTAATGAATTACTTAATTTTATGTGGTATTTCATTTCATTCATCTGTTCATGTTTTATATTGCTTATTTTTTGTTCATATGTTTTTATATTAGACTATGATTTAGTTTCAATTTTATCTGTTGGTATTTCATTTCGTTTCATCTGTTCATATCCTTTGTTTTATTTACTTAATTTTATTTAAATCAATTGCTTAATTTTATGTGGTTATTTCATTTCATTCATTCATCTGTTCATATGTTGTTTATATTTGAATCTGTTCATATAATTTTGCTTAATTTTTGTGGTATTTCATCTTCATATCCATGTTCTAATGTAGTATTTCATTCATATATGTTGTTTATTTCATCTGTTCTATATTTATTAATGAATTGCTTAATTTTTGTAGTATTTCATTTCATTCATCTGTTATATGGTATTTTATATTGTTAATAGAATTACTTAATTTATTAGTGTTTCATTTCATTTCATCTGTTCATATGTTGTTTTATGTTCATTTTCATTAATAACATTTATTGCTTAATTTTTGTGTGTATTTCATTTCATTCATCTGTTCATATGTTGTTTTTATGTTCATAAATAGTTGTAATTTTATGTGGTAGTTTTCATTTCATTCATCTGTTCATATTTTGTTTATGTGTATTTTGTATGGTAGCTATTTTTTCATCTGTTATATGAATTGTTCATCTTAATTTTATGTGGTATTTCATTTCATTTCTGTTCATATGTTGTTTATGTTGTTTTATATTTTATGTGGCATTTAATTCATTATCTATTTCATATGTTGTTTATGTTGTTAATGAATTGCTTAATTTTTGTAGTATTTATTTCATTTCATTCATCTATTTCATATTCATGTTGTTTATGTTGTTAATGAATTGTTCATATGTTGTTTATATTTGTTAATGAATTGCTTAATTTGTGGTATTTAATCTTTTTTTTATTGCTTAATTTTATGTATTTCATTTCATTCATCTATTCATTTGTTATGCTTAATTTTATACAGTATTTCATTTTGTTTATGTTGTTAATTTTCATTCTGTATTTTAATTTTATGTGGTATTTCATTTTCATTCATCTGTTCATATATTTCATCTTTTATGTACTTAATTTTATGTGTTAATCATCTATTTCATATATTGTTATGTTATTAATTGCTTAATTTTTATGTGTTGTTATTTCATTTTTTCATTCATCTGTTCATATGTTGTTTTATGTTGTTAATATTACTTAATTTTTGTTATTTCATTTCATTCATCATTCATATATTGTTTTTATTTTAATGAATTGCTTAATTTTATGTAGTATTTCATTTTTCATTCATCTGTTCATATGTTGTTTATATTGTTAATGAATTGCTTAATTTTATGTGGTGGCAATTTCATTCATCATTTTCATTTCATTTCATTCATCTGTTCATATATATATTTGTTAATGAATTTTATGTTTATTTCATTTCATTCATATTCATATGTTGTTTTATTTGTTAATGAATTACTTAATTTATTATTTCAATTCATTCAATTTTATGTTGTTTATGTTGTTAATATGGTAATTTTTCATTTCATTTTCATCATCTGTTCATATGTTGTTTATTTGTTTATATTTTGTTAATTTCATTCATCTGCTTAATATTTTTATGTTAATGAATTGCTTAATTTTATGTAATTATTTTTCATTCATCTGTTCATATATTTGTTTATGTTGTTAATGAATTGTATTTCATTTCCATTCTTAATTTTATCTGTTCATATATTGTTTATATTAATGAATTGCTTAATTTTATGTAATTATTTCATTTCATTCATCTGTTCATATGTTGTTTATGTTGTTAATGCTTAATTTTAATTATTTCATTTCATTCCTTCTTCATATGTTGTTTATATTTTTAATGAATTGTAATTTTATGTAGTATTTTTGTTCATATATTTGTTTTATGTTGTTAATGAATTCTTAATTTGTAATTATTTCATCTGTTCATATATTGTTTTGTTTTATGTTGTTAATGATTCATCTGTTAATTTTTATTGCTTAATTTTATGTATTTCATTTCATTCATCTGTTCATATATTGTTTTATTTCATTTTGTTAATGAATTGCTTAATTTTATGTAATTAATTTTATTTGTTCATATATTTAGTATTTCATTTCATTCATCTGTTCATATGTTGTTTATGTTGTTATTTGTTCATATATTTGTTTATGTTGTTAATGAATGAATTGTTTAATTTTATGTAATTTATTTTCATTTTTCATTCATCTGTTCATATTTCATTCATCTGTTTATGTTTGTTTATGTTGTTAATGAATTGCTTAATTTTATGTGGTATTTCATTTTTCATCTGTTCATCTGTTCATATATTTGTTTATATTTGTTAATGAATTGCTTAATTTTATGTGGTATTTCAATTCATTCATCTATTTCATATATTTGTTTATATTGTTAATGAATTGCTTAATTTTATGGGTATTTCATTTCATTCATCTGTTCATATGTTGTTTATGTTTGAATTGCTTAATTTATGTGGTATGGTATTTCATTCATCTGTTATGTTGTTTATGTTGTTAATGAATTGCTTAATTTTATGTTAATTTTCATTCATCTGTGTTGTTAATGAATTCTTAATTTTATGTGGTATTTCATTTCATCTGTTCATATGTTGTTTTGTTGTTAATGAATTACTTAATTTTATGTGGTATTTCATTTCATTCATCTGTTCATATATTGTTTGTTTATGTTTTAATGAATTGCTTAATTTTATGTATTTTATTTCATTTCATTCATCTGTTCATATGTTGTTTATGTTGTTAATGAATTGCTTAATTTTATGTGGTATTTCATTTCATTCATCTGTTCATATATTTGTTTATGTTGTTAATGAATTGCTTAATTTTATGTGGTATTTCATTTCATTCATCTATTCATATATTTGTTTTATATTGTTAATGAATTGCTTAATTTTATGTATTTCATTTCATTCATCTGTTCATATGTTGTTTATGTTGTTAATAATTGCTTAATTTTATGTGGTATTTCATTTCATTCATCTGTTGTTCATATGTTGTTTTATGTTGTTAATGAATTGCTTAATTTTATGTGGTATTTCATTTCATTCATCTATTCATATTTGTTTATGTTGTTAATGAATTCTTAATTTTATGTGGTATTTCATTTCATTCATCTATTCATATGTTGTTATGTTGTTTCATTTCATTCATCTGTTCATATATGTTGTTTATGTTGTTAATTGCTTAATTTTTATTGGTATTTCATTCTGTTCATATATTTGTTTATATTTGTTAATGAATTGCTTAATTTTTTATTATTTCATTTCATTCATCTATTCATATATTTGTTATGTTGTTAATGAATTGCTTAATTTTATGTGGTATTTCATTTCATTCATCTGTTCATATGTTGTTTATGTTGTTAATGAATTGCTTAATTTTTAGTTTTCATTCATCTGTTCATATGTTGTTTTATGTTGTTAATGAATTGCTTAATTTTATGTGGTATTTCATTTCATTCATCTGTTCATATGTTGTTTATGAATTGCTTAATTTTAATTATTTCATTTCATTCATCTGTTCATATATTTGTTTATGTTATTTAATTTCTTAATTTTATGTGGTATTTCATTTCATTCATCTGTTCATATATTTGTTTATGTTGTTTCTTAATTTTATGTATATTTCATTTCATTCATCTGTTCATATGTTGTTTTATTGTTAATGAATTGCTTAATTTTATGTGGTATTTCATTTCATTCATCTGTTCATATATTGTTTATATTTGTTAATGAATTGCTTAATTTTATGTGGTATTTCATTTCATTCATCTGTTCATATATTATTTATGTTGTTAATGAATTGCTTAATTTTATGTGGTATTTCATTTCATTCATCTGTTCATATGTTGTTTATGTTGTTAATTCTTAATTTTCTGTATTTTCATTTCATTCATCTGTTATTGTTCATATGTTGTTTATGTTGTTAATGAATTGCTTAATTTTATGTGGTATTTCATTTCATTCATCTGTTCATATATTTTTTTTATGTTGTTAATTTCTTAATTTTATGTGGTATTTCATTTCATTCATCTGTTCATATAATTTTTGTTTATTTCATTTCATTCATCTGTTCATATATTTGTTTATGTTGTTAATGAATTGCTTAATTTTATGTGGTATTTTTTCATTTCATTTGTTCATATGTTATTTTATGTTGTTAATGAATTGCTTAATTTTATGTAGTATTTCATTTCATTTCATTTGTTTCATATATTGTTTATGTTGTTAATGAATTGCTTATTTTTTATGTGGTATTTCATTTTCATTCATCTGTTCATATGTTATTTATGTTGTTAATGAATTTGTTAATGAATTGCTTAATTTTATGTGGTATTTCATTTCATTCATCTGTTCATATGTTGTTTATGTTGTTAATGAATTGTAATTTTATGTGGTATTTCATTTCATTCATCTGTTCATATGTTGTTTATGTTGTTAATGAATTCATCTGTTCTTAATTTTTATGTTGTTAATGTATGTGGTATTTCATTTCATTCATCTGTTCATATGTTGTTTATGTTGTTAATGAATTGCTTAATTTTATGTGGTATTTCATTTCATTCATCTGTTCATATGTTGTTTATGTTGTTAATGAATTGCTTAATTTTATGTGGTATTTCATTTCATTCATCTGTTCATATGTTGTTTATGTTGTTAATGAATTGCTTAATTTTTGTTATTTCATTTCATTCATCTGTTCATATGTTGTTTATGTTGTTAATAATTGCTTAATTTTATGTGGTATTTCATTTCATTCATCTGTTCATATGTTGTTTATGTTGTTAATGAATTGCTTAATTTTATGTGGTATTTCATTTCATTCATCTGTTCATATATTTGTTTATGTTGTTAATGAATTGCTTAATTTTATGTGGTATTTCATTTCATTCATCTGTTCATATGTTGTTTATGTTTTATGAATTTTAATGAATTTATTTCATTCATCTGTTCATTTTGTTTATATTTGTTAATGAATTGCTTAATTTTTATGTGGTATTTTCATTCATCTGTTCATATGTTGTTTATGTTGTTAATGAATTGCTTAATTTTATGTGGTATTTCATTTCATTCATCTGTTCATATGTTCATTTATGTTGTTTATGTTGCTTAATTTTTATGTGTATTTCGTTTCATTCATCTGTTCATATAATTTTATGTTGTTAATTTCTTAATTTTTATGTTTCATTCATCTGTTCATATGTTGTTTATGTTGTTAATGAATTGCTTAATTTTATGTGGTATTTCATTTCATTCATCTGTTCATATGTTGTTTATGTTGTTAATGAATTGCTTAATTTTATGTGGTATTTCATTTCATTCATCTGTTCATATGTTGTTTATGTTGTTAATGAATTGCTTAATTTTATGTGGTATTTCATTTCATTCATCTGTTCATATGTTGTTTATGTTTTAATGAATTGCTTAATTTTATGTATTTCATTTTCATTCATCTGTTCATATATTGTTGTTTATGTTGTTAATGAATTGCTTAATTTTATGTGGTATTTCATTTCATTCATCTGTTCATATGTTGTTTATGTTGTTAATGAATTGCTTAATTTTTATGTGGTATTTCATTTCATTCATCTGTTCATATGTTGTTTATGTTGTTAATGAATTGCTTAATTTTATGTGGTATTTCATTTCATTCATCTGTTCATATGTTGTTTATGTTGTTAATGAATTGCTTAATTTTATGTGGTATTTCATTTCATTCATTTGTTCATATGTTGTTTATGTTGTTAATGAATTGCTTAATTTTATGTGGTATTTCATTTCATTCATCTGTTCATATGTTGTTTATGTTGTTAATGAATTGCTTAATTTTATGTGGTATTTCATTTCATTTCATTTGTTCATATGTTGTTTATGTTGTTAATGAATTGCTTAATTTTATGTGGTATTTCATTTCATTCATCTGTTCATATGTTGTTTATGTTGTTAATGAATTGCTTAATTTTATGTGGTATTTCATTTCATTCATCTGTTCATATGTTGTTTATGTTGTTAATGAATTGCTTAATTTTATGTGGTATTTCATTTCATTCATCTATTCATATGTTGTTTATTTGTTAATGAATTTCTTAATTTTATCTGTTCATCTTTCATATATTGTTGTTTATGTTGTTAATGAATTGCTTAATTTTTATGTGGTATTTCATTTCATTCATCTGTTCATATATTGTTTATGTTGTTAATGAATTGCTTAATTTTATGTGGTATTTCATTTCATTCATCTGTTCATATGTTGTTTATATTTGTTAATGAATTGCTTAATTTTATGTGGTATTTCATTTCATTTCATTTGTTCATATGTTGTTTATGTTGTTAATGAATTGCTTAATTTTATGTGGTATTTCATTTCATTCATCTGTTCATATATTTGTTTATGTTGTTAATGAATTGCTTAATTTTATGTGGTGCTAATTTTATGTGGTATTTCATTTCATTCATCTGTTCATATGTTGTTTATGTTGTTAATGAATTGCTTAATTTTATGTGGTATTTCATTTCATTCATCTGTTCATATGTTGTTTATGTTGTTAATGAATTGCTTAATTTTATGTGGTATTTCATTTCATTCATCTGTTCATATGTTGTTTATGTTGTTAATAATTGCTTAATTTTTGTATTTCATTTATTCATCTGTTTTATGTTGGTATTTCAGTATTTTTCATTCATCTGTTCATATGTTGTTTATGTTGTTAATGAATTGCTTAATTTTATGGTATTTCATTTCATTCATCTGTTCATATGTTGTTTTATGTTGTTAATGAATTGCAATTTTTAATTTTATGTGGTATTTCATTTCATTCATCTGTTCATATGTTTTGTTTATGTTGTTAATGAATTGCTTAATCTTTTATGTTGTTTATGGTATTTCATTTCATTCATCTGTTCATATGTTGTTTTATGTTGTTAATGAATTGCTTAATTTTATGTGGTATTTCATTTCATTCATCTGTTCATATGTTGTTTATGTTGTTAATGAATTGCTTAATTTTATGTGGTATTTCATTTCATTCATCTGTTCATATGTTGTTTATGTTGTTAATGAATTGCTTAATTTTATGTGGTATTTCATTTCATTCATCTGTTCATATGTTGTTTATGTTGTTAATGAATTGTTTAATTTTATGTGGTATTTCATTTCATTCATCTGTTCATATGTTGTTTATGTTGTTAATGAATTGCTTAATTTTATGTGGTATTTCATTTCATTCATCTGTTCATATGTTGTTTATGTTGTTAATGAATTGCTTAATTTTATGTGGTATTTCATTTCATTCATCTGTTCATATGTTGTTTTGTTGTTAATGAATTTAATTTTATGTGGTATTTCATTTCATTTCATCTGTTCATATGTTGTTTATGTTGTTAATGAATTCTTAATTTTATGTGGTTTTCATTTCATTCATCTGTTCATATGTTGTTTATGTTGTTAATGAATTGCTTAATTTTATGTGGTATTTCATTTCATTCATCTGTTCATATGTTGTTTATGTTGTTAATGAATTGCTTAATTTTATGTGGTATTTCATTTCATTCATCTGTTCATATGTTGTTTATGTTGTTAATGAATTGCTTAATTTTATTTGGTATTTCATTTCATTCATCTGTTCATATGTTGTTTATATTTGTTAATGAATTGCTTAATTTTATGTGGTATTTCATTTCATTCATCTGTTCATATGTTGTTTATGTTGTTAATGAATTGCTTAATTTTATGTGGTATTTCATTTCATTCATCTGTTCATATATGTTGTTTATGTTGTTAATTTTGTGGTATTTCATTTCAATCTGTTCATATGTTGTTTATGTTGTTAATGAATTGCTTAATTTTATGTGGTATTTCATTTCATTCATCTGTTCATATGTTGTTTATGTTGTTAATGAATTGCTTAATTTTATGTGGTATTTCATTTCATTCATCTGTTCATATGTTGTTTATGTTGTTAATGAATTGCTTAATTTTATGTAGTATTTCATTTCATTCATCTGTTCATATGTTGTTTATATTTGTTAATGAATTGCTTAATTTTAATTTCATTTCATTCATCTGTTCATATTTTTGTTTATGTTGTTAATGGTATTTTATGTGGTATTTCATTCATTCTGTTCATATGTTGTTTATGTTGTTAATGAATTGCTTAATTTTATGTGGTATTTCATTTCATTCATCTGTTCATATATTTGTTTATGTTGTTAATGAATTGCTTAATTTTATGTGGTATTTCATTTCATTCATCTGTTCATATGTTGTTTATGTTGTTAATGAATTGCTTAATTTTATGTGGTATTTCATTTCATTCATCTGTTCATATGTTGTTTATGTTGTTAATGAATTGCTTAATTTTATGTGGTATTTCATTTCATTCATCTGTATATTTTGTTTATGTTGTTAATGAATTGCTTAATTTTATGTGGTATTTCATTTCATTCATCTGTTCATATATTGTTTATGTTGTTAATGAATTCATTTATGGTATTTCATTTCATTCATCTGTTCATATGTTGTTTATGTTGTTAATGAATTGCTTAATTTTATGTGGTATTTTCATTTCATTCATCTGTTCATATGTTGTTTATGTTGTTAATGAATTGCTTAATTTTTGTGGTATTTCATTTCATTCATCTGTTCATATGTTGTTTATGTTGTTAATGAATTGCTTAATTTTATGTGGTATTTCATTTCATTCATCTGTTCATATGTTGTTTATGTTGTTAATGAATTGCTTAATTTTATGTGGTATTTCATTTCATTCATCTGTTCATATGTTGTTTATGTTGTTAATGAATTGCTTAATTTTATGTGGTATTTCATTTCATTCATCTGTTCATATGTTGTTTATGTTGTTAATGAATTGCTTAATTTTATGTGGTATTTCATTTCATTCATCTGTTCATATGTTGTTTTATGTTGTTAATGAATTGCTTAATTTTATGTGGTATTTCATTTCATTCATCTGTTCATATGTTGTTTATGTTGTTAATGAATTGTTAATTTTATGGTATTTCATTTCATTCATCTGTTCATATGTTGTTTTATGTTGTTTTTATTTTATGTGGTATTTCATTTCATTCATCTGTTCATATGTTGTTTATGTTGTTAATGAATTGCTTAATTTTATGTGGTATTTCATTTCATTCATCTGTTCATATGTTGTTTATGTTGTTAATGAATTGCTTAATTTTATGTGGTATTTCATTCATCTGTTCATATGTTGTTTATGTTGTTAATGAATTGCTTAATTTTATGTGGTATTTCATTTCATTCATCTGTTCATATGTTGTTTATGTTGTTTGAATTGTTGTTAATGAATTGCTTAATTTTATGTGGTATTTCATTTCATTCATCTGTTCATATGTTGTTTATGTTGTTAATGAATTGCTTAATTTTATGTGGTATTTCATTTCATTCATCTGTTCATATGTTGTTTATGTTGTTAATGAATTGCTTAATTTTATGTATTTCATTTCATTCATCTGTTCATATGTTGTTTATGTTGTTAATGAATTGCTTAATTTTATGTCATTTCATTTCATTCATCTGTTCATATGTTGTTTATGTTGTTAATGAATTGCTTAATTTTATGTTCATTTATATTTCATTTTTGTTTCATAATTTCATTTCATGGTATTTCATTCATCTGTTTATGTTGTTGTTAATGAATTGCTTAATTTTATGTGGTATTTCATTTCATTCATCTGTTCATATGTTGTTTATGTTGTTAATGAATTGCTTAATTTTATGTGGTATTTCATTTCATTCATCTGTTCATATGTTGTTTATGTTGTTAATGAATTGCTTAATTTTATGTGGTATTTCATTTCATTCATCTGTTCATATGTTGTTTATGTTGTTAATGAATTGCTTAATTTTATGTGGTATTTCATTTCATTCATCTGTTCATATGTTGTTTATGTTGTTAATGAATTGCTTAATTTTATGGTATTTCATTTCATTCATCTGTTCATATGTTGTTTATGTTGTTAATGAATTGCTTAATTTTATGTGGTATTTCATTTCATTCATCTGTTCATATGTTGTTTATGTTGTTAATGAATTGCTTAATTTTATGTGGTATTTCATTTCATTCATCTGTTCATATGTTGTTTATGTTGTTAATGAATTGCTTAATTTTATGTGGTATTTCATTTCATTCATCTGTTCATATGTTGTTTATGTTGTTAATGAATTGCTTAATTTTATGTGGTATTTCATTTCATTCATCTGTTCATATGTTGTTTTATGTTGTTAATGAATTGCTTAATTTTATGTGGTATTTCATTTCATTCATCTGTTCATATGTTGTTTATGTTGTTAATGAATTGCTTAATTTTATGTATTTCATTTCATTCATTGTTCATATGTTGTTTATGTTGTTAATTGCTTAATTTTATGTGGTATTTCATTTCATTCATCTGTTCATATGTTGTTTATGTTGTTAATGAATTGCTTAATTTTATGTGGTATTTCATTTCATTCATCATTCATATGTTGTTTATGTTGTTAATTCTTAATTTTATGTGGTATTTCATTTCATTCATCTGTTCATAATTGTTTATGTTGTTAATGAATTGCTTAATTTTATGTATTTCATTTCATTCATCTGTTCATATGTTGTTTATGTTGTTAATGAATTGCTTAATTTTATGTGGTATTTCATTTCATTCATCTGTTCATATATGTTGTTTATGTTGTTAATGAATTGCTTAATTTTATGTGGTATTTCATTTCATTCATCTGTTCATATGTTGTTTATGTTGTTAATGAATTGCTTAATTTTATGTGGTATTTCATTTCATTCATCTGTTCATATGTTGTTTATGTTGTTAATGAATTGCTTAATTTTTATGTGGTATTTCATTTCATTCATCTGTTCATATATTTGTTTATGTTGTTAATGAATTGCTTAATTTTATGTGGTATTTCATTTCATTCATCTGTTCATATGTTGTTTATGTTGTTAATGAATTGCTTAATTTTATGTGGTATTTCATTTCATTCATCTGTTCATATGTTGTTTATGTTGTTAATCTTAATTTCATTTCATTTCATTCATCTATTTCATATGTTGTTTATGTTGTTAATGAATTGCTTAATTTTATGTGGTATTTCATTTTTTCATTCATCTGTTCATATGTTGTTTATATTTGTTAATGAATTTAATTTTATGGTATTTCATTTCATTCATCTGTTCATATGTTGTTTATGTTGTTAATGAATTGCTTAATTTTATGTGGTATTTCATTTCATTCATCTGTTCATATGTTGTTTATGTTGTTAATGAATTGCTTAATTTTATGTGGTATTTCATTTCATTCATCTGTTCATATGTTGTTTATGTTGTTAATGAATTGCTTAATTTTATGTATTTCATTTCATTCATCTGTTCATATATTTGTTTTCATTGTTAATGAATTGCTTAATTTTATGTGGTATTTCATTTATTTCATTTGTTCATATGTTGTTTATGTTGTTAATGAATTGCTTAACCATTTCATTCATCTGTTCATATGTTGTTTATGTTGTTAATGAATTGCTTAATTTTATGTGGTATTTCATTTCATTCATCTGTTCATATGTTGTTTATGTTGTTAATGAATTGCTTAATTTTTGTGGTATTTCATTTCATTCATCTGTTCATATGTTGTTTATGTTGTTAATGTTGTTAATGAATTCATTTAATTTCATTGGTCATTTCATTCATTTCATTTCATATGTTTGTTTATGTTGTTAATGAATTGCTTAATTTTATGTGGTATTTCATTTCATTCATCTGTTCATATGTTGTTTATGTTGTTAATGAATTGCTTAATTTTATGTGGTATTTCATTTCATTCATCTGTTCATATGTTGTTTATGTTGTTAATGAATTGCTTAATTTTATGTGGTATTTCATTTCATTTCATTTGTTCATATGTTGTTTATGTTGTTAATGAATTGCTTAATTTTATGTGGTATTTCATTTCATTCATCTGTTCATATGTTGTTTATGTTGTTAATGAATTGCTTAATTTTATGTGGTATTTCATTTCATTCATCTGTTCATATGTTGTTTATGTTGTTAATGAATTGCTTAATTTTATGTGGTATTTCATTTCATTCATCTGTTCATATGTTGTTTATGTTGTTAATGAATTGCTTAATTTTATGTGGTATTTCATTTCATTCATCTGTTCATATATGTTGTTTATGTTGTTAATGAATTGCTTAATTTTATGTGGTATTTCATTTCATTCATCTGTTCATATATTTGTTTATGTTGTTAATGAATTGCTTAATTTTATGTGGTATTTCATTCATCTGTTCATATGTTGTTTATGTTGTTAATGAATTCTTAATTTTATGTGGTATTTCATTTCATTCATTTGTTCATTGTTTTCATTTGTTAATGAATTGCTTAATTTTATTGTTATTTCATTTCATTCATCTGTTCATATGTTGTTTATGTTGTTAATGAATTGCAATTTTTGGTATTTCATTTCAAGAACTGTTATATGTTTTTATGTTGTTAATGAATTTCAAATTTTTATGTGGTATTTTCTGGACAGGATTCATAAATTGTTTCTGCTGTTATTTTTTCAATTATTTTTAATTCAGACCAAAAAAAAAATGCAGTTGTTCTGTTGTTTATGTTGTTGTTAATGAATTGCTTAATTTTATGTGGTATTTCATTTCATTCATCTGTTCATATGTTGTTTATGTTGTTTATTGCTTAATTTTATGGGTATTTCATTTCATTCATCTGTTCATATGTTGTTTATGTTGTTAAATTGCTTAAATGTGGTATTTCATTTCATTCATCTGTTCAATATTTGTTTATTAATGAATTGCTTAATTTTATGTGGTATTTCATTTCATTCTCTGTTCATATATTTGTTTATGTTGTTAATGAATTGCTTAATTTTATGTAGTATTTCATTTCATTCATCTGTTCATAATGTTGTTTATGTTGTTAATGAATTGCTTAATGATGTGGTGATTTCATTTCATTTGCTGAAAATAAACATCTTTTGTTATCCTAATTTTTCTCTTAATTCAAACAAACATTTTCTTTAGTTGGGATAAGCTAAAATGGTCTTGAAATGGAAAATCAACATCCTGGACAGGAAAAATTGTTTCTTAAGAAAATTTTACAATTATTTTCAAATCTGTTCAAATGTTACATATGTTCCAAGAAAACTATGATCTGGAATTTGTTTAATGAAAACAATGATGGCATTTCAAACCTGAATCTATCATAAATATTTTTATGTGAAAATGAATTCCTCTAAATTTAAACCTTTTTAACTAATCTGAATTTGAATGAAAAACAATGATGGCACCAAACCTGAATCAATCAGTTATTCAAAATTAAATACTAAACACTTTAAATACCTTGAAAAGAAAATTTATAGGAAAAAGAATAGGCTGTACCAGAGATAATTTTGCCCAACACCACAAATTGTAACAAAGCCGAAACATTAACCTGAAATCATGCATGGCACCAAAACCCATTCAGAAATATCAAAACTGCCAGTTGTATACAGCTGCTTTCTAAAATGAATGGTTAAAAATGGCCTTGGTGAAGACCACACTGCTTAGAACCTTGTGAACTGGTGTTACAGAATCATAGACAAAGAACTATACCAAATAACAGGAACCACATCACTTGAAGACTTTCAACAGCAGCAACAGTTAAAATGGATATCATATTTAACAGAGAAAATGATGACATAATCATGTTGATGTTCAATGCTACTATAAATCAAATGCTAGGAAGGAAACCCCCATTAACACTGAAACATATTTTCCTAAATTAATCATCCTTTCCTGATAATTAGACTGTTATTTTTTTTTCTATTTAGGTGCAGATGTTCTGAACCAACTTAAAGTTCTCAGAAAAGGATTGCAACAAAAATTTCTGGAAAGTGAAATGAGAAGACACAGTGTAAGAGGACTTTTATTGTTTTAGCTTTCTATCTATATAATCAGCTTACTGTTGGCTACAAATGTTTTACTACTCCCAATGTTCAAAATCCACAAAAAATATTTGTGTTCAAATCTAGAATTGGAAGGGAGCTTCTTTTTTTGTCACAAATAATGGTAATATATCTTAGAATAACATTTGTATTAAAAAAAAAAAGAAAGAATTCTTAAGAGAGCACTGGAGACAATGTACATTGTCTTTGAGACACCTCATGATAGAGCAGCCAAAATGGTAAAGCAAATACACAGGACTTTCTTTATAATGAACGTTTTAAAATTATGTAACAAATTCAGATATTTCACCTGTAAAAAGATTTTAAAGATTCACTTGTAATGGCTCCTTTTAAGAAAATAAAGGAAATGGCCAATCCAGAGGTCTCTTTCACAGCATTGTTGTAACCAGCATGTAATGAGTCCGCTGATTGGTCAATAAACAAGCCAATGACAGCCCTGCCTCATTTCCATTTGGCAGACAATTTAGAAACTCTTTCCTACTTTTGTTTGACTTTTTATGAACTAGGTCAAAATTTGCAGTGTGAATCAAAGTTTATAGCCAAGAGCAATTATCACATTCACATTTTATCAAAATAAGCTTTGTAACATTGACTATAATTCATCAACATGATTTGCATTTTTTCAATTTATGTTAAAACTATCTCGCTTTTTAAGCATGTGCGTCAAAAAGTTACCACTTGGGATGGACAAGGTTGAAAACTTACAAAATAAATGAATTCAACATGTAGATATTTTATTATACATACAACAAAATAATTAAAGAAGAAAGGAAATTATATTTATGTGTATATAGATAGATATAATTCAGAAAAAAGGAAAGAAAAACATTTATATGATCAGCTGTGCAAGTGCACCACATGGTTTGGTTGAGAGTAAGTAGTTGGTTTGTTGCTGTTTCTCCCGAGGATAAACTGGATACATCTTGTATCTACTGCATCCTGTGATTGAAAAGGCAAGAAAGAGAAAGTGTTTATATCCTTTCCTTTTTATACTGTTTATTTCCACCCCAATCTAATGGGCATTAAATGAAGTCCCCTGATAGAAGGTGAAGTAATCTCATGTGCATATAAGGATTAGTTTAATCATCAGTTCTTAAAATTGTTATGTATAAAAAACATGATGTCTTTAACATCTGTATCTGAACTGCAAAATTTTATTCATTATTTTATTTTTTCTCTTCTCCACCAATAGGTTTAGATATGTTTGCCTATCATCTGGTTCACACTCCTCCCCAGTCTTTTGTAGAGGTTTATCTCTTGTTTCCTGTTTAGGATTGGGTTTCCAGTTACTTCTAAAGTCTACTTCAGTTCTATACTCCTAATGCTTGTCTTTTCCTTCACTAATCTAAGTCCACACAGTAACCTTCTACCTTGAGTGGCACCTGGGCCTTGTATTGGTTGAATATTAGTAAAAAAAACATAGTCTTATGGTTAACAAGTTCTGCTAATCATTACTCTAAAATAATGTGTTTGTTTCATATTGAGTACTCTATAGTTGTGACATTGTGTCAGAACTAAGCTTAATAAATAACTGTATATATATATATATATATATATATATATAAGTTTACAAACTAACCAATGGCTGTGTTTAATAATTAACAAAACAAGGGTCTGAGTGTACTAGCCTCATTTAAAAATATTGATCACACCAGATTATGTGCTCTTTCTCAGAAACTGCAACTAAGTTGCAGTATAAACCACAGGTTGGCTCTATGAATGTTGAAGAAAGACAATTGTGCCTGAATAAGCATCTGCAACAGGGATTAGCCAGGTGCCATACCAGCAGACTGTCATACTCAGAAAATGAGCAGTCAACCATATATATATATAAACATTGTGATATATATTATTTGAAATCTTTGATGTATTACTTATACATGCCCAGGTTTCATTTTTTATTTAAAATTTGTAGGATGTTACAGCACTTAATATAAAATTTTTTACAACTACTTAAAAAAAACAATGAGAGATTTAATCAACACAAAACTAAATTAAGAACAATATTAAATCTGAAGCAGGAATTTACAAAATAAACTGTCAAAAATGTCCCAAGTTGAAACATCCAAGAATTTAATTAAAAAATGATATACATACAAAATGCACCTTTTACAAAACAATATACTTAGTGCATTAGTCATTCATTGTAATAGGTCTGATCATAATTTTGGTTTAAGGAACACAGCTTTAATTAAGAGAGAACATAATTTATTCAGACGAAAATGCATAGAAAGTTCACTAATTTCAGAATCCTCTATGGTAAATTTACTTACAGAATCATATCACAGCTCTTTATCTCACAAAACTATGACTTAATCAGAAAAATCAACAATAAAATCAAAAACATCAAAACAATTTTTAACCAAAAACATAAACAATAAAATAAGAACAAAAGCGATAAAAAGCTGATTGATGTTGGCTAAGTTAAACATTCAGATATACAAGAAGTCAAATTTTAAATTTAAAGCTGTATCTTTAATATATTCAGTATAAAATGTTGCTAGTATCTGTTGTATTTCTCCTGCCCACTTATGACACTGTTGCTGGGATGAGTTCCTGGCATTGAATCCTTTGTCATGGACACCAATTATAAGCCTGTTGCCACATGCTTCGCTGAATGCCACACTTACTTTGGTCTGTCTCCAGTGAGCTTGCTCTGCAACAATCCTGCACCCCTATGTTGTGTTTCAGTATATGCAAGAATATTAGTGAAGAACTGTCAAAGATCAGGCTTGACTCCTCTCTGTCTTGGTTATGCTTGAAATTGAATTAACTTCTACAAAACTCATTAACAAGTGTAAAAATAACTTTTATTTATGGTACTATGATTAATATAATGAATACATAAACAAAAGGGATTTGAAGAAGTTTCCCAGTATAAGGAATTCTTAAGCTGGGAGGAAGAGGTTGACTGATTGAGGCGAATAAAGAAAAACAGCAACCAGCAAGTAAATTCAAGCTCTCCCAGCTGGTATTTCAACCTTGAGTCGTTCCTTCTTGAGTTCTGTCTCAAAATCACACTAACAGACTGTTCTTGCCGCCAACCGTGAACGTCACTCGAAGAACTGCCCCACTGGGAAAAAAGTAGTTGCTTTTATATTTGTCCATATACCCATAATCCCTTGCGTCTTCATGTGATCCCATAATTCATTGCGTCCATGTTCCATAATGCATTGCATCTTTATTGCATAAAAATGCAATGCAAGTCCCCCCTCATTCTTTTACGTTATCTGGCCGAGGACGGATTATGGCAGAGCGGTAAGTGCTTTTTTCTCCCTCATTTCAACTGCAGTAGCTTTACATGCTAAGCAAATACGGGCTCTTTTTTGGCGGGGACAAGGCAAGTCGCGACCAGTTGTGCTCATCCCAGGTTCTGTCTCATGTCCGCCACACTGATGGTTGCAGTTATGGCTAAACAGCCCAGAATCATTCAACTATTTAAATGAAGGCAGTTCATTGAGAGAATTCAAAAAGTGGCACAGAGAACAGGACTCTAGCTGATTGAGGCACCACCATCATCTGGCAGAGAGAGTGTTGGTCTACTAGTGGTGAGACCAGTTTGGTCTTACATATCTGCTCTTTTGGCGTCTGTTTTTTATGGTGGTGCAAACCCTAATTGCACTGCTCTGATTGGCCAGCCAATAATAATGCTTGACCAATGGTCTTGTATCATGTGCCTTGAAGGGGAGAAAGAACCCCAAGAACCCAATATGATTGGTGGTCCAATCAAAATAATGGCCCTGTGTTGTAAGTATCAGAGGGGAAAGCTCCACCCCAGCCCTTTTCTCACTGGCAGACCAATCAAAATTGCATCACTCGTATTCACCTTCAGTGGAACATTTTCCATGTGTTGGAACCTCACCTTCATTTGACCTGATTATCACAGGTGTCATTGTCACCTTTATCTAAAAATGTGTTATATCCCTGATCAAAACAAACCTGATCAGTAAAGATGTGCTTTGTGTCAATCATTTCAATGAACAATTCCTTTATCAAATGAAAACAACACTTAAATTAAACACACCTAAGACTGTACCTAATGACCAATTCCACCCAAGCTTACAATTTCACCTCTCACACTATACTCTATAAGTGACAGAAACTAGATAACTCATGGTATCGCATTGTTTTAACATGAAAATATTTTTCTTTCTTTAGAAATATAAATTAGATCACCAGTCAACCTTTGACACCAGTCATGGTGTCATGCACCAACTCTCCTCCCTCTCTGCAACTAACTCCATCAATAACACCATTATTAATCTTAAGAAGGTCCTTCTCTGAGTGAAACATGTCACTAATGAAATATTTCTATTTTTTCATTTGCTTACCTATCAGTTTATATATATATATATATATATATATATATATATATATATATAATACAAAACGTGCAATCAATTTACAAATACATGAATTATTCACACCAAACTAATGCAAAGGTTAATGATTTAAATGGCGAGACATCCATCTACTTAAACAATTCAAATAGTACACAAAAACCTCCAGATCCGTTATGAATGAATTGATCCTTGTTTATATAAATTTCTGCCGTATTAGTTGTTATTTTTTACTACAAGCTTTCGTCTGTTCCTACAGACATCTTCAGGTATATAATAGATGTTGTTCTTGTTTTTTTCTCTTAGTAATAAGAGGACATCGAAAATATATGTGTATTGTATCCGAAATGCTATTGAAAATGAGATATTGGTTTTTGAACGCGCCAAAGTCAAATTTTTATTGTAATTTAAAGTTTATTGTAATTTAAATAACTGATCCATGTGCGACTTTTGGTTAATAAGTGCGACATTACTGTAATTATTGAACAATATTGTTCATGCCACTTTGACAGTAAAATTTACCAGTAAAATAATTTGTTCATTACCATATTTGGTATAAACGCAAACACTTTAAAAAAAGAAATTTAAAATCAAACTCAGCGTTGTTTTGCGCGTTCAAAAAACCAATATCTCATTTTCAATAGCATTTTGGATACAATACATATATTTTCGATGTCCTCTTATTACTAAGAGAAAAAAACAAGAACAACATCTATTATATACCTGAAGATGTCTGTAGGAACAGACGAAAGCTTGTAGTAAAAAATAACAACTAATACGGCAGAAATTTATATAAACAAGGATCAATTCATTCATAACGGATCTGGAGGTTTTTTGTGTACTATTTGAATTGTTTGCGAGATGGATGTCTTGCCATTTAAATCATTAACCTTTGCATTAGTTTTGTGTGAATAATTCATGTATATATATATATATATAAATGACCTGAAGATTGTTGCAGCTTGGTGTTGACCTCAGTGTTCCCTCTTATATTTACATATGCTCTATCCCTAATATTATGCACCTTTAACCATAAATATAGAATACCTTAAAACAATATTTTTATCATCTATATCTATTTGCATATCATATAATCCTTAACAGTATTCTTAATATAGTTCAATTTGTTTCCTGCTCAAATCTTTAATTGTAAAAATGTCATTATTTTCTGTTAATGTCAAACAACAAATATTTACTTGATTAAAGTTCTCTACTTTTTTATCATTTGTTTTTATTCTTGTTTCTTGTAACTCATGAGGACATTCAAATTTTAATGCAAAGATGAGTTACTTTGTTGGTACCTGTATTCAAAATTAGACCACATGATAACTTGAAAAACAATTGACTAATTACTAAAGATTTTTTAATTGCTTAAAAGTTTGTTTAGCATGTTTTTGAAATATATACATCCAAATTATACTGTATCATCAAAAAATATATATTGCTGTTTTGTAGGCTGCACAACTGTTGGAACCGCCCAATGATGTGTAAGTTCTTTTCAAATGCTTTACTTTTACCCCTAGTTTATAGAAATTTCAAGTATAAACGCTACCAGTAGTTTATTGTACTTTACTTTTGAATGTACAGTCAAAACTTCATTTTATGTTATATATTAACAACTGGTAAAAAGCCCTTTAGGAGGCACAGTGGAGTAATGGATAGTGGCTTAGATTGAGAAATCAGAGAGCAGAGTTTGGATTCTGATCATGATCATTTCATTCGCTAACGTGCTAATATCTTTGGGTATGGTATGTATCCATCTCTTCTCTCCCCCAGCTATTGATAAATAGCAGGACAGACTGGGTCCTATAGCCTTAGATGGCAACTGATCTAGGAGAAGGACAATCCTGAATTCAAAACCTGAAGAAGGTCATTTTCTCCCTCCTCCCCCATCTATGGGTTGAATAGCAGGACAGACTAGATCCTATAGTTTTGGATGGCAACTGGTCTAGGAGAAGGAAAAACTCTGAAATCAAAACCAGCCTGGAGAGTGTTGGGCTCTGTCAGGCTATGTACCAAAGGAAAAACTACTGCTACAGCAACTGCAGTACATGTGGTGCCCCTACAATTCTAATGGGTTATGGATCTTGTGATTGAGATTGAAAAAGCCAATTTAATTGAGGTAGCACACAGTAACAAATAAACTAACAACAACTTGCAAAATATGCATGAGAAAAATCACTTTATGATTGATACCTGCTTATAAATTGTTGATATTTATAAATTTGTAATAGTTTTCAAAACAAACTTAACATGTTAATCAATATAACCAGGTTAACTTTTACATCAAGTTCTCAAATTAAATATAAAGTTTGAGATAAAATTTTATATTTGAGTAATTGTTTATTTTCAGAAAATGTTTTCTAACTTTAATTTCTGCATCTATTTATGATTTAAAAATAGCTTTGAAAGAACCAAACAAGCAAAAAGCAAGAACTATGTTATTTATTCTATATTTTTCTACAAGCATAAATGATTTAATTAAGTAAATTTGCCAGAAAGAAAACCAACTTTTAAGATGAGTAAGGTCAGTGCAAGATTAATTTATCATTAAAATATTTTCCACTTGACTTAAACACAAGACAGAAAAATCTGTCAATGTTTTTAACCAGTTGAAATAATTAAAAACAAAAGAAGATATGAGCAAAATATCATCTGGATATTCAACATAGCAAGTGGTTTATTTCATAGTTATCAAGACCTATATGCAAAGTGTTTTTGTTTTCCTTATATTCCTTCTGTTGACTTTCACCACATACCCTTCAAATAGATAAACCTGATAAAATTATCCTAAATCATTAATTTTGCTTATTAGCCTCTTGTGAAATGGATTCTGAGTATATCTACTTCTTGTGTCACTGTTCATTAAATGAACTGGCAGACAAAAAAGGCAAAGAACATTGTTTACCTGCTAACCATATAACAAACCATTAATCTCAATACATCAGCCTGCATAATGGTTTGTTTTTATGTGTAAGACATGTTTTTCTTTTACCCCCAAATTTGATGCCAAAAGCTGCTTGCATCCAATAAATGGATGGTATGAATAATATACAGATATAGCAGCAATCCTTCTCTAATACATCTTTCATTAAAAATGACTGACAAGGTATTTGTGTTTTTTATTGTATTTTTTTGTGTGTATATATATATATATATATATATATATATATATATATATATATATATATATATATATATATATATATACACACACACAAACAAGGAAAACTTTTCTTTACCAACAATTTCTTTAAAATTTAGGAACACTAAAAAAGACACTTTACAGCCTTAGAAAATTTTGATGATATAAAGCCTATTAGAGGACGAAATGTGTTGGTAAAGAAAACTCCTTTTGTCTTTATTCTTATCTTTTTGCAGATATATTTTACATCTTATGCACTAATGTGCCTTATATTCCCAAAAATATGGTAATGCAAAACCAACTTTCTTTTCTCTAGGAAATTAAAAAGCAATTTTTTTGTAAGCAAAAGAAATGGTTGCTGGGAATTAATATAAACTGTGAACCATATTACTAAATGATTAGCAATTTATAGGTCTATTTTTTATTTTTTTTCAGTTTGTTCCTGCATCTCCATAAATATGTGAATCTATCTATTAATTAATATTGTATGTATAACAGAAAAAAAATAACAAATTCTTATGTTAAATAATGTGCAATTTAATTTGGCCAAGACTTGGTGTCTTTTCTCATTGTTATTTAAAGGGACATCAATTGATTTTCTTTTTAAAAATAAAAAAGGTACCTAACACATATTTAAAATTTTTCTTAATGTTCTTTTAATGATCTGATATTATTTCAGTTTGATCAACCAAAAAGCAGTGCTCCTACGCAGAGGTTCTCACACTACAGTTGAGCCACCTACATCTACAAATCCTGATGTTCTTCAGGATTTCAATCAACTCAAATACCGCAGTAAGCAAACAGAATATATATTTTTCTATCTTGTTTGTTTCTTTACATGGATTTAAATTTTCAAAATGATTTTTTTTTTCAAGTATTTTAATTTTCTCATAAATTACAAAATGAAGAATCAACATTTTTGCAGTTTGTTTTTACTACTACTACTACTAATACTAATATCATTGCCATCTTCTTCCACATGGTTTTTCATTTTCAACTGGAGATCTTGCATTGTGTATGTTCTACATCAAGTTGTATGAGCTCAGATAGCACCTTTTGCAGAATATTTGCAGTGTCAAGCAGTGCAGACTTCTGAAATGATGGGATGTGAGGCTTTATACTGATTTTTCTCAATGTAGGTCTTTCAGTTTGCTGGTATAGACCCCAATGCCCCATTGATAACTTGGACAATAGTGGCCTGAATGCCCCACATTCAGGCAACCTCAATTCAGAGGTCTGTATATTCTGTAAGCTTGTCAATTTCTTTAACCTCAATATTATGGTCACCAGGAACAGCCACATTTTCTCATATTTTTTTTTTCCAATGACTGTGAGGTCTGGTTTGGTAGCCTTGAGTATACAGTCTGTATGTTATGACTTGGTCATTTTTGTTCACCTTCTCTGGCTTGTGGTGGTACCATTTCTGTTTGACTTCAAGTCTTCTTACATAGACACAAATGCAGACATGAGGCCACTTCATCAGTGCAATGCTTGTATGCTTAGTGCACAAACATTTCACAGGCACTAATACTGTGGGTGACTGTAGGTGACATTTTCAACCTCCATGCCACTTGGTGGCAGATGTTCTTATGAACAGAATTAGTATTCAGGGTTTGGTCTTGGGAAGCTACCAGTAGGCATTCAATCTCGTATTTTAATTTGCTTTTCATCATCCAGTCCAACAAATCTTGTTTTAATGGCCTTGGTGTCCCTATTAAACTGTCCATATAACAGCATTGCTTCTCTCACTTTTAATTTCTCTTTCAGTACCCTCTTCTTTGTTCTTGATGTTTTCGTTATAAGGTTTTAGGATTACACCATATACTTTAGGAGTGTCTCTTTACTGTTTATCAGGTACAACCGATGTTCATTCACTACACACTCTTCAAATCTTCTAACTTTTTCTTTTCAGGTGTGTATTATATTATCATATTTGACATTTGGTGAAGGGTACCATTCTCAAAAAGCAATATTTGGGTCTTTCTGTCTAGAGTTTGTAACTTCCCCTTTATCCACTCAATCACTCCCCCATTATAGCTTACCACAGATACAGTCCAAGCATTGATGACATAATTGGGACAAAGAATGACTTCTTAAAATGAAACCATTCTTTATTAATCATCTGAGAGACCCCTTATCAGCATGACTGTGTCTTTTCCTGGAGGTTAACATCATTGTGTCTTCTCAGGCTAACATTCTCAGCTGACATGAAGTGGAAAGACTATATTGAATCCATTGCTAGGTCAGCCGTGAAGAAAATTCAAAGTGTCATGCTAGACAATTTTTCTCAGCAGAATCTATCTTGTATATTTCCCATTCATCCATGCTTAGAATATTACTACCATATATTGCTCCTGTTATATATTTATAGATTCTTGATAAAATATATGTATGTATGTATATATGTATATTATTTACATTATTCAGACTATTGTCCTCATCTTTGTCGCCATATTTATTACAACGTTTCGGCCTTCTTCAGTTGGCTTTGGTTGGAATGTCAAACTGAACCCTTTATTTCGCACACTGAGGTAGACTGTTCTAGTTCCACATGGTATGTTTAATGGATGTCAGTTATCAGTTATCTCCTGTTAATTTCCCTCTGAAAGTTCTCCACTGCCTTAACCAGGTATTGAACTCACACTCTTTGGGTCCTATCACTAGCACATTGGACCTTTATCCACTGTGCTATGTATCCTTGAGGGCATCTGTGAATGAATTTCTGTGTACTATAAACCTAATGTCTTCAGCAACCATTTTTTACCAGTGCTAATATTGCAATTTTTGCTGTTATCATTGCATGTTTTTAACCAGAGCTCATATTGCAATTTTTGTTATTATTATCACTTTTCTCTGGCACTCTTTATTAATGGTTCCTATATTGTATTCATTTCTATGCTTGGTTGTCTCAGGAGATTTTTGTGGCCTAGCATATGTGCTGATTCCTTAAGTTTACAAATTTTCTAATGGTGTTCTTTGTCTATGATCTCAACCTGATCTCACAGAGGGCGCTAATCTCTCTTCTCTTTCTATATGTGGTCAGCCACACCTGATTTTTCCACTTCCCCTCGTGTTACAGCTTTCTGGTGTTCTCCTTTCCAGCTCCATGCTTTCCAGTTAATTTTGATTTTCTCATCTATTGTTCTCGCTCTTTAGTAATGTTTCTGTTTTCTAATTCTTCCACATCCAATAACCACTTGTGTCTTAATAGCTTTACTGCTTTGCTTGGGGAAAATTTGATTTTAAAAATAAATTAAATAAAAAATTATAATTTATTAAAGGTTATATTGGGTATCAGATACTTGGAATAAACATTTGGGGAACTTCAGTCAAATTTCAACATTTTTGTTTTATTATTTTTAGAAGTATGCTTTAATTTATAAGTCAAGTTGTTTTAAGGTTAGTACAAAGAAGTGTAGGCTTTATCAATAGTATAGTTGTCACTATTATTTTTTTTTATTATATCTAAATTTGTAACTTGCTTTGTAGTAAATGTTATCCTTGCAATTCCAAAATAGCAATATTATAGCAGAACATACAACCAGCTGAGTCTTACTATTAAGAATAAAGCAGAAAGATTATTGGGTACCGAGAAAAAAAGAGATATGTTGCCAAACCAGATTTGAGACAAACAAAAAAATATGATGAAAACAACAGAACATGGTTTAAACAATTTATTTTTCTTTAATAAAGATGTTACTGCAAGTCTCTTCTTTATCTCCTCACAGATAAAGAAGAGACTTGAAGTAACAGAAATGTGGTTGTACAGAAGGTTGATGAGTATACCATGAACCAAACATGTTTTGTTTCCATTTTCTCTAAGACTTTGTTATTGCTCACATGTTTGGTCCACATCAGGAAGAGACAATTGAAATTTCTGGGGACATAATGAGGAAAGAAGGCTTAGAAATTTCTTTCATTAGAGAGTATAAAAAATATTCAAACATTTCCCTTACTTGTCGTAATGTTATTTCACAATGGGAAAATGTTTCCTTTTGAAGTTTTAGGGATATTTTATATTTTTTTAAACAATTACATTTAAGAATAATTATAATATGAGAGTAAACACTTTTAAGAATGTATCTACTCTGTTGCTATTTCCATGGCAAATGTTCAGATAAGCTCCATTCTTTAGATCCAGACTTTTACTGCAAGGACAGGATATGTTACTTCCATGGAGTCAAATCATCCTCATTTCCTCTGTATTCCAAATGTAAGAAGAAAATTCCATTCAGGCAACATTTTCCAAAGAACTGCTACATTGTGGAACAGACTTCGAGGTGAATGCTTCCCTGAACACTACAATCTTAACCTCTTCATGTCAAGGGTCAATCATTATCTATCCTCCTTATAATCTTCACTTCTTTCCACATCTTTCACTTACAGTAATTCTCTACCATGAGTGGCTCTTGAGCACTGTATTGAATAAAGTTTAATATAAAAAATCTGTTATCTGAAATTTTTCAATATGTTAAATTTGAGAGTAGTTAAAAAAAAAAAAAAAAAAAAATGAAACAACTTCTATTTGCATTTTTATAGAGCAAACAGGATCACGAAATGCTTTCCGAACTCAATTTCCCAATTCCCCAGTTGATCTTGACAGCTTGGAAATCCAACAGAGAGCCTTGATTAACCATCAAGAGAAGACACTACAAAAAATTAGGCAAAAGGGTATTTTATGATAATTTACAAATTATAATCCACTTCATTACTAACAATCACTAATTTTACTTTTGCTATCTTCACTAATCTATTAAGAATTTACTCAAATGCAGTTAAACAACCCACTGCCAAAATTGATGAAAAAAAGCATGAATTTTATGAACTGCTTTTTAGCAATTTGAAAAAATAAATGGTTTTCATATTTCTGGTTTTAAAAATAAATGTGAAATCTCTGTTTTAATTGATTTTCGGCATGTTTTAAGTGTAAGTGTGAAATCAAAGCATTAATGCTTAATTTAGTGTGTCTGGTGATAGGTTTTTACTTGAACTAATAACAAATGCCTCTGTGTGTCTGCATTTTTCTTCTTACACGACCTCTTCATCAAATCCTAGTTGTTGACCTGTTAAATCTAATTTTCTTCAATTGCATGATAGCACTTTCTTTGGATGTACATAAAATTCTTATCACTTCACTCATACTATTTAAGTTTTAATTTGATAAATAAACTCATTATAACAAAATTTATTAACTAAATCATTTTGGAAAAACTTGACCTTTGTGCCTGCAAAAAAGGATGATTTTTCCCTTGACACCACTATTATTTTAATTACTCTTATTGCCTGACAATCTTTATTGTTTTAAAAAGCAATGATTAGAATTGTAATAAAACTGAATTTATAAATTTTTTGTTGTTGAGAATTTACAACAATAATATTAAATACCATTTATTTATTAGAACTATTTCTTTATTTGTATATTTTTATTCTTTATTTCTTTTTCTTCAGCCCCATTCAGAGGTAACAATGAAATTGAACATCCTCCACTAATAAGACAAAAAACTGTTAGTCCACAACCGATGTTGGATTCTAAATCTGCATTCTTTGGTAAATTTCTTTCTTTTTTGTTTTCCTGGAAAATTTTAGAATTACATTTTTATTAATTTTTTTGGTAAAGAAATCTAGAACAATCCCTATTTATTTTTTTCTAGTCAATTTGATATAAAAGGTTTTTCAAAGACAAGGTTGATAAGGACTCATACCCAAAGCAACTCAATTGTCAGAAAGCCTTTTTACTAAGGAAAGAGTTACTTTCTCTTTATCACATGAACTTGATGAACTTTTGACTTTACTGAATAAGAAACTTGACCTTGTGACCAATATAACATAAAATAATCAGTTGATATATATTAAATAATGTGCAATTTTCTTTAAAAAAACTTTTTAATTGTTCTCATTTTGCATTACTGAAATTCAGAATGAGTGCAGGTAAAGAAATAAAATATGTAAACAGATTTAGGCATTGAAATGTTTTTAATGATAAATTTCTTGTCAATCTGCCAGAAATATTGTTACAGAAAAGGATACTGGAGATTCCTGACAACAATTTTAAATCTGAATTACTATGTTGATAGCACTATAGATTCATACCCACCTATAGATGAGTTTATTCTTTAGACTATCTAATAACACTTCCATATCCTATCTCATCCATACCAGCCAATGTAAAGTTAATGTATATTGATTTAAATTCTGACTTGCAGATGCAGACAGTATGCCTTTATTGTCAGATATGTTTTCTGACAAGAGAATTCAGAAAACCGATTCTGCCAGATCACGACGTAGAAGACGATTGCAATCTCCTTTATTAGTAAGTACATTCATTGTTATATTTGTTAGGCATCCGTGCTTAAAAATTTACCAAATTGTGAATTAATCATTTATTTATTGTTATATCCCATTAAGATATGGATCTCCACAGCATTCTTTTAAATAGACATCTATATCTATAAACTGTTCATTGCCATGATTTTTTGGGAGAAAAATAATGCAGTGGTTATTTTTTTCACTATTTTTCACCCAATACAAGACCTAAGAGCCACTCAAGGTAGAGGGTTACTGAAAGAGGCTGTTGTATGGACATAATAGGAATAGGTAAGAAGTGAAGATTATAAGGGTATGTGAGAAAGATAACAGCTCTCTAGACTTGAAGTGGTTAAGATTGTAGTGATCAGGGAAGCATTTTCTTGGGAGTCTGTTCCACAAAGTAGCAATTCATGGGAAGATGATGTTCAAATGGATCTTCCTTCTTACTAATGGAATACAAAGGAAATGATGACAACTTGTCCTTGTGTACAAATTGTCTTTATTCTAGACTGGTTGCCAACCAAGGCTAGAGAACCAATTCTACTCTACTATTTGGTTCATAGATGGGAGAAAAGTAATGGCTACAGGCCTTTCCCAAGGACATTAGAGAAAAGTAACCATGAACTGTCTCAACTGGAATTTGAACTTGGTTTTCTGATTCCATTTTCCACACTGTTAACCATTACTCCATTCACATCTCCACAATTTGCAATTATCAAAAATGTAACATTCCAAAGTTTTTGATTACAATGAAATTACATAAAAATCATCACATTAATTTTTTATTTTTAAAACGAAGTGTAAAAAGATGTTTTTTTTCCATGACACCACTCTTATTTTAATTACTTTCACCCTTTGCTAATGTTTGTTTTAAAAAGTAATGAATAGAATTGTAATAAAAACTAAACATATGAAAGTGAATTTATACATTTTCTTTCTTCTTGAGCATTAGTAATAAAAATAATAAACACTATTTACTATGTTGTTTATTTTCACTATTATTTATTAGTTTGTTTATTGAAATGGTTGGCAAAATATTGGCTAATTGACAATCAATTTGAACTTTATAAAATGGTAAATAAGGATTTCCTTATAGTTGGTTCACATATTTTAATAATTTAGTAAATGTTTATAAATTTATGAATAAAAAATTGTTTTCATATTTATTTCTTTATAAATTGTTAAATAATAAATATTGCATTGCCTTAGTTTTAGTACAATTGTGTTAGCTTTTTTAGAATGTTGTAAATATAAAATTATTCTTGTAAATAAACAATTTAATAAATAATTAGTGCTTAATATTTTTGTTGTAAATTCTCAAGAACAAAAAAATGTATAAATTTTTACTTTCAACATATATTTTAGTTTTATTAAAATTCTAATCATTACTTTTTAAAACAATAACATTGCCAAAGACTGAAGGTAGTTAAAAATAATAGCAGTGCAAAGAGAAAAGTTGTTTTTTTTTTTTTTTTGACATTCCATTTTTTGCAAGCACGAAGATCCAAGATTGCCAAAAAATAATGTAAATTAGAAGACATCTTGGAAATTTTATACAGATAAAGTTGTCCTTGTTTTGTCATCTGTTTACTAAAATTTGTCAAATAGGTTACTTACTCTTTTCCTGTTTTTTTTTTTTTTGCCTTCAATTTGTCCTGAGAGTATTAACTTCTACAAGCCACTATTTATATTTGTTGTATTTGGGCAACATTTTATCAACACATTGGTTTTAATCCAGTGTGCATGAATGAAAAAATTGCTGCCCAAATACATCTAATTCAAATGACAAGACCAAGCATATAAAATATGGAGGACAAAAGAAAATTCTGCTATTTTTATTTTTGTGTGTTTTTTATTGGTTAAGCAGACCTCACATATATCTGACTTGTCAAGAAGCTTTCATGTGTATAATTCTACCAGTCCATAAAATTATACAATTATGCAAACTACTTACTATCACTGTTTCTTCTCATCCATGTATATGTATCTTTTACTTTAAAATGTTATTTATTTGCAGAGCCAATTGCAATTAAAGAGTTCTTTTAACACAATATCTTTAGTATATTATGGCATTTTGCCTGTTATCAGAAGAGTTCACTACATAGAGATAAGCAATTCAACCACTATATTGGGAACTCTCTAGTGATGTAAAAAAAAGGGTTACACATGTACATGCACACACACACACATATATATATATATATATATATACACACACACACACAGATGCACATTACATTTGTGTGGATGAGTAATGTGTTCCTAACTCTACATTCTTGTGGTTATAATTAATGAGTTAATTGTACTCAACAAACTTTCCTAAAAACCTAATTGCTTTCATAATAATATTCCTTTTTAGAATGTGTGAAGTCTGTATATTCATTTCTTTAACAATATTTTTTTTTGTTTTTTTGTCTACTAAAACTTCTTATCATCCTGGGTAAGACAAACTACATCCGCATCCTGAGTAAGATGTTAAACTACATCCAGCAGCAAGGCCTCTGATCAGGAGGATTTCAGGAGCGTGGAACCACCTCTTAATTGCTGGTGTTTCCAGGTCCATCCTGATCTGGGGTGGTAGCACCTGTTAGGGTCCAGCTATGGGCAAATAGTTAACTATTACCAGCAATACTTTTTTGAAAAAAATTATTACCAGCAATACAATTTTGAAGGAAATATATTACCAGAAACAGATTTTTGACAAAACAAAATATTACCAGCAATAAAAATTTTTGTCAGCATTAAATTACCCATTGAGGTTGATATGCCATAAAACAAAATAAACCAAACCAATCTAAACCAAAGAATACATACTCTATTCATACAAATCTATCCTAAAAATGTTGTTGGCATTAAATAACCCATTGAGGTTGATATGCCATTAAACAAAATAGTCCAAACCAGACCAAAACTTCTTAATGTTCATTTCAAACTCAATCCTTTATGAACATTTCTATTTTCTTTAATCTGAAACTTTTTGGCTGAGTCATGAGTTTTTAATCAATATAAGACCATATAAATCCAAATATCAGTTCCCCACAGAGACCTAAAGATTTCTGAAAGCTGTTTTATTGATTAATGTTAGCTCTTACATTGATTAATATTATTGAACATTTTTATTTCTGTAAACCTGCCCATTGCTGGCATTGTTTAAATTTAAGTAAAGAATCACAGGTGCATTTTTAGTTTGTTGTCCTCTTCAGTTCATGAAACCCTCATTAAAAATAAACTTAAAATACATTGTAAAATTCATTGTTATTGTTTATTTGTAGTATAATCAAGAATTTGCAGTCAGTGATTGAATATCTTTTTATCCCTCTCTTATAAGTGCAACTTCTTATTTCCCTGATACGTTTGTTTTATGTCTGCAGGAGCTTTCCTATCCACATGGACACATAAATGAATATTTTATTATATTTCCACTATTTCATCCTATTCCCATAAATTGGTATTCAGCCAATGCCCTGTTTAATGTTGAACAACTTTTTCATTAAAGATGCAACAATGTTTTTGTTTTCCTTATTTTTTTAATACCAGCTTAAAATATAATTCTTAGTTATTTTTATTTCATTGTTATCCATCTTAATTCTATTGAGAATTTATATTTATTGATTAATTTCTGTCTTCTTTACTCAGCTGATTGTAGTCGTCACTATCATCAAAATCATCACTTGGTATAAAAGTCTCGTAAACATTTAATAAACATATAAAACTTTGTAAAGAAAATGACCAATTAGTTTTAATAAATGAATGTATGAATACATATATTATACCTTTTTTTTATTTTGCATAAGTTATAAGTTCTCAGAGAAAAGTAATGTTTTTTTATTAAATGATTGTTACTCACTCAGGATAATAAACATTTATAATCATTTATCTATGACTGAGAAAAATCATTAATGTTCCAAATTTAGTTGAATTAAATGCATTTCATGTAAAGTGAGAAGAATACATTTTCTTTTTTAGGATGAGGATAATTAACAGGGAACACTGTTAGGTAGTGAGAAAGTTTAAAAAAGGGATGCTTATTGTTCAGATACATGTGTTGGGCTAATGTGAATTTCAATGACATGTGGTTCTCTTTGCTTAGCAAAGAATTTGTTGAGGAATGTACCTATGTATAATTTGGTATCCCCTGTGTATATGGATATTAGTATATTTTTTATTAATATACCTAGCATTGTTGAAATGGATTGATTCATTTGTTTGTTTTCTATCACTTCATCCCAAGCAAGGCAATAACGCCACTAAGGCACAGGGTCAGATGAACAAGGTAGCATATTCAAACCAGTGTTGTGACAGCCATTTTATCTAGATCTTTAGTTTTCTTTGTTAAATGTAACTGAACATTGTCAAGCATAAAAAGCAGCTTTCTAAAAGCACTTCTTGAATCATAGCTCCATGTGTGCCTTCAAAAACTTACTATATGTCTGAGCTGTCATTTTAACATTATCTAGAACTTGCCACACACACACACACAACTACGTATAGTCCTACTTCAAAATATCACATTGCCTCCACGTTGTTGGCATCTCAGTCTGTGAAAGTAGTTTTTGCCAGTAGTCACCCAGCTTTAGCTCCATTTTTCTGACCCATTAAGAGTCAAATGACATTTGTTGGTGAATAGAACAGTTGGAAAAAAATCTATCTTCATGTATTATATTGGCGATTTCATTTGATTTTCTGTACAGATATCTTTTAAAGCGGCCCAGTCATTAATCTCACATGATTGATCTAGGACCCAACATCTTGTGCTTTTTTACACTTCCTTGCTACCACAATGCTTAAAAAGATAAATTTATAATTACTTCTCCCTTGATAAACACAGATTGGTAAGATAAAGTTGTCAGCTTGTCCTTATCAAACCAGCATTTAAGGTGGCCAGGATTTTCACAGCTGGTACTTGCCAATCATTTTTAGAAATTCCATTGTTGTTTAACTTTTTTCAAGCTCTGAAGTTATTAAACATTTCTCTTTATCCTTCATATCAGCCTTACATTCCATTTTAAAGCTTCAAATGGCTATTCATTTGAATCTTAAAAACAGGACATTTCAGGCAAATGGCTATCATTTGTTTACATCTATGCAAAATGAATGTGCTTTCATCCTGACTAGCACAGGTAGATGTTGTCATCATTCACCAAATGAAACATTTAGATTTCATTCATTTTTTCATCACTTTAAACATTATTTTTATTGGATACACATATTTTTATAAATACTTTCATGGTAAGTGTTCGAATGAGCTCTTCGCTATGGTGCCTAGTCTTTTTGAATTTAAGTGCAATATTAGACTAGTGTCACAATTGAGCTGGTTAGATGTAGCTGTAAGTTCTATGCAGTTTCTTTTCTAGCACTTCTCGTTTGTGGAACACCCTTCCAGCTTCATGCTTTCCAACCAACTTTAATCTGCAAAAATTTAAATGCAATGTCAATCGATATCTACTGTCCACCTGATTACTCCATTTCTCTTCCTGCTCATTATTAATGTTTCTCTTTCTAATTCTTCCACACCCTGTAACCCCTTGCGTCTTCTTGGCTTTTACTGTCTTGCATGGGAGATAGTAATTTAAAAAGAAAAAATATTAAACAGTATATCTAATTATCTACCAGCCTGAATATTTGAGAAATCTTATTAAAGAAAAAGAATTTGCACCCGTGTCCCCCTTTGCAGGTGAAACCGTCATTAGATCTGATGTGCTTTAGACTGACTTGGCCTATTACAATAAGTATTTATTTTATATGTCAATAAAACATGAAGTGGCTAATAATGTGAGATGAAGTATATTTATTGTTTTCCTTTGTTTTAGACACTTAGCTGTAAGAATTGTTACTTTTATGAAAGAATATTGGAGTGTGTTTAGTGTTGAATTGGTTTTGTTTATAACCCAACTTAATATTTGATTTAACTGTTTTGAAGATTTGGGATTTGTATCTGAAAAAAGGTAAGATGAATTCTAGATTCAGCAATGAATCCATAATGATAGAAATAATAACCCTTTCCCTTCACTCACTTCTCTGCTTTCCACAGGTTTATTTGAAGACTTTGTCCTTCATGATGATTTTCATTTATTTTCTAAACAAAGAAAAAAAAATAATCAAATGACAAATGTCTACATGAGTAATTGGAGTGATTTTTCTCTTAAAATTAAAGCAATTTGTATAAAGTTTTGGAAAAATATTGTAAGAAAATAATTATTTGTACTGTACTGTCATCATAAAATTGAAAATGTTCAAGTCTTAAATGAAGCCGAATTTGAGTTGGGAACATCCCTTGGTTTCCTAATTATTTGAATCTCGTATTTTAATAAAAAGAAAATTAGATACCAATTTTCCTTGTTTTTTAAATCCTGATTATCAAGATATTATTAATTAATGTCCATTATTAATTATGTTTGCATAATTAATGTCAGTTATTAATTAAGTTTGCATAATTAAATAGTTTATCAAAATAATGTATAAAAAATATCTTTTACAAGTTTTCATTTGTTAATTTTCTTCTATTTAATGATCCCCCACAACTACTCGCTCATTCTCTCTCTCAATACCAAATGAAAAAAATTAATTAATTTTTCAAACTTTAAAATCATACTAGTTATGGGCACTTCAATGTGGTGTAATGATTAGCAAGCTTGTTTTGCTTGATAAATTACAACTGAAAAGTGAGTTCAATCCTCACTTTTGTTACACTTAGAAAATCACCATACGAACTTGTTATGTTAAAATGTTGTTACAAGTTTTCCAAATTAATCAGTCATTTTTACCTTTCAGAGAAACAAGATGCAGTTAATGAACTAATATAAGCAATATTTTAATATTTGTTTGACATGATGCTTTTTGCTAAGTAATTTATCATATTTTGGCTTAAAATTTTCCAGAGTCCTTTGGATAATGTTTCACTTCGAAGTAATTCAGTTGGTTCTATTGTAAGTCTCAACCCAGATAAGATAGCAAGAAAAAATGAAGCAAGATTAAAAAAGCTACAAAATATGACTGGTAACGTATTTTTGTTTATGGGATTATTTTGTTCATTTTAAAGGACACAGAATTAACATTAGAATTAGAAAAGTTACCAACGTTAATAATTATACCTTTTAATTATAGCCATTCTTTTAAGCTATGCCAGTGAGGTGATTATTTTTTCAATTCAGTTTTTTGTCTAATTCTATTAAATTATTTACTTATGAATGATTTAGGGAACAAGTTATATTTGACAGATTTATACTTTATTAATATCTTTGTAGGAGAGAAGTTTCTTTTTGAAACATAATGTAAAATATTTATTTTTTATCAACAAATATTTTTTTATTAATACAGGAAAAATATCATAATACATACATCAGGTGTACTTTAGTTAATTATAGCAATAAATAACAATATAAGCATAAAATGGTAAAAAGAATATAAAAATTTAAAAAATATTTTTCAGTAGACAAATATACTTTTAGAAATTTTTATATAAAGCTTTTTCACTTTTATTATTTTATTACGATTTTTTCATCCTCCTATTTGTTGCTTTTTAATCACAGCACTTGCACTCAATACAATCTTTAACCAAACAGTACAAAATCAGAAATAATAAGTAACTTCCAACAAGACTATTTGAAATTTAGTTCTTTTATTTTTCTATCAATTTGTAACTGTTCAGTATCATGGGTAAAGTGTATATTGAACCAAAGCATTGTGTTAAAAAGCAATGATAATAAGATGAAAGAAAGCAATGGTAATAAGATAAAGGAAAGCAATGGTAATAAGATAAAGGAAAGCAATGATAATAAGATGAAAGAAAGCAATGATAATAAGATGAAGGAATCAATAAGCTGAAAGAAATCTCGTAATTACAAATGAACTTTATTAAACGATTTCTTTGTTAATATTCTTTGTTCTATTGATGTTACACCTTTACATTCCCTAAACATTTAATATATATAAAAACCTATTTTGAATAAATAAATATTCTTTCTGGATTAAAGAACCAATTTCTTTCTTTCTCTCAAGTTATACCATTCAGTAAAATAAGAAAAAAAAATTATTTTAAAATCTACTATGAAATTGTGAACTCAAACAACATCTTATTGTTTTTAGCCCAATATTTTAATCCGTGCAGACTGATAAGTATTGGCTTATATAAATTGCATAAAAAAACATTCAATAAAATTCATGAAACCTTTAAAGAAAACTTTTGATTTTGCTTTGATTTTGTCTCAGCCACTGTCACTTTGATAAAATTTAAATGATAATTTTATTGGATGTGTGTAAAGACAATCTTCTTAGAATTCAGTATTCCCTGCATGAGAACATTTTAATCTCCTCTCAGACAAACATGATCAACTTGCTAATTAATATAGAAGTCAATTGCTAAGTTTGGGAATTGAATTTGGGAAATGAACTCCTAATATTGTAAGAAAGTCTGCTGGGAATTTTAGCAAGTGTAAATCTGCTGTGTCTGGAACCAGTTCCAATTTCGTAGCCTTACTGTTAAATTATTTTTTTGACAGATGCTGTTTCCATAACAGAGCCTGAAGAAATCTTGGATAGATTTATGGCAAAGCAAGACCACAACAGGTTGAGTATTTAATTGTTTTATATTATAATTATCAAACAGATCATAAAAAAGATAGGGAGGGAAGAACTGTTTCTATTTGGCAATCATTATTAGAAAATAAATCACATACTTATGCAAAATAAAATTTCTATACAAATAATTTTTCATGTTATATCCAAACAATATATTTTACTTCCCATAACTAATTCATATCCTAAATGTAATAATTATCTGGGATAGAAGTTATTTCTGTTGTTATGTTTGTTCTGTGGACATAAGCAGAAAAGTAGTTTAGAAAAGATTTAGATTCGTTAGCAATTAGTATGTATAGTGTGTGTCTCACCCCAGATCATGCCAGAATAGACTTTACACTTAGTGTCCTTCAGTGTGGGAAATTTGTCCCAGCTTTCTCACATGAAAGGGTTGAGGTTAAAAATGTGACAAAAAATTGAAAAAAAAGCAACAACAGCTTTTTAGGTGGAAGAATAAAGACTCAAACTTCTGCTTGGTGTTTAACAATAAAAGAAAAAAATGTTTATTTACATGCACAAAAAAAAAGAGCAAAAGGATATACACAATTACAAGAGAAAGAAAATTCCTTTAATTTCAAAGGAAGAAAAAATGTTTATAAAAGAAAAGGCTTGCTCAAAATATTTCTCTGAGCACCTAAAAAGTTCTTTAAGCGATTAGTAGATTGTTGTTAAAGGTTAAAATACACACAGATTTGTTCAGAGTTCTTGTATAGGAGGAAACTGTCAGATGATATGAATTTTGTAGTTGAATGATTTCGTAGGCCAGCGACAGATATTTTCTCATTGCAAAGAGGCAACTCTCAATTGGTTTTTAATAGTGGACTGACAGTCTGTCTTTACAGCCCAGCAGGTAGATCTTCTTTGTTGAAACTAGTTCCAAAGTTGACTTTTGTTCTCTATCGCTAACCTCATAGACAGTTGCCAAATTCTCACTGCCAAATAGGCAAAGATTCTCTGAATATATGGAAATCAAGAGGCTCAGAAATATCAGGGACTTTTTCCTCCAAAATTACTATACAAATTTCCTAGCCCTTTCATTTGTTAGAAAATATGTTCTTATCTCTGATAAGAACAAGGCTTTGGGAGCTGTCAAGGGTCCGACAAGCTGTGAGCACCACCCCCAGACTTTATGGCACCGAGAACAGGATAATGATGTTCAAACTCTTTTTTATATTTTCCAGCTCTCTCATTGGTCAGAAAATATATCCTTCTCTCTGATAAGCAACAAGGCTTTGGGACCTGGATTTGAAAGCAAGAGAAAAAAAGTTGGGGTGAGGATTAGAAAAGAGGCTAGAATTTGAACCTGTAATATATTGTAGTCGTGGTTCTCAAATTAAATTCTAATATCAGAGAAGCTAGCTGCAGGATTGACCTGAGATGACTTCTGAGCTGGGGATTCACAATTCCCTTGATGTCAGTAGCAAGCTCAACAGGTGAACTGTTGTAATGTTATCTTTGTTCAAAATAGCCAAGAATTAGGAAGGCTGTAGTTGGAGAGAATATCAAAGGAACAGAAGTCTAGGTAGGGAAAACAAAGAAGAGGTTTATTAAATACTCATACATAGAACAGAAAAAATTTCTGTGAATCAGCTACTCCTCAAATCCTACTCTAATGTGGCTACTTGCCATATTTATAAGTAGGAGCAGTCCATTGTCACAGTAGTAGGGAAGAGCAGGAAGTATGCTGAGTCCTCCTCAGCAGAACACACATCATCAAATAGTGTGGGAAAGAACCATGTTAACATATAAATACCTACCCAAGAGAAAAGATGAAGTCTCTCAGATATCACACATGAGAATGTGTTTGGGTGATGGTCCGGGGTCACATACACATGCTGGTCAACAGTAATTGACAAAATCTGGAGTGAACAAAATGTAATATTACATGTGAAGGAATAAGTTTTTTTTTGTTTTATTATTATTAGTCTGTACAATCATATTTCATTAGATGTGTAGTTACCTGGTTAACAAATCTCATTTTCTCTGCTCCATTGAATTTATGACCATTGCCTTCCAGTTCAGGTTCAATTGAAAGTATAATCTCTTTTTAAAGAGTATTGAATACATTCTTCTAAGTAATAGTTTCATTTACACTCTTTGTTGTAATTCTTTTAGACTTTAGGATTGATTTTCTGATAAGAAATAAAAAAAAAAACTGAATTTTTTTTTTCCCTTTCAAATCTTGTTTTCTTTTCCTTTGCAGCCCACCAAGTTCACTTTTTGATGGATTCAATTACTGATGCCGGTGCCATTCCTGCCTTTAATACACACACCCACATAAATATATGCCTAGTCTTTCTTACATCTCATACCAATGCTTTAATTTATATAAACTTATTAGATATTTCCTATTATCCATGTCTATAATCACTTCTTCATAACATTTATTATTTTCTAAACATCACTAGCCATTGACTTAATGCATTTAGCAAGACTTTTCTTATATTGTAAAAATAAATATTTATATTGTAAAATAAAACAATTAAAATCTATTTAATTTATACTCTATGATGCCATTTGTTTTAATTTTTTTAAGCTGCTGCAATGTTTGTTGAGCTTGTGCATCTTATATTCACACCCTCATTACCCTCAATTTATTGATAACGTTTTAATAATAAATATAGAACTATAACTCAGGAAAACTTGTTGATTCTGAATACATAAGACTTGTCAATATCTTAAGTACAACAATTTACAAATATTTGGGAAGTTTTTAAACAGAGGTCAGAAAGTGTGACAATGAAATCCAAAGGCACATTGGGATAGAAAAAGATGTCTTCCAAAAGGTAAGAAACAGGAAAATTTAGTTAAAAACAAAGAAAAGACTACTGAACTGTTATGTAATATCATCCCTCCTATATGGCAGTGAATGCTGGACAATAGATGAAGAAGAGATTTGAAGCAACAGAAATGTGATTCTACAGAAGGATGCTGAGAATATCATGGACTAAACATGTGAACAACAAGAAGTTTTAGAGAAAATGGAAACAAATAGGACACTTATACTTAACATCAGGAAGAGACAGTTGAAATTTCTAGGGCACAATGAGAAAAGAGGGCTTTGGAAAATTTGATACTCACAGGATAGATTGAAGGCAAGTGGGACATAGAAAAACAACACATAACCTACCTAGAGAGATTGAGTAAATGGATGGCAGGACAGAGTTTAGAAGAGATAGTAAAATGACAAAATTTATTAAGAGCTACAAAGGACAGTAAATTGTGGAGAGCTACAATTGCCAATGTCCTGAAGGGACATGGCACATAAAAGCATAATACTTTGAATTAATTTTCTTTACAAGTGACTTGGTACCATCATATTTTGTCATAAATTTACATTTGTCATCTTCACTCACACACATTCTGTTCCTCATGAAACATAAGGAGGTTAGGGGAAGAAAAAATTGAATATTTTTATTTTTAAATCAAAGTTTCTGATATCGGCCAGGAGACTTTCTGACTCTTCAAAATTGAATAGTGAATTTTTTTTCTCACTATTAACTCAAGAAAGTCTGCAAGAAATAACTTTGAATTTTAAAAAATATATTATTTAGAATTTGCATTGATAACAGGGATCTGTTGTAAAAGTCTTATGTGATTCTTGAGAATATTCAAAGTTCAAAGAAAAATAAAAATAAATTTACTTAATAAACCCACAGCCAATAATTTCCATTACAAATTTGATGTACTTTCATGTAATTAATTTTTGTTTAATTTCTGCATCTGAGTAAAATTGAATTCCCACAAATTGAATATAAATCTCTATCATAAAAAGGTATACTTCTGTTTTTATTCTTTTTCATATGCTAAATTCAATAAACCATGTGATGAGTGCATGCATAAGGAAATTTAAAGTATGACACATTGAAAAGTTGTACACTCAATGCAAGCAAAGCAACAAAATATCTGAGTTACTTTTAGTCAATTTGAGGAAGTATAAATTAAATGAATGTGTGATTATCTGATTCAAATTAAAAAGAAAACAATTCAGAATAAATTAAACAGTGAATAAAAATGCTTTTAAAATAATATTATAAAACAATCAATTTTCCATGACTTTCCTTCAAAATTTGTAAATCATTTTTGTTGTAGATATTTTTCAGTTCTTTATTCTTGTTTTTCAGCATATGTGCCATTTTTATACACAATAACAATAATTATATGATGGTGTGCTGAAAAAATTTCCCAATTCAGTATTGTGATATTTGAGCCTCAGAATACTGATTTTGGGAAGTGGGTCCAGTCAAGAACTTTAAGGATTTCTCTGTATTTGTAAAAGTGCATGACTTTGAATATGCAATCATTTATAAGTGAAATGTTTGCTTTTTGTTTTTTGAATCCTAAATCATTTGAAACGCAAAGGAAATGGCAGATGATGCATCCATTAAAAACAGGATTTGTAGTCAGTATCTTTCACGTTTGGTTTAGAAGAGTTGAGAACACAATATAAAATACAAGACCTGAGTGTAGATTAATAAAAAGATAGAGATTTCAAACAGGAATAAAGAGAAGCTGACAATACATTTTAATTGGTGTCAGTATAAAGTGACATGAAAAACAGATCATTAAAATGGGCATTTACTTAAGATCCTGTTTAGGGTCAAATTGTAAACAATAAATATATTTGTTGCACTCAGGGCCGATGCAAGGGTCTTGTGCCCCCCACCTTCCTGCCACATGTATGATACGGGATAGGGGCACTCAACTAGAATCTGATATGTACCGCCAATCACTGACACTACTACATCTCAATTTTTTTAAGGTAGTATTCATATAAAATGCAAATTTTATTGTAACCTAATTATGTAGATAGAATAACGAATGTAATGCAATATCAGTGAACTAGAAAGATTGAAAATAAATACAATGTATCTAAATATAAATTAGAGACATGTCATAATAGATCATTCCATCTTAAATAATCAAAAATGTTTTGCAGCAATTTTTAGCATCAGCTTGAGATTTTTTTTTTTTTTTGTTAAAAAGTTAAAGAATTTTAATGAATTCAACATTATAGAAAACAAAATAGTGAATTTTATAAAGTTTTTTTCAAGACTTAGCATGAGCAAAACAAATTCAGGGATTTGGACAAAAAAAACCTAGATTGACATCAAAATCTGAAAAAAATTTTTAGCCTTTAATAGTCAGTTGTGTTTAGTTTAATTTGTAATGTGTATAAATGTAGGTAGAAAAAAGCAAATTTGATGATAGCAAGGGTCACAAAGCATTGCATAGGGCTCCTAATCAGGCTTGCACCATCACCCTATTTGGGGGTAGTACTCACTTATCCTTATTACACTGATAATCTTTGACCAATGAAATTATTCAAATTGCATTTGCTTTGAAAAACCTTCAATCTGAATAGATTAAGCTTTTCAGAAACTTTGAAGAAATACCTGAAAGAAATTCATTTATATTTGCTAAAAACTTATGCTTAACCATATATTGTTTTTATTTTAGTTTCAAAGGTTAGTGAAATTATAGGTTTCATGTTGGATGTATTTTGTGTGTGAGTTCACATGTAAACAATAAATGTAAATGCAACAAAAACTTGTTTCTACTATGGATCAGATCATTCTCTTTTCATATAAACTTTTTTTATGCCCTAATCTACATGCTAGATGAGAAAAGAGGAAGTAATTGTCTTTTTATTGACTTAAACGGCACCACCTAACAGGCATTTGGCAAAGCCAAGTGGGGTAATAAAATTTTTAGTTCCTTTATTACTAGTATCATGGGAAAATGTATTTTTATTTCTTTTTTTTTTTTTATTATCATTATTTTATTTCATTTTTCCATAACGTAAAACAGACTACAGACAAAATGTAAAAACAACCTTGTTTGTCATTGGTAAGAATAGTCTTTTTAGGCCAATACAAAATAACTTTTCTAAATATCTATATCAGACATGGGCAACATTATTGAGCAGTTGGCAGTATGAGGCATAGCTCATAAGTTAGGCCATACTACCATAAAAAAAAAAAAATCAAGGTAATTCTTCATTAAAGATACTGCAGACATTTTCTCAACAAAAGACCAATGCACTTAAGCATTTGCCTTTAGCAATGGGGAAAAGTTTTGTTTTTTTTCCTTAGAGAAAAGATTCCTTCTTAATTAAAAAAAAAACTGATGTCTTCATATATTATCACTGATGACAATGATTAACAAATGCTGCTGTGTGTTTTGTTTCTAATTTATTCAATTGATGATGCAAAAACATTTTTTTAAAAAGAAGTATATTTATTCTCTATAGAGAAAAATTAAAATTATCATTAACGTTTCCTGTTTCTGTAAAAGGTTTTACACTTGTGATCTTCCTTAGTGAAAATCGCCAATGGTTTAAAATGCTGACAATGTTACCTTCAATGAAAAGTTATAAAATTCAAAAAACATTGTTTATGTATGTGGTTACATTATAGAGTGTGAGTAAACAAGTGAGAACAAAAGAAAGCAAACATGATTTTAATAACGTTATTTTCCTCATGAATTAGGCCTGCCATTCAGAATGCCAATTGGGCTACATGTGGCCCATGGACCACAGTCTTCCCAGGACTGATTTAAATGTTAATACAACAGTACGTCCTTACATAAGGTAGGCATTAGGTTCTGTTATAGACAAGCGTATGGTTGCAAGAAAGAAATACGATAACAGCAGAAATAGATTTACGTGGTTTATTTCAACAGCAACATGTGGCTTTGGGACAGCTACCTTGTGGTATAGTTCATAAGTTGGCTTCGGATCTAGGTCGATCTCTCATAGTAGTTCACACATGTTAACTCTGGTTGATGCTCTCCTTCTGACCGCTCGGCCTGACCGTGACAGGTCTCTGTTCCCTGGCCACCTGTTGACTGCCTGTTGTACTTCCGTGTGACCCCATTTATAGCGTTTTTTATGGCTTAACAGGATTGAAAAACAAAGCGAGTATAATTAGGAGGGAAGCATTTTTATTGGACGAAAAATAAAACACTTTAAATATTTTATTTTTTGACCGGAACTCGTGTGTCAGGAACATTTGTTAATGAAGATAATGGTCATTTTGTGACGGGGCTTTGTCCCGTTCACATCTGGCTCTCACTCTTGAGTATTTGCCTATAAATCAGCCAAGATATGTCTTATTTTATTTTATAACAGTTCCAAAAGGGAAAAAATATTAAAGCTTCATCCACTTCAAAGCTTCAAAAGGGTAAACAAATAATAAATCTCCAGACAACAAACTTGTTGGTCTTTGTCTTTTCACCCCCCCCCCCACTTTTATTTTCCTTTTTCTCAAGCTTTCTATCCTTCACACTATTTTTTTCCTATTTCTGTTGTTATGTGGAAATGAATAGACAGTCAATAGATGCGTCCTTTTCCTTAAAGAGGTGAAATCTGAACATATAATGTCACCTTAATTTATCAGTTAAAATTTATTTAAAACAGCATAAGTCAACTAGACTGACCACAAATTCTTGTTGGGTACATATGAATTAACACTTGAGTCTTATCAAAAGAATACATTTATTCAATAAAATGTTTTGTTTGTCAAAAGTTACTGGAGTTAAAAACTTGCAATATTTCAAAGGAGATATTAACATAACACACATGGCAAATTGCACTTTGTGCCACATTACTACTTTTAATTGGATTTGATGCTGAGTCGACTGTAGTACTTTTCTATTTATAGTTGTTTAAATAAAACACTTGTTGAAAAAGTTGCATATTATGCCCTTCACTGAGGTTCTTTTAAAAATAATGACAAGTTTTTGACAGTTAAACAGTTCTTTGCAAATTTTATTTATTATTATTATTATTATTAACACTATTTTGCTAAACCTTGCTTAGTCTGGCACAAGGCCACAATAATAGTGTACTGTCTACAGTGATATGCAGTAGTTTGGTGATGCTTGGGTCAACTTCTTGATAGTATGCCCCTAAAACTCAAATGGGGGAGTGGCTACTCTGGTCTCACTTATCAAAACACAGATTCACATTCACACCAGCTTGTGAAACTCTAAGGCACTTATACAATGAAGTTAACAGAGAAAATTTCAAATTTCAAAGAGTACATTTTTATTTCATTCTTTGATTGGATGATCTCCCAATATGAATGGCCAGGGTCATCACACCTTCTGATCCCCTACCACTTCTGTTTGCTACTGACTGTTTACAATCATCATAATCATCAGTCCCATGCTTGGGTGAGAGTGGTTTTAGGGTTGCTAAGCATCTACTATCACCCCCCCCCCCTTGCACATATCTCAGTAGATATTCAATTCAACATAGCTCTCTCTGTCCTTCTTTATAGAAGTCAATGTTGGACGATTTTCTCAAAGATGAAGAAGAGACTTGAGATGACAGAGATGTGGTTCTACAGTAGGATGCTAAGGATATCACAAACTGAGCATGTGAGCAACGATGAAGTCTTAGAGAAGTTGCAAACAAGGAGGCAGTTTATACTTAATATCAGGAAGAGGCAGCTGAAGTTTCTGGGACACATAATGAGGAAGGAGGGCCTGGAGAATCTGATACTCAGGGGTCGAATAGAGGGAAAGAGAGACAAGGGAAAACAATGTGTGACATACCTGATGGACTTAAACAAGTGGATGACAGAATGTGGTTTGAGTGAAGGGAGGGAGCAGAGGGAAGGAACTTGTTGAGAGCTGCAAGGGATAGGAGGAGGTGGAGAGCCATGATCACCTATGTCCTGAAAGGATATGGCGCATAAAAAGAAAGAAATATCTTTTGGGAAAGTAGACCAAACAGAGCCCATCCCTCTCCAGTTCAAACCACAATGACCTCTAACCTGAAGGTTGTAGCCATGGCTGTTGGTTCCAATTGTTAATACAAATGATTAGTTTTTTTGTGCAAATATTTTGTGTCTATTTCCTTTCAAGTTGTTGGTGTTTCATTTTCGTCAGCATATACTCAACCAAGAGAGCTTTTAAATGTTCTCTTTAAGAAAGATCTTTCAAATAAAATATTTTATATGAATTTTTTAAATGCTTTCTTCAATAAATTCTTATATTTTATTGATAAGAATAAAGGCATTTTTTATTAAATTTTAATTTAAATTTTTCAAGTGTTTTTTTTCTTAATAAATTCTTATTAAATAAATTGGTAAAGAGAGAGAGAGAGTCAGTTGTTCTAGAAAACCAATAGATTTTTCACAGTCAATAATACTTTTTGAAAACAAAACTCAACCGACTTATTGTAGGAAAGAAAACTGTGAATTACCTCATCAAACCAAGCAACAGCATGTTGCATATATCCTACGACTGAAAATGTGGCAAAAAAGAAATTTACTTGCCGAAAAAAGGGCACGTATTCTGTATGACATGCTGAAGACGAAATATTCAAATTAGAAACTAGTCAGTCACAGGAGTCACCATAAAAGTATTTTGGACATGCTAATATTGTGTGTCTTCTCTCAGTTGCCAACGAATGAAAAAAATGCTCAGTTGGTAAAAGCAGATGGTGTTTTCGAATCAGGGATCAAAGACAAAATTTGTGCATTTGGCTACTGCATTTTTCAGTGAGTGTTATTTTTCTTACTGGTTACGTGCATTGTGATTTGTGACATAGTACCTGTGAATTGAGATTTCAACATTTCTTTCTGCCCCTGATATTCAAGTGTGAACTTGCGATTTGTTCTCTTCATTGTGGACGTAATCTGCGACCAATATTTCCTTTGGAATACAAGAATTCTTACACCTATGAATTCTCCTTTTTTTCAATAATACTTTTTGAAAACAAAACTCAACGAACCTATGAATTCTCTTATTAGCTGTGTTTTTGGCCTGCTACTTTTTAGAATTCTTACAATCCAGCCCATTTCAAATTATTTTATCCCAAACTGCTAAATACTTTTGCTATATAGATATATATTTACTAATATAGCCATGCAAAACTACATTAACTAGATCATATAAGAAAAACTAAACAAAACTTAACTTGAATAGCAAGTCAGCAATTTGATGTCTAAAAACAACATTTAATTTCAGTTTCATTATTAATGTAATTAAGAATTACTGAGATTATATCTTCATCCATTCAGACTAGTTTCCTTAGATTTCTTCTGTTTTATTGGACAGCCTTGCTTTAGTGCCTGTTACATTTGGGAATATTAAATTAAATCGCTTATTTTAACCTGTGGTGTTATACTGTTTTTATGCTTATAGCTGTCAATGATTTTTGCTAGAGAATTTCATAACTTATCACTTCTTTATTAATATGCCAATCTATCTTGCTACTGAACCAGAGTATATATCTGTACTAGTTGACCTAGAATTAACAGAGCAACATCAACTACATATGCACACACACACACACACACATACACACAAGTTTGGAAAATTTGTGGTCATTCTATCAGACATCAGAGAGAAGATCTGTGGTCTAAAATGTTGGGATAAAAACATCAAAGCTGAGAAGACTGTATGATGTTACCATGCAGACAGTCCCTTAACTCTCCATACACTTTACAACTATAGCAAACCATATCTTTCTTTCTTTAATTATGACATTCATCCACTCTCTCTCTCTTTATCAACTTGTTCAAGTTAGCAATCGGATGAACAATTGGGCAAACAAATGACTGACCCAAATGCGGGTGAGATGTAAAAATAGCATCTCACACATGTGGAATCATGTCATCTAATATGAATAGTTGAGCAGGAAAAATATCTGAAGAATTAGTTGGTCTGCAGAGCTCAGGCAATGAAAACCCTTTCTTTTGTTATCGTCAATTAAAGGGGATTGAATAATGAAGAGACTGAAGCCTAGTCTTAACTCACAGGCACTATACCCACATGTGGACATATATTTGATAGACCAAATAGTCCTAGACCAAAATGCTCAGGTGAATTACTCGTGTTAATCACTGAAGACAGGAGCATGTGTGATTCATCCAATTATTGAATTGGAGAAAGCAACAATCAACACAACACTGATTCTTCCGAACAGAAAGAGGAATTTTATATTGCTGAAGACGTGAAAAAAGGGATAGAAAAGAATTAGAAGACCAGCATCAAGCCCCCCCCCACACACACACACAAGTTTAGAAAATTTGCAGTCATTCTACATTGGAGAGAAGATCTATGGCTTAAAATGTTGAGATAAAAACATCAAAACTGAGATGGCATAAATGAATTAATTGTATTAGGTGGTACTGAAAACTTATCTGCACAATCCACTTCCCAAAATCTGACCAAATGATGAAACATTAGGTTTTATGGGTTTTTTATTTGAGCTGAGAACTTTTCAGCACCTCTCATAACAACACATCATCTCAGAAATCCAAACAAAAATTAATGACATTTAACTGTTGGTACATTTTTCTTTTTTCACTGTTAAGTTTATCCTATACAAGGCCCAGGGACAACTCAAGATAGAGGGTTACAGTAAGAGGCAGTTTATGCTTATAGGAGGGCAAGATAACAGTTAACTCTAGATAAGAACAGGTTAAGATTGCAGTGATCAAGGAAGCATCCTCTTGGAAGTTGGTTCCACAGGGTAATGGTTCATAGGAAGAGGCTGTTGGAGTGGAACTTACTTTTCACTGATGGAATATGGAAAGAATGAGGGTGGTTTAGTGGCATGATGGGTCTTAGCTGTGAAGGTTAGAATGGCAGAACCAAGGAATGCAGTTCGTCCAAGCACTTTCCATTGAGGTAGTGATAGAGTAGTGAGAGACTTGCCACATTCTGTCTGTAATAGAGAGGTTGGAGGGTGGAAAGTAATTTGTCACCCACAAGGACCTTGGAGATGCTTTAGGATTTTATCAAAACTGGAAAGTGAGGACAGGGCAACTCCTGCTCAAATATGATAACAGTATTCCATTTTAGGCCTGAGCTATCTCTTGTAAAGGTAGAGGATAGCATGGTGACTCAGGTATTTATTGGAATAATACAGGGAACTGATCATTTTTCCTGTATCTTTAGCAATGGATTGTATGTATGAGTTTCACTTGAGGTCAGGGGGTGAGTTTAAGGCCTAAAAGTCCTTCAAGGCATACAGCCTCCTCAAGAGGACATCCATTCATCATAAATAGTAGCAGTTGTAGTTTCGGATCGGATCGATAATAATGGAATGTAACTAGTCTGGTTTTTGAGGTATTGAATGTAGCCAGCCAGTTTTTCCTCCCACTGAGAAGTTCGATCAGATAAGAGATCAATCAAGAGTTTTAAAAGTGCACACATATATCGTCTTATTTATTTCTCACAAGACATGAAAATATGCAGGAACTTCTAGACAAAGTAGTAAAGGAAACTGGGAAGAAAAGACTCACCATTAATTGTAAGAAGGCAATGTATGGTTGTAGGCAAAAAAAACAGCCTAAGATACAAGCTATGAATTGGAACCATCAAAATCAAGCAAATACAGAAATTTAAATATATGAGAACTGTCATAACATGACAGAAATCTAAAGGTGCATTGGAACAACAAAAGATGCCTTCCAGAAGATAAGCAAAGTATTAAGAAACAGGAAAATTTTATTAGAAATGAAGAAAAGAAGGCTGAATTGCTATGTAATATCAATGCTCCCATATAGTAGTGAATCCTGGACAACTTATTTAAAGATCAAAAGGAGAATTAAGTTAAAAGAGATGTGTTTCTACAGAAGTATACTGAGAAAACCATGAATGAAACATGGGAGCAACTTAGAATCAGAAAGTTAACATTTTGAGGAAAGAGGACTTGGAAAATTTGATACTCACAGGACATTGAAGGCAAGAGGAACAGAGGGAAACATCAAGTAACTTACATAACAAGTATCTGTAAATGAAAGGCAGAACAGGGATTGTGAACAGTGGTCAAATATTTCTTATGTCTATAAAGGATTGGAAGTTGTGGAGAACCATGATTGTCTACATCCTGAAAAGACATGGCAAAGATAAAGAAGATGATCACGTTTATTATTCTTTCTTAAACATTCTGGATCGATATTTACCCAGAAATATTATGTGACATCTGTTGTGGTTAAAGAGTTGAATGCTTCTACCTTTCCTTTAGATTTCCTACATATAGAAATAAATGTTGATGTCATAATTTTTACAAAAACCAATTGGCTTTTTAAAACTCATAATCTGATCAGTGATGACATCACTCACTCGTAATTCAGCAAAATCTTTAAAAAAAATTTATCTGATGATTAAGAACTGTGCAACAGAATTTTATATTTCTGTTTCAATCAATATGGTAATGTTAATGAGATTAACCATTTCTATACAGGAAACATTAAACCAAGGCCAGTGCAAGAGTCTCATGGACTTCCTCTGAATCTATGATATGTGCTCCTACTGAATCTATGATATGAGGCCTCCTATATCTTAATTTTCATAAATTTGTAATAATATAAAATTATTCATATAAAATACAAATCTTATTGTGACCTAATTATGTACAATAATGGATCATATACAATATAGGGGAACAATTCAACTAGAAATACTGAATATAAATACAATGTATCTAAATACAAATTAGAGACATGTCATAATAGATCATTTCATCTTAAATTTACAATGTTTTGCAGCCATTTTTAACATCAAGTTGAGATTTTTCTTGTTAAAAAGTTAAAGAATTTTAATACATTCAACTTTAAGAACTAAAAATAGTGAATTTTTTTAGACTTAACATGAGCAAAACATTCACAGATTTGGACCCCCAAAAAAAAGAATGAATGACATTTAAAATCCTCAAAAATTGTTCATCTTTTAATAGTTATGCTTAGTTTAATTTGTAATGTATATAAATGTAGGTAGGAAAAAAAGCAAATGTTGATAAGATAGTGAAGGTCACAAAACACAATTCGTAGGGGGGTAGTACACACTGGCCCTGTATTTGGCATTCATTGAGCAAACAGTATTACTGTTGGCTGAAACTTGTAAAATCTTTCTCTTAAAACATTTTTTCAAGAAAACAGATATGTGGTCCACTATTATCACTCTTTGTTTTTAGCACTGATGGGAGTTTCCTTCCTAACCTTTTGTTTAAGGTGATATGGAAAGTTACCACCTTGACTATGTCTTTATTTTCTCTTCAAGTTACATGTGGTATTAATTTTAGTTGTTACTGCTGTTGGAAATCCGTGGTTTTTATTGTTTAGTATAATTCTTTCTAAGATGAGCCTATGGCAAAGTGGTGGGAATGTTCACCTTCCAACCACAAGACCCAGGTTCAAATTACACCATGGTTGATTTGTCAAGAATGTTATCAGCCTGGGGAGGCAATCCTCAATGTGGCACCTTTGTAAAGCTGTGAATATTTCTGCATTTTATTACAAAAAACTTATTCTAAATTGTAAGCTGTATGTTAAAAAATCATGCAACACTAGATTCTTGCTGATTAGGGATTACAAGAAATTCAGATAAAGTTAACTTAAATTTTAAATGGAGTTGGAATTTAGCTAATTACAGAGTACTCTCCCCTTATATATTAACAATTTAAATTCTCTAAATAGGAAGTGACTTTATATTGAACTTAATGGTTGTTTTTTGCAGTTCATATTTATAAAAAGCAAATGTTAACGAAGTCTATATTAAAAAAAATGTACATGTTTTTACAACTAAAATCATGTTAGAAAAATTAGATCATGACTAAGTGTCTGACAGATTCTTTTTTTAATGTAGGGAGAAGGTTGAGATAGAGTATAGTGCAAATATGGCTTCTCTTGAAGTAACAACTGAAGTGGCAGCAACGAGTGCATTCATTAAGAAATGAGTTTCTGGTTGGCTAGTTATGCACAAATTTTGAAAAAACAAGATTCTATTTTCACAAATGAAGCTTGCTCTGAAAGTACTGCCACTTATGTCAGTTCATTATGTCAGAAGTGGATATTGCGGTATAACAGTAGCGGTTGAAATTTCCTGCCAATAATCCACTTTTTTTGCCTTTTTTAAGATAGCAGTTTGGCAAAAATGGCATCTGACTTGAAAATATATTTGAAGCAGAAATGTTCCACTGAATTCTTCCATACAAAAAAATCATTGAACCTGTTAACATTCATTGATGTTTGTAGAGACCAATCAGTGGATGTGAGCACAGTTACATAGTGGGTGATATATTTCAACTGCATTGACAGTGATGTGAATGAAATCCATTTTCAAGGTGGCTCACTTGTTCACTGCTAGTGAAAATGTATAACCAATGGTAGCAAGTATGTAGAAAAATAGTATAAAGTAAATATAAGGCATTACTTTCAGAGCATCTCTTCTATAAACCAAAACTTTTAGTCTCTACTAACAAGTTACTGACAAAACTCTAGCAGCAGATACTTATTCTTTTATGTAATGCATCACTTCAGGACATGGGCCATCATGGCTCTCTATAAGTTCTTGTCCTTTGTGTTTCTTAGTAAAGGTTGTCTTTTTGCTAGCTCTCCTAAACTTTGTTCTGCCAGCCTAAGCTCGTTAGGTTTATTCTATTTCATTTATTGTCATGAACTAGTTTCTTTCTTGTTATGATGGGCCTTGTTTGACTCCATTTTTTGGTTAGTAAAAAAATACAACATATATTCATCACAACAACAAAGAGACATTTATACCAAATAATTATATGGTATTCAGAATGCTAGGAAAAGACCTGTTCCTGAAAGGAAACAGGTCTTTTCCTAGTAATCTCCCTTTTGACATACTATTAATAACATCTCTTTGTTGTTGACTCTTCAATAGAAAATGTAGCCATCTTGTTTTCATTAAAGCCTTCTAAAGGTCTCACGTCTTCTTGTTATCACTTCAAATCAGAAAGATTTATTATCCATGTTTGGTGGAGTGAGAAAGTTCTTGTACTGTGGTTGTTACTAAAATATTTCTGGTTTGTGTTTATGTTGAATGAATGAATGTAATTTTTGGAAGTTATAAGTCTATCAGTAAAGGTTATATTTAATAAGAGAATTTGGGTAAGTTGACTTATTTGTAGTCTTCATTTCTGGAGCTGCTCAATTTCATGTACTCTCCTTGCAAGAGACTGGCTGAAAAGAGGAAGTCTCTAAATTTCCCACCAGTAGGATGGTTTCCTTTCTTTTATAGAAACATAGGAATAGATTTTTTTACTTTACATATCATGAGATGACTACACTCTGACAGTTGGGAAAAACATAAGTATTTTTTCATTATACAAGACTTTGCTAACATTTCAGAAGGAAAAATGTTGCAAATTACTTTCTTCTGTCTCTCTTGCTTTCAATATACTGTGAGTGTTAAATTTTCCAAGCCCTCTTTCCTCATTATGTGTCCTAGAAATTTGAACTATTTCTTTCTGGTGCAAAGTAAAAGTCTACTTTTTATTTTATTTTTCTCTGAAAGTTCATTGTTGCTCATGTTCCATCCATGATATCCTCAGCATCCTTTTGTAGAACCAGATTTACTGTTGTTGTTAAGCCTCTTATTTATCTGAGGAAATTGTCTGGTTTTCATTGTCATATAGAAGGAGCAATATTACATAAAAGTTCAGCACTCTTTTCTTTGATTCTCATGAAATTTTCCTGCTTCTTAATACTTTGCCGAGTTTTTGGAAAACAATCTTAAGCTATCCCAATGTACCTTCAGATTTGGGCTTTGAATCCTGTCCTCTCTTAAAACACTTCTAGATTCTAATTCTCTCAGCATTGCTCTTTCTGATATCATTCTGAATATAAATATTTCATTCCTTGTTCCAGTCTCTTTAACAAACTCACACTGTTCTTGTCATATTTTGGTCCTAATGCTGCTGCATGGTCTGTTCATCAGAATTCAGATGATGAGTTTTGTTATGTGGCTCATTTGGCTGATTGTTTGATGGACTTTCAATTCCACTGAACTGTGGAACCAACTTCCAAGAGGATGTTTCCTCAATCACTACAATTTAACCTGTTCAAGTCTAGGGTTAACCATTATCTTCCCCTCCTATCTGCATAGACTGCCTCTTACTGTAATCCTCTACCTTGAGTGGCTCCTGGGCCTTGTGCAGGATGACCATCACAGTAAAAAAAGAAAAAAAGTGTACCAAGAAAGTTAAATGTCATTAATTTTTGTCTGGATTTCTGAGATGATGTGTTGTTATGAGAGGTGCTGAAAAGTTCTCAGCTCAAATAAAAAACCCATAAAACCTAATGTTTCATCATTTGGTCAGATTTTGGGAAGTGGATTGTGCAGATAACTTTTCAGTACCACCTAATAAAATTAATTAATTTATGCCATCTCAGTTTTGATGTTTTTATCTCAACATTTTAAGCCATAGATCTTCTCTCCAATGTGACTGCAAATTTTCTAAACTTGTGTGTGTGTGTGGGGGTGATGCTGTTAATTCATTAATGCCAGTCTTCTTAGTTTTGATGTTTTTATCCCAACATTTTAGACCACAGATCTTCTCTCTGATGTCTGATAGAATGACCACAAATTTTCCAAACTTGTGTGTGTGTGTGTGTGTGTGTGTGTGCATATGTAGTTGATGCTGCTCTGTTAATTCTAGGTCAACTAGTACAGATATATACTCTGGTTCAGTAGCAAGACAGATTGGCATATTAATAAAGAAGTGATAAGTTATGAAATTCTCTAGCAAAAATCATTGACAGCTATAAGCATAAAAACAGTATAACACCACAGGTTAAAATAAGCGATTTAATTTAATATTCCCAAATGTAACAGGCACTAAAGCAAGGCTGTCCAATAAAACAGAAGAAATCTAAGGAAACTAGTCTGAATGGATGAAGATATAATCTCATTAATTCTTAATTACATTAATAATGAAACTGAAATTAAATGTTGTTTTTAGACATCAAATTGCTGACTTGCTATTCAAGTTAAGTTTTGTTTAGTTTTTCTTATATGATCTAGTTAATGTAGTTTTGCATGGCTATATTAGTAAATATATATCTATATAGCAAAAGTATTTAGCAGTTTGGGATAAAATAATTTGAAATGGGCTGGATTGTAAGAATTCTAAAAAGTAGCAGGCCAAAAACACAGCTAATAGAATTCATAGGTGGGTTGAGTTTTGTTTTCAAAAAGTATTATTGAAAAAAATTATTGGTTTATATAGTCAACATATTTTTATGACTCTCTCTCTTTCTCTCCTTCTCTCTCTCTCTACCTATCTAACTATTTAATAAAAATTTATTAGGAAAAAAACATGCTTGAAAAATTTAAATTTGATGCAAAACACCTTTATTCTTATCAAAAAACATAAGAATTTATTGAAGAAAGCATTTAAAAAATTCAAATAAAATATTTTATTTGAAAGATCTTTCTTAAAGAGAACATTTAAAAGCTTTCCTGGTTGGGCTGGATTCTTAGAATTCTAAAATGTGATAGGCTAAAAGGAGAATTCAAAGGTAGGCTGATTTACAATGTCGGGAAATTGAATGGTAAAATAAAAAAAAATTCTAGGCAACGCATTTCATTCTTTACAACAAAAAGATGAAATGTGTTTTAATTTAAGGGTCAGACCAAGTTCCAATACAAATTTCACACCTTGTGACAATATTCAATTGATTCCAATCAATACACAGAAGAATTCCCCAACACCTTTTTTGCCAAACAAAGACAACCATAAACTGCTGTAATCTTATGTTAATCTGACTTGGGCAAAAACTGATATCTATTGCATCATTCAATTTTCTGATTTTCCAGTAGTAATCCCATCCAATAGATCCATAGATTCCAATTATCTAAACCTTATCCCAGACTGAGTAATGTTTTTCTTTTTACAAATATAATCTACCATATTGGATTTTTCTACTTCCTGTTTGGATATGGCTTTCTTATGTTACTTGAATCTCATATTAAGGAGACAGATAGTTTCTTATCACCTCCTTTTATACTCATCCACATTTTCATGGAATGTTGTAAATCCTTTACTAAAATCATCTCCCATTGGGAACCAACTTTCATAATATTTTGGATGTTATAAGTAAGATAGAAATACCTATTTTTATTCATTTTGGCAACACTAGATACAGAATTACTGCTGCCCACCTACCCAGGTGATTTCAATCAATAACACAGATGAGCTTCCCAACAACCTAGAAAACAAACTGATATATGTTGCTTCATTCAATTTTCTCACTCTCCAGCAGTGCTCCCTGTCAATTATCTAAACCTCATCACAGAGTGCAGTGCTTCCCAAATGGTGTGGTGTGCCCCATAGGTGCAGTGGAAAAGGACAGCTGGCGAAAAAGAATGATTGAACGACAATTAAAGATTTAGAAACAATTTCAAAAAATTCATATGCCGAAAATAAATATGATTTCAAATTTTAAAATATTAATATGGATTACTTGTAATTGCATGCATGAGTCCCAGTATAAATAGTTATAAATAATTATTGACTGATTTTATCAGTGATATTTTTGCATTATATCAAGTATTAAGAATATAGTAACTAGGATTTGCAAATTGGAGGAGAGAATTATCAATGATAATCTTCTGACTTCAAAGACATTATTTCCCTTTAATCCTCTCTCTGTTTTTTATTTTTAAATGTACATTTCATCACATAAAATTTTGATGAGACATTAGCACATTTTCATTCTGAAAATGTGGTCCAGAGAAAAAAACTGCCATAGTGGGAAATGTATGCCGTCCTTTCTATAAATATTGAATGCCATATTAGTTTTTTCTATCTTGTGTTCTGTTATGGCTTTCAATCTTATCTTTTAATAAAAGCAGAAAGTGGCTTATTTTTTTTCCTGGTTTGAAATCTCACAGACATAGATGTTAGAATTGCAATGACATAAACAGTATTAAAAAAAACAAAACAAAATGAATACCATCCAGAAGTCAAAAATGGAAAAAATTGTCTTAAAGAGCATCTCTTTAGGTCAGCAGTAGAAACAGTCCACTTATAGGTCAAGGAGTTGGATATTAACAAAATCACTAGCAAAAAAAAAAAAAAAAAATAATTGATAGTATGTACATTTGACTAATGAGAACAGTGATAAATATCAGCTGGAAATGACATACGTCCAATAAAAAAAATATTACAATCTGTGAATTTGATTGATTGATTGATTGATCTGTTTTTTATGGCTTATTTAAAGTCAGAAAATATTTTAGATTGTAAGAATTTTTTGATAATAATAATGATTTACTGATACAAGCCCTACTAAGTAACCCATAGTGGGGAGGGAAGAGTAGTGGATTCATACCTTTCCTGAGTATATTTGTGTGTAAGTGAATATAACAAACACAACTGAAGTTAGAACTCAGATCTTCAATTTCCAATTCCAAGCCATTATCTATGACACCAACAACACATCCAAGCTTGAAACACTTGGTATTACCCAATAATCACCCATCTAAGTACTGATAAGGATTGATGTTGCTTAACTTATCATATGAGAAAAACGTGTTTCAACGTAATATGTCAGTAAGCCACTTGACGACTGACAGCAGCACAAAATGTCAGTTGGAAATGACATATCCAATGAAGAATTTTCGTACAAGAATTATATTATGGACATAATCTGTGAAAGACAACTATGGTTTGGTGGCCATGACTGGAGAAGTAAAAAAGTTGTGCATTAGTTTATACTATGGGATCCAAATTATGGGGATAGATCAAGAGGTAGATTTGATCTGAGGTGAAAATTGGTTGGAGTAAAGTAACAAATTAGACAATGGTTTGGAGAAATAGCAAAAGATTTACTTTCATTTACAAGATATGAAAATGTCTCTGGTAAGTCTTATAGTGCAGTGTTCGAATATATGGGGTACAAGATATGAAATGAGAGCATGAAAAAAGAGTGTTTAAACCAGCTGACTTCTTGTTGGTTATTGGTTTAAGCTTGTTGTGCTGGTAGCAGAGTCCATTCTCTGTGTTCACAGGAGGTTGTTTCACAGCCTAATGGTCAGACAGTCAGTCAGCCATGCTCTTGGGTAGCCATTATGGTTAGCATGTGTGTGTGAAGTCTCTCTCTGCGCTCTGGCTTCCTTTATATCCTATATAAGGAAAATGCACAGACATAGTGTTGTGGTAAACCCTCTTACAGTATAATGAACTCTTCCTTCTCTCATAAATACAAACTGCAAGAGTCGGACGAGAGCGCAGAGTGTGAAGTGAAGTGGAGTAGTAGATGCAATGCTAATCTACTTATTACTAACACTATTGTTTTGTATATATCTTCAATATACTTTTTCAACCGACCTTCATCTTCCGTGTCTTTCTTTCTGGCCCCTAAACAGGCCACAACAACTTGGTGATGAGGATTTGCACTTCATGGGGACTCAAAAAAAAAAAAATTGTCATTGTCAGTGTCCACAACAACTTGGTGATGAAGATTTATGAGGATTTTGCGTGGACCACCGTGATTAAAAGGAACTCTCTCAAAATACAGAAAATCAAGTTTTTTCATAAAAGACACACTTGTCATGGAGGATTTCAAAAGTATTTTTATTAGATCTTGTAAAGTACCAGAATGCACAGCAATTACAGCTCCAAGAAAGAATGGAAGAGAAATGGCAAAAACAACTGCTCTCTCAACAGGAAAAAATGAAAAATGTATTACTGCAAAACCAGAAGGAAAATCGAGAGACAGCTCGAAATTCAAAAGGAAAATCAAGAGCGGCAGCTTGAATTTCAAAAGCAAGTGTTAGAATTGACAAACCGTAGTAATCCCATTGAAAACGAACATTTGGAGTGCGATAGAGAATTTTTCATACAATCCTGAGGAAGACATAACCTTTGCGTCATACTTTAGAAAGTATGAGGACTTGTATACTTCAGATTGTGCGAATTGGAGTGACTTGAAAAAAAGTACGTCATCTTCTGAGGAAACTTGGCACATCTGAGCACACAAAATACATTAACTACATTCTGCCCCGTAAGACTAGTGAATTGGCATTCACCGAAGCAGTAGAATTACTAACGAAGCTCTTCAGCCCAAAGACATCTCTTTTCCATAAGAGATGGAAATGTCTTAATCTAACTAGGAAAGAATGGGAAGACTACACCACTTTTGCGTCAATTGTAAACAATCACTGCAATGATTTTAGACTGGCAGAGGTAAGTGTGAATAACTTCAAATGCTTGATATTCGTGCAAGGACTAGTTTCAGCAAAAGATGCAGAAATTAGGCGAAGAATACTAAACAAATTGGAGAATGTGCCGAATATAACTCTACAGCAGATCGCTGAAGAATATCAGGGGTACGTCAGTGTAAAGCAGGATTCTAAAAATATTGAAGAATCTGGTATTGCTCACGTCAAAAAAGTATGCTACAAACAGAAACAAACAAAGTCTCCTAAAACTGAAACAAAGAAAAAAAAACAAATAAGTTGCCCCTTAACCCATGCTATGGATGTGGAGCCCTACATTGGTACAAAGATTGTATGTTCCGGAATAAAAAATGTTACATTTGTAACCGAGTCGGACACAAAAGTTTGCATTGCCGATCTAAAAATAAAACCAATAGCTGCATAAAAAATACAAGGTCGAACGAACAAGACGGTGCTAATATCAGGAAATTTGTGCACGTAAAAATGTTAAACAAAAGTGTAGAATTTCAACTAGATTCGATATCTGATTTAACTATAATAAACTTGCAAACATGGAAAAGATTGGGTAAGCCAACCATGATAAAATCTAGCAAGATTGCAAGATCAATAACAGTAAATTAAATTCAAGGGAAAAATGATTACAAATATAACGTTCAACTGGAAGACCTTTAAATTAAAATTGTTCGTACTGAAAAATACTAACAACCTATTTGGCACTGATTGGATGACAATTCCAGATTTGGAACTTGCCTATAAATTCTTACTGCCAAAAAATTAAGCTGCAAGACAATGTCCAGCCAGTGTTCAAAAAGAAGCGAAATGTGCCTTTTGCCTCATTGAAACAAATTAACGAGGAATTCGCAACAATAGTAAGAACTGGAGATCTATCGAAGGTAAAAACAAAGAACAGTTCATCTAAAAAGGCTAAAAAGTTAGCTAAGAAAGTGAAACTGAGGAAAGTAGCAAAGGTAAAAACGGAAGTGCTTCATGTTGACAAGATGAAAAAGAGGGAAGTTCTTGTTAGAGGCAAAGTAGCCAAAGCAAAGATACTGGCTCAAGGAACACAGGCCTCTATCCCTAAACAGAGCAAGAAAGTTACATCAGTTTCAGCAAACTCTGATCAGAAAAACATTGTGTTAGACTTAAAAAAAACCTTGACCTGTGAAAGGGAGTAAGCGTTTTGTGCAAAAGGTTTTAGTTTCTGGAGAAAACAGCAGCAAAAGCAGCAAAAAACCGTACCGAAAAAAAAAAAAGAGACCATAAATAAAAGTTTGCAAGCTTGTTGTATGTTGAACTTGGCAAAACAAGCTAGTCAAGTTTTAAATTCCTAACCAGATGTAAAAAGGAAACGTTTGTTTTTTTCAATAATGTAAAACAAGTCAGGCAGAGGAAAACCACTAAAAATTTGGTAAACTTTCTTTTTTACAGGTACATGTGAAAAAAAAAAAATTCTTCAGACTCCTGCAAAGATTTTAGGAGTGGGATGTTGTGGTAAACCCTCTTACAGTATAATGAACTCTTCCTTCTCTCATAAATACAAACTGCGAGAGTCAGATGAGCGCAGAGTGTGAAGTGGAGTGGAGTAGTAGACGCAGTGCTAATCTACTTATTACTGACACTATTGTTTTGTATATATCTTCAATATACTTTTTCAACCTACCTTCATCTTCCGTGTCTTTCTTTCTGGCCCCTAAACAGGCCACAACACATAGTTGTAGACATCTGTGGTAAGCGAGAGTTGTGTCGATAATGGCCAGTGCGCTGATATATTTGTGTTTGTTTTAAAATCAATTTTGAGTAGTGTGCAGTATGCAATGTGTGTGACTTTGACAAAAATTGGTGTGCAGTTAGAGATATATGTTTTCTAATAATTGTATAAATGTGGCTTTAATTTGTTATATCTAACTTGATGTAAATTGTGTTTTTCAGCTACAAATACTCCCTTACCAGAGAAAATGGTGTATTGAGAATTTTCTCTAAATATCGTTACTCTGAAATTGTACTGGGAAAGAAAAAAAATGAATTGATTTGTTATATTTTTCTGCTACAGATTAACAAGAACCTTCATTGATCAATTCATGAAAAATACCAGAATTAGAAAGGAGGAACTGGGTAGAACTATGGTGATAGTATTGGATCAAAATTATGGGAAAATTTGCCTAGAATATTCATATATAAATTTTGAGACACATGCCTGTCTATTGCAAACTATATCATAATGATCTTCAAATATATCAACAACAAGAGAAATGGTCTTGTTTTTATTCACAAATGAATTATTGTTGTTGAAATACAAGAATGAGCATTTTGAAAAGTTTCTTTTCAGGATAAATTGACATTATTATGAAAAAAAAAAACATTGACTTTTGTAGAAATCACAAGATGATAGGTGCACTAGTTTTGGTAACTTTCTGATAAAATGGCTGCCTTTAAAATTTGAAACCTTTGAACAAATAGGTTCCTTCAGACAAAAATTCAATTTGTTACTATCATCCTGAGAGGACAGCATTACTCCCCTTTCCAATTTTAAATCAATTGGATTATGAAATCAGTTACTGATACTGTTGGAGTTTTCCTGCTATGGATTCTACTTTGCCTCCATTTTGGGCAACATATAAAAATTAATTCATACTTCATTGTTTCTTTCTTCATCTTCAATTAAATACTTCATCATTATTACATTAAGATGTATCAAAAGTGTTTTCATTTCTTTTTTTTTCTTTTTACACACCTTTACTCCAAAGCTTATTTAATGTACACATCTAAAAACTATTTATGGCTTCTTTGATGACCATTACTACTACTACTACTACTAATAATAATAATACTAGAAGAAGAAAAAGTAATTCTGGAAGGTAACATTTTCAAGGTAAACAGTCTTTGTAATTATGTTGTTTGATATCAAGAGAAAGGATAAATAATAATGATAATAAATAAAAGACAAATGAACATTCACTTTTATTTATTATTGTTGTTATTGTTATATTATATAAATTTATACTAGTTTCATTAAAAACCAATGAAAGTTCTTCGTTAAGGAATTTTTGTTTACTTTTTCTATATTTTGAACCCTTTTGCAGGTTTTCAAATGAAAATTTGAATATAAATTATCCAATGTTTTCAAAAGGTATTATTGTAAGTTTTTGTCAATAATATTGTGTCACTATATATGTATTGTGTTTCCTGTACTATGTCAGTTTCATTTTTTCATCTACCTTGTCTTCATCAATCATTTTCATTTTTTAAAGCATTGTATCTTCAGGCATCAATATCTGTTGTCATGTAATATTTTTTTTACTTAATTATGAATATATTCAGTAGAGGTATTTATCTGTACATCCACATCAAGTGGAACATGACACAAGGTCAAGTTTAAAGTGGGTTGGTGGCCAATGTGTATGTTGAATGGGAACAAAAATTTGTTCATGAGTCCTTGGTACTTCCTCTTTTGGGGATAATTCAGGCACTAGAAAATAACCCTACCTCCTCCCTCAGGAGGTGTGGTAATACATTGGAGGATAGCCCCCTAAGGCTCAAGCTAATATTAATTTTTCAATCTCCCTCCCCAGTTAGGGAAGTAGGTATTTATCAGCATACACATATTGTAATAGAATGTGACACTAAGTTTCAATGTGGGATTTTGGAAAGCTGTTTAAAATTTGCTCAAGCCCCTTCAGAACTTTCCCTTTTGGAGAGGACTCAAAGGAGAGATACTGCCTGGAGGATAGATGCCTAGGTCTTGAATTAATATTAATTTAAAACTACCATGGCTAGTGCCAGGGAAGTATATTTAATATATTTGTTCATAAATTTGATAAAATTTTATTGATGCTGAGTTGTTTGATTTTTATGGTTAATATTTCTAGAATTTGTAGTCATGTGTAGAGTATTAAAATATACAAGAGCTTTTGTTTTGTAAGAAAGAGATGATTAAAAAAGAAAACTACTTTTGATACACTCCAATATTCTTCTTTGCATGAGTTGTAATATTGCCCTTTGGCATAAATCCAAGCCGTTAATATAAATAGAAATGACATTTTCTCTTCACCATTTGCCTCATCGTTTGGCAATCTCTCCATTTTCTTTTCAAACCTCCTTTCTTAACATCCTTGGGGTTTTTTTTTTGATAACAGACATCACACCTGACTTGCACTTCCACAGATCAATCTTTCCAGGTTTGTTGGGCTTCTCAGTTTTCCTGAGCACTCTCATAAATTGAAAAACATTTGTTCATCTTTGTTCTGCACACCCTGCTATCTGATCTTGCTGCTCTACAAGAACGTTGCAGTTAGTTTTATTGAAAACTCTCTGGTTCGTAACACTTGTCAGACTCTGCAAATTACAGGTAGATTGTCCAGAGAATACACTTGAGTACACATTGTTGTTGTGGAAGCATTCAGTTACTTCAAGTGTTACATTGACCTTATAACACTTGCTATTGACATGCTGCAAAAAGATGTCCTCCTTCTCTTGGTGCCTAAGAATGAGTTGCAACAATTTAGTTCTTCTTCTAAGTAGAGATAGCAGCAGCAGTGGTAGTAATAGTAGTAGTAATTGTTGTTGTCACTAGTGATGTTGCTGATGTCATTGTTATTGTAATTGTTTGAAGCAATTTGGTAGTGTATGTCACCACTGCTGCAAATTAGGGGCTTTATAACTATTATGAGTGTGGGGTTTTTATTGTAGTAGTAAACGAAAAAAATGTAAAATGTTACTGTAACTTTAATTATCTGACTCCAAATTGGAGCAGAGGAATCTTCCGGGCTAATTCTGAAAAAGAGTTGTGAGGAAAAACATGGAACAGAAAACACAACAAGATATTGAGTTGAGATGTTATTTCTTTTTATGTAATTATATGTTCGTAATAAACTTACAGATGCGTTTTGTTTGGTATCTGTTAAATTGTGATGTGTGACACAGTACATAAATGTTTTTAGTATTATGATTATTTGTTTGTATTGTGTATTTTTTTAAAATTTAATTGCATGTATCAGTCACAAATTCTTTGAAGGATTAAATTGTATAACTGGCAATAAAATTCGGAGACTGTTTTTTTTTGGTTTTGTAGTAGTCAAACATTTATGTCTGTTGTCTTTGGGAATCAAAAGTCTTATTGCTTTCTTTAGTATCTAAGGGAACACTAATTTTTTTATCATACAGATTTGGAAGGTTAAAAAAAAAAAGGAAAGGTTTTCTATTTTTAGCTGTAATGAAATATCATCACTTAGAAACTGCTATATGTTAATCTAGTATTTGTTTTGGAATTGACCAAAGGAGTTAATAACAGTAACTGAACTTATATTTTCAATTCATTTGAGTTCTAAAATTAAAATGACTTAATTTGACTTGACATTATTAAGTGAAGATTTTAATTAAAGCAATAAAAACAGACATATTAAAACAAGAAAAAATAACATATAATATCAAAATACAACATAATTAACAAGAAAGCATAATTGATTTGCATTTCAATACTACCAATTTATTACTTATTACAAAAAATGCAATTTTTAGTAGGTGCATGTATTTGAGTTACCATCCTGTTTTTTTTCTTAAACAATAAAATTAATAATAAATGACCTATAGAATAAAAATTGTGTCTCTGACAAGAATTGAACCTGTATCCTCTTTTCCATCAGGGAAATTAATTATATAGCTGAAATGTGCCTTTACCAGTTTGGCTAGAGACTGTGTTGATAGAGCAAAGTTTTGAATTACCTATTTAATTTTTTCTCGTCGAGACTTCTATGAATCTAAATCTCCTAGCTTCAGTTTTATACTTGAAGCATAAAAAAACAGTAATTTTTGACTAAATGAGATATCCCTAGACATGGGCAGTAGAATGAAAACAGTTTACACCCATAGATTAAATAATAAGTGAACTAAATAAAGGTTTAGGTTCAAAATTCCAACATATATCACCTGAAGAATGCCAGAGTGTACAACAGCTGAAAAGTCATGAATAAAAGAAAGACAAGGATAACAGCTTGAATAATGTAAATAGGATGGATATATATATATATATATATATATATATATATGCACTTCTCAATCTAGGCTAGTTGTTATCAACTCTTAGGAGGCAACATGGCCGATCCATCAGCCCAATAATACAAGCCTCAAGATTAGCTGGCTGGTCTTCATACCAGCCAATCAGATTGCTTCTCATATTTTTTGCACATCTGGGCCTTTCAATGGTAGTTTCTATGATAACTTCCTGTGTTCTGGGATTTTATGTTGATTTTTTTTGTGTTCCAAGTGATGGCATGTGAAAAGAGCTCCATCTTGGCACTAAAACTCCAAATGAAGCTTCATTTCCAAAGGGTTAATTTCCCTGTTTAAGAAAAAAGAAAAGCAGGGACAGCAACTCAAACACATGTATGTACTAAAAATAGCTTTTATAATAATAATTTCTATTTCCACTTTATGATGATAACATTTTTTGTTCCTTCTTTTTAGAGATAATTTTCTATTTCTGCAATATCTTCAATATTAAAAAATGAAAAATAAAGTAGAACTTGTGATTCATATAAAAACAAACATCATCCTCCAAAGAAGAAAGGACATTGAATTAAAATGACTTTTTGATACAGTAAATTAATACAACAAACAAAAAAATCAAACAAACTGAATCATTAATTTTCTATGATGGATGGACCTGACTCCTTATCCTTATCTTGAATGTCTATGTCTATTGGGACTCAAGCACTCCCAAAACCTAGTGGAACTCATATATACAATCTATTGATAAAGATGCTGGAAAAATGGTTGGTTCATTGTACCACTCCAGTAAGTATCTGACTCCCCTCTTTATATCTTTACAAGAGCTGGATCAAATCAAAAATGGAGTAATGCTGCCACCACACCTGACCTTTACAACTAGGACTTGCTATGTCATCTACACAAGGGTAAATCATATTGTTTTCATATTTAATTAATAGGAAGTTCCAGTTGGGCAGCTTCTTCACAAGAATTGCTGCTTTGTGGAATAGGCTCCTAACAGGATGTTTTCCCAATTACAATAATGTTGACCTCTTCAAGTCTAAGTTTAATCATTATTTTTTGTGCATAGGCCTATGAACTTCACTTCTGGCCCTTTCTTATGCTCATACAACACGACACAGGAACATTCTACCTTGAGTGGCTCTTGGGTGAACATTAGTAGCAGTTTTAAGAATATCAAGATAATCTGGCACGATGTAAAGTCTTTGATTTCTGTAAAGCATTTAACATTGCTCTTTTGACAAAACATTTTAAAATGTAATTTGTAATCCTATTATCTGCTTAATTAATCTAGAAACCTCTGCCAATTATCTGATATTAAAATATTTAACAAACACATAAATAATAAATAACAACTTGAAATATTTTCACAGAATCCTCATGCAAAAAACAAAAATGTTCTTTGACTTTTATATATTTTTTTAACAGTGAGGTTCACCAAGACAAGGCCAGGAGACCGCTCAAGGTGAAGGGTTACAGTGAGTTTATGCAGACAGGAGGGGAAGATAATGGTTAACTCTAGACGTGAACAGGATAAGATTGTAATGATTGAGGAAACATCCTCTTGGGAGTCCGTTCCACAGATAAATTGTTCGTGGGAAGAAGTGGTTCGGGTGGAACTTACTTCTCACCATTGGAATATGGAGGGAATATGGGTGGTTTGTAACAATGTGAGTGGTACAGTGGGTCCTAGCTGTGAAGGTTAGAACTGACAGAACCAAGGAATGCAGTTTGTCCGATCACTTTTTATGGAAGTAGTGATAGAACAGTGAGACATTTGCCACATGTTGCCTATGAGAGAGAGAGGTTGGTGGGTGGAAAATAATTTGTCACCTAAAAAGACTTTTGGACTATCGAGACTGGAAAGTGAGGCATCCAAAGAAGGTGATCTTGTGTATCTGGTGGAATACAAAAGGCATTGTTTATCATATGCTCCTTCCACGAAATCTGTTCCCATTTGGACCAATTAAAGCCAGGAATCAATGAAAAGTATCCAGAAATAGTCACGCAGAAGGGTGCTGTTTTATATCAGGACACTGCCAGTTATGTATCTTCACAGACCTGGTAGAGATTTGTACAGCTTGGCTAGATTGTTCTACTACGGTTGCAATACTTGCCTGTCCTTCAGATTACCACTTATTTGCCTACAAAATTCTCTTAATGTGAAGGACTTTCAATTTCCTGGAAGGATGGATTTATGAAGCTCTCTCAAAAATGGTGCAAATAGTGAAAAAAAAAAAAAAAAATGGAACTTATATGGTGGCAAGTCTATGTTTCTTATCATTTTAAATCTTATTTTTAGTGGATATCCTTAATTGAATAGATGCTCCAAGAAGGGTATGCTTAAAAGCCAGTATACAACCTTGTTTAATCAGTGGCACCCTTTATAGCTGAGTTGGTTAAAAGCATGTTAGATCTAAAGATGGTTCCTCCTAGAAAGGAGGATGCAAGTTCAAATCCTGTCAGATCCTTTTCTTTAATAAGATTTCTCAAATATTCAGGCTGGTAGACAAAAAATAAATATACTGTTTAAAATAAATGGAGCATCTACTCAAATATGGGTATACACTAAAAATAATGTTTAAAGTGATAAAATTCTGTCAGATTAACAAAAAAATCCATTACTATATAAGTTTATGTTTAGATACCTAGATATTTATTTTTAAATTCACTTAAAAAACACTACAAACTTTTATCATGACCAAATACAAAACACTCTTAATGAGAAGAATTATCATAAATTAAACACTTTGTATAGATTTTTTGACTAAAACCCAATGACGGAGATATTCAGAAAGCTACTTGATTAATCTTGAAAATTTGACTTGTGTTAAATTACTGCCCCCTGACAACAATCACAGGTGACTTGATATTTAAAATGTTCTTCCTCTTTTCTTTTTTACTTTTGTAGTGACTCCAATAGACACACAGCATATTAGTACTTCAGAGACACAGACTAAAGATTATTTAACTGTTCATAACTTTAATTTCAATTCTTTCTTTATCTTTCCATAATATGTCTTCTTAATAAATTTATTAACAAATGTTGTTTGTTTGAATTCCATGTTTTGTGTCCTTTTTTTAATCAGCCACACATGAGTCAACCAAATATAAACAAAAATCAAAATTTCAAGATTAATCATGTAGCTTTATGAATACATTTGCCAAGTAACTGTAGCATGGGGATACAGACTATAATCTTGACTGAGGTCAAGTAAAAAAAAAAAAAAAAACTGAGAACAGGGCCAGGTCATCTGCATAGATGTCTACAAGATGGCTGTGCTGATAGAGTAAATCTTAATTCCTTGAATTTCTCAGAAGACATCCTATGTACATAGTCTATGGGGATAAGAAAAATGGATGGCGTGAATGTATCACTCTGTAGGATACTAGCATGGATGTCAAAGAAATCACGTTTTTTTGGGGGGGGGAGCGGTTACTTTTTTTAATAGCTATAATGTTTATCAATGTATATTGAAAACACAAATATATTCAACAAGAATAGACATGAAGAACCTGAAAAAAAAAAAAAAAAACCTTGTATAAAATATGGCCAACTATTATTAAAATGGTGGCCAAATCAATTTCAATTTTGAGGGTAAAATTAAAAGAAAAAAACAGCCAGAAATGAATTTCAGTTTACTCTCATTTAACAAGGACAACGCTTTTTCAGTCATCATAAACTCCTGAAAATTCACCACAGCCATAATGAATTTTTCCATGGGAAGCAGTCACCTTTTAATAAAACCAAATGAAAGATTTTAATTGTTACTGAAAGCAAGGTAATATTAAACTCTTTAGCATTCAACACGTTCAAACCTGCCCTGTAAATATCGTCTCTTAAAATTTTTCTGTTTGCATGACTTCCTTCATTATTTGTGATGATGTTGTTATGGTAGAGTATACATAGGGTGGATAAGACATATTGAACATTGAAAGTAGATATTTATGAATTTAGGTTGAATGCTAAAGGGTTAAATAAATAAATAGTGATTCGGAAGCTGCTGTCAAAGTAAACAGACATGTTTTTTTATCATACTTTGAAAATGAAGAAATTTACAAAGAATAAAGAAAGTAATGATTATTTATTATTTTTTATTTAATTATTGTTTACATTATATTATTTATTATTGTTTATTTATCTTCATAATATGGTTTTATATTTTATAGTGAGTTATCTATTTATTATGCCCATCATTTGTTTATTTATCATATTAATAATTTGGCATGAATCATGTATGTAACAAATGTTTTTATGAAATTTCAATGCTTTATATCTGCTAATTTGTCTATATATGAGGTATGTTCAAAAAGTATCCAACTTTTGAGCATAAAAAAAAATCAATTTTGTAGATTTCACAAATTTTATTTAATCATCTTCAAAATGTTCCCCCTTGGGAGTTCACATACTTCTCACAGTGGTTCTGCCATTGCTGGTAACACATCTGGAATGACTTCTCTCAAATTCTATGGAGTTCCACCATTGCTGTTTTCATAATTTCCTCTTGTGTCTTAAATCGTTTCCCTTTTAGCATAATTTTCAGATTATGGAAGAGCCAGAAGTCACATGGTATCAAGACAAACAAGTGGTGTGTTGTTCTTGACCAGGAAAGCTTCAATTATGTGGGTGAAATGAGCAGGCACATTGTCATGGTGTAGTTGCTAATTCTTCACCAACACTCTCTGCATGTACAAATCCACCATTAAAATCAAATGCACTGATTCTGTGCTTATTTCCACTTCATGGACAATTTCCTGGATTGTTATACAATGGTCTTCCATGACTGTTCACCAAATCTTCTCAATTTAGCTTGTGGATAGCCTAGCTGAGTGTGCCTCACTCACCACTATGTTTGAAGTAGTTGTACCACTCCTTGATCTGAGTATTTTGCCTGTGACATCATTGCCAAATCATCTGGATAATTTGAGCTTGAGTATCACCAAGCTTTTGGCAAAACTTGATGTGATATCCCAGCTCAATGTTTTCGGTTATCTTGGGTGGAAACAAAAATTTGACAAGCACACAATACACATCTGCACTTTAGATGTAACAACCAGGAACTAACATGGCCTACTGTTGTGAAAATTTTCATGCATGCCAACACAACATTAGATACTTTTTGAACACACCTTTTATTTAATGCAAGTGAATGATCCTTATTATTTACTCATAATTTAACATTTTTAAAACTTTATTGATTGGCAGCTATCTCTCATCATTTTACAGTTGAAATTGACTAGATGTAACTCTAAGTTTTATGCTAACAGTTTCTTTTCTCGCATTTCTCTTGCTTTCATGTCAAATATGATCTTCAAAAATTTAAATGCAATGTCAATCATTATCTTCTGTCTTTTTAATTCCTATTCTTTTATTGTTCACTCTCTGTCATAATATTTTTCTTTTTCTCATCTTCTCTCACACTCAGTAATCCCTTGCATCTTAGGTGCTTTATTGCCTTGCTTGGGGTGAAATGATTAAAAAAAAGAAATATCTGTTTCTGTTGAATTTAATGGTTAAATCTATTTCTATTTTGATTGTCTAAATTTACAATGAAGTCATTTAAAATTGCTAAGAGTTATTCTTATTTGTATTAATCTTCCATTCACTGGTTGAATTGAATGTGTATAAAAGTGATTTAAGCAATCTTTAACCTTCATACCCACAAAAAAAACAGTGTGTCAAAAGGACAGTTTTTTCCTTGACATCTCTATTATTTTAACTACCTTCACTCCATAGCAATGTTTATTGTTTTAAAAAATGATCATAAGAATTGTAATAAAACCTAAATACATGATGAAAGTGAATTTATACATATTTGTTTTGTTCGTGAGAATCTACAACAAAAATATTAAACATTATTTTTTTATTAGATTGTTTATTTACAAGAATAGTTTTATATTTGCCACATTCTAAAAACTAATAAAATTGTATTAAAACTAATGCAATACAATATTTATCATTTAACAATTTATAAAGAAAATTTTTTATTCATAAATTTATAAACATTTACTAAATTATTAAAATATATGAACAAACTATAAGGAAATCCTTATTAATTACCATTCTATAAAGTTTAAATTGATTGCTAATTAGCCAATATTTTGCTAACCATTCCAATATAATAATATAATAAATAATTAGTATAAATAAACAATCTAATAAATAAATTGTGTCGATTATTTTTGTTGTCAATTCTTAAGAACAGAGAAAGTGTATAATTTCACTTTCATATATTTAGGTTTCATTAAAATTCTAGTCATTACTTTTTAAAACAATAAACATTGTTGAAGAGTGAAGTTAGTTCAAATAATAGCAGTGTCCATTGACACACTGTTTTTTGCAGGCACAAAATTTAAAGACTGCCATGATTTGATTACTTGTCATTACCTTATCAGCATCTTGTGTGTAAAAAAGCTTTTACCCAAGTCAGTGATTTCCAAACCAATGGTCACAATCCAAATGAAGGCTGTAGAGATAATCCTAAGTATTAAGGGATAGTTTTGAAATAATTATGAAAATAAGAAGATAAAAAGGAATGTCAAAAGTAAAAAATAGGATAAATATATTTACATCAAAGTCTTGACAAAAAGCATCATTGAGACTCTTGAAGAGGATAAAATAGTTGCAAATAATTAAGCATCAATAAATGTATGAAAACTTCTGACATATTCCAGTTTGTTTATATCCAGTACTTGTATGATAAGGAATTGCAGTGAAACATTTACATGAAATTTTACCTTAATAGAAGAACTATTGATATTTAGTGATTGTTTCATTAGAATAGAATTCAAATTTATTAGGTAAAGCTAAATGAAAAAACAATTGAAGAATATTGCATTACAAAAATTAATTTTTCACCCCTAAAGTCACAAGGTCAAAAAGTTTCATGCTTTGGGGTTGCTGCCCCAAATGTTTGGAAAACACTGGATTAAGCAATATAAGATCTTTTGTTGAGACTTTTAAAAAGCATTTTTTTAATGTTTTTTCTTTTTGCTTATATAATGCTTTAAAGTATGTGCAGGTAGAGTAAAGGTTATTGGTGCAAAAATTGCAGAGTACAAATTCTGACTGAATTTATTTCATTCACATTTGCCCCTGAAAGGAATGCATCTTTCTCCAGTTATGGGTTACATAACAGGGAAAACTGGGCTTTTTTACACTTGTTAGAACAAAAAGTATAAGAGAAGGAAAACTCTAAATTCAACCTCCTGTAAATAATAAGGCCGACTGGGCTTTGTTAAAACACCAGTCTAGAAAATGAAAAAACTAAATTCAAACTCCTATAAATAATAAGGCAGACCTAGCTATTTAGCCTTGTTAGGGCAACCAGTCTAGGAGGAAGAAAATTCTAATATTCAAATTCCATTATATAATAGGGCAGACTGAGTTCATTAGACTTTATAGAACAACCAGTTGAGGAGAAGGAAAATTCTGATTTCAAAATCAACCTGAAGGGAGATTAGCTTCATCTTACCTTAGACATACTCACTGTTCTTATAGTTACTATATTCATGGTACAACATTGAAGTGATTCAATTTTTTATGATTTTTAGGGGAGTTATAACTCTGAGTAAATAATTATACAACCCCTAACGTTTATATGTACAAAAACACTCATAAAAATGAGAAACAGCAAGATGTGGAAACAACAAGTATCAAGTATTATTTATTATCTGGTTGTCATATGGTGTTGGAGACACAAGAGGCATTAATACTAAGTGAAATTGTGGGTTTGGGATCAAATTTAAATCAAATATTGATCAGAATCTAACAAAAGGATAAGATAAAGAATAAGCCAAGTGTATATAGTTTTCCTTCTATGTTTTTACAGATGTATGTAATAAGTATCCAGATAATTTACTTGGAAAATACAAGAAGGGTACCTCAAATTTTTGTTGAGTGCTAAATCATGAATGTTACTATTATGGACTGAAAATGGAAAAGGAGCTGACATTTTCATTGATGCACGTGTTGACTGCCTGATAGTGAGAATGCTATGTATTTGTGTGTGTAGAGGAGAAAAGTGAGGTTGACTCTCATTGGTTTAGAAAGAGTGAATTAATGAAAATTATAATTGTTATAATTCTTTTATTATAATTATTTTTGACACTATAATTAATTTTTTATTTATGCATTTCTTTACGGACACAACAGCTTTAAAAACAGATTATGTTGCAGACGTTTACAGTTTATGGAGCAATAATTAGACGGCTAATCTCACAAGCCATTGCTAAGAAATCTGATTCCCATCAGATGATAAAATTGTGACCTTGTGCCAGATTACATTAAATTTAGTGAATAGCTTTAATAGCATATGTTAGAAAGTTAAGGTAATATTGAGTGCAAGAAATTTGTTTATAATTTGTGTTGCATTCAAAGCTGAACCTGAAATCAGAGGATAAATCAATCAGCTTCTCTACCAGGTGAGTTTCCTGTTTCCAGTCAAAGAAATAATCTATTTCATGTAAGAAGTGACAGTAATTTTGTAAAATGTCCAGTAATATGAGTTTAATCAAAAACAAACTATTCCAGATATCTTCAAACTAAAAAAAGACGTGTCTACATTCTCTCTCTGAGAATAAATGGAAAGAAAATAATGTTTGTTCCGTGCTAATTGATTCTAAGCAGAAAGCAATTGCTAAGAAGTTGGTTATTTTGGGTCCATCAAAGCAAAACGAAAGTTCATTAATGAGAACTGCCCAGATTGCAGCTGGCATCTTTCCAATAATCTTAAGAAAAATCAGAAAAACTCAAACTATTTTCACGCTTGTTCATCTAAAATGGATTTTGAAATTGACCAAAAAAATATAATTTCCTGTTTTGTATTCATTCCTTTCATTTTAATTAATGTTACAAAATTAATAGAATAAAAATAAATACCTGCTGCTTGTGAAGCTAAATTGTCATTTTCAATCAACCAGGTTGTTTATGGATAGAATTTTAAGAGTGTGTCAGTGCTTCAGTTTAGTTTTCCTCCAAGGGTAGTCATTTATACATCCTTGTGATAATGGTATTCAGTTGAGATGCTATAAAAGAGATTTTAAAAATCATTACAATTAACATCAATATTAATATTAGAAGGTTATATAAGATGAGAACAAAAGGTCTGTGAATTATCTGAATTTGAATTTACTTGAGCTATTTGAAAGAGGCAAGAATGTGTAAAAATTACTTTTAACAAAAATCTCTCTCAATACTATAACTTTTCAAGATCAGTGACAGTTTTGGTCCAAGTATGTAAAAACTAGCCCAATATATGTCAGTCAGTTATGTGCCATGCATGATACACACTTAGGCAATCATGTATCTTTTGATACATGACTGACGAGGCAGATTTTTTCCTGCAGTAGGTTGCCATTTCTTTCTGTGGTAGACCAGTTGCCATCCAAGGCTATAGAATGGGGTCCGTCCTGCTATTTACCCATAGCTGCAGGGAGAAGAAGTGTATTCATACCTTTCCCAAGGGTATTAGCACATGGTAACTGTTTCGAGGAGCTACTTTCACTGGTTCCCAGACTTCATGAATTTAAGCGTTCTACTAGGCTGTCATCTCGCTCACACCCTTTCACTGTCAAAACTGTTAAATGTTGCCATCTCTTCTACTCCAATAGCTTCATGTTTCACACCACTCGCCTGTGGAACTCCCTCCCCTCTTTCTGTTTCCTTGATAGCTATAATCTCCAACTATTCAAATGTAATGTCAATCGACGTCTCCAGATGCCCTGATCTATCCCCTATCTTTCTCTTCATCCTTTCCTCTATCGCTCCTATTTGGTCTCACTACAACTCTCTGTAATCCCCTGTGTGCTAGTGGCTTCCCACCTTGCTTGGGGTGAAATGCTTAAAAAAAAAAAAAAAAGTGAATGTAATGGATCTGACTGAATTCGAACTTGGCTGGTCCATTATATGCACAGAAGACATATGTATGTATAAAGTTTTATGTAAAAGTTATTCTAATAAGCAAATTCATTCTGAGAGGGCTTTACTTTCAAGATAACAAATAATTTTTAGTCTAAGCAAATAAAAACTATCCTAATGAATATACAGAAGTGATCACAATAATATAATCTTGTTATAATTAGTCTTAGTTTTAGTTTGAGCAAGTAAAAATCACTTGGTGAATTAACCTTAATGAAAACACAGGATCAATCAATGTGTAAACATAGACTTTTTGAAAACCCTTTTTTCTTTATATACAATTGTTCACCCAATACAAGGTCCAAGAGCCACTCAAGGTAGAGCGTCGCTGAATGATTTTTTGCAAGTGTGTAAAGGGAGGAAGCAAGATGTGCATATTATGAGGATATGTAGGATTGACCATAGACTTGAAGAGATCAAGATCATAGTGATTGAGAAAGCATCCTCTCAGGAGTTTGTTCCACAAAGTAACAATTCTTGAAAGGAAGCTGTCTGAGTGCCACTTCACCCTTATCAATGAAATATGAAGAGAATTGAACCTTTCTATCTGGCATGGTGGGTTCTAACTGTAACGGTCTGAACTAATGAAATTTGGTTTTGTTTGTATTTTACAGCATATCAACCCATTTGGTCATTTAATGCTGAAACCCAACTGTATATATGGTAAATAATACTCAGCTTTTGTGCATATACATGTTTGTGTAAACATAATTACTAGAGGTGGTGATGCGTTTTATGTTGTGGTTTTCTTGAAGTTATATCTTGAAATACAGTTTGACTTAAGAAATTGTAGGATATTATATGGCTTAACGTGGTGAAAGATGTTTGGTAATATTTTAAATGGATTTGGGTGAAGTCACTACAATTTATTAATATTTGCATATTGTTGATAATTTGTGAAAAAATGTATTGCTGCTATTTTTACTATAAAAATGTATTTTTATACTTTCATAGTGTTTTTTTTTTTGGTTGGGGTTACTATTTGCTCATAGCTGAAGTGTCAGGGTGGACCTGGAAACAACAGCAATTAAAAGATTGTTCCATGCTCCTCAAAACCTACAAACTCTTGTTCAGAGGCCTTGCTCTCAGATGGATGTAGTTTATTGTCATATCTAGAACTAGTAGAACTAAGAAATGTAGCTTGTCTGAACACTTGCCAGGGAAATAGCTATAGAGTAGTGAGAAGTTAGTAATGTTTCACCTGTGGGAAAGGGACTGTAGGGTGAAAAATAATTTGTCACCAAGAAAGTAGCCTCAATGCTTTTGGACTCTAATTTGTATCCATAAAAAATGCCAAAACAATTGTGAGGTGCAGTTATACTAAATAGGACCCATTATCCACATGAAATATTTTCTCAAAGTGAAGACCTTCAGTATTATTTTATTTGAACAAATATCTAAATATTTTAAATTAGAATTTTGTAAGAAATAAAATCTCCCACTCTGAATTTAGTTTTGATTTTTTTCTTCAAATTATACAGAATTTCTTTCTGAATTTCTGAAATGAAGCATTATCATTATTATAGACAGATCTATCTAGTGTCCTCATCTTGGCTGTCATAGATTTGGCTATTGAAAACTCTGGCCTTCAAATGTCTGGAATTCCTCAAATACAACATTCCTGAAGAAGGTCAAAGTGTACAACAGCTGAAATGTAAGTATAACAATCAAGATGAAAATATTAAGTATAATAATGTATAGAATTATTCAAAATCTCAGTGAAACACAAATAATTCTCTGAGGTATGATTTTGAGCAGTGTTCTATCATAAATAAAATACATATCCAGGAAGTGAGGATAATTTTGCAGGATATTAAAATTTGCTTCTACATGACATAAACAGCTTGAAAGTTGTTTTTAAAATAATTACTGAGGCTTTTAAGTCTAATGTTTAGTCATTTCTTATTTAAAGAATTTATATAGTAATTATATATAAATAAATAAGGGAAACCATTTGGTATTTGACCAAACTCCAGCTTTAAGCTTTCAAGTTAGCTTTACTTGTATTTTGACTAATCCCTACTCAGCAGGAGTCTAGCATTACAATTTACAAAATTTACTTTTGTGACAAAGTGTGAATTTGTTTTTAAGATGGAAGAGGAAAAGAGAATGAAGCTAAAAGATTAATAATTTTTACATATAGTAATGATACCTGTGAAATAATGAGACCTTTATTTAGTAAAAAAAAAATTCAATGTAAAAATATGTAATCAAAATATGTGTAAACATACAAGGTGATCATCATCTAAGCTATCCACCATCCAGACAATGATTATCTCACATAACATTTCAGTTCTTGAGCTCATCAGTGTGCACCAAAAGATGGAAAAGCATGTTCACAAGGTAACAAGATGAAAGGTGAATACCACATCAAGTAATGATAAAACAAAGCCTGTTTCCCATTTTATAAAATAGGTATTTTTATTCAGAGCTTTGCTTGTTCATCTTGTTGGGACAAATTCTGCAATCTCAGCTTTTCCCTCTACCAACCCATCACCCTGATGTATAGTTAGCAAAACAAATGGATGGCATCAGAACCATATGAGAGACAAGTTTGACTCCTGCCAAAAGTGGACCAGAACTGACTCTCCAAATCCAAGCTTGACTGCTAATATAGACCAGCATCAAGATACATTCTATTTCCGGTTTTGTTGTCACTTGATCTCCAAAAAGCTCTCATCCACTCTTTTACTAACTATTCCCCTTTGGTCAAAGTGGATGCCACTTAAAAAACTAAACTTTAAAAGGAAGCACCTGCTGGCGATGAAACAGAAACACTTGAGAGTGAGATAAAATGACATCTTTTTCTATGTGGGTTGCCCACACGCAAAAGGACATTGTGTTCATAGTATCACAAAAGGACATTGTGTTCATCATTATTCAAATTAGAGTATTTTAATAGTGTTTTCCTAAGAAAAGTCTTGCTACAATGTGCCATTTTTGCTGTGTTAAGTAATAATCAGAGCCATAAAGAGAAATGGCACCATCATTAGTTCCATGACTGGGTGTGGTCACAGGGTCACTGTGCAGCTGAGCACCTGACCAGTTCCCTTCACACATCTGGGTTGAAAGCTAAAGAGGTATTCATTCATGCATAGTGTATCTTGGCCAGCAGACCTGGCTTAGCCTATCCCTCTTCAGGTAAAACTACAGCTGGTGCCATTCAACTTGAAAATTTGCCTTTTTCATAGACATGTAAGAATTAACTTCATTAGGGGTACCATGTCATCATCAGGCTGGCTGCATCTATAGCTATGGACCCCAGTTTACCTTATCATGCCAGACAGCCATTGACTTTGCAAGAAGGTTCATCTGCACTTCAACACATCTTGCTTATTATTCTGTGGGTATCTAGTTACCCTCATCACCATAAAAACCCAGTTGGAGAACTGGTATAGTCACCAATGACCTGAGCAATAAATAGTGCTAGTTTAGATGGTACCAGTAGCACTTTTAGATTGACCTAATAAAAAATAAAATAAATAATAAAAAAGAGAAAATGGATCATCATAATAGAGATGATGAACATCAGATAAGATTTTACAACAAAACTCAGAATTATAATTTTGTTTAAAAAGTTTATTTTAATGGAGGAAGAAGCAGGTTTTTATGGAATAGATTTGTAAAAACACTTGTTTCTTGGGCTGGGCACTAGTAATTCCTAGATAATTATGAGAATAAGTGACAGAATAGCAAGGAAAATATTACACTTGTTGGGAAGTAATAGATTTTCTTGACGGAAATGTGGTAATGAGTTTTAATGAGCTCTCGTACTTTGAATGTAATCTCACACCTGTTTGTATTTACTTCAACCATTGAATCAAAACTCTGCAGTGTATGCTTATTCAAGCTGTTTTAAATCATTAGCAGTGAGATAGGATAATATGTGTTACATTAGCCCCAGGAAAATTATTTTTTGCAACTCTTTTCCCTTTGGTTGCATATTTATATCCTGCTGAAAAGTAGACTCAAAGCCAAAAAAATAAGATCACAAAGTGAACCAATTTCAGCACTAACACTGCTCAGCTGCTGTTAAAATTATTCTAAATATTTTTCTAGGAGTATAATATTGTATTATTGCAGTGCAAAATGGACATATTAAAAAAAAATGTAGATGGGGAAACAAAGAGCAAAAAAGTAGAAAAAATATAATTATCATAAAGAGGTATGTTGAAAAAAAAGGAAGAAAAGAAAAATATAAAAAAGCTGACTTGTAAATTTTCACTCTTTAGAACTGAATTGAAAAATAAAAAAGGCATGCAAAAGAATTCAAATATAGGGTAGTATCAAAGACAGTGTATACATATATATATATATATATATATATATATATATATATATGAAAAATTTCTCAGAGTTAACCTGTAGAAAAGGACAATATTAACTGTTGGCTATTACAGTTTTCCTATTGTCTTATATATATATATATATATATTATATATATATATATATATATATATATATAAAGTACTTATTGAAAAGTGCTCAATATCAGTGACAGAGCTAACATATTTAGTTGTATTCATGTGAGTTGGTAACCTTGGGCTTCATGCTCACTACAGTCATCAGACAAATGCTCTCTCTTTCTCTCTCTCTCTCTCTCTATATATATATATATATATATAGCCAATACTGTGATTCCTGGAGAGTCCTTCTACAAAACTCTGGAGTTGGGATGCTGAAAGTAACATCAATCATCTAAGTGACAAACCTTTTACTTGTATTAATATTATATATAATTTTATTATTACTTTATATCTTATTTTTAATGGATACTCTGTATTTGATATTATATTTATTTATTTTTGTCTACCAGCTTGAATATTCAAGAAATTTTATTAAAGAAAAATATGCACTTTCTGGCGGGATTAAAACCTGTGTTTTTCTGAAAGTGCATATTTTTCTTTAATATTCAGGCTGATCGACAAAAATAAATAAATATACTGTTTAATAAATAAACAAAGCTTAAAATCTGAATTGTGAATTTGGTGACATAGTTGTTGGGTCAGGGAGTGTTTGTCTTTGCATTCAGTGGAAACAGGCGAACAATAACTGAACAGTGCTAAATAAAATAAGAACTAAACAATATCCTTAGACATGAGGAGTGGAACAGTCAAAAAAGTTTAGTTCGGAATTCCTTGTAGTTTAACCAGATTGATATACACCTGAGGAAGGCCAGAGGGCACAATGGCTGAAATGTTGTGATAACAATAAAAAAGATGAGGACAATAGTCCAAATATAAATAGTGTAAATATTAATGTATCTTGTTTTGCTAAATTTGTTTGTATCATTCATTCTTTTAACTTTTTAAATTTCATGTGTTTCCATCTTGGTGAGCCTGACCTAACTCTATTTCTACCATTTTATATCTTAACAAAGACACCCTGCACATGCCATCATTCCAAGCTTGTATACTTTCTTTACATACTATCATCTCAAAAGACATCCTGTACAGGAAGTTCACTTTGAGATCCTAGTCTGTAAAGCACCTCTTGTCAGGATATTTAATGTTGAATTGTGTATGGTTGATTGATTGGTCAGTTGGTTATTTAACCAGCATATCAACCACTATGGGTCATTAATGCCATAACGGTTGGTTGATTGATTTTGTTCAGCGGCATCACAATTTCCATGCACCACTCAATGCTAAAATCTAATATTTTGTAAACAACTTTATGGCTTTAACTACAGATGTTTTGTATGCAATTTTATACTTTCAAGGTAAACGTATGTTTTTTATAAATATAAATAAGACACATTGTACTTTCTTCTATGAGTGCTGGAAACAGGCTATTTCTCTCAGGTAGCCCTATTATTTGAGAAACAGATACATTTTTGAAAAGCATGATAAGGTTTTGTACATCATAGTATTTGTTGTGCATTTCTCTGTATTTTTTTGCAGTCTTTTTAGGATGTGCTTTGCAGTTGATCACAAGAGATGCACCGAGGTGTAGTTTTTGTATTTGGAGCACTTAGTGAAGATCGAACCCACAACTAGTAATGATCAACTAGCTTCTCTAACCATTATCCATGCCAAGGCATTTACAATGGTTGGCTGATTTTACATGTCAAGCCTTGTTAGTTTATTTGGGGTGGGTGTCGGGTGTGGAGGTGATTCAGCATCTAGTGAAGATCAAGCTCACTACTCAGTAGTAATGATCAATTAGAGAACCCTTGCTAACCATTACTCCAAGTTGAGATGCCTACAATAGTTGGTTGGTTTAGCTGATTGACTTTTTTGTAAAAATACAAAATGTTAATACTTTTTTATATAGTATCTGGCTTCATTTTCCAGGCTATGCAAGTATTCGGTTAGCCTAAATGCTCATTCTGTTGTTTAGTTTTAACTAATTTCATTCAAAAGAAGATCACCTTTGATTGTACTGTGACAATTGTGATATCAACATATGGTTACTTTTTAAAAGATTGCTAAAATTGGCATATTTTTTGTTTACTGCTTCTAATATAAAAGAGAAAAAAAAGAGGATTTTTAGCATATTCTGCCATTTTTGTTAGAAAGACTAAACACAAATGCAAGAAACGATTACTCTTATTTACGGCGAAAATACTGTGAATAATGAAACCTGTCAAAAGTAGTTTGTGAAGTTTGTATGGTAGATATGCTGGTTGGGTGGACCAGTTGATTGTTTTGGTTCTTTTTGTTTAGTGGCATATCAACACCTCTATGGGTTATTTAATGCCAAAATCTAAATATGAAATTCAAACTTTATAATTAATTCAAGAGAATGATATTATTTAATGATAAATTCTAATTATTTAGCTGCACTTTTTTACCAAATAAACTTACAAAGTCAAATGAGAAGTGAAAACTTGTTTCCCCTTACAAGAAATGAGATCAATCATAGCAAATTGTTTTTTGTAATTTCTTTTGACAATCTATGCCATGTCTTCAAATTTTGCTAACAAATGTATTAATTGTCATTTTGCTATAAAAATATATTGCTGGTCATTTTACTATAAAAATGTATTGTTGGTCATTTTACTATAAAATTTATTGTTGGTCATTTTGCTATAAAATGTATTGTTGGTAATTTTACTCTAAAAATGTTTTGTTGATAATTTTTTATAAAATTGTATTGCTGGTATTTTTACTATGAAAATGTATTTTTATACTTTCCTAGTGTTTTGATTTTTGTTTACAGGTTCAGTATTTGCCCATAGCTGGGACCCTAACAGATGCTACCACTCTGGGCCAGGGTGGACCCATGAGCAACCGCAATTAAGAGGTGGTTCCATGTTCCTCAAAATCTCTAGTCTCCCAATCAGAGGTCTTGCTGTCAGATGTAGTTCATCATCATACCCAGGACTACTCATTGGGAGTGGAGGTGGTTTTTACTTCTTTTCAGAGGTGCAGTCAGTGCATTCTATAGTCCCAGTCAACAGGGCAGTAGAACTGTTGAGGTTGATAAGAATTAAAATGTTGTTTATGGAGAAGGTACTGTGAATGATCAAACATGTCAAAAGTGGTTTATGTTTAGATTACCATTTGTTCCAGTTTTGTAATGAAAATATTTTCAATTTCCCTGAAAGATTGCAAAGAACTGTGAGAATAATTATTTCTTGAGAAAAGTTCTGAGGGGATGGAATTATAAAGTTCCTTGAAAAATGGCAGAGGCTAATGGAACAAGATGTTTAATATGTTGTTCAATATACTTAATATCAAAAATAAAAACTTGACATATTTTTTTTTGCTTAAGAAACTGAATAAAACTTTTATTCAACCCAGTTTTTACCAAAATATATTAGCATATATCAAATCTTTTTGACTCTCTAAAATCCTTAATCTGAATTTTAGATACTGGATAATGCAGATTAGCAAATATTTACAATTTAAAGGGGTATTTCCTTGGCACAAAAAATGATTATGCAAAAAATTACTGATAGATTTTGATGAAAAACTAAGAATATTTTTTTACCTTTGTTTAGTCTTCACTGTATTCTCCAATGAACAGTCTTTGTCACAAACAGTTTCTTGAATATCAAGACTATGATTTGCTGAAATTATATAATTTTAATATAAATAAATTTTAAGAATCGTTAGTCATTAATGAGATGAAATAAAAAGATTTGGATTCATGCACAGCAAAAACAATTCATATAATTCTTTCTTCAACATCAACTTAAGAAAAAAAAATTGGCTGCAAAAAAATGATGTGTCAAAAGGATGGTTTATCTTTATTTTAACTAACTTGTTCTTGACCTTTGGCAACAAAAATAATAAACACTATTTATTATATTGTTTGCTGGAATAGTTGGCAAAACATTGTCTAATTACTAATCAATTTGAACTTTATAAAATGATAAATAATAAGGATTTCCTTATAATTGGTTCATATATTTTAATAATTTAGCAAATATTTATAAATTTATGAATAAAAAAACGTTTTTATATTTATTTATAAATCAGTAAATGATAAATATTGCATTACATTAGTTTTAATACAACTGTATTAGTTTTTAGAATGTTGTCAATATAAAATTATTCTTGTAAATAAACAACATATAAATAAATAGCATTTAATATTTTTGTTGTAAATTCTCAAAGTTGAAAAAATATAAATTAATTTTCATTATGTTTAGGTTTGATTAAAATTCTAACCATTGCTGTTTAAAACAATAAACATTGGTGAGGAGCAAAGGTAGTTAAATAATAGTGGTATCAATTGAAAAAAACAAAAAAAAAAACATCCTTTTCACACTCATTTTTTTGCAGTCACCAAGGTTAAAGATTACCAATAAATTTATAACACCTTTATAAACTTCAGAAACTATAATAAAAATTGATGTCTATTTCATTAGTTAACTGAAACTAAATAATACAACCTATTTTTTTACTCTTTGTGGAAATAGTATATATTCACTGAAATGCCACCAAAGGTGGCCCATAACCTGGATGTCAAAACAATTCCTATTTATAGCATTTATAAATTTATAAGGGGAGACTACTCTATAATTAGCCAATTTTGAGCTTGATTTGAAATTTACTGTTTGATAATACCTCATCAACTGGAGTCTAGTGTTAAATGAATTTTGAACATTTATGCATACAATTTAGAAAATTTTTTTTTTTGGTAATAAGGGTAATAAAGTCTAAATATCTTCATGATAGAAGAGGAAATAAAAAAATTAATAATTAAAACATTTGTATAAATAAATGATAACTGTAAAATAATGTTTATTTTTAAGACCTTTTATGTTTATACATTCTTTTTATAGATACAAATATTTAAGTAAATGCTCTATTTATAATAAACAGTATTAAATAACATTTACCAGCCTGAATGTCCGAGAAATTTTCATAGAAAATATTCGTCCTCTGACAGGATTTGAACCTCTATCCTATATGGAACCGTCATATAGCCTGACAATCCGACAATTATTTTAAGACATTTTATGTTTATACATTCTTTTTAATAATTGTCGGACTTTGTCCATTTCATAATGTGTGACATCATTTGTTTACATTCGGATGTGCTTTGAGCAGATATGAATGTACGTGAAAGATTCATGGATGATTGAAGTTTAAAAGCAGTAAATTCGACCTTGCTAACCGAATGATCCTCTGTGGCCGAATCGGTTAAAAGGCACGTCAGGCTATATGACAGTTCCGTATAGGATACAGGTTTGAATCCTGTCAGAGGACGAATATTTTCTATGAAAATTTCTTGGACATTCAGGCCCGTAAATGTTGTTTAATACTGCTTATTATAAATAGAGCATTTACTTAAATATTTGTATCTATAAAAAGAATGTATAAACATAAAATGTCTTAAAATAATTGTTGGACTTTGTCCATTTCATAATGTTTATTTTGTCAATATATATATTTCTGTTTAAAAATTTGTAATAAGTTTTTATAAATACAAAATAAAGGTATCATCATTATTTTATATATCAATTAGTCATCTTTTCATTCCTTTTTCTTTTTCCATGTTGACATTTTCAGATTTTATAACAAACACATATAATTTTCAATCATTATTACCAAGATGAACATAAAACAAAGGTTCCATACTATTACAATTACAAGGTGGATTGTAAAAGGCTTTATTTTTTTAACTGGATTATCATCATCATAAAAATCTCACTATGATATACATTTTTTGCACTGTTACAGTAACAAAAAATTATTTTCTATCCTTTTTCAATATTGCTTTGATTTTCTGTTCAGCATTTTTAACAAACATATGCATAAAAATTATATTATTATTATCAGGATAAGTGAAATTAGAAAACAACGCTGTATTATCATTAACTTGCAGAATGGACTAAAATTCCTCAAGATAGAACATTTTAATGGTATTGTGCTAGTAAAACCTTGCTACAATGTGCCATTTTTGCTGTTACAGAACCAAACAAACACAGCCACAAATAGAAAAATCATTATAACATAGGTTAAAATGTATTTATGATATAATATAAATTAATTCTTAAGAACAAAACCAAGTAAATTTGAAAATAAAAACTATTATTATTTTTCTGATTTTATTCTATGTGTAAGTATTATTTGTTGTACAGCATGAGACTCAAGTCTTTGTTTCAGTCAGCTATGCAAAGGAGATATACTTCTTTAATATCAACATGCCAAGAAAGAAATACCTAATTTTAACATCAGAGTAGGTAAAAGTGTTTTTACAACAGTAAGCAATGGCAAGTTGCTGCTGGAAAAGGCTGAGATTAAACTGTTCCATAGTTAAGAAGTGCCTAAATAATTGCTAAGAATGAAAGCAGCCATGCTGAAAATGGCCTAAATAGTAGCAAGATGCCGTCAAACATATTATAGTGATAATCTAAAAACAGATCATTAATGGGGTTCAAATGAACAAGAGAAATCTCTTTTGTCATGTGTTTTAAGGAATATAAATCTGAACTGATAACATATGGTAATCACTGAACTATTTTATGAGCAAGAAAATGTTGCCAATCAACATTCCATGTTTTGCCTTTTATCAAAAAAGAGAGAAAAGAAATAAACTACTTATAAAGTATAAAATTAATTTTATAAGTTCAACTCTGGCCACATAAGAGAGGTAATTTTTGTCCTTTTTTGATACCAGCTTTTATTTTCCTATGATATCAAAAAACGTCAATGTCCCAGCCCTGGAGTCACAATTCCCATTAAGACCAGATTAAAATTGAAAGAATAAGAGTAATATATATTTGTTATAGTAGCCAAAAGGCACCCATAACAAGGGTGGGGAGTCTGAAGACCTCAGTCTCCCCACATTTTCTGCTGGTGCTGGACTGAACAAATGACTAAATTTGTATTCTTGTCCTCAATCTATGACAATATTATTTAGCTGGGCTGTATTATTTGTATCATTACTATGATTAATAATTGTATCATTACTATGATTAAACATTACTATGATTAATGTTAAAAAAAATCAGTACTTAATTATCCCTTTTATATTTTTGAAACATTAGCTTCTAAAAAATTTTTTTATATATCACATATGCAGAAAAATGTCTATAGGGCATATTCAAGAAAATAAGTACAAGTGAAAAACCAAAAATATTGAGTATTGAAAATAAAAACAAAAATTTTTACAGTTGGTTGATTGACTAATTAATTCTTTTTCTATGGCTTATCAACCATTTGCAGGTTATTTAAAGTCAGAAAATATTTTTAGATTGTAAGAAATTTTTGGAGTTTAGGGATACAAGTATTACTAATTAATCCATAGCCAGGGGGAGAAGGAGTGGATTCATACCTTTCCCAAGGGTATTTGTTGTCATGCCGTGTAGTGCATGGATGTGTATTGATAGATAATAATAACCTGAATACGTGTGGTAGTTAGGAATAAGGGACTGTCATGGCGTATATTTATTGATAAAAGTGCATGTGTGTTTTTTTTTTTTTTTTTTTTTTTTAAGTATTGTGCCCCAAGCAAGGCGTGAAGCCACTAGGATGCAGGGGGTTGCGAAAGATTTAGAGCAAGAGCAGATAAGAGTGATAGGAGAAAGGAAGAGAAGGATAGTGGGTAGATCAAGGTAATTGGAGGTGTCGATTGACATTACATTTGAATAGTTGGAGATTATAGCTTTCAGGGAAACAGTAATTGGGGAGGGTGTTCCACTGGCGAGAGGTGCGAGGTATGAAGCAATTGGAGTAGAAGAGACGGCTACATTTGAAGGTTTTTACGGTGTAAGGGTGAGAGCGGGATGCCAGCATCGTAGGGCGCTTGAATTCATGGAGTCTGGGAACCAGAGAGAGCAGCTCATCAGAGCAGTTACCATGGAAGTATTTGTAGAAAAGACAGAGAGAGGCGACGGTGCGTCTGTGAGAGAGTGACTGCAAACAAGACGCTAGATCAGGGCCAATTAGATTACATATCCTTCTCTGGATCTTGTCAAGAATTCCGAGGTAAAAAGCAGATTGACGTTCTGGGAATCCGGAACGAAGAAGTAGGGCAATATCATTACATTTGTGTGTAAGTGAATATAACAAATCCAATGGGAATTAGAACACGGCTCTCCACTTAACAATTCCAAGACATTATCCATTACACCACATGCACATCCAAGAATACAGCACCTGATATTGCTAAGCAGTCATTCATCTAGGTACTGACCAGGCTCGATGTTGCTTAACTTCTGTCATCATACAAGAACCAGTATTTTAACCGTGATGTGGCTATAATCCACTAGATTCATTTTTGTGAGAATCAGCTAAAAAAAGCAGAAAGAGAAATCTTTAAAATTTTGACTAATTTACTAATTTACCCCCACCACTTTTAACATCTGAATTATCCCCTCACTCCCACCTCCGCACATACTTTTTATTTTGTGGCACTCTTCTTACTTAGCCTAATGTAATACCCAAATGTAATAAACTATAAGTTAAAGGAGATTTAATCAAGCATTTTATAATCTTAAATTTTTAAAATATAATTTATTTTAAAATTTGTAAAATATTTGGCTTATCTAATTTTAAATCTGAGTTTTTCAATTTTCTTCTTCTTCAAGGTGCCATGTTCCCTCAGGACATAGGCAATCATGGCTCTCTACAATTTTCTGTCCTTTTAATAAATTTTGTTTTTTTGTTATTTCTCCCAAGCTCTAATCTGCCATACATTGTCAAGCTCACTAAGTATGTTTTGTGTTTTCTCTGTCTCTTTTGCCTTCAATCTGTCCAGTGAGTATCAAATTTTCCAAGCCCTCTTTCCTCATTATATGTCCTAGAAATTTCATTTGTCTCTTCCTGTATAAGTTTTCTTTTTGTTTCCATTTTTCTAGAACTTTGTCATTTCTCCCATATGTTATCTTCAGAATCTTTCTGTTGCTTCAAATCTCTTCATTATCTCTGAGGACATTGTCCAGCATTCACTGCTATATAAGAGGACAGATACTTTTTCTTTTGTTTCTAACAAAGTTTTCTTGTTTCTTAGTACTGTACTTAGCTTTTGAAAAGTATCTTTGATTATCTCAATGCACTTTTGGATTTCAGTATTGCACTTTCCGTCCTCTGGTAAAACATTTCCCAAATATTTAAATTTTTATGCTTCAATCACAATTATTCAAATAATAAACCTATTTCCATTAAATATGTTTTTCTTTTCTATTAACAGTCTAAATAAATGTGCTATTGCAAACATGTTTATTTTATAAAAGTGAAGATATTTCTAAGGCACAGAGATTACTTTCATAATAAAAATAAATATTGGAAGAAAGATATTGCTAAAAATATACTTTTGTAAAAATTTAGAAATTTGTTTAGGATGGAGGGTGTGTTCAGTCATCTAAACAAAGCAAATCATAAATTTCATATATGAAAATTCTTTCTGAAATGACAACCATCTGATTCTACATGCATATTTTTTTTGGATTAATGATCAACATTGTACAAATGCTGCTTTCCTTTACTGGAATTTTAAAGGTCTGGAATTTTATAAATGCTGATCACTAATCCAAAGCTGCAGACTATTTTGATATTTATTGATATTGTAGTGATGGAAAAATAAAAAGTTTACTATTTCAAAAAAAAAAAAAAAAAAAATTAGAAAACTAAAAGTTGACAAACCATTTTCGAAATAAAAACAAAAAGATAAGAAAAAAAGAAATCAATAAAATAGTCCAAAAGGTCATCATACCTAAATGGTAGGTGAAGAAAAAAGGATGGTCAAAGGAGTCCTGTGAACCAATCAAAAATCAACAAGCAATTTTGAAATGAATTCCTTGTCTCCAAAAAAGTGATAAACTCAGAGACACCAGCCAAATGGACCAATAATTTCCTTGTTCTCCCATGCCTACATTTTCAGACACCTAAAAATCCCACAAAGAGTCAAGAGGATTACTACTACCAAGAGATACTTACATACATTCATACACATTTACAAGGACTCTTTTCTCTCTCTCTATTATATACTAAAGGACTTAGACATTCAACACAATAACTTTCTGATATAAACATATGAACTCATTTAAATATTGTATATTTTATTTTAAGAGATATAAAACTTTGTCAGTACATGCAAAATATATCTAATTATCTTTGTATGCATTTTTAAAAGGCCAAAAATTGGTGTATATTTGGATTAAGAATGTTATTTGTAAACACATCACCCACAAGTAAATGTCTACAATATCACATTAATGTGAAAATTGATAACTTTTAAACCCTTTCCTCTTTGGTTTTATACATAAAAAATATTCAATTTAAAGATTTAATTCACCTTGCCACACAAAGTAATGTGATTCTGAATTTTTGTCTCAGTGAATGACATGTTAGGAAAATGATAGCATTTCTTGCAATTACATTTTCTTTATTAATTTCTGAGGAGTTACACTATTTATATTCAGACTATTTTCCTCGTTTTTGTTGTTGTTATCATCACAATGTTTCGGCTGTTATCATCACAATGTTTCGGCTGTTATCATCACAATGTTTCAGCCTTCCTCAAGTGTATATTGATCTTTGGTTATGTATAGGGAATTCTTAAATGAACCCTTTATTTAATCTACAGGGGTATTTTGTTCTCATTTCATTGCTCATGTCTAAGGATATCTAATTCTTATTTTTATTTAGTCAACCGTAGTCAAAATCATTGAGTCAATGCAAACAATCCTTTCCTTAGCTGCCCAGTATGTGCTTTTTCCAGAACAAAATATAGTTTTCAATTCAGAGTTTTCCTTCTCCTAGACCAGTTGTCACCCAAGGCTATAGAAGTCAATCTATCCTGCTGTTTACTCATAGCTGGGGGAGAAGAATTGGATTCATACCTTTTCCAAGTGTATTAACACATGTTAATGTAATGAACTTGATTGGAATTAAAATTTGGATCTCCACTTCCTCAATAATCTGAGCCACAATCCATTACTATATTGTGCTTCCTACTTTATTTAGTACTGCTCAGTTATTGCTCACCCATTTCTGCTGAGTGCAAATACACACTGCCTGACCCAGGGATTGAACTCACAATCACCAAATTCACAAAAAAAACTTTTTTAAATTTAAATTTTAAATCTGAGTTTTTCAATTTTTACTTTGGTTAAAAACTAATGCATTAATTACAGTTATTCAAATAATAAACTTATTTTCATTAAATACTTTTCCTTTACCAGTTATATAAATATCAATAACATGAGAAAATTCTTTAAATCTATTGTACGTCCAAAATTTCACCAAACATTTTAGTCCATGCTAAAAATAGATTGATGCATGGCACCAAAGAAAGGATCAAAACACATGTCCAGAATCACAGGAATTCTTTCCATATGTAAATGTATGGGTTAATAAATTACCAAATTTATTTTTCTGGACACCAAATCTTGAGCCTCCAAAAGAGAATAAAAAACCAAGGTCAACAACTCAAAACTAGTAGATGTTCTCACCTTGGAAGTATTGATCTATTGCTAGCTGACAACCAAAGAAATAACTTTCCAGGTAACTCAATTTCTGCCAGCACTCTGATCCCACAAAGAGACACTTAAGAAATTTTACTGCCTCCACCTTCCATTATATATGAATTCATGCATTATACATACCGATTAGGATTCCAGTGCTTAGAAAGACTTTTACCTCAATTTAAATCTTTCTTCTCTTTTATAAACTTTAATTCATTCACAAACAACTTCATTCACTCTTGTATTTTGTCAATTTCACTTGTTTGAATATATAAATTTATTGTCAACATTTTTTTTAATCATTGCTTTCCAAGCAAGGCTATAAAGCCACTAGGATGCAAGGAGTTACTGAGTGTTACAGAATACAAGAAAAAAATACTATTAAGGAGAGAGAACACTAAAAAAATTAAGAAGACAGAAGATAAATTTATATTATAAACTGATATACTTATTTTCATCATTGTTGTTATAGTTATAAAGTTTTGGTGATTGTATCTTCAGCTTTCATTGGATGTCTGCTAGAGTCAGTAACCTTCTGGGATTTTTGAACCAAAATCCCTTATTCAATTCATGGGATTTTGTAGGGGCAGAACATGTATTTTTTTATTACTAATTGTTCACCCAATATATGAGTCACTCATGATAGAGAGTTACTAATTGAAATTATTGCATGTAAGAGGAGGACATAAGAAGTAAAGATTAATAGGATATGTAGGAAAGATGACATTTAACTCTAGACATTGCATTTAAATTTTTGAAGATCAAAGTTGACTGGGAAGCAAGAAGCCAGAAGAGAGTTCCACAAGCAAGAAGTGCAATAGAAGAAACTGTTAGCATAGAACTTACAGTTACATCTAGCCATTTCAACTGTAATAAGATGAGACCTTGCCACCAATCTAGTACTGAGCCTAAATTCATAAATTCTAGGTACTGTGGAGGAAAATACAGCAGATCATTGTGTCATCTGCATATCTAATGTTGTTAAGATGAATTAATGAATGACCGATATATTTAACATTAAAAACACACAATCTTTTTCACTCCAACATAATGTCTAGTTTCCAAAATGTTGTACATTATGTAAGCATGTCCTTTTTTAACTGGACCATGAATAAGAGAATCTAAATATATGTATAAATCTTGTGTGTGCATGCAGCAAATTCTTTTACTGAGAACAAACATCTTAAATTTGGAACTAGCAGTAAAACTGCATGTCTACTAGGCTATATTCCAACTTGGCATATATTATGTCGACAAGAAAACAGAGCAGTACAAAGGAAATTGAATACCATTCTGGCTTACACTAATGGTGTGTGATTCAAAAGGTATAAATGGCAGTTACATACTTAGTTAAGACTGCAACAGAAAGCCTGTCTGAAGAGGTATAAAATAAATCATACATTTTCCCTTTCTCAGATGTCCAACAGCTAATATATCTTCATATTGAAGTCTTTCATATTCAATCAATTTCAGTTTAAATGGGATTTTTCTTTTTCTTAAATTTTCTTTATCTTTGCACAAAGATGTGAATTTTCTTTTTATCTTTCTTAACAGAAAGTTACACATGCAACCAACTGGATAGTAACTAATGACATGCACTACAGTTTTTAGAACAAAATTTCATAATCTTTTCATAATTGTAAGATGGAATGTATGGTAATGAGCAAAAGGGACAGCTCAAAATGTGAGTTACACACTGGGGATATCAAGATTAAACATGAGCTTTATTTTTATCTGGGCAGAGTGATAACAGACATATAAGCATGCCACAGAAATTGAAATGAAAAATAAGGTATTTTTAAGAAACTGAGTAAGGTACTACGGGATAAAAAATAATGTTAGAAAATAGAAGAAAAGAGTGAAGAACTGCTACATATCTACTTGTTTAGATGGCATTGAAAGCTGGATGATCGTTACAAATGAAAAAAAAATTGAAGTAACTGAGATATGGTTCTACCAATAAATATTGAGAATACCATGGACAGAGCATGAAGGAAGTTGTCAGGAGAATAGGAATTACAAAGAAACTGTTTGTAATCTGAAAGAGATGGCTGAAATGTTTCAGGCATCTAATAAAGAAAGAAGGTATGGAGAAATTAACAGTCACAAGAAACATCAAAGTGAAGCATTAGGAAAGCAGTAAATAATCTACTTGAAATGTTTATACAATAATGGAGGGAAAAGTCCCAGCAAAAGAGATAGATATCATTAAGGAAAAAGTATTGAGTATAACAAGGGAGGGAGAGAGAGAAGGAGTGAGAGTGAGGGAGAGAGAGAGTCAATCATTATTTCTTGATGGAGGTGAAAAGTGACAATAAAAAACAGGATTCAGGAAGACAGGAAATGGTGATTGACATTGCATTTAAATTTTGAAGATTGTAGTTGTCAGGGAAACAAAAAATCAGAAGGGAGTTTCACAGGTGAGAAATGCAAGAAAAGAAACTATTAAAATAGAACCTCCAGTTGCATCTAGCTAGTTCAACAGTAAAATGGTGAGATTATAGTGGGTGGGACTTTGGAGTTAAAATGAATAATTGATTTACCCCATGCCAAGAAGATTGATAGAGGATGATAATGACAAGAAAGCACACAGGTAATTTTGATAAAACAAGATAGGGAATTTATTTATGAATTTACATGCTTGAAGTTGCATCATTAGATTGTTTCAGGAAAATAAATCAGAAATTTTTAAAGCCTGTAGTTTGAATGAATTGTCATGAAGAGGAAATGTTCATACAACAGATTAAATGATCTGACATAAAATAATATTAAAAAATGTTTAAAACAAAGGTAAGAGGGTTTGTTGTTCACAGAAGGTATGTAAGAGTAATTTGACACTGACAAGAACTTGAATGCTGAATGCATGAACAGAAATGAAACCATTCATATGACTTCAGGCACTCTTCTCTTGGTAATTTAATTTTTTCCTCATTTTATATCAAAAAGGATCTCACATATGCTTGTTATTTTCTTTTCTTTCTTTTTCTTGGCTCAATTATTAATTTCTGACAAGGCAAGGTTTTCATTGGTCCAAAGAAAAATTCACATATGCACACAAATTTCTTTCTGTCTTTTTTCTTAGCATGCCTGAATTTGAAGGGAGTAGGTAAAGGGAGTTATAATTATTTCATACTCACTACAAGACCTAGTTGCCAATCTAGTAGCATGATTAAATTCATGCAGTTGAGACACCAAGGAGGAAAGTTCATCAGAACAATTGCCATGAAAGAATCTGTAGAAAAGATGGAGGGAAACCACATCACATCAGTGAGAAGATGACTGAAGTTGAGATGCCAGGTTAGGATTGATTACATTACAGACTCTTGTTTGAATTTTGTCAAGAATTCTTATATATATATGTATAGTAGGATCACCAGACCAAATATAGTAGCAGTATTCAATGCATGAACAATTTACTTCTCTCTCTCTATATGTAATAAAATTAAAGATTTGTTTATATTTTGCACAATTTATATCCACTCTTCAAGAGAGTTATTAATTATTGTAAAATTCTTTATTATTACTACTATTAACACCCTATCTTTTGGTATCAAGCACTAATTGCTTTTAAATATTACTGTCCAGAAATATTCTGGCCATCATATTTGGTAAAATACAATTGTTGCTTATATTGCTTAAAATTTACTTCTTTCTTTCTCTCTATATATATATATATATATATATATATATATATATATATATGATGGACTTTTTTGTTGATTTCAATACATGATGATCCGACAACCTCATTCAGTTTTTATATTTGTGTTGTATGTGACACTTCAGTCCCACTAGTGACCTGCATAAAAGTTCGCATATTGTACAACAGCAAGGATCTCAGGACATATCAATAGGAATATTTGTTGGTGCTTTTCACCATTGTCTTTCATCTCTTAGCTGATCAATAAGAATGATTTTGAAATTTCTGATACCACTGACACATATCTCCATTAATTTGTATCCAGGGCAACTTGCTCGATGTTAGTATGAAGCACATTGACAGCTGAGGGATTAATCTTTAGCTTGTCTTTATACCTGAGCCACAGCTGTCCTATAATCCTTTGTCCACTGTCAAGCTGGCTATACATGAGGACCTTAGATATTGTGTCGTCACTCATTTATGCAACTTAAGCAGCCCAGCGAAGTTTTGACTGTATCAGGAAAGTCTCAATTCCACCAATGTTGCATTTTGTGAGAAGATCAGCATTGGACACCCTATCATCAAATTATAGCCACAGATCATGCAGAGACAACTTTTGCAGAAGACATCCATTATGTTATGGGACATATATAGGGTCCAAGATTCTGAGCCATACAACAGTGTGATCAAAACGGTTGTCCTATAAACCAGTATTTTGGTGTCCAATTTGATGCCTCTTTCCTTCCATAGTTGGTGGTGAAGCTTCCCAAATGCACTTGTAGCTTTGGCGATCCAATTTGTTATTTCGTCATCAAGGGATGCATCTGACTTCATCTTACTTCCTAAATATGTATATGACTTCACATGAATCTGTATAGGAGTGTCTGAGAATTGATGACTTGATATATAATAAATGAAATATTCACTTATCTTGTCTCTACTCTCAGTTTTACAGTATGTAAATATAAAATATAAAAATGGACATCAAGCAGTAATAATCTGTTTCATGCTTGAACACAATTTTTGGATGGCCTGAAGATTGCATGAAACAGACTGTCACTTCTTAGTATTGAACTCAGTGTCCACTTATATTTTACATTTATATTTACATATACCTCTGATACTGAGCACTTTTATACATTAATATAGCATACCTTAAAACTATATTTTTATAAAAGAAAAAAAAAAAAAATATAAACAGTCAATTGCTGATATCCCCTGACGAGTGGACGGAGTGATTGCTGGAGGGTCTGTCTATGAAACTCTAGAGTTGGAACACTGAAAATAACATCAATCATCTAAGTGAGAAACTTTATATTAATTATATATTTATATATATATATATATATATATATATATATATATATATATATAAAAAATAAATAAAAAAAAACAAAAAACTGTTGGTAGAACTAACAGACAACTTGCCAATGCCTAAAACTCTTATCCAGATACAGGCTCAAATAAAAAGGCTTGACAATACTGAAAAAAGACAGAGAAAAAATTGCCTAAAGACAAACTTACCTACTCAGTAAAATGCTTAAAGACAAGATTGCCTGGACCAAGCAAAAAACGTTTAACAACGTTCAAGTTGTCTGAAGATCACATGAATTTGAAACTTGAGTCATGACTGGAGCCATTCTCATATATATATATATATATATATATATATATAGATAGATAGATAGATTGATTGAGTAGGGCAGAAGCAATAGAACAATCAATAATATTACATCACATTTCTTTTTGTTTTTTCTTCTCAAGGTCGAAACTTTAAGATGATAACGGAAAACTAAAAATCATCTAGAAAAAAACATCTAAATATGGAATTCACTAATTTGGCAGAAAATAAAACTAGATTTAAATAACTGTAGTATGGTTCGATCAAATTACTTTTTGGAAATATGCCTTAAAAATGGACTTTTTGAAGAGAAGCTATTTGTAGTAAGAAGTTTATACTGCTTCATAAAAATGTATCAGCTAATTAGACAAATATTTTGTGTGATTAAATTCTAAATCATTAATGTAAACTATCTTGTTTTCTTACTTGTTTTATTCAAATGTTTATATTTTTATAACATGCTATAGATATGGATTTAAAAAATAACCTTCTTTTAATTGGATCTTTTAAGTTGAGGAATTATCATTATTATATGTTTTGCTATTGAGACCTGCAGGCTGCTCATCTTGGTTATTAGACTCACAACATTTCAGCCATTCTACCCTCCAGCCTTCTTCAGGTTCTAGGTGATTTATAACTCTGAGTAAATAATTATAAGTCCTTTTATATTTATATATATACAAAAATACTCATAAGAATGAGAAACAAAAAGATGTGGAAACAACAAGACGAGTATTATTTATTATCTGGTTGCTATGTGGTGTTGGAGAAATAAGTGTCAGTAATAGTGAGTAAAATTGGGTCAAATGTAAATCAAATATGAATTGGAATCTGACAAAATAATAAGATAAAGAATAAGCAAAGTGTATACAGTCTTTCTCGTATGTTTTTTTTTTTATAAATGTGCATAATGAGTATCTAAATAACTGAGTCGGGAAAGTACAAGAAGTGTCTGGAGTTTTCTTATCTCAAATTTCTGTTGAGTGCTAAAAGATAAATGTTACTATTATGGCCTGAAAAAGGGACAAAATTGTTGTTGACACACATGTTAATGACCTGTCTATGTGAACTGCTTGTCCAATAGTGAGAATGTCACATGTTTGTGTGTGTAGAGAAGAAAAGTGTGAATTAAAGATAATTATAGTTGTTATAATTATTTTATAGCATTATAATTAATTTTTATTTTTGTTATGGACATGGTGCAAGAGATACATAACCTAGTGTATTAATACATATCAGGTTCCATGACAGTTGCAAGTTCAGTCTCTTGGTCTGGTAGTGCTGATAAGTCACATACTCTGGTTCAGTGGAAGAAATGGCCAAGCAACACAAATGTGAATAATCCTGTTGATTACTAACTGATATGATATATCCATGGAAAGTGGAATGAGAACAATCTATCTTTGTAGATTGAATAAAGGGTTCAGTTTGAAATTCTAAAATGATTACAGAGTATGGAGAGAGATATCTAAACAAGGCTGGAGAGCACAATGAAGAAAATGTTGCCACCACCCACTTTTTTAAGTTTCATAGAGGAAAAAAATCAGAGCAAACAAATTACACTGTTCTGCTAGTATTGATGTTAGCATTAACCCTTTGATGTTGTTTTGAAGTTAACCTTTCTTGTGGTCCAATAGCTTGAGAGTGGAAAAAAGGGCAAGAATAGATTAGAACTCCACTACTATAAATGAAAAGTTATTCTGTTTAATTTAGCAACTTATACCAAAACTCATTCCTAATTTATGTATACAATAGTTGGGTAGTATGAAAATAAAGACGTGGCTTGAATTTACCCCCCTCCTCTTCAGAAAAAATCTCTGCCCCCAAGTGGCCCCACCACTTTCAGAACTCCAGAATCACCACTGACATGCTGGTCTAAATAGCAAAGCATATAATATTGACAAAATTATTTTCAAACACTTTTTCAACTTTGTTATAAATGATAGGCATTTTATTACCTCCTGGATGTATTGAAAACTTGTCAATTTCTTGAATAATATGGAGGAAGACCATTGATATTTATTCAATTATATGGAAAACCTTTCGAACAAAATTTAGATGTGCTTATGAATGAAAAGAGCTCCACTGGGTGCACCATGAATATTTACCCATTATTTAAATCTCCAGGTGATATATGTTGGAATTTTAAACCAAACCTTTTATTTAGTCCATGGGGGTAGATAATTTCACATGTCATGATTTTGTTTTGACTAAATAAAGAGTTCTGTTTGAAATTCCATTGTATATCACCTGAAGAAGGTCAGACTGTACAACGGCTGAAACATTCTGAATATGGCAATAAAGATGAGGACAACAACGTAAATAGTGTAAATAGTTACAATACCTCAGAAATATAGACAGATATTATTTTTACTGTTTAAAAAACAAGGATGTTTACTTCAGTATGTGTACACACTAAATATAACATTAAAAGTATTAATATTAACACTTCAAATTTCATATCATATAAGAATGCTTACTTTTCATGGGAGAAGCAGGACTGTCATCTTTTTCTTTCTTTTTTTCCCTTATTCTTACTGATTTAACTGAAGAATCAATATTCTTTGAGTTTTTATTCGTTTTCCCTATTTTATTGATTATTGACTGAATATTTTTTTTCTGCATCACCATTTTATCTGTAAATAAAAAGTAATTAAAGAATAAAATCTATGTCAAGGCAAGAAAAAAATATTTTCAAACATCTTTGAGAATATAGATGTGGAATGTGATATTCAACACTTTCAAATTCAAGCAATAAGTAAAATATATTCAAATGTACACAAAAATGTATGTATTATGATTTGTATGATTTATGTTTAAATCACATAATGTTTCCAAATGGTATTTTCTTTAAATCACATTTAAACATTTAAATCACATTGTTTCTTTTCTTTAAATCGCATTTAAACATTTTTTTTAATCATAACATCCCAACCAAGGCAGTAAAGCCCCTAAGACACAAGGAGGCTATTGAGTGTTGCAGAACAAGAAGAAAAGGACCATTAGGGAGCAAGAAGAATAGAAGAGTAATCAAGACAGTAGATAATGACTGAAATTGCATTTAAATTTTTGAAAATCAAAGTTGATTGGAAAGCAAGAAGCTGGGAGAAAGTTCCACAAGCAAGAATTGAAAGTGAAGAAACTGTTAGCATAGAACTTACAGTTACATTGAGCCAATTCATCTGTAGACTGATGAGACCTTGTTGACAATCTAGTACTGTGCTCGAATTCATAAAGTCTAGGAACCATGGTGAAATGTGTCTTATACATATCAGCCTGTGTATTTAAGAAATCTTAAAGAAAATGTGCTCAAACCTGCATTCCTCTTTGAAGGAGAAACCGTTGTTTGATCCAGTGTGCTTTACCACTCAGATAAAAAGAGCATCACAATTCATCATGGCTCTATTTTCCCTTTTAAGGAAAGCATGTAAAGAGCACGTTTTCTTTAAGATTTAATGCACAGTCAGGTCAATAGATGTAATACACACTGTATAAAGTAAGGGATAAAAATGGGATGTCTATTTCAAATATGAGTATCCACTATAATAACATTTGAAGTAATATATATATATATATATATATGTATATATATATATATATATATATAAATATATACATAATATCCTACACTGACATTACAACTCTGAGTTTCATGCTCAATGCAATCTTCAGGTACTGAGTTGAATTTACACCATTTAGATAACACAGTTTATTTGATATTTCTGGATCTTGTGAGAGATGTTGTTTGGGTGGATTATAACTGTAGATAAATATTTAATTGCACTATAATGTAATCTTGAATTTAGGCTCAAATATACATTTGAGATTGAAAATAATAATTATTAGAAATTCTAATTCTAATTTTCCAATTTTAATTTTAATCTTAAAATTAGAAAATTAGGTTTTCTTTTTGTTTTGTTACCCAATGGGGCCTTAATGATATCTAGAATCTTATGTTTTCTTTTCAATGTCATCGATGGCGATGTCCTTGCAAAAGTCAAAAACTTTTGTTCTCCTTGGTGGTGGTGATGTGGCCCTTGCAAAAGATGAAGCATTTTGTTCTCCTAGCAATGGCTGGTGATTTTCACATCTGTATGTTAAAACCCTTCCACTGCCTGCAGCAAGCCGACTTTCTTCACAAATGACATTTGTACCTGCTGCCTTGATGACTAAATGCTTTCTGCCTTGATGACTGAATACCTCAATACCTGAATACCTGTTGACCCTAATACTTTTTTTTATGAGAAACAGGTAGCTCCTATAGACCCCACCCCAAGTTCTATAAGGGCATGAGACCACATCTCTGATTGGTTAATAAATATAATAAAATATTTTTCCATAAATTCAAAATGAATCTGTAACAATTTACAAAATAATTTTGACAATTTTTTAACCTAAAAATAAACATTTTCACATGACAGTAACGATTTTTTTTACAAACCATCTGGTTTTCATTTACAATACACTTTTCTTGAGAGTATGTGTAAAAAAAGCAACTTAAATGATTAAAACATTTATTACACCTTTTAACTAATGCTAACTTTAATGCACAGTACTAAAATATAAAATTTTTATAACACTTCAGAATACACTATTTACATTATTTGGACTATTGTCCTCATCTTTGTTGCCATATTTATCACATTTCAGCTGTTGTATGCTCCGGCCTTCTTCAGGTGGTTGGAATGTCGAACTGAACCCTTTATTTCGTTCACTGGGGTATACTGTTCTAGTTCCATGTCTAATGAATGTCAGTTATCAGTTATCTCCTGTTAATTCCTCTCTCCAAGTTCTCCACTGCTTCAACCAGGTATTAATACCTTTATCCACTGTGCCATGTGTCCTCAAGGAGTGAAATAAAGGGTTCAGTTTGACATTCTAACCACCTGAAGAAGGCTGGAGCATACAATGGCCAAAACGTTGTGATAAATATGGCAAGAAAGATGAGGACAATAGTTTGAATAATGTAAATAGTGTACATAACACCTCATCCCAGAAATATAGACAGACACTTCAGAATAATTATATATTTTCTATATATTTTTAATGCCATGTTCCATCAAGATGTAGGCAATCATGGCTCTCCACAGCTTCTCTTATTTCGTAGTACCATGGCTTTCCCTTTGTATTCTACACAGTTTGGAATTCAAATTTTTCTTTTTCTTAGACTAGCTGCCAGTCAAAGCTAAAGAGTCTTATCTACCTGTTAATTAACCTGTAGCTGGGGGTAGAAGTGATAACTTCATGCTTTACTCATTTTATCCCCATTTTTGAAGATATGATTTATATCATACTCCATAGGTTTACTCTGCCCAAGTATTGATGATATAGTTTATATTTTTAAGACAAGTTAACACATGCACTACTTGGTCTGTTTGGAGATATATCTAAATAATAAATAGACTTTTGACCAAATAGAATTTTATACAATGTTCTGGCTTTGCATCAGAATAGTTAAACAACAGACTTTATGCTAGTAAGAGCAAATGAAAATAGTGCCAAATTGTGGAAGTTCAAAACTTTTGTAACATGTTTCACATAAGATACCTCAAATACATAAACACATACATGTGCATGCACACACACAGACAGGCACATCATATGTATATATGATAAAAATATAGTTTTAAATTATGCTATATTTATGAGTAAAAGTGCACAATATCAGAGATAGTGTATGTTATACTCTGCTGCAATTAGATCTCTTTCTGATTCACTCTGGATGTCAGCCAGATGTGAACACCAAGAAAGGAGGACACAAAATGAAAAAAGTCATTTTCTGCACATAGGCTCTGAGCATCACATCTGGTCCACAAAGCAAGTCCCCACAATGAAAGTCATACAGTGACCAGTCATGAACATTCGTAATGAAAAAGGAAACAACTCTGGGAACTGCCAGATCTACTTGAAAGCAGGCCTCTTGTAATGACCAACACAGATGTGGGTTGAAAGGCCACCTGCTGACAAGCAAACACACTGTCATCACTGTCACCGCCATGACCACTTTTTCATCACAACAGTGACCTCACCTGGCTTCACTAATTTCATCTGACTCTTCACACATGGAATCCATCAGAGACCAGCTTTGACACCGCTAGGCTCCCAAAGCCAACCGCCATGATTTATAACACTTCAACATCATTACCTCACAGCTCCAGACTTCTCTTATCAACACAAAACAAAGAAGCTCTGACAATCAGTCTTAACCCACTACAGGCCTACTCTTGCCATCACCACCAATTCAATTTTGTTGATAGAACATTCAACCTGAATCCAACTGAAACATTGCACTGAGCCCACTACAGGCCTATCAGGTAGACCTAATCCCACATTGCCACTACTGTCACCTCAGCAACCAATGCGTCCTACCAGGAATCAACCCACTACAGTTTGGCTTCAACATCTCGGCATTACGCAACCGCCAGCCCATCAACACCATCACAGACAATCAACATCCATATGAAAATCTAAATCTGATGAAGCAATTTAAGGAAATGACTTGAGTTTTTAGCTTTATGTTTTTGTTTTCAAGCATCTACACCTAGCACAGCCTATGTTCAATTTGCTTTTCTCCCATATTAAATTTGTTATAACTGATCCATACACCAAAGTATTTGAAGTGTATTTATTAATTCCAAATGCTGAATTTTTATGATGGATTCAGGTTATGTGCCATCACTGCTTTCATTCCAATTCCAGATCAGTTTTGGAAAGGTTTGAGTCCTTCTTCTTGAAACACTTGACAGAGAATGTTGATCTTTTTGTTCAAGATTATTCTTATCCCAAGTATAAATAGAGAGTGAAAAAATAGATAAATTCTATCATTCCCTGTGAAGGACATTCAATAAGATAAGAAAGAGAGAATTGTACTTTCATGCACCAGATAAAGAGTCTCATTTGACATTTCTTATAGGTTTCTGAATACAACAAACATTTGAGTAAGACCGGAGAGTACAGTGTTTTCTTTTACTAACATTCACTTTTACAAGACCCAAGTCCCACTCAAAGTAGAGGGTTACTGAAGACAGTCATGTGCACAGTAAAAGTAAGGGACGCAGTTTATACGGACACATGGTAAAGATAACAGTTAACTCTAGACCTGAACAGGTGGTTGCAAAAGCATCCTCCTGGGATTCTATTCCACAAAGCAACAGTTCTTAGGGAGAAGCTCTCTAAGTGGAACTTACTCCTTACTAAAGGAATATGAAGGGAATGAAAGTGGTTTCCTTCAATGTAGGCAGGATGGTGGGTCTTAGCTGGAAGGCTTAGTGTTGGTTGAACTAAGGAATGTAGATCATTTGAACTTTTTCCATGGAAATAGCAGTAAAATAGTGAGAGACTTGCAAAGTTTTATCTATAGGAAAAGGTACTAAGGTGAAAAATAATTAATCACTCTCAAGGCTGCGGAAATGCTCCTAGACACTATCAAGACTGGAAAGACCTGGCAGATTCCACCCACATATGACAGCAGTAATCCATTTTTGGCCTGACCTGGCTCTTGTAAAGGTAGAGCATACCAGGAGGAATCAGATACTTATTGGAGTGGTACAAAAAGCTAAGCTTTTTTCCAACATCTTTAGCAATGGATTGTACGTACAAGCTGAGGTGAGCTTAAGTCACAACAGGCATTCAAGGCAAGGTGTCAATGTGATTGTAGTGTTTATCAGGAAAAAGTTTAAAATTTTGTATAACTTAGTATTTTGGTACAACAATTTAGAAATATAGCAAACACATTATTAGAAGATATTCTATTAATTATTCAGTTTCATACAAAAAAACAAAAAAAAACTTCTTTTTATTGAAAACTAGCAGTAGAGCCCGGCGTTGCCCGGGGATGTAACAGTAAGAGATAGATCAAGTATCGACCATCATAAAGACTGAAAAATAAAATTGACAAAGATTATTGTTTAAGGTTGACAGACACGCATGTCTTAAATAGTTTTTTTTTTTTTTTACGAATTGGTCAAACCCAAACTCAAACAAAAACATTGTTTTGAATTGTTATGAATCTACAGAATGAATAGAATTTTATTATGAAAAATTGTCTTGTAAATGGAATTTTTAAAGCAGCGTTTTGAATGTAAAAATAAAGAAAAAAGTGTGCAAGACAATAAGAAACACTACCTGCCAAAAAAAAAAAAAAAAAAAAAGTGAAGTTTTGTTGAAATTAGTTGAAAAATGTAGGAAATCCGATCCCGTATATAAATGAACACACACACACACAAACAACCTGGGTTTTATGATAAGTATAACTCGATATGAGTTGTCCCCCTTTCATTCTCGCGATGCCTCTTAATCGTGTTTTCAAATTGATTTTGTGCAAAAACAATTATGTTTTTCCAATTTTTGGCTGTCAGAACCACCACAAGGTAATTTTATGTAGTCCTGTGAAGTTTTGTTGAAATTGGTTGAAAAATGTAGGAAATCCGATCCAATATATAAACGTACACACACACACACAACCTGGGTTTTATAATAAGTATGATTATTAGAAATATTATACTCTAAAGTAATCCACATTCAAATAAAGCTGTTTTTTGCTCAATATTCATGTTTTCTTGTGCCTACTATTAAGTCCACATGACATGTATAATAAATAAAAGGGCAATGTACCAAGTATCAGTTGGAGTAACAGTCTGGGTTGAAGTAGTAAGAAGAGTCATTAAGAGTCTTCCATCTTCTAATTTATTCCCTACTGTATGAGAATTGTTTTCATAAGAAACTATTTTTGTAAAAACAACAATTTCTGGAATAAAAAAAAAAATTGTGATTTACACTTTATCTGATTTTTTTTCTTTTTATCGTGGATGAGTTGAATATTTTTCCCAAAGTCAAATTTTCACTCTTAAACCTTCCAAATGATAAACAAAATAAAGAGGAAGGAACTTGTTGAAATGAATCGATGAATCAATCAATGGTATGAAATAGTGGTATTCTTTGTTGATAGCAACACTGGATAAAAATACTTTACAATATTGGACATAGTTGAACTTGTGGTAAATAAAATATACCACGAGACATGTTTTAAACAATTCTCAATAAATTTTGAACTTACTTTGAAATTCATGGATTGCAGTTTCTTCATTGTTAACCGAAAGTTGATAATTTAACATTTGTTTTTTTGCTTCTTGATATTGTTCTTTATACATTTCATGATCTTTTTTCATGCGTCCAATTATTGGCGTTGCCCTAGCAATTTGTTCTGAGATAAACAAGAATTTTGTGAAATTTAACATGTAAAAAAGATTATATTTCAATTTCTGTTATAAAGTAGTTTTATTTTTGTTCTGTACTTATTTCTTATATGCAAAGATATATATATATATATATATATATATATATATATATATATACAAAATGTCTTACATTATATAATTTTTATTTTTATCATTTCTTCTATATCGGTTCAAAGATTTTGTCTCTAATTCTGTTAGAAAATATTGAAGAATGAATAGGTATGATATAAAAGCCATAATATCTTTATTCTTTGTTATAAATCAGTTATAATGATATAGGCCTACTCAAATTAGGAGTGTATGCATAGGCTTTATGAGATATGTAGGCCATAATCACTTAATTACATAATGAGGAGTCAGAGTCAGAGGTGCCAAAAATAGAGAAGTCGGAGTCAAAGGTTCTGCATTCTGACTCTACAGGTACAGTTCTGTGTGGGAAATGTGTATATATGTACATATAGTTTTGTGTATGTCTTAGTAGTATAAAAGTCTCTATGAGAACAAAGCATGTTAGTCAATCTTTTTCCTTTCAGTCATTCTGTTCTGCCCATGAACTATGGTGTTATTATTATATAATAATGCCAATAATAGGGGAAATACAAATGGGAGAATAAATCTTTTTTAACCACAGCTCTCTCCCATTACACAAGCATTCACCATAGGAAAACAACAAGCTGGTGGAAGTAGTGTTCTGCTGGAAAACACTGGATCTTATTCATGTAGAAGGTACTTTGTTGCAAAGTACCTTAACATCTTTGGAGACAAGGTTCACCTTTTAATAGCAACATTCTTCTACAGTGGTAATAAGAATCAAAAGTGATCTTTTGTTTGTTTTGTTTTGTCAACAGCATATCACCTCCTTATGGGTAATTTATTGCTGAAATTAATTTTCTTGGGAGCTTTGAAGTAATAAAAATATGATATACCTTATTCTGCTTTCACAACTGAGTACATAGTAGATGATACTCAGCTTTTGTGCATAGACATATTTGTGTTGACATAATTACTAGGGGCAGTGATATGTATGTTTTATGTTGTAGTTTTGTTGAAGTTATATTTTGGAATACTGTTTGATTTCTTTAAGAAATTGTAGGATATTATATGGATTGATGTCATAAAAGAGTTCTTTCATGTTGGTTGTTTGGTTGATTTTGTTTAGCAGCATATCAACTTCTATCAGTTATTTGATGCTAAGATCTAAATAGTTTGAACACAATTGCATGCCTTCATCTTATAGGATATAAATGCCTATATTTTATGGCCAATAAGTGAAGCACAAACAAGTTATATACACCTACAAATAAATTTTACTAAATTCAGTAGATATGAAAAACTATTTACAATTCTGTGCAAACACGTCTCCAAAATTAAATAAATGGTTTCTGGAACCTGATTGGCTATGACAAGTCATGTGATGTGCTCTCTACAAGGTCTGTGCGGTTGAACTCTAAATGACCTGGAAATAGGTCAGGGCTTGGGTTACCTAGGACATTCCTGCACAAAACTCAGATAAGATTCATTGAGTCAATTACTTGCTCACCATAAGCTATAAAAATGTCTTGTCAGTCAAAGTCAGGACCAGATCTGAAACAGAACAGTCAGTGACCGATCTGTGAAAGATAGTCAGCAAACCAGGCCAGACCATGCTTCAATTAACAAGTTAGACACATGTTACCATGACAATTCATAAGTCAGTGATGATTTTTCTACATACAATATCATGACGAAAGTAAGTCTTGTAATCTCTCTTTGTTCACTGTTTTTAAAATTACTGCTATTGTATGCAATCAGCCACACATTTCATTAGCATGTGCTTCACACCAACCTCTCTACTTGCCTCCTCCCCACAAGAGGGAGAAGAGCAAGCGCCCAAGCACATCCTTAGAAAGAGGGAATACAGACAACTAGTAAAGGATGAGGTGAAAGATGTATTCACAGCACACCAAGGCTGCAGCCTATACTATCCTTAGAGGATAATCTGGCTCTGGTCTTAATAGTAAGTGAAAAGAAAATCTTCACTTTTCTACATTTCCAAAGCATTGTCAATGTTGACAGGGCTTTGTCCTTTTGATATGATATAGTTTATTTTGATAGGAAACTCTGTACTTGAATTTGTTTTTCTTTGTATTACAAAAAGTAGCACTAATTAAGTTAAGGGATATTTTTATAGATTAGCATTCATTAGAAACTTACTTACCTTTACTCACATTTTTAAAATCAATATTGATTTTGGATCTTTTCTGTTAATTCACACAAAAATAAAAAGAATTTATATTTACTAAAATTCACACCAAATTCTTCCAGAGCATTTCTGTTGGGTTGATTTTTGCAATTGCCCCTAATGTACGTGACTCAGGTATTTCTAAGTGTGGGGTCAGCGTTTGTGCTCATTCTGCCAAAAACAGATCTTTTTCTTTTTTTTTAAATTGTAAAAAAGTATCTCAAATATCATCTGCACTTATGAAATGTGAATAACTCCCTGATTTTTGGTAATTTTTCTTTCTGAGGGTTGGAGCTAAACAAATTTCGATTTAAAATTTATAATTTTGAAAGAGTGCCAACAATTTAATAAAAAAACAAACTTTGATTTAAAATTTATCATTTCTTGGGATGAATTAATATTTGCAATAAGTAACTTTACATTATTTGGGGTGAATTAACAGAAATGATCCTTGATATTTTTTTTATCATTTTAGAAAAGAGGTTCTATTCCTAATATAAATACAGTGTCAAATTGATCCTTGATTTCTTGAATAGTTTTCTGTATTTTATTTTTATTTACAAATATCAAGTTTGAAACTGTATTTATGTCATTGATATCTGCATAACAACAAGGGTTGTTTCCCCACCTCCAATTCATAATAATACTGTATTTATATCATGAACAGACCCTTCTTTCTATATCAATATAAAAAAAAAAATCAATATTTATTGATTCTAACAAATGTCATGGTCTGAAGAAGATCTAATGAATGTTAATCTACAAAAATGAATCCTTCCCCATTTTTCTCTATTTTTTATACATAGGCCAGTCAATTTAAGTAGTGCCTCAAAAAACTAATGAACTAACCATCGAGCCTCTGAAGTTTCTGCTGCAGTTGATCCAAGTTCATTCGATAATTTTTGGTTTGTTTCTCAATATCAACAATCTTCTCTAGTGCTGCTTTATTCTCGAAAGTGAATTTTGACAACTGAGTGGCCATTAATTCAATGGATCCTGAAAAAGTTATAAAATGTCAGCTAAGGAAAATCAATGATTTAAAGATAAGTTTTCATAAAAAGATTATAAAGAACAAATATTAAAAATCTGATAAATCATGAACAGTTATAGGTTTATGATACCAAGTATATTCATTGATCTAAGCTGAATTTTTAATAAAAACAATCTTAGAATTTGTATTTATCTCTTTTAATATAAGATCTTTCTTTAAAGAAATACTTCAGCCCATGTTAAATTCATTTACATTTTTGAAAAACATAAATTTTAAAAAAATATCTTAGAACTTTGTATTTTCCATCTTTTAATATAAGATCATATTTTTTAAATCTATTCAATCCGTGTTAAATTCATTTACATTTTTTTAAAATTATTAAAAATATAAAAGCAATACAATTCTTTTTACATATTCTTTCTGAAATGCTAATTGGATTTTTTGTCTCTCTAAACAAAACAGAACCCCATTGCCAAAACATATTCTGTTATCTTTGCTAAACTATTTTCATCCTATTTTATGCAGTTGATTCTTACTAATGTTTCAACTACCAAAAATTGGTCTTTATCTTTTTGTACATAAATAATTTAATAAATAGTTGGCAGAGACAAAGGAAAGAAACACCTTGATATTTAGAGGATAGTCTGTCATGTCTTCATATCTTAGAAATATATTTCCAAAATGTATCTCATTCATAATAGTCTTGTAGAGTAAGCAGAAGTTAACTCTTTTAAATCAAAAGATCAAATGACAAAAATAAACACATCAAGCAAAAGCTTTTGGTTTCAAATATATTTCAAATTTTTAAATAAATAAAAATAAAGAATAGCCAATAAAATCAGCCCCCACCAATAAATAAACATAGGCTTCTGGAGCCTACATGAAGCTATATAAACCAGATATCCATTCAACTCAGCAGAAAGACTGACAGCAGTAAAGAGATACGAGTCAAACTTATCAGCGTGTCTTTCTCACTAACAAAACAGTGGATTCCCTTTGATCTTGTCTCCCAACTCCACTTTCTCTCTTCCTCATTGAAAGACTATATTCATTTTTTTCAGTCACAGAGAATATTCTAAATACAAATTTTGTGATAATAGTTGCAGTTAAGAAATTAAATAAATATTGTCATTTTATTTAAACATGCATCAACCTTTTCTCTCATTTTTTTATTCAACAAACTCATTGAATCTTTCTCCATAGTCTCTCATGACTAGAATGAAAATCTGACTTAGAAATCATTTTTAACCAAGCTAAAAAGCAACTGATAGTTCTTAATTTGCCTAGTTTTTTTTATATCAACATTCAGATTTATACTCTGTCTTGTTTCTGATCTCTTGCTTAAAAAAATTAAGCAAGAGATCAGAAACAAAAAGGAAGCTGCCAACAAAATGTGAACTGTCATCTTTGGGTGTCCTCTCTGACATCACTTGTACCAATTTTGGCCATGGAGATTGACTGAGACTAAATAGGCTCAAATAGATACTTCTTAAATCAATCATAGAATGTAACAACATAGATGTGATAAGAAGATAAGAAAAAAATTAATGAAATGAAATACAAACATTTCTACTATGAGTGCTCAATATTTGATTTATTGTGACATCTGAATCTTTTCATAGGTAAAAGATATACACATTTCATTTAAGTATAATTATAGAAAATTAGGCAAAGGTTAACCTTCATTCCCACAAAAAATATTGTGCCAAAAAGGCATTTTTTCCCTCGACACCAGTATTACTGTATATACTCTCTTAACTTCCTAGACAATGTTTTAAAACACTATGTTTAGAATTTTAATAACAACAAAAATGCCACATTCTATTCAGTTGTGTGACTGTTTATTTACAAGATTAATTTTAAATTTACAAAATTATAAAAGTATATGAACCAACTAAAATATAATATTTATTATTTACCATTTTATAAAGAAATATAAAAACAATTTTTTATTCATAAATTTATAAAAACGTCTGTGAAACTATAGAACAAGAAAATTTACATCACATGATTTCTCCAAGCATTATACAAAATCCTTCCCAATTATTTTATATCTGAAAATACTTCTTGTTTTTTGTCCAATTTGTTCTATAATTATGATCTAGGATCAAGGATTCCTAAATCAATAGAAAAATCCAAGACTTGATACTTCAGCAAGTTAACCTTCTTTCTACTCTTTTTTGAAAAACGTAACTTCGATAATTTTTTAAAATCATTGCTAATTTTTGTAAAAATTTGCATAAAGCATGCCTAGAAAACCTGCAGAAGGATTATCTATTGTCAGCCAAGTAATGACTGATAAATCTTAAATGAAGAATGAACAATAAGCACCATAACCAAAGCAATTGGCAAAGTTAGTGAATTGTGTTCTTTGGAATGGTTGGTAAAACATTAACTAATTGCCAATCAATTTGAATATTCATATATAAAATTAATCTTGTAAATAAACAATCTAACAATTAAATAGTATATAATATTTTTGCTGTTATTAAAATTTTAAACATAGTCTTTTAAAACAATAAACATTGCTGAGGGAATACACAGTAATAGTAGAGTCAAGAGAAAAAATGTTCTTTTGACATACTGTTTTTTGCAGGTAAATAGGTTAATGATTAATGTCCAAATACTTGTTTCACCTCACTGTATAAGATTCCATCAATAAAACCATTATTAGGCTGAAGAACTCCTTTCAAAAGAGGACAGATTTTTTTCCATTTTTTATCATTTCAATTACACACTATTAGTTTGCTATGTAGATTTTTATATAATATATTCCATACAGATTATTATATTATATAATAATATAAATACTTATTTAGGATTATAAATGGAAATATAAACTTCATATGTATACGTGTCAAATAATTTATTTTTGCTGTTTATTTGCATTTATAATTGTTTTACGAATATATTGTGAGCTTTAGACAATGCTTTTCTTTCAATATATGATTCTAAATCCATTTTTTTACCGTCCAAATACTTGTTTCACCTCACTGATTTAATATCACAAATGCTGGTTCTAATTCTACATGGAGAAATGCTGAAGATACACAGTTGCTTACAACTGTAATCAGAATTTGTATTTTCATTCCACGCTACAACATATATATTGATTTGATTAATGTCATATCAAATTCTTATTGGTCATTTAATGCTGAAATTTAATGGGGGGGGGCTTTGAAGTAATAAAAATATGATATGTTATTCTGCTTTCACAACAGAATGCATAGTAGATGATATGCAGCTTTTGTGCATATACACGTTAGTGTAGACATAATTACTAGAGGTGATGATATATGTTTTATGCTGCAGTTTTGTTTCAGTTTACCTTCTTGATCCTCATGCAACTCAAACCTATGTCTACCTTCTTGATCAGGTTTCAACATTTAATAACACATAAGGGTGTTGATATGCCATTAAACATACAACAATTATTCCAAAAATATATATATATATATATATATATATATATACATACTTGTACCCCCAATATAAATATGTATAAAGTTTAAGAAATATATTTAAATTTATAATCTTATGTCACATGTAAAATCTACATAATTATATATATATATATATTATTATGGGATCTTACCCATAATAATAATGATGGACTATTCCATACTTAATAAATACTGCGCCTCAGGAGTAGGCAAGGAGTCAGTCGTTCACCTCTGAACTGACTGTTCGGTTCAACTCTCTTCCTACGGGCGAGAGGAACCCGAAGGAGGCTACGCCCAAAGGGGCGGAGTCTCCTTCGGGAGGTTAAACCGCCCAGAACCCGTTTATGCGGGTTCAAATGGGCTATTTTTGGCCGAGCCTAATGGCTCGGGAATTCCCACGTTAAAAGGCCTTGTGCCACATGACACCCTCGTGGGGGTGACTGAATATTGTCAGTCGTTCACCTCTGAACTGACTGCACGGTTCAACTCTCTTCCTACGGATGAGAGGAACCCGAAAGGAGGCTACGCCTCGGGGCGGAGTCTCCTTCGGGAGGTTAATCGCCCTGAACCCGCTTTTATACGGGTTCGAATGGGCTATTTTTTGCCGGGCCTAATGGCTCGGAAATGCCCACGTTAAAAAAGGCCTTGTGCCACATGACACCCTCGTGGGGGTGACTGAATATTGTCAGTCATTCAACTCTGAACTGACTGTTCGGTTCAACTCTCTTCCCACGGGAAGGGAGGAACCCGGGGAGGCTACGCCAAGGGCGGAGTCTCCTTCGGGAGGTAAAATCGCCCTGAACCCGTTTTATACGGGTTCAAATGGGTTATTTTTGCCGAGCCTAATGGCTCGGGAATTCTACATTAAAAAGGCCTTGTGCCACATGACACCCTCGTGGGGGTGACTGAATATCGTCAGTCGTTCAACTCTGAACCAACTGTTCAGTTAAACTCTCTTCCTATGGGCGGGAGGAACCCGAAGGAGGCTACACTGAAGGGCGGAGTCTCCTTCGGGGAGGTAAAACCGGCCCGGAACCCGTTTATACGGGTTCAAATGGGCTATTTTTTGGCCGAGCCTAATGGCTTGGGAATTGCCCACGTTAAAAAGGCCTTGTGCCACATGACACCCTCGTGGGGGGGTTGACTGAATATCATCAGTTGTTCAAGTCGATCTTGGTCGACCGGCTGATCAGTTGAACTCTCTGCCTTCGGGTGGGGAGGAACCCGAAAGAGGCTACGCCGAAGGGCGGATTCTCTTTTGGGGAGGTAAACCGACCCTGAACCCATTTATACGGGTTCAATGGGCATATTTTTGGCCGAGCCCACAGGCTCGAAGAGCTCACGTTAAAAACGGCCTTGTGCCACATGACGCCCCAGTGGGGGGGGTGACTGAATATCGTCAGTAGTTCAAGTCGAGTCAAGAGTCGAGTCAAGAGTCGAGTCAGAGGCAGTCCGAAACAGAGTCGCGTTCAGACGATTACTGCAAGACATTGGAATAGTGATACTGATCGAGACTACATTGTTCTCTCTACTAAACCAGATTGTTCATACTAACACTTCTACTTCTCTGTATATATTCCTGTTTGTAATATATCTGTGTTATTCCATACCTGTGTTCGAGTTCTTCTTTATTGGTTCTACCTTGGACTATCACCGTGGTACAAGGAACCAGACCATAATAACATATATATATATATATATATATATATATATATATATATATATATATATATATATATATATATATGTGTGAAAATATATAGAAAATAGGAAGGAACTGGTTAGGTAAATAATCCAAAGTCCCTTAGTATTTTAGTTATTATTTTAAAAAAATAGTGCTCGATACAAAAGTAGAGCATAAATATAATTATTTATTTAAAATATGATTCCAAAACGCTACATAAGAAGTCTCATTTTTCAAAACAAGAGCTGAAAACTTCAATATAATTATTTAAATAAGAAAATTTCACTTGAAGATGGAACAGAGCTTATTTTAACTCAATTTAATTTAAATAATTATATTGAAGTTTTCGGCTCTTGTTTTGAAAAATGAGACTTTTATGTAGTGTTTTGAATATATATTTTATAATAAATATATATATATATATATATATATATATATATATATATACACACACACACACACATAAATACATACATGTATACATACATAGGGTAAACAAAGTTTCTATGTATGTTTTCAAGACATACTTATAGGTCTGTACAAAACTTACATTGCTTGCTTGCTGTCTATCTATATATATTTAAGCATATTTTATTAAATATAACAGACAATGAAATTCTATTGTCTGATCATGAGCTGTTCTAATGTTTGAATGTTTGTTTTAATTTCTGATGAAAATAAAGACAAAAATTGTCCAACATTTGGATATTTTTTATTAAGTTGGTTCTAAGCTTTCAGCTCACATGAGACACCCTCAGAGTGGTTATACAGACAGGAGACAAAGATATCCACTGTCAATGATAATATTGTTCGATTGGCATGAGTTTGTGACCATGGGTTTCATGCTATTTGAGATTGTCAGACCACAAATAGCATAAAACCCAGGGTCACAAACTCACACCAATCCAACTATATATATATATATATATATATATATATATATATATATATATATATATATATATATACACACACACACAGTTTCAAGAAAGATATAACCTCAAAAAAGAAAGATATTGTAAAGTTATGGAGTGTTGAGAATAAAAAAAAGGAAATTAAAAAAATTAAATATTGGACTAAGAATAATCAAAAGAGAAATTGAAAACATTTGCAAAATAAAAAACAGAAAAAAACAACTAACTTTTAGAATATCAAAAAGAAATTAAAAAAATGAAAATGGTAAAATAGCAAGAAAAGTGGACTAACCAGCAAGAAAATATTTTAAGTTGAAGCTGGTGTTGCATGTACAGAGAAAAGATGCAGAATATTAAAAACATTGACTAAAGACATGAAAGCAACCAAACTACTACCTTTAATTCAGCATCACAAAGAGAGGAAAATATATAAGTTGGGAAAAGAAGTACATGAAAACTGATTTCTCAACAGTAATGTTGAGTGATAAATATAGAGTTAGATTGGAGGGGCCTGATACCAGGGCTACAGGTTGTGTTTTTCATAAAAAAAATAATGATAAATAAACAAACTTATTAATGTTGCCTTGCTGGATTTTTCTGTATGTATTCCTATTTCTATGTTTTCACTCATGATGTTGCTTCTGTGGGTTTACTCAACTTGGTGAGTTATTCATGAATTTGTTGATGAAGCCTCGAAAAAGAAGTCCCAAAATGTAGTGGCGACCCCTGTAGAAAATTATAAGTAGTTTTGATTATAAACAATAGATTAAGTCAAACAGCATAGATTATAAATTACATGAAGCAGGTTGTATGCAGTTTTAAAACATTTCAAGTCATAAAAACATAAACATTTTAAATTATTAAACATTCTGATGCACTTTCTGAAATATAATTTTTAATAGATAAATATTCAGAAATATGGTTTCTAAATATAAAAAATGTTAACAATATGAATCAGTCTATATTTCTTATTGTAATTATTTACATTGTTCAGATTGTTGTCCTCATCTTTGTTGTCATATTCACAACATTTCAGCTGTTGTACTCTCTGACCTTCTTCAGGTGATATACACTAGAATTTCAAACCAAACCTTTTATTTAGTCCACTGGGGTAGATTGTTCTAGTTCCACATGCCATGCCTTTTCTGGATCTCTCAATTCCAGTTATTTCCCTTTAGTAATTCAACTCTCCAAGTTTGTGTTTACCTGTGCTGCAGCTGGGTATTGAACTCACAACTATTTGGGTCAAGTCACTAGATCATTTTAACCGACATTATTATCCACTAGGTTTCATGTGTCCTTGAGAACATCAGTGAATGAATTTTTGGGACTTATAAACCTAATGTCTCAGTAACCATTTTTTACTCATATTACAGTTTTTTGTTGTTGTTGTTGTTTTCCTCTAGCACTCTGTATTATTGGTTCCCATGTTGTATTCATGTCTCTGCTTGGCTGGCTTAGGAGATTTTTGTGGCCTAGTATATGCACTGATTCCTTAAGTTTTCATATTTTCCACTGATGTCTATTATTTCAATCTCATCCCACAGAGTGCAGTGATCTCCCTTTCTCAGATATCCAGAAAAGGTATGGCATGTGGAACTAGAACAATCTAGTAACCTTATCTCAAACCATTACAAATTCAATATTTTCAGCTAGGATCCTCAAAAGTGGCTATGGTGCCTTTTTAAGCATAGCTCAAATGTGGCACAAGGACAAAAGTATGAAGCACCCAGTAAGGATCAAATTCACTACTCACTTGTAACTGATCTAATGAGACAAGCTTGCTAACCATTACACCATGCTGAAGGGCTTCATCAATAGTGACTATGGATGCTTCCTCACATCATAGCTTCTATTTGTACAAATTTATCAACCCAGTAGTAATAATGGATAACTAACTTTGTGCTATATACTCTCACTCCCCCATGCACACAACACTACACACCAATATTATACACCGATTTACTTAGATGAGTATCCTTGTCTTGGTTACTTTAGTACCAATATTTAGTCATTGTATCCTGAACAACGTTCTTCAGGCATTTGTTATAATCAAGAATATTGAACCAAACCCTTTATTCAATCTACAGGAGTAGATTGTTTTCATTTCATAGTCCATATTAGAGGATATTTCATATAAGTTATTTTTTCCTAATTAATTTGTCCTGGTGGTATATCTGCTTCTTTCAATGAATCAGGGTATATAAATTTTTGAACTACCTGACTTAGGGATTGAATTCATAACTGCCAAGTAACAAGATACACTTAACTAAGGTTTTTATCAAATAGACCAGTGGTTCCCAAATGGTGCTGTGCAGCTCATAGGTGTGATAGAAGTGGATAGCAGGTGAGGTGAAATGATTGAAAGACAATCAAAGATTTAGAAACAGTATCAAAAAATTCATATGCTAAAAAAAAATATAATTTCAAAATTTAAAATATTATGGATTTTTTGTAATTGCATGCATGATTCCCAATATAAATAGTTAGAAATAATTATTGACCGATTTTATCACTGTCATATTTTTACATTGTATCAAGTATTAAGAATATAGTAACTAGGGTCTGCAAATTGGAGGAGAGAGTTATCAATGATAATCTTCTGACTTTGAATATGCGGTTATCTACCTTTAACTCGCTGTCTCTCTCTCTTTTACTTTTAAATGTACTTTTTGTCACATAAAATTTGGTGAGGTGTGAGCAAATTTTCATTCCAAAAAAAAAAAACAATTTGTTAACCAGTTCTATCTTCACAGCTAAGACCCACCATGCCACAAACACTGAAACGAATCAACCCCATTCCCTTTATATTCCATTAGTAAAAAGGAAGTTACCTTTGGACAACTTTTTCTCAATAACCATTACTAAATAGAACAGACTTCTGAAAGGATGCTTCCCTAATCACGACAATCTTAACCTCTTCAAGTCTAGAGTTAACTTGTCAGAGTAAATCAGATTATAATATAAATTAGAATTTATCTTCTGTCGTCTTAATTCTTGTTCTTTTATTATTCTCTTTCCTTAATAGTGTTTAGTACTTTCAAATTAATATTTATATTTGCAATTTTTTGTTCACTGACTAATATCATCTAAAACACCCCTTTCTGCCTTCCATCAATATGGCTGATGCTAACCTCCAGGAAAATGACTCATTGTACTTTCTCAGGCTAACATTCTCTGAAGTGGAAAGATTAATATTGAATCAATTGCTAGGTCTGCTGCTAGGAAAGTTGATTCACTGTGTTGTGCTAGACAATTTGTCTCTCTTGAATCTATGTTACATATTTATAAGTCTACCATTCATCCTTGCTTTGAATATTGCTGCCACGTCTGGTCTGCTATATATTTTGAGATTTTTGATAAACTCCAAAAAAGAATCTGTAATGTTATTGGTCCTGGCCCAGAATTTAATTTTCAGTCATTTTATCACCATTGAAATGTAGCTTCCCTGTGCCTTTTCTATAAATACTTTCATGGTAATTGTCATGATGAACTTTCCTCTATGGTATCTAGACATTATTAATTTAAGGTCAGTATTAGCAGCAAGGTCACATCAGTTTACTGTTGAAATGTCCAGATGCAACTGTAAGTTCTATGCTAACAGTTTCTTCTATTGCACTTCTTGCTTGTGGAACTCTATTCTGTTTTTTTCTTTCCCAGTCAACTTAGATCTTCAATAGGCTGAAGATACATTTGACAAAACTTTTTAACTATAACAACAATATTGATGATATCTATCAGTGTAAATCAGTTTATAATATAAATTAGAATTTCTCATCTCAGAAACTCAGACAAAAGATAAAACAAAAGAAAGTTGACTTGACAATAAAACAAAACTGTTGTGGATTCCGAGATGAATTCAGTCTCCAAGGAATGACAAACGCAATAATTAAATATAAGAAATAAAATGTATTTACACAATCATACAAAGAGTAATACTGTTAGTAAGTCCAGGAACGCGGTTAGTAGCAAATACAGGTAGATATATACAGTCTCGAAGTAGGACTTCCTTAGAGTCTACGTGCTTGTAACTGACTTCTACACGAGGTTACCTCACACTATCTCCGTTCGTATATTCTCTGACTTTCACTATATCCTCTCCCTATCCAACTACCCTCACTGACTGTAACTCTGGGTATTTAACGGCAGCATTCCAGGTACACTGGTAGAGTCCATTTATATGAAAAGGGGAGGACCCCATAACAAAAACTATTATAACACATAAACCATTAAAAATTACTATAAATACTAGAAGCCATAACCATAAAAAACAATCTTTTACCAATATTCATTCAATTTAGGAACAAACGTACTAAATGTTTTTATAATTAAAATAAAAAGTAAAATTAGGTATCACTTGAAAAAGCCCAAATTGATATGCAACTATTCATATGTAAAAAGGTAGTGATGCAAAGATTTATGACATGAACTCTCAACTAGCCAATTACTAACATCAATATAATTGTGAGACAACTTTAGTGAGAATTCATCCAGTCATTCATGAACTTCTTCACTACTATACTCTTCTTTTTTTCAGCATGCTGTAAAAGTAATAATAAATCTTTTGTTTTTTATTACTATTTGGCTCATAGTCTTATTTTTAAGTTCAGTGTCACTCAGTAAATACCAATTCTTCTGTTTACTCTGTACCATATGTCAACGCAGTTAAACTAGCATCATATTAGCCAACTATAACTTAATGACAGGAGTCCATATTCTGGTGGCCTCCACTCAGCCTCAATCAAACATGCTAAACCAAATTTGATTATCACTGCCACATACAAATAATACCTGCAAGCATCTTGTTACTACAATAATACCCCTTAAAGATGGATTATATAAAATATTTAAGGTGTTCAATGCATATTTCATTAGTAACATGAAATTTCAGTCAAATGCATAAAAACTGATTTCAAATAAATGTACCATTTTTTAAAATTAATAAATTTTTAAAGTGTCTATAGAAAGTTTATGATATCAGTTAAATATGTTGCAGGCCAGTGTTGAGAGATAAACACGTGTATCTCTTGAAATGCTCACAACAAACATGGCAGACTCGGGATGTGAGTCCATAAAAAGAAATGTAAAAAAACAAGAACTGATATATATGTACAAACAAATGATAATGTATTAACAACAGAGGTTTACAAGTGACAAAGGCAATAATGTGTGTAACAAATGAATGTGGAAACTTTTTGGTCCAAAGTAAATGAAGTGAATGAATGTGCATACATATGTGTGTGTGTGTGTATGTATTGTTCATGAGTTTCCCAAAAAGGGAATGTGATCTTCCACAAGAGATTCACATGTTATATAATTGGAAAAGTAAGAAGAGAGTGAGAAAAAATATCGCTGAGTATTTACAGACTGGAAAGCATCTCCTAGTAGCGGGTTCAAAAATTAGGAGAAGATAAGCCGACAAATACTTAAACTGGACAATGCCTAAATTAAAAAAAAAAATATTCCCCCACCCTAAAAAAAAGACATTGGACACAAAAAGTAGGTATGGACATAAAATCAGATAAAAAAAAAAAAAAAAATCCTTATTAGATGCAATTTTGAAGAAAAAGTTTCCACTTATTTTAAAAAGGAGAAATTTAGAAAATGAAAAAAATTACTGATATTTTTTGTAGGCAAACCTGGAACCTGGAATTGTATTTAAAAGAGTTGCATGTGTTGTTATCCTCTCTAAACAACTGAGGATTCCAACCCTGCTGCAGCAACTCTCTCAATGTTAATAGATACTGACAGTGGTCATTAGGAGTGACTGGGCAATTTTTTATATTAGTGTATAGGTACCCCACATTAAACTGACATTGTGTCACATCTTGCCATCAATTACTGTTGAAAAATTTGGTTATAAATAAATTATAATTGATTTGATTCATTTTTTGTGACATACTAAAATAAAATAAATCCAATAAGAATCTACATACTTCTTAAATAGGCACTGATATTTAGAGAATTTAAAATGATTATTTGGTTACTTATTTTAGTGCATCATTTTACTTATAATTATTGCCATATGACGCAAAACATAGTGAGTACATTATTTAAACAAATTAGTTGTAAATAATCAATAGTGTCTTTTTATAGCCAATTTTTGTCACTTTGCCAAGACTTTTTACATTTACAGAAGCAGCAAAATAATCATTCTAAGTAATATGGTTAAAATAACTACCTTTACTCACTCCCTTCAAATTCATGTAACTTGAGGAAAAAGACAGAAAGGAATTTGCAAGCCTATGTGAAATTTTCTTTGGACCAAAAATTAGCCGTTAAGACAAGGAAGAAAAAAAATAGTGAGTCTATATGAAATTTCTTTTGATATAAAATGAGGAGAAAAATTAAATTAACAAGAGTGTTTGAAGTTATGTGAAAAAGTTTTTTCTGTTCAAACGTTCAACATTCAAGTTTTTGCAAGTGTCAAATTACTCACCAATTATAACATCAGCCTTTTAACCAATCACATGACACTTCAAAGAATTTTCTTTCAACAATGTAAGAAAGTTAAGTATGTCAAACTATCTCCCTTCATTTACTTTTGAACATATGCAAACCATATATTCCTTCTGCATGCAAAAAACTCTCTTACTTTTGTCTTAAACATTTTTTAATATTATTTTGTGTCAGATCATTTAATCTGTTGTATGAACATTTCCTCTTCATGACAATTTGTTAAAACTATGGACTTTGAAAATTCTGATTTATTTTCTTGAAATGAGCTACTGACACTACTTCAAGCATGTAAATTTGTAAATAAATTCCTTATCTTATTTTGTTAAAATAACCCTTGTGTTTTCTCATCATTACAATCTTCCATTAATGTTCTTGGTGGGAAAATCAATTGTTCATTTTAACACTGAAGTCCCACACTACTATATACTATTATCCATAAGAGTCTGTTGTGTTTAATTTTGACTAATACCTTTGGGAATGGTATCTCTTCTCCTTCCAGTTATGGGTTAAATTAAATAGCAGAGTAGACTGAGTATTAGAATTTAATTTGAGAACCACTACTAGAATGTTTTACAAGTTCATGTTCTAGCCTCTTTTCTGATCTTTGCCCTGACATACACCCCTGCTGCCAAAACCGGCTCCCAAAGCCTTGATTCTTATCAGAAAGAAGAGTATATTTTCTGATGGAGGCTGGGGGGGCAGGGTAATGTATAAGCAATTTTGGAGGGAAACATTCCAGATATTTCTGAGTCTTCGAATCCCAATAAATACTGAGAATATGCGCCCTTTCGGCAGTGAGTATTTGGCATTGCCTGTGATAACATCGTCAACGACAGTAACATCAGTCATCTTCAGAACCTGTTTCAAGGAAGATATCTACATGCTGGGCTTTAAAGACAGAACATCGGCCCTCTACTAAAACTAATCAAGATCTGCTTCCTAGGACCTTGAAATTCCTGTGGCTGGCCTACGAACTCACTCAAGTACAAACTATGAATCTTCCAATTGTTTCCCCTTCAACAAGGACTCTGAAGAAATCTTGTGTGTGTTAACCCCTTAAGAACAATTTACTTGCTTAAAGAACTTTTAGGCACTCAAAGAAATATTTTGAGCAAGCCTTTATATGAACACTTTTTCTTTCTTTAAGTTAACAAAATTTTCTTCTGCCTTTCTTTCTCTCATATTTTGAGTATATCCCTTTACCTTTTTTTTGTGTATGTAAATAAACATTTTCTTCTTCTATTGTTACACGTCGCGCAAGAGTTTGAATCTTTATTCTTCCACCTAAAAGAGAATTGTCTCATCTGTTTTCAAGCCATTGTTGCTTTTATCGCTTCTGTCACCTTTAACCTTAACTATTCATGTGGGAAAGCCGGGACAAATTTCCCAGATGGAGTCTATATAGCCTTTGCTGGCAGCCAGTCTAAGAAAAGGACTACTCTGAATTCAAAACCGTGGATGAGGCAACGGGAAACCACTATCTTACCAAGAAATCATGACAGTTCACTTATAATCAAGAAAGAGAAAAGGAATCAGTGAACATAGCATTTATTAAATCCATAATTAATCAAACAAATCATCCAGGACACATTCAACACAATCGAATGAGTTGATATTCTTATTTTCTTTTTATTCTAAATAAATTTTCAGTCCAATAGAAAAAAAATCTCCCATAAAGCAATATAAAGAAAGATAGAATTATGATGAGCTTGCTAACGGATAGAAAAATCAACCAAAAATGAATCCTCACATAAAACATTATCAAAAAAAAAAAATATTATCGCAAATTTTACAGACTTCGAGAAACTTAAACTTTTTAATAAAAAGATTTTATTAATCATTAAAAAAACTGAAAACAAAATCACGTTAGCTTAATTAGAAAAACAAAAAGATATACATACATATTCAAATTAATGAATTACTGGCCTGTCTAGACCTCTGAATATTGATACGTGAGAGCTGTTAAAATTGACCCTATGCAAAAAAAAACTTGTATAAAAAAAGAAATTTTAATCGGCTATCAGTAGTAAGAAACTTTATTTTCTCTTAACCGCAATGATTAGTTTGTTTTATTAATAATGTAATGAGTAGAAGGGATTCGCACGAGAAGTCTTTTAAGTTTTATTTTACTCGTCATGTTGTCATTAATTTTTTTTAACACGATGATAAAGATGTTTTTTTCACATGTAAAAGATGTTAAAATTTAACATCTTTTTGTTAAACATGAAGGTCTATTAACAGTTATTGTTAATAGACCTTGTTTAGTTTAACAAAAATTTATTGGGGCCTTTTTTTCATCATGCTCTATGCTGTTTTTTCGCGAAAGAGTGGAGGTACCTCCATACGTAAATAAAAAAAGATAACCACAATTAAAAAGTAAAAAACTAATAGCGAAAAAAACTCAAGAGGAAAGCGAAGAATTCATTTTTTGTGACAATCCCTGTTTTTGATGGTAAAAAAACTTTTTTTACTTTTTTGTTTTCACGATGAAAAAAAAAAAGTTTCAAACAAAGCAAGTCAAATTTTTTTTTTTAAATATCGTTTTTTCTTTTGCAGATAAACTATTAATTAAAAGTTGAAAAGAAAAAGATTTTCTGCAACAAAAAAATAAAAAAAAATTCAAACAAATATTTTTAAACACATTTTCACTGAATAATTTTCTTCACCCAGTAAGGTTTTTGTTTGGCAAATATCAGATGTAAAATACCGTAAAGTCAATTAACAGAAAAAAAAAAATCTGAAAATTTTATCCGTGGATAAATTTGGTCTGAACTGCACTTACCAGAAATAGACTAGCAATTGCAAGTCTTCATAGATAAAATAAATTGATTCGGTTGTTACGTCATTCAGTTAAGTGACGTATAAATCTATTTTCATGTTGAAGTTGAATAATGAGACCACATTTTTATTTGGCCAATTTTAAAACCGATTTTTAGAATTAACTACTTTTACAACTAATTTTCATGCTTGCAAACAATTTGACAAACATGTTCAAAACAGTATTGGTAAATTCTGTTTATTTTTTACTTTATGAAACATTGGTGGAAATGCACTCTTTTTTTTTTCATTTTAAAATTTGTTTCCATTTCAACCTCGAAATTTAAAGAAACGTTTAAAAAACCTTTATTTCTATTTTTTTAATCATGCCGTCTCTAAATCGAGCAAAACATGGCAGTACTTAACCCAAAATTTATTTATTATGCATTAAAATCTATTTTTAAGAATGCAGTTCACATTCAAGTGCCTTTATTTAAATTTCTATCACTTAGTAAAATAAAAAAGAGCAAGCAATAAACATTGAACCTTCATGAAAAGCTAAACTTAAAGAATAAAAATAAAATGAAATATAAGTTCTCTCAGTTGTCTTAAAACAAACATTGGAAGAAAGGACAGACAAAAAATCCATCTATCAGACTAATAGTGGGGAATGGAATGACAAAATACTATTTTGTCCTTTGAAAGAGCTTCTTCAGTTTTAGACTAAGTAAAATAAAAAGAAAAGTTCTTAAGTCACCATTCATCATTTATAGGGGAGTTATATATTATAAATACCATGTCTTAAAATAAGCACATCCCATTTCCCGGCTTGTAGCCATCCACTATAATAGAATAAATGTTTTCAGTGCTAAAGAGTCAGACCATGGATCACTAACTCCTAACCTACTACTCGGACATGATGCTCTTGTAGTATCAGAACAGGTATTTGCTATATCAATTTTTGTGTTCTTGATTCATTGTACAATGTTTTCTCTAGCTCAACAATGCAATGAGAGAAATTGAAGGAGACAGTAGGGACAGCTGTAAAGCGGCCCCCAGATACAAGATGGAATGCTGTTCACATTGTAAAAACAAAGTTGGATGACATAGCTAAATTGTTGGAGGATATGGCAAGTGACACTTCAGTATCAGTCAACACAAGAAGCAACACCAGCTGCTTGCTGCACAACATGCAAACTTTCATTTTTCTAACTATGCTGCTGTTATTTTTCATCAAAAAGAGACTTCAGTGCCCTACAATTAACTTCAATGAAACTTGAGCTAACATTCAAAGTCTGCAACAATCTGTTAGAAGTGAACAGGATTCTCTCTGTAGAAATTCAGTTCCAAAAGGTGAGGGAAAATGCTTAGAATGGGATACTGAGGTTGATAAACAGAAAAGGGTACATCATAAAAAGAGAATGGCTGGTGAGGAGATGAAAGATGAAACTCTAAATGTGGGAGAAAAATGGATGTTACTTTGAAGGCAGTACTGGACAGATTGAATACAGAACTGAAAGATCAATTTACAAGGTTGAGTCAGTTACATGAGCAATTTGGGTTCCTCTTGGATATTGAAAGCTTCATTGACTCAAATGAATCAAATGAAGACATTGTAGAAAAATGCAAAGTAGCTGCATACAAAAGTAATTTTGATGGAACAGAACTCAGTCACAAAATTACAGACTGCAAATGTTAATACAAAAGAGAAAAGGCAGTGCCTTCATTAAACCAAAAAAGCCAATCAAGCTTTTCAACTTCACAATATCTTATGGCAATGAGGTGTTCCCCAATTTACAAATAGCATTGTGTATACTGTTGCTGTCTCTTTGGCATCCTGTGAGTGCTTTTCAGCAAACTAAAATGAATAAAAAACTATCTCTGAGACACAATGGGTCAATAATGCCTAAGCAATTTGGCTTTATTAAGCATCGAAAATGAAGAATTTGGACATGTGAATGATGTTATTGAGAAATTTTTGACTACCAAACATGCTCATATGTCTCAGCTTTATAAATTCAAATAAATGAAATGAATTGCTCTTGTCTCGACATCTTTTAATTTATGTTTCGTCAATATACAGTGCTTATTGGTGATGGCGGATCAAATAAAAATGTATTTGAATTGTATTTAAAAATACTTTTTCAAGGTATTTGTATTTGTGTGAAAAATTTAGGGTTTTGCCTAGTTTCAGAAGTATTTGTATTTTGAGAATCTGGAAGAAAATTACTTGTATTTATATTTGTATTTTGAATTATATCACATCAATAATCACAGCAAGTATTTGTATTTGAATTTCTAAAAAAAATTAGTATTTGATCCATCCTGGCTTGTTGGCAACTGGTTATGGCAGGGGGTGCCAAGTTGAGCTCTTGAGGACTAAGACCCCAGCACACCATTGGGTGGCTGTAGTAAGAATGGTAAGAATGTAGTGTTTTGGCATAAGGAGTATTGTGGTATGTTTGGGTCAGTAATTATGGCTAGCCAAGTTTAAATATAAGACAGATAAAGACCAATCTTCCACATCCCCCTTTTGGCCTTGTGTCACCACATTTTTTGTAGTTTTTACAAAAATAAATAATATTAGTCAAATGAATAAGCTTCTTACTATATTACACCTCTAACATTTATAGTTATTTTCCAAGCGTAGCTTAGATGTGGCACAAGGCTGACACCTCTAACATTTATAAATACAAAAATACTCATAAAAATGAGAACCAGCAAGACATGGAAAACAACAAAGTATTATTTACTAGATTAAAAGCCACCCGATAGGGTGGCATTTAAGCTAGATCCTGCAGGGAGCTCTTGATTGGGTCTTCATCACAATAAATAGGGAGGAGTAGAAGCGATAGACAACAATGAACTGCAGAAGAACAATTGATCACTGCATATAAGTAATGTATTAATATCAAAGCTTACCTTTTAAAAGTTCAATGATAATTCTTCTGCCGCCACTTAATTTAAAGACAATTTGATGTAAGTACAAATAATTATTTTTATTTCATGGATGACTTTTCCTGGATTTTGCAATTAATTTCGTTTATTTCCAAATTTATTTCCAAGTTATAAAAATTCTTATCGTACAAAAAGATTTGTTTTAAAAAATCACATAAAAATCATTGAAAACAATTGTGGTAATGAAAACTTGGGAATCCAAAATTTCAGGTTTATAGGTCCAAATCTGTCCCAAGATATTTTTAATTTGCTTACAGAGTCAGTTTGATTCCAAGATGGTATGATATGTTGGGCTACTGCCTCGAGGAGTAAAGTTAAAAAAGTGTGACACAGTGAAACACTGACATTCACATTTATTATCTGGATGTTATGTGGTGTTGGAGAAATGAGAGTAATACTGAGTAAATTGTGAGTTTGGAGTCAAATGTAAATCAAATATGAATTGTAATCCAATAGAATCATAAGATAAAGAATAAGTCAAGTATATACTGTCTTTCTCGTAAGTTTTTTTTTATAGATGTGTGTAATGAGTGTCGAGATAATTAAGTTGGAAAATACAAGATGTGTCAGAGGTTTTCTTACTTCAAATTTTTGTTGCATGCTAAGAGGTAAATCTTACTATTATGGCCTGAAAAAGGAAAAGGAGTTTCACGATGCATGTGTTGATGGCCTGTCCAATAGTGAGAATATTACGTATTTGTGTGTGTAGAGGAGAAAAGTGGTGCCAATTCTCATTGGTTTAGAAAGAGTGAATTAATGATAATTATAATTGTTATAATTATTTTATTATAATTATTTTTGACACTATAATTAATTTTTATTTATTTTTATGGACTCAGCACAGTGACACTATAATTAATTTTTTATTTATTTTTTGGACTCAGCACAGTGACACTATAATTAATTTTTATTTATTTTTATGGACTCAGCACAGTGACACTATAATTAATTTTTTATTTATTTTTATGGACTCAGCACAGTGACACTATAATTAATTTTTTATTTATTTTTATGGACTCAGCACAGTGACACTATAATTAATTTTTTATTTATGTATTTCTTTATGGATATGACTCATTTATAAATATGTTTTCTGCTGTTTTCAATCCATCTCTTGGTCCTTTCATTAGTTTTTTGTAATATCCATTTCTAATGAATAGCATTTTAAAAAGATAACTTACACTGGCAATTCAATGCTGCAAAAAAGAATTTTCATTTTCGAATAAGGTAGATTTTTGGCAAATTAATTGATGAACCTATTCACAGATTCATTGAAAAATAATAGAGAATAACAATCTAAATTCACTCTAAACATTTTCTGTCTGTACTGTGAATTGGGATTGAAAAAGAATTATGAATTCAAGGACTGACTAAATACCTATAGAAAATGTTTGTAGTACTAATGACACTACTTTTGCTGCACAGGGTCACCATCATTTGTGGTAGCACCCAAACTTTTAAAACAAAAGGTCATTAATTGTTGTTATAAGTCATTCATTTTCATCTTCACTATATTTTGAGGAATTGTTAAATATTTATGCATTAGTTCCTGTGGACAGCAATTGACTCCTTACTTTCTTTTAATGGTTGTTAATAGCAAGTTTAGATTGTGCAGTAAGATATCAAAGGGGAAAGGGCTTGTCAAAGTAATTCAACAAAACACAAGGAAGAAATGGGCAAATATATACCTCATAAAAATAGATAATGTGAGTTGATTGAAATGTTATTCAGATTAATAACTTTGTGCTTTACAAAAAGCACATGTTCATTCACATGGAAAATATAAAACCAAGATATTTTGAAAAGAAAAGAGATTTTCCAATATTTATATATATATATATATATATATATATATATATATATATATAAAAGAAAGAGGTTGTAGTGGTTCCAATGAGAGAAAAGTATGTATATTAAAAAAAGAAGAGGTGCTGCAAACGTTTTTGATTGACCAAATACAATTGTATTTGGTCAACCAAAACGTTTTAGGCACCTCTCTTTCTCTTCTTTTTAATATATATATATATATATATATATATATATAAACAAAAGGAAAACTTATCTTAGCCAACACTTTTTGCCCTCCAAGGGACTTTATCAAGGCAAATGCAAGGATTATATTTTGTAACAAGTATTTATATACAAGAGCAAAAATATTGGTTTTTCAAAATTTGTAACTTTATGAACACTGATAATTGAGTTTTTTTATGCAAATTAGTATTTAAATTAGTTTAGTTTGGGATTAATTTATGTGTTATATGTGTTTGAATAACATAAGGTTATGGATTTAACCATTTTCTTTTAATTTTTTAACATTTTTGTAGTCATGTGTTTTGACTTGGGAAATAGCAATTCTTTCAGGAATGAAGATACTGGAAAAAATCCAGGAGGCAGATTTATATTTTGTTAAGATTCAATAGTGGCACTCTTAGGAATTTTCTGCCTAAGTAAGTTAATTTCTCTTTTAATAAGTGTAGGATTCTTTCAAAGTTGTGATTGAATTTATTTCAATGTATAGTGTATTTGATAAATTGTTGTAAAATCCTTTTTGTATTTATAAATATGTTTATTTTTAATTTCTGAGTTTCCCTTATGTAGTGTGAGGAACAGTTCTGACAATTTATTTTATATATACCTGCTTCAGAATTATTATTGTTATGGGTTTTTTGGTTCTGATAATATCCCATAATAGTTTTGGTTGTAATTATTTTGATCATGTTTAGATTGGATAAATTGTTTTGGATAGTGGATCTGATAGAGTTAGTCAGTAGTATTATCTAGCTTATTATTGTTAATAATATAATCTTTTTTTGCAGATGTCTATTCAGTATGCCTTTCTCTTAGCATTGTGGATGAAATAATAAGGATATTGGAGGTTTTTGAAAGTGTTTTCTATGTATATTTCATCTTTGGGTAAGTATTCAGGGCTGGGGATTCTTAGTGCTCTTAAATAGAATTCTACAACTATTCCTGATTTGTTCTTGTTATAGTGGTGGGAATAAAAATTGACCAGGTCATTCTTGTTTGTAGCTTTTCTGTAAATCTCAAACTGATGTTCATTATTATTTCTGTGCAGCATGATATCTAGGAAGGGTAAAGTCGTTAGACTCAGATTCAAAGGTAAAGTCTATTTGGGTTTGACATTATTTAGTTTGTTGACAAGATTGGGTAAAATTATGTCTTGTAGATATATAAGTAGAGAATCATTTATGTATCTGAAATAAGAAGAATTTTCTGGTAAAATATTTTTAAAGGGACCCCTTTCCAGAAATTCCCAAAATACTACAGAGAGGACACCCCATCAGTAAACTAAATGTCTGTATATAGAAATTGTTATTGAAGGTGAAAAAACATTGATAGGTGGCACATTTTTATGATTTTATGTGTAGGAAAAGATCATTTTGTTTTTGTTTTAGTTAAGTGTGTTTTCAGTAAAGCTAGACATTTCTTTACAAGAACATTTGTGTATAAAGATTTTATATCTAGTCATATATTCATTTTTGATATCTGTGTTTTTTAATTTATTTAAAAGATCACCAGACTTTTTTGATGTGAGGAGCTAATTGTACCAAGAAGTGGGCTTAAAATTTTGGTTAGTGTACCAGCTAGTTTATGTGGGGTGCTGCCTATTCCTAATATGATGCATTTTATTGAGATATCCAGTTTATGTACTTTTGGTAATCTTTAAAGTGTGGGTGTTTTCGGGTGGTGTTTGATGAGTTTTAGCCAGGTATTATCTTCATTTTTTAGTAATTTCTTAGTTTTGTTTTTGTGTCTCTTTTATGGCCTTGTGTTCATTTAATTGTTTTGTAGATTATTGAAGAGGTGTTTCATTTTTTGTAGATAAATGTGTTTGTCCAGAATTGTGAAATGTCAGTGTTTTTCAACTTTACTCTTAGAGGATGTAGTCCAACATATACCATCTTGGAATGAAGCCAACTCAATGAGCAAATTAAAAACATTCTGGGCTGGATCCAGAATCACAATCCTGAAATTTTGGATTCCCAATTTTTCATTACAGTGAATATTTTTACATGAGTTTTTGCAACAAATTTTTTTGTATGATAACAATTTGTATAACTTGGAAATAAATTTGGGAATAATCAAAATTAATTACGAAATCACTGAGAGTCACTCATGAAATAAAAATAATTGTTTGTGCAGAAAGTAAGGACCTACTTACATCAAACTGTCTTTAAATAAAGTGCCGGCAAAAGAATTATTGCTGAACTTTTAAAAGGTAAGCTTAAATATTAATGCAATGCTTAAATGCAGCAATCAATTTTGAGTTCTTGTATAGTTTATTGTTGCCAATCGCATCTACCACTCTTTACCTATTTTGACGAAGGCCCAATCAAGAGCTCTCTGCAAGAGCTAGCTTAAATGCTACTGATATGTTGGCTTTAAACTATATATATATATATATATATATATATATATATATATATATATATATATTTCTAAAGAATTAATGTATTTATTTTAAGCTGACATTTTTATTACTTTAAATGTTATTAGAGCAGGTACTTCATATTTGAAATAGAAGCCCCATTTCTATTTATTAAAGATTGTGTATTACATCTATCAGCTGGCATTTGGCATCCATATAGAAATCCTAGTAAAGAAAATGGTTCGCCCTCACAACATGATTATCAGGATTATATTAGTTAATACTTGTGAGGAGTCTAGTAGAAGATTGAAAATCTATATGCTACACATCTTTTCATGGCCAAAAGCAGATACGACTACCTCTTGACCAATGTGAATTAAAAGAGCAATCTCTCTTTTTTTGAAACAGAAAGAAATTGTTTAGTTATAAAAATATTTAAATGTGTAAAAGAAATAGGTGTAAGAGGTTGCTCAAAATATTCTTTTGACTGGCTAAAGAAATGAAGTTAGTAGAGAAAAGTAAGAAAGTAAGGACTTACTGTAGTAGGTGAATTTTTATAACTCCTTGGTAGAGAGTATAATGTGTCACTGAAGTTTGTAAAGTATTGTGAAATTTTGTTGAGTCATTCAAGGATTGGTAGTACAATGCAGAGGTGGGAATGACCATTTATTGAATGGAACAAGTTGCAGAATGTTGTTCATGGAAACTTTCAGAAGTTGGTACTGCTTTGTGGAATTACAATTGGCCAAGTTTTCCTTGATGATAAAAGACTGAGTTGTCTTTTATCATCAAGGAAAACTTTGACTACTCACATGTAAACAGAATCACAATGGGTTGTCATTATCCAGCTAATTTGATATTCCTGCCAACAGGCTAATTAAACTATTTTTCAAAATTCTCTCAGATTTCAAAATCTGTTCTACTCCATCTGCCATATTCACCTGACCGTGCACCAACCATTTATTTTTTTTTTTTTTGATTGCTGAAAAACGCTTTGATAAGGAGAACTTCCTCTAAAGAAAACCAGATTCAAGAGATTGTTGAAAACTTTTTCACATCAAAACTTGTGGAATTTTACTCAAAAGGTATTGAAGCTGCCTGATAAGTGGCAACAAGACATTGCAAATAATAATGAATATATAATTGAATAAAATGTAATTGTACTTTATTTTTAAAAGAATGGAATTGATGAATAAAAATGGAAATTATTTACGACCTCAACTTAATAAAACGTGTGATAACAGTTAGTGGAGTTCAGAAATTTTCTGAAAAATCATTTTAAGAAATATTTTATAAATTTCTACTAGCAGTAGCACCAACTGTTTAGTTAGTGAATGCCGAATGTTTCCTGTATGGAAATAACTAATTTCACCATTACCATTATTGACAACCAAATCATATCATACTGACCAACTTCAACATTGTTGTGGTCTTCCACATCTTGGACATTATTTGTCAATATTTATTCTTTCATCTTTTATGATGTATTATTTTACTAAAGAGATATAATTAAAATTGCAGTTATCTGGTTGAAGAATATAAGTGAAATGAATAAAATTGTAAGTGTCAAACAATGTTATTTTCTGAATGAAACTTTGAAAGCATTGACTTCATTTTATAAGACATCTAACCCAACTTCTGGTGTACTTTTTGAATAACATTTTTTTTCTTCCAGGTTTGCACAGCCAATGAGAAAATAATAAGGTTACTGTTATAATGAGACAACTAATGTATTAGGGATGGGTCTTATCTTGTAATGTGGAAGAACTAGGACATTGTGCTGGACACATTGTTACTTTAATGGCACTGAGCATTAATCATTACATTTTAGCAATTGCCAGTTGTATCATGCTTCTTGATGGCTCCATGACATTCAGCAGAAATTTACCAGAACAATTGCATGGTTAAAGAATTTTAGTTTTAAGATGGAAGGTTACTGATGTTTATATCTTACTGCAATAGATAGTGAACATCATCTTCAGTCTGTGGCATAAAGTTACAATGTTTTTTAATTAAGTTAGTTTTAAGTTATGAATCTTTTTAAGTTATTAACATGGGTAGTATTACATTATGAATCTTAGGAGACTAATAAGAATGGTGGCTTTATATAGGGAATCTTGTCATGTTAATAAGAATGTTGCCTTATTTGATGAATCTTATCAGGTTGATAAAAATGATGGTTTCATTTGATCTAGTGTATCTAGCCTATAATAATGTTGGTTTAATGTTATAAATATTGCCAGGTCTATAACAATGGTAGTGTTATTTTATGAATCTTATCAGTTTGATAAAAATAGCGCCTTAATTGTAGGAATCTTATTCAACCTATGACAATAATGGTTTTATTTTATGAATCTTATCAGTTTGATAAAAAAGGTGCCTTAATTGTAGGAATCTTATTCAACCTGTGAGAGTAGTGGCTTTATTTTATGAATCTTATCAGTTAGATAAAAATAGTGCCTTAATTGTAGGAATCTTATTGAACCTGTTTTATGGTAATTTACCCATGCCCGAATGGACTTTCCCAGCTATAAATAGGAGCAGGTACTGCTTTTTGGAGAGGAAAGTTTCCAGCAGTCAGCTCTGACAGTGCGACCAAACATTCTTGCTGTAACACTCTCGTTTGGATATGTTTGCATTACTGTTTCTGTTAATATATTTGTTTAACTCAAATCCTCTCTTGTGTCTTTATTTCTGGCCCTAACAAGGCCACAACAACCTGTGAAAGTAGTGGCTTTATTTTATGAATTTTATCAATTTGATAATAATATACATCATCACTTGTTTGTGTTGTCTGCAGATCCAGTAGTCAATTTAATCTGTAATTGTAATTTAGCTAAACAGATCATTGATTGTGCAATTTTTACGCATATCATGTCTTAAGATTATTTATATCTTCTTTTATTAATGGTCATAGAAAAAATATGAAATTAAATTTTTGAACATCCAATGATCAATTTATTCTGTTCTGAATGTATTTGCCGACTATAGCAAGCTGAAATAAAATTTTAAAATATTATTGATTAACAAACATTTATTTAAATAAATGTTTCTTATAAATGAAAAATATTTCCTGTTGCCTAGACCTTAATGCTAAAATGGGTTCATTGTACAAAACACTCAGTTGAGCAATAAGCAAAATTATCAATAACTAGAAGAACCCATGAAAATTTCATGGTTTTCTTATTTTAATATTCTGATGAATCTTAATTAAATTAAGGATTGAATAAGCTCATGGTTAAGTCCTACAACAATAAAATATCCATAGAAATTCCCTTATTGCATCGTTAAATATTTGAATTTAACAATTTGAACAAAATATTACAATAATAATCATAAATATGAATGCTAGTAGTTATTTTAGAAGTGGGTAGAAATGAAAAGATTTGAAATTGACAATTTTTTTTCATTTCACTAAAACAGCTGTTAAACTGTTCTATCTTCCCTTCTTTCTTTCATTTTCTCACTGAAATAAAGTAATGTCTTTTCTCCTCTTTACACATCAAAAAGGAATAGTCTATTCTTTATGAGGTATTAGTTGGAGATATTAAACAATTTCATCTTCACTTATTTATTTCTTTCTAACCAAATCCCCATCTTATGAACATTTCTCTTAATAATAATTTTAAAATAATTCAGCAGACAATGTTATTTTATTTAATTCATGATAATTGGATTTTTGGAGATTGCTTACTCAATTTCCATCATTTGACTGAGTGTCTGGAAAATGGAGCTTTTATTGCTGTTACCTTGGTTTCTTGACCTTTTGACTGAGATCAAAGTGTAGTATCTGTTGTCATCAGCTTAATCTGATACTTCTCCACTTCTAGATTTCCTTCTTTTTTTCTTCTTCCTTTCGTTTTCTCACTGAAACCAAGTAACGTCTTTTCCCTATCTTTTCACGCAATCAAAACTTGGAATAATCCATTATTTATGAGGTATTGACAGGACATAATAGTCGTGCTAACTAATGAAGAGAGGGACAAACACAATTGTAATAGGACTGGCCATCCCAGTTAATGTTTCATTCTTTAAATGTTTATATTTTTATTTTTCATGTTTTTATATAATTTTTAGGATACAGTGTTGATGTTTTTTAATATTTCTTTTATATCTATTATCTCTTAATTATTAGCATATTTGATTATGTACTTTGACAAAGAGGAACAGATAACAGATTATGTCATATATATGTATAACATGTATAATCTATGTTAGATGACATTAAATTTTCTGAAGAGGTCAAACACGGGTCTGATACAAATTTCAACAAGAAATCCTATTATGTTTAGTATCTAATTAGTTTTGCTTGGTTCACTGCAGTTAGGAGTGATCATTTTTTTTCAAACATTACTGAGTATCACAACTATAAATGCTTTCATCTAAAGTACAAATTTAAGGCAGATTAATGATGATCCCACTCATCAGAACAAGAGTATGCATTCAGGTTTGAAATGTTAATTTCAATTATTTCATTTATAGGTTTTAAAGACATTGTATATCAGTTCTTAACATTTCCAGCAGTATAATTTTACAAGGAGTGTACTTCTGAATAATAAGCAATTCTCCTTTCCTTCCCAATTTTGATGCCTGATCAGATTTTGGGAAGTGAGTCAACATTCCCTTTTTTATTGCTGCTTCATACATATGAAACAGCAAAAAAAAACCAAAAACATCATACATAGATATATAAAACCTGTTGATAAAAATAAATACATTAGATTTATTATTTACTACAAAATTTTAAAACTAGCAACTTAATTAATATATTTCCAATGACCTATATAAAACTGATGTTGTGTATGAATATATGTGCCCACTTGAAGAATGTTCCTCTGTAAATAAAAACACAAAACATCTTGCATAGGATATACCATAATGACACTCATGGAGACTCTCCTGCTACCCATCAGGCCATAGTGCTATCTGACAATGCATTAATAAACAGCATAAAGATCATAGTAACATTAGACAGCTACTCACAAACAATACCAAAATACTAGCAAAATCAAATAGTAAAAACAGACTTATGATTCTTGAAGCAATATTCCTACAACAAAAAACAACGATCAATAAATAAAAACAATTACAACTTAAGAACCTTCATTCTCAAATGTATATGAAAAAAAAAAAAAACATATCACATCTCATATTGCAAACTTTTACCTTTTAAACGCATGTCTTAATTAGTTTTGTTTTTTTTGGTTTTTTTTAACGAAATGGTCAAACCCAAACTCAAACAAAAACAGTATTTTCAATCGTTATGAGTCTATCGATTGAATAGAATTTTATTATAAACAATTGTCTTGTAAATGGAATTTTTAAAGCATTCTGAATGTAAAAATAAAAGAAAAAGTGTGCAAAACAATAAGAAACACTACCTGCAAAAAAAAAAGTGAAGTTTTGTTGAAATCGGTTGAAAAAATGTAGGAAACCGATCCCATATATAAATGAACACACACAAACAACCTGGGTTTTATAATAAGTATAACTCGATATGAGTTGTCTCCCTTTCATTCTGGTGACAGAATCGTGTTTTATCATGTTTTCAAATTGATTTTGTGCAAAAACAATTGTGTTTTTCCAATTTTGGGTGCTGTCAGAACCACCGCAAAGTAATTTTATGTAGTCCTGTGAAGTTTGAAAAGGTTGAAAAATGTAGGAAATCTGATCCAATATATAAATGTACAGACACACACACACACAATCTGCATTTTATAATAAGTAAGATCTCACTTAACTAAAGGCTTATGGTCATGTCATGTTGAAACACTGGTTCTCATAAGATCACCAAACTTAAGTAACATTGAGTTTGTTCAGTACCTAGACCACTTGCGAATACCTGAGGCTCTAAGCTTGGATGTGTGGCTGGTGTAATAGATAATGCTATGGAATTGTAAGTCAGAGAGCCGAGTTCCAATTCTAGTTTCGTTTGTTGCATTCACTTATGCACAAATACCCTTGGAAAAGGTACAAATCTACCTTCTTTCCCCCAAAATATAGGTTAAATAGTAGAACGTGTATCAGTAAAATCATTATTATCTCCAAAAAATTCTTACAATCCAACAATATTTTCCAGCTTTAAATAACCTACAAAAAGTTGATAAGCTGTAAAAAACAAATCAGTCACGTTACTTAAATTTATAACAAATTGACTTCTCTTCAGAGTAAATTCATTTAAACAGAAAATTAGTGTAACCTTTTCTTCCTCTCTCAGATCATGTTCTACTATTTCTGATGGGAAGATTAAGGTGGATTATCAAGATCTGCCAGCAACTGATCCTGATGTAATCCACTGATTATTTATCATTTGCTCCATGATATCTGTGTTCGATATACAGCTTATTTCAAGGATAAAACTAACATTGGATGTATATAATGCAAAGTTTAATTCTTTTTCTTGAATCAATTTTATCATGAAATGAAAATCAATAAATGCAGTTTTTTCTCAAGTATCATCATCCTATAATAATACTGCTTGTCCATCATTTTGTTAGTTACTATGACCATTACACCCTGCCAATACCCTATAAATAATGGACTATTCTGTTTTGATTGTGTGAGAAGATAAAAGGCATATCAAAAACACTACTTGGTTTCAGTGAAAAAAAGAAAGAAAGAAGGAAAGATAGAAATGTTTAACATCTAATACCTCATAAATAATGGACTCTACTTGGTTTTATTAAGAAAATGAATGAAAGAAGGAAAGATAGAAGTGTTTGTTAGTTTCAAATCTTTTGATTTGTATCTTACTTCTTAAAATAACAACCAGGATTCATATTTATAGTTGTTATTGTAATATTTTGTTAAAGTTATTAAGCTCAAATATTTAACAATGTAGAACTCACTATGAGTTTATTCAATCATTTAATTGAAGAATTAAGACTCATCAGAAAATTTAAATAGTAAAACATGGCAAGTGGAACTAGAACAGTCTACCCCAGTGAGTGAAATAAAGGGTTCAGTTTGACATTCCAACCACCTGAAGAAGGCCAGAGCATACAACGGCTGAAATGTTGTGATAAATATGGCGACAAAGATGAGGACAATAGTCCGAATAATGTAAATAATGTATATGTCCGTCATCTAAAAAAGATGAAATGACTATGCAGAATCTTCTATTGTCATGATATAATTCTTAAATAAGACAATTAATATCAGACTGATTTCTATGTTAATGTTGCCAGAGGTGTTTGTAACAAACAAATTGTCTTTTTTTATCCAAGTTTACCATTGTGTAGAAAAAGAATATTTACAGTAAGAGATAGATTTGTAGATATAGATAGTGTAAACATAGGAAAAAAGATTGAATGGTGACTGTCATTTTCACACCTTAAAGGTTCTTCAGATCATGTGTCACTACTCTTGTGGACTCTATATATAATAGGCCACTAGGTGATTAAGGAAAGTCTTTGAGGCAGGAACTGATTCTTTCCAGTAGTTATTTGGGGATACAGACATCAAACAGGTGCAACAAGTTAGATATCTGGGAAATGTATTGGTTGAGGTTGGAAAGCGAAATAAGGAAATCCAAAGAAGCATTGGAATAGTATAAGATGCCTTCTAAAAGCCGAGCAAAGTATTAAGAAACAGAAAGATATTGTTAGAAACAATGAAAAGCGTACTGAACTGTTATGTTGTATCAGTCCTCCTATATGGCTGTGAATGCTGGACAATCTCCTCACAAATGAAAAGAAGCAAAAGAAATGTGGTTCTACAGAAGGATGAACTGAAAATACCATTGACTGATTATGTGAATAACAATGAAGTTCTAGAGACAATGACCAAAAAACAAAACTAATACTTAACATGAGGAAGAGACAGTTGAGGTTTCTGGGATACATAATGATGAAGGAGAGCTTGTAAAATTTGATAGTCACAGGATAGATTGAAGGTAAGAGAGACAGAGGAAAGCAATTCACAAGGTACCTGGAGAGGTTGAGTAAATGGATGGTAGAGTATGATATGGGAGAGATGTCAAAAAGACAAAAGTTATAAAGAGCTACAAGGGACAGTTACAAGATACTTTCAATCACATCAAAGATCATCAGATGAGACTGAAAGTACCTTGTAACTGTACTTGGTAAAATAAATGAAAAGAAAAAACTATGGTGCCTTCTTTAATGAATTTAATATTAATATTAAGATGTCGATCAGAGAATTTGAGAGGATTAAAATAAAAATTGATAGACACAATATGTCCAGATTATTCAGCCATATATATATATATATATATATATATATATATTGCAAGGAATAGATACAAATTATTTCCTAAAGGCATTATGAAAAATAAAAAGTAAGAGATGATAACACTTACAGAACAGACCAACTGGTTTCATTCCCAAGCTCATCAGAGTTGACTGGGAACAATTTAACAATTATTGCAATATATATTGACTCACACAAACACCCAACATACAATTAAAACATTAAAAAATGAAATGATTAATGGTATGAGGGAAAAAAAAAAAAATTCAAACCGTGTGAATTTGCACAGCACAAAGGAAAAAAAAATTGGGGAGTGTGAGGGGAATGTATGATAAACACTAGAGTCTAATGACATGAAGCCCAAGGAGACAGTCTTTTTGCTTGCAAAGAGATGGCTCCCTGGACCGAATATACAGAGACTCAAGTGCCCGCAAATGAAATGGAGAGTGCGAACTGGACAGTACAGTAAACCAATTCGAACTGAAATTCTTAAGCAATCCCTGCAATTTATCAAATGTTCAGTGATCGCTGACCGGAAGTATTAACCAACTGGCTCTTTATATATATATATATATATATATATATATATATATATATATATATATCTTAATAATTACACATATGCCTACGTTTACAGTATGACTCAGAGTTTCATGGTTTACTCATCCATCAAGTACAAAAAGTTGGACCATATCTCTTTATTTAGTTCATTTCAACATCTGTATCTATATATACACATACATATATATATATATATATGTATATATATATATATATATATAATTTCTACACACACGTATATATATATATATATATATATGTATATGTACATATATATATATAATTTCTACACATGTGTGTATATATATATATATATATATATATATATATATATATATATATATATATATGAGACATGTTTCATTGAATAATTTAGACAAGTTTTGTCTATTTATTTTCAGTTGATCCTTTCATATTCACAGACAAGCTTTTTGGTGTCATTATTAAAGGAAGAGAGAAAATCTCGCCATGTTGATGCCATTTCTTTTTTCCCTTAATAATGACACAAAAAGCTTGTCTGGGAATATGAAAGGATCTAATTGAAAATAAGTAGACAAAACTTGTCTAAATTATTCAATGAAACAAGTCTCAATGAAAACATGCTGGCAAAATATATGCACACACACACACACACATATATATATATACATATATATATATATATATTCATATATAGTTACTTTATGAAAAACTAGGTAATCCATATGGGTAGACCCAAGGAGGATAAAATCCAGAGAGCTCAATGTAAATCCAGAGCAAATAATTTAAATAAAAATAGACCACATTAAGGTTCCCATGTAATAAATTATTTCACCACAGCTCTTTTAAAGGACTGCTGATCATCAGACTTTCCTTCCAAAGGTTGAAACAAAAAATGAAAAGAAATTTACACATTTTTGACGGGCCGTATTAAGCATATGTAAATTAATGAAATGAGGAAGTGAGGGGGGAGAGAGAAGACGTGAGTGAGTTAGATGTAACTTAATATTTCTATTCTTTCATACTTAAAATTACTTGAGGAGGTCCCGACATTGACACATTTAAACGGTTAACTTAACGGAAGTTATATATAGATATAGAAGAGGTAGAGGAGAGAAAAGACATAAAAAGAAAAAGAGAGAAGGAAGTCATGAGAGAAGGTGTCACTAATTTTCTTTGGAAAGAACAGGCTCGAAAAAAACGCTGTCATTTTGCTTTACTTTGAAAGTGTTATTGTGGGGTTCATAAAGATTATAATATTTGATATAAATTTGAATGTCTAAACTGTCTACAAAGAATTTAATTTGATGTTTGTTAGTGATTTAAATTTTTTTTTAAATTTTGGGGATTTTCTATGAAATAGTCAATTAGAAAAAATATTCATAGAAAGTACATTAAAAGAATAAAATTTTATTTTAAAATATAAGTTTACTTCTAGTAATCTTTTTTATTTTTTTAAAAAAAATTTTATTATTGATTATTATGTATTATTGATTATCATGATTTGGATGTATGGGTTGTGTGTGAGTTATATATAGATGTCTTATTTGACAAACACAGCACATTGTGACTGTGTTCATTGTTAATATTATTGAGTGTTGGCTTTTTTCTATTATTAAGGCTTCCATTATTTTTAATCTTTTTTACATGTGGATAAGGTTATTATGCTTGTATTTTCTACTAATATGTTTTGGATGAAGTCTGGTAAGTTTGTGTGTGTGTTTAAATGGGTTCTGATGGAGCTGTGTTCAGAAAAGGTGTAATGTAAGTGGTCTGGATAAGCCTGTAGTAGGTTGACTGATATAATTATGATTTCAGTTTGATCAGGAACACAGTTCTTTAAGGGGCATTTGAACTCATAAATAATGTTTGTTCATTGTAGCTTTGATTTTGCAGATGTGTTGTTATTTTTGAGGATGAGGTTAGCTGTTTTAAATTTTTTGTAGTAGATAATTTAATTTTTTTTGTTTGGGTCATCTGGGGTAGTGTATTTCTTTTTGATATTTCTAAGTGAAGATTCATCTTGTTTATAGTTGACATGCATTTGGCTTTTGCAGAAAATATTTATGTTATTTTTGTCTGTGTGTTCAATATCATTATTATTTACTTTGAAAAGAAAGAGTCTAATCTGGTGGTCTATAAGGTGGTTAGGGAAGCCATTATTAACTAGCGTCTGTTTTGCATTGTTGACATCTTTAAGTAAAAGTAACCGAGAGGAGGAATTTTTGTGTTCTCTCTTTAGGAAGTCCTTCATCACTGCTATTTTGTATCTGAGTGGGCATTCACTCTTAAAATTAAGGTGGTAAGAGTTTCTGCTAGTGGGTTTTTATATAATGAGGTGGTAAAAGTGTTGGTACTGTATTCTATGAGAATGTCTAAGAATGGGAGTTTATTTTTTTTGCGTAGATAAAGTTAAGGACAGAGTTTTTGAAATGTGGTCTTGAGAGTAACTGTTTCTTTTGTGTTTTTTGCTAAAATAAAAATATCGACTATGTAGTGGACATGTATTTTAGGTTTACAGACCTGTTTAAATATCATGTTGTCTACATGTGATAATGAGAGAAGCACAGGCCGAGTGGGTTTCTCATGCTAACACCATTATTTTGGGTGTAGATGTTGACATTATGATTGTAGAAGTGGACTTTGGTTGTGTATGCATGTAATAATTTTTTGATGATATTTGGTTTGATGGATGGAATTATTGGTTGGATAGAATTATTTGTGTACATGGAGTTAAGGATAATGTCAATGGTTTGATTGACGGGGACGTTTGTGAATAAATTTTTAACATTGAGTGATGCTAAGATACTTTGGGTTGGTTTTGTACTTGTTCTTTGGCAGAATTCCTGGGTGAGTGTGATGCTGTAATTGGTGGGTAGGTATGGGGTAATGATGTCATTAAGGAATTTTGATAGCACGTAGATAGGGGTTGGGATCTGGGAAATGGTTGGTCGTAGTGGGTATCTGGGTTTGTGTATTTTTATACTTCCATATAAGCATCCAGGTTGGTAGTCTCCCATGATTTTTTTGATTTTCAAGGAACCGACATCAGCGTTATTTGATGTTATAAGTTTGTTGATGGATCTTTTTAGGGTCGCTCTGGGATTTTGGTTCAGTTTGGTAAATTTAGCTCAGTCATCAATGATGGTTTGTAATTTTTTATGGTAATTGGCTTTATCCAAAATTACATATGTATTAGCTTTGTCGGCTCATCTGATGACAATGTTAGAATTGCTTTTTAGTTCTTTTGCAGCGAATTTTAGTTTAGTTGTTAGGATATTATTATAGTTGTTGCAAGAAGTGTGGCTTCTCAAACCTTCAGCCTTGAGGAGGTCTCTCAGATCTGCATGAACTGCTTTGTCGCCATGTGCCTCAAGTTGGGATAGTGGTTGGTGTAGAATTTCAGTTTTGATCTTCTTTGTAAAGAGGTCAAATTTAGGTTGGAGATGGCAATTTGGCCCTAAAATTAAGAATTCTTCTTGGTCATCTGTTAATTTATGACTAGATAGATTTATATATTTATCATTACTGTTGGGTATTAGAATGTTTCCTTGGTATAATTTACATATGGTTTTTGTAATTATTTGTCTGTTGGTGTTTATTAATGCTAAGGTTGAGATGCACACTCTGTGTCCAGAAAAGAAACACTTGTTCAAGCACAAGGAAAATAAAATAAAAATCTTAATCGCATTACCTTGTCTGTCATCTTTAATGAAACATGTATAAATAAGGAATTGCTGCCTAAATACACAAGATATATATATATATAAATATATATATATATATATATATATGGTAATTTAATTTACCCATGCACGGATGGACACTACCAGCTATAAATAAGAGCAGGTACTGCGTTTTGGAGAGGGAAGTTTCCAGCAGTCAGCTCTGACAGTGCGACCAAACATTCTTGCTGTAACACTCTTGTTTGTATTACTGTTTCTGTTAATATATTTGTTTAACTCAATTCCTCTCTTTGTGTCTTTATTTCTGGCTCTAACAAGGCCACAACAATATATATATATATATATATATATATATATATATAGAGAGAGAGAGAGAGAGAGAGAGAGGGATGGGGAGAGAAACATTGTCCATATATGCTTCTCACGGAATGAAGGTATACTCATCCAATCAAAGAAATTTGAAAAGAGTGACTAATAGTAATAATATTTATTTCATATTAATAGACCATTAGACAAAATCAAAGTGGTGTCCTTCCTCAATGAAAAATAAAATTTTACTTTTTATTGAACAAGTGTGTCCAAAATTTCAATTAACATTTTTCTTATCATGCTTCTCTTTTGTCTAATTTTGATTAGTCAGTCTTTTGAATTTCTTTCATTGGTCCACTATATATATATATATATATATATATATATATATATATATATATATATATATATATATATATATATATATGTATGTATTTAGATTTTCTGAATATAATTTTAATATATTTTAATCTACAATATAACTATCTACATTTGGTTTGCGTTATATTATTACTATAATTATGGTGTTTATTTTTCCTTGTGAAGCCACTTTATAGGAACTGGAGAAAAATAATTTGTAATTATATATATGAGGGAGTACCAAAAAGCAAACAAACTGGAATTTGAATTTGTCACGTGAACAGGCCACAGCTGTACACATTGTGCTGCTATGTATCACAAGGTAACACTGTTGTGAGCCAGTCTGCTATGTAGGGTGGTTCTGGATTAACTGATTTGTTTGTTGGGGAGTTTTTTATTTTCTGGTTTTCATGGGCACTTTTGGTGATTTTCATGACAGTTAAGAAAAAAAAAGAGATTGTGAAATTTTGTTTTCTGTGGGGAAAAAAACTGTTGTGTAATTTTTGTAATATTTTGAGCAGAAAGAATCTTTAGGTAAGAGACAAGTGTACAAGTGATATTTTGCCTTTCAAATGTGAGTAAACATTCTTTGTAGACCAATCATAATCTGACTAACCTTCTACAAGCTGAAATGGGATCTAGAAAAAGTTTGGCGTGTCATCAGTGAAGATCATTGTTGGACCATTTATGCTGTAGGGAATACCTCCACTCTCTCCACCTTGTCTTCTAAGATGTCTGCTTGGTGGTGCTATTCAGGACTATAAAAGGTAGAGACAATAATCTTTCTTCCTTTTTTTGCTTTCTCAGAACCAGGATGTTGGAGGGAGAAAATGTGTCCAGTAGTCTCTTGATCTGGAGAGATTTCTTTCCTCTAGCAAACCGAGTACTTAATTTCAAACAAACCATGTCTCTCTCTCTCTCTCACACACACACACACACACACACACACACACACACTCACGCTACTGCTAATCTGACAAATGTTTTTTTTATTTCTTTCAGTTATCTCTATAGCCCTAAATGTAACTTTCTCTTTCACTTCTTTAGTGAACAATTTCTTATTACTATAAACAATATTTTTAGTGGGTATACGTGTTTGAGTTACTATAACTGTTTTTTATTTTCTTAAACAGTGAAATTAATAACAACTGGCCTAGACTGAGAAGCCCTACTAAAGAAAAATTGTGCCTCCTACAGCAATTGAACTTGCATATCTTTTTTACCTCAGGGTATCCACTTCTTAAGCTAAAACGTGCCTTTACCAGTTCGGTCATAGAGCCAGACTGACATGACAAAGACAGGACAAAAGTCAGAATTACCTGTTAAGGCAGACATGTTTTTCTCATTGAGACTTCTACAAATCTATTTCTCCTAGCTTCAGTTTCATCAGGTGTTTGAGTTGTTAATCCCATTTCTTATCATGGCCAAACTGGTAGATACACACTTTGGCTGAAGAAATGGTTTCCCTGAATTAGAAAAGAGATGCAGGTTCAATTCCTGTCAGAGGCATAATTTTTCTTTAGTAGGACATCTCAGTTTATGCCAGTTGTTATTAATTTCACAGTTTAATAAAATAAAAAATGGCAGTAACGACTTAAACACATGTACCCACTAAAAATAATGTTTATAGTAATAAGAAACAATGTCAGATAAAAAAATCCTTTCAAAAAATGACTGTTGTTTATGTTTCAGGTACAAAACTGTAACAAGCAGATATAGATTTGTAGAAAACTCAATGACAAAAACATGTCTTCCTTAATAGGTTAAATAGTTAAAGTTAGCTAGGGCCAATAAACTCTCTGGGCAATTTCTCCACACACTTAGTCCTTATAAAAGAAAAATTTTAATAACACAAGAAAAATTGACTAAAAAAATTCCTCGCTGTCAGATTTAATGAAAATTACATATACATTGTGCTCCCTAAAAGTTTATAGAATTTGAACAGTGTACAGAAACTGAATGTAACGTCATTCTGGGTTGACTGAATTGTTTCTTATGGTTTTATTTTCTGATATTTGCACACACATTTAGCAAATTTTCATGATGGCTGATAAAAAAAATGAAAGTGGGTATTAAGTTTCATTTTCTTTGTGGAAGTGGGGAAACTGTTGATAAAACTGTTGTAATGCTTTGAGCAGGTTTTAAGATAGAAGCTTTAACTAGACAACAAGTGTACAAGTGATATTTGCATTTCAGATATTGTTAAATGTCATTTGAAAACCAGCTCGGATCAGACTGACCTTCAACAAACTGAAATAACGAAAATCTTGAAAAAGTTCACCACACAATCAATGTAGGTCATTGATGAGATATCTGAGGTGATTGGTTTGTTTTGGACCTCATGCCAGGGAAGTTTAACAGATTATTTGAAAATGAAACATGTTTCCACAGAATCCATGTCTTATTTTTTCACAAAATTTAAAAGAAAGAGAATGTGTATTGTAATTTGAGGGAACAAATTTGAAATGACCTATAGTTTATTTTCAGCCTTGTGCTCAGGGATGAGTTACATCAGGGCTGGTGCATACTACTCCCAAACCTCCAGACTAGGAGAGACCCCAAACTGATTAGGAGCTTTGGACAGTGCTTTGTGATCCTCACTACCTTATCAACATTTGCTTTTTTCTACTTACCTTTATATACATTATGTTATATTCCATGCTAATAGGAATATATACTTGAAAAACAAGGTGGATAAAATAAGTAAAGGTTTATTGTAAAAAATCAGTACAATAAGAATAAAGGTAACAGTTATACACAAGGTCATTGTAAGTCAATCCACTAGTGAGTGCTACTATTGAAAGGTCAGTAGTTCTTGCGTAAGTCTGAGTCATACTCAACAGATCCCAGCAAGTATATTTAGCCCCCCCCACCACCACCACCACAAGTGTTGCATGTTGCCCAAGGCCGGGTTTAACATGGGTTCTCCAAGCCCATAGGCTCAGCCAAAAATATTCCCTTTCGAACCCGTATAAATGGGTTCAAGGTCAGTCAACCTCCCTGAACGAGACTCTGCCCTTCAGCAGAGCCTCATCCGGGTTCCTCTCTGCTCAAAGGCAGAGAGTTCGACTGTCTAGCTGGAACAGGTCACACAACTAGTTCCTGTAGTCTGTTGACTTACAGATACTTATAGGTAGTTGCTACCTATAGTGTAGTCACTCATGGGGGTGACAGGTTATTCCATTACATCACATTACGAATTAAACTAAGCATAACTGACTATTAAATGATGAAAGATTTTGGGGGATTTTAATGTCATTCTAGAGTTATAAATATATATTTTTTATCCATAATGTTGAATGTGTTAAAATTATTCAACTTTTTAACAAGAAACATCTCAAGTTGGTGTTAAAAACATGTTCCAAAAAATGTCAAGGTGATACCACAAAACATTGTTGATTTATTAAAAGATAGAATGATCTATTATGATACATCTCTAATTTGTATTTAGATACATTATATCTATTTTCAATTTTTCTAGTTTAATTTTTCACCTATTTTGCATATGATCCATTATTGTACATAATTAGGTTACAATAAAATTTGTATTTTATATGAATACTACTTTATGAAAATTGAGATGTAGTAGAAGAGATGGAGGCCATATCATAGATTGGTGGGTGTATCACAGATTCAGGGGTTATGAGACCTTTGCACAAGCCCTCAGTTACATTTTTGTATTCTTTCATATAATAATCTTTTTATTCTTCATGTGGAAGCAAACCACTTGCATATAGATAGAAAATGAATTGAGAAAGTACACAAAAATAGAAAGGGGCATATGACAAGGATGCATCATCTCACCAGATTTACAGTTAGGTGATACTCAGAGAACTAGAAGTCCTACCAGATTTATCATTAATGTGCATAATCTTAACAACATAAAATGACACCTTGCTGCTGACAGACATAGAAAAAAAATGCAGAAACTCCTAGACAAGATAGTAAAAGAAAGTTGAAAAAACTACTATTAATTGTAAAATGACAGAATATATGGTAGTGAGTGAGAGGAACATCCCAAGATGTGAGTTACAAATTGGAGATGTCAAGATCAAGCAAGTACAGGAGTTTAAATATCCAGGAAGTGTTTTAAAAAAGGATGAAAAATGTGCCACCAAAATCTAAAGGAAAATTGGAATAGTGAAAGATGCTTTCCAAAAACTAAGCAAAATATTAAGGAACAGGAAAATTTCATTAAAAACAAAAATAGTGCTGAGCTGCTATGTACTATCAATCTTCTTATATGGCAGTGAATACTGGACAATTTCTTCACAGGTGAAGAGGAGACATGAGATGAGAGAAACAAAGAAAAGAGTGCTAAACTGTTATGTATTATCAATCCTCCTATATGGCAGTTTTTACTATTTTATAGTGTTGTTAACTCATTACTCATTATTTATTACTTTATTATTTGTTATTGATTATTATTATTACATTTACTTGTCTTCATGTATGTATTTGTAGTTTGTTGATTTTTTATTATTTGCTTAACTTGTTTACTTATTTATTTAAATTTTTTTTTTCTCTATCTATTTTACTTTACTTTATTTTACTTACTTTTTTTTCTGGGGTTGGTTATTTTATTACTTTAAAGTATTGGATTTGTCTAACATATGTTATGTGTAAAGTATATTAAGTTTGAGTTATGTTTAGTGCATAGATTTGCATTTAATTTGCAAGGTAGTATTTTATAAGCTATTCATTGTTAAGTTTTCGATTTTTAAGGAATGTAGTAAAAATTTGTTTTCTTTTACATTCTCAGATAAATTCTGATTGTTTATTCATTACTTTAACATAGCATACCATAAAACTATCTTTATTATATATATATATATATATATATATATATATATATTTAAGTTATGAAGAACTTGGTAATCCGTATGGGTAATCCCAAGGAGGATGAAATCCTGAGAGCTCAATGTAAATCCAGAGCTAATATTTAAAAGAAAAACATACCACTTTAAGGTACCATTATAGTGATTTATTTCACCTGAGTCCTTTTAAAGGACGCTGGATCATCAGAAAGCACTTCCAAAAATGAAATGAAAAATGAAATTAAAATTGAAGGGTAGTGTAAGTTTTTGTAATTTAACAGAGAGTGTAAGAGGGATAGTTAAAGAGACATGGTAGAGTATACTCTACCATGTCTCTTTAACTATATATATATATATATATATATATATATATATATATATATATATATAGAGAGAGAGAGAGAGAGAGGGAGGGAGAGGGAGAGGAAGCAAGATGGAGTAATGGATAGCAGCTTGGATTGAGGAATTGGAGAGCTGAGTTCAAATTCCAGTTGAATCCATTACATTCACTTACGTGCTAATACCCTTGGGAAAGGTGTGAACCCTCTTCCTCTCCCTCCAACTATGGGTAAATAGCAGGACAGACTGAGTTCTATAGCCTTGGATGGCAACTGGTCTAGGAGAAGGACAACTCTGAGTTCAAAACCTGCTGAGAGTCTTTTGGGAACCTTGTGGCATGTAGTGCACCAGGTCTCTGTATTCGGCCCTTCAAAAAGTGTGGAGGGTCCTGCACAAAACTTTCATCACTATAATCAAATCTCATGTGCTGCTGTCAGGCTGTTGGTTTCCTGGGAACTGATCTGCTTGACCCCCATACGTTGAATTTGACGGGAGAGTCGAGTATATATATATATATATATATATATATATATATATATATATATATATATATATATATATATAAATAAGGTATATTTAAGCAGCAATTTTTATTAAATAGAACCAACAAGATCTGTCTGCTTAATTTCTTATTGTATTTTTCCAATTTTCATATAAGGTGTTGAGTGTTGTGGCCAAAGTTGTGAATAAACTATCTGAAGTTCATAAAAAACCAGGATGCAGACAAAGTAAACCTAACTACCACACAGACACCACATAGGTTCTTGATAATGACTGCAAAGTTGAAAGTACTTGAACAAAAATAACAAAATATGAACTTTGGACAGTTTATTAACAACTTCAAGCACAACACTCAACCCCTTAGCCAAAAATTGGAAAAATGCAATAACAAGTTAGGCAGACAGACATTGTAGGTTCTTTTTAATCAAACTATTTGTATGTATATATATATATATATATATATATATATATATATATATATATATATATATATATATGAGTGCACCAGATATTTAAAAACAAATCTTTACTTGGCTATCATCTAGTTCTTATTTATAGTATTGCTCAGTTATTACATGCTTGTTTCCCCTGAGTTCAAGTATACAATCCCTGTCCCAAGGATTGAACTCACAACTGGTATGTCACCAAATTCTGAAACCTATGCTTTAATCCACTGGGCCATTGTTCTCATTGTCTACAGGACAATGGCCTAGTGGGATGCTGGTCAGATGAACATCCGCCTTCTAAGAACTAGACGATATCCCTAAACATGGGCAGTGAAACAAAAACAATTTACCCCTGTAAATTAAATAAAGGGTTCAGTTCAGAAGTTCCTATAGGTTACCTAGATTGATATACCCCTGAGGAAGGTACAACATTGTGCTAACAATAACAAAGATGAGGACAATAGTCAGAATATAAATAGCGTAAATAGTGATAACTCCTCATCCCAGAAATCCAGACAGAAATTTATAAAACTTTAATGCTTAAAGGAAACTAGAAATGTTTAATTTTTACTTGCTAATTTAAAAACCCTGTTTCTGTCCTCTTAATTATCATTGAAATTAAGAGCTTGAGAGCGTGTCACTAAAACTCATTGTATTATGTTGCTAATGGTTACAATACATAAAGAATAGATTTCTTCCTTCTCAACAAAATATTTAAAGAATGTCATCAGATATGGCATAGAATAAGATTACAAGCAAAATGAATCAAGTAATGCTCCATTTTGGTACATTGCATGCAAAATGTTTCTTTGTGATCCGAACTGTGTATGGAACCTGATAAAGAAATGTGAATAAACCTGTGATCATTAAACTTACAAATAAAAAAAAGGTAAATAAAACTGTGTAATGAAAAAAAAAAAACAAGAATTTTCTTGTGTGCGCAATTAACATTGGATACATTGTCAGAAGGTAATTTCCTTCCCTGCACAGACAAACAAAAGAGTTTATATAATTAAAAAAAGTACATTTAATAGAAATTTCAGTTTGTTCTAATCAGGAAGTAAAAAGAAAGCTGAGTGAATTGGTTGATATTCATAGCATCTGTCTCAGTTGAATCCATTTGCTTGAACATAATTAGTAGTTTATAGCAAACGTGAGTTGAATTAGCAGTCAATCATTAAATTGAATTGATCAGCATTTTATTTTATTTGTAGCTCTGAATTATTGTGTGTTTAAATCGACTCACAGAGTAAAAACCAATTTTGATATTATTAAACATGTCAAGGTAAGGAACTTTTGGGAAGCAAGATATTTTTTCACTGATTATAATTTTCTTTTTTAATTATTCAATGTTTTTACTGCAGTCATTAAATCCTGTTTGTTCTTAACGAATGTCTGTGGAGAGTGAAATCATCTGTAATTCAAAATCTTGTTTCACTTATTAATTATTACATCCCAGTCTGCTTTTAAAAATTATAATGTTCTATTTTGAAAAAAATATTTAAATGAAATATTGATTATGACTGTAAAGTTTTAACTTGTTTCAAAGTATGTGATTAACCCATAGGAAATAAACCCTATTTCCAACACAATTACATAGTCACATACATACCATATTAAAACAATACCAAACTTTATTTTCTACCCAACAGACAATATTTACAGACATGCCAAAAATATTCCATAATACAACATACACCATTTAAATCAAAGTATCTATTGGTTGGAAATTAATATCACTATGTGAAATATTTGATCAATCAGAAAAAAACTAAAGCCCTATTTTTCTTGAGCATACTTTTGGGAAAAATTTCTCATAAAAAGTCATAGATTTCAACTTTTAGTAGCAGAGATGCAACTGTTTCCAAGCCATTCAAACACAAGATATGGCTACTTAGCTTTTTTCTTCAAGTGTGTGCTGAAAGAAATGTGTTGGTATCTTCAAACAAATCATCTCCAATAACAACAGCAAGGGTGGTCAGTGAAATTTTGCTGATCAAAATTTTTTCTTAATCACAGATTTTCATGTGTACCAACAACCCAAAGACTTTAACTCTACCAAAGACTAATGTTTTCTTTATTTTTACTTTATTATTGTTTGTAATTTTGACCTTTGGCTTTTTAATATAAAAAGAAAACCTTGACAACAAAATATCCTGCAAACCCATTGAGGTTGTGGTACTGGTTTATTGGTGTGATTATGACTAATCACCAAAAATAATTACAAAACCTAACATCTCTGTAGAAAAAGGCTGTTCATATCAACAGTGTTGCATCCATAGCACTATAAGGGGTGCTGGGGAGCTTCAGTTCTCACACTTTATACTAAAACTACTACTAAACAGAAGACTAAATTTGTCTTCTTGGCCTCAATCTATAATTGAAATAAGCTGTATTGTTTGTCTAAAATCATTACTTCTATTAATTTTAAAAATAAATCAAAACTTCATTTTCAATCCCATCCCCAAAAAGAACATGAGTTTCTAAAACATTTGTATAAATCTTATTTGTGGAAAAAGTCCACAGATCTGATTCCAGAAAATAAGTACAATTGAAAGACAATAAATTTTTATGGTAGAATAGTATGGAATTTAAAGGTTGTGTGTTGGTGCATTGTGTGTGTGTGTGTGTGTGTGTTCACATATGAACAATTTTTTGTAGAAGCAACAAAAACTTGGGTTTCTACTACAGACTGTTTAATCTTTCTTTTATATATAGAAACTGTAGGGAAACAAAGTTCTCAATGTCTCTTGTGTATGTCCATTTTCTTTTTCTGGTTTAGAAGTAATTTAGGGTAGGTAATGATAAGAATGGTTGAAATGGTCGAGCTCAAGTCAGCTTTGCACTGAGTTGGAACAACATAAGTTAAAGTTGTACTTATTTCATCAGTGGAAAGGTTCTGAAAAACATATCTGAATACTATGTGTTAGGAATTGGAAAGAGTGATGTTCTGTCCTTTCTAGAAGTGGGGTCATAAAATTTTGCTCTTGTCACAAAATAAAATCCTTACATTTGCCTTGATAAAGTCCAGCAGGGGATGATAAGTTAAGGTTTCCTTTTGTCTTTATTCATATTGTCTCTTTACTTCATCTGAAATTTTTACATAATCATTACTATCTTTAATTTTCTAAATAAATCAAAACTTCATTTTCAATTTGTTTTTCCCTAAAATATTAGCTTCTAAAACTTTTGTAGAATTTATATAAAATCTTATTTGTTGGAAATGTCTATAGGTCTCATTCCAGAAAATAAGCACAAGAGAAAATAAAATGTAAAACAAATTTGTATTTAAAATCAAAACTAAAAATCCTTACAATTTATAATATATGAGGTCTGATTAAAAAGTGTTAGGACTGTTGTTATGGTAACAGAACTAAAGTATGCAGATTGACACAGATTGACCTTAAATGCTGTCATGCATACACATTAAGTTATAATGTTCTCACTCACTTCTGTTGTTTGCAGTAGTGCTTAGAAGGAAAGTGGGTACAGTATAGTTGTCTCACCATACCACAGAGATTTCATCAGTGACCATGGCTTGTGCAGCAGTTTTTGGCTAAGGACAACATTCCCCAGGTCTGACAACCCTATATTCCCCAGATCTTGCCCATTGCAACTTTTTCCTTTTCAAAAATCAAATCCCATTTGAAAGGAACAAGATTTCAAGATATCAAAGCAATCCAAGAGAATGTGACGAGGCATCTGCTCACTATCCCAAAAAAGGAATTCCAGGAATGCTTCCATTCATGAAATGATACTGGATAAAGTGTGCAGCTCCAGAAAGGGACAATTTCAAAGGTGATTATATGCTGATTTGATATGTATTGTAGTTTTCTTTTTATAGCACCCCCACCGCCTAAAAAGAAATGTTCATTTTATGAGAGAATCAAATAAAAAAAAAACTAACTCAGGCATTTTTTAAATTTAATGTCTGATTTAGCCACCACCTCTCACCTTTTAACATCTGATTTATCCTACTACCACAACATGCTTTTAACATTTGATTTGGTCTCTTTTTTTATTTTTTTTTTTTTTTTTTAATTATTTCTCTCCAAGCAAGGTGGAAAACTACCTTTTTTTTTTCTTGCCTTATTTGAGTCTGTGACATTGTACTAAGTGATTTTTCCTCTTCACTTCTAATTTGTTCTGTTACACAGTCAGTTCTGAAATACTGGAATTTCCATTCAATATCCAGAGATAGTGTATCAGCAAGTGGTCAGATCTCAAGTTTATACCTATATGATATTTCTGTAGGTTTTTTTAGGGTAAATTTACCAAATGATTTTTATTTACTCACACCATATATTTAATTAGAGTAATTTTTTGAGTAAGGTAGCAAGATTATTTTATAAAAACTAGAAATTTTGACTAATACATGTTTTTTTTAAATGCCATTTCCCTTTAGGATCATGGCTCACAACAGATACCATTTCTTTATTACCTGTGAAAAGATAAAAGATAATGGAGTGTTTTGAACTCAGATTTGTCTTTCTCAGACTGGATACTAGCCAAGGGTAGAGAACTCAGTTTAAGCTGCTATTTAACCTGTATCAGATGGTAGAGAAGATATGGATTCATAACTTTCCCAAGGGCATTAGTGCAAAAGTAAATACAAAAGACTAAGCTAAAAGTTGAACTCTAGTCATGGGTACCAATTTCTCTTCTGATAACAATTTCACTAATTGCTCATCCTTTGCACAACCAAGACATTAAATTCAACAAGTTGGTGACTTTTTCATCATAGCTTATTTTGGGTTCCTTTAGTACCATAGATGAAGAATATGACATATAATGTTAAAACCAAATAATATGTCTGTTGTATACTAAAAAAGTAGTTTCTCCTGTTGGAATATAGGACCACAGAATCACTACAGTAGGTGCTGCTGTGGTTTCTATAGCAAGTAGTTGTTTTTAACAGTTGGGTTACTAAACCCATGCATAACTGGTTTTGAGTGAATTCATGGAAAGACAGTGGATAACATCTTTTGCACAACCAAGACATGCTAAGTTCAACAGTTGTATGGCTCTTTTTTTTCGTCATAGCTTATTTCAATTTCCTCAGTTCCATAGGTGATATGACATTTAATATTAAAACCAAGGCAAAGAATATGTCAGTTGTATGTTACTCCTATAGACTTTCCTGTTGGAATATAAGACCACAGAATCACTACACTAGGTGCTGCTGTGTTTTTTTTTTTTATAAGGAGGAGTAATTAACCTCACATACAACCAGTTTTGAATTCAGGGTTGCCCTTCTCTTATGCTGGTTACCAATCAAATCTAGTGAGCCTAGTCTGTTCTATTATTTAATCCATAGCTGAGCAAATGATAAAATGGATTCATGTCTTTCCCAAGGGTATGCAATGACTGGAATTTGAAAATACCAATCCCACTTCCCTATACTACATTTACATACATCAAAGAATATAGGTGTGATAATAATGAACTATTTCATCCTACCCATTTCAATACTAACCACTCTGTATAAAAGGCTGTTTAACTACTAATGATCAGAAAAACTGAAGAAGATCAGAGCGTACAACTGCCGAAACATTGTGAATATGACAATAAAGATGAGGACAACAGCCTGAACAATGTAAATAGTGTAAATAGTTATTAACAATCAGTTTAGCAGAATAAAACTTCTGAAGTTGATATTTGGTGTTGTCTATTACAATAAGCACCAACAAATCTACTTCTAATCTACTCTCCAATCTTGAATTAGTCAAATATTTCCATCAATTATTTCCATTCTTGTCAACAAAGTTCTATTTTTGAATGTACCATTTGCATTGCAAAATTCTCTCAAGATACTTCCTGTCAGGATAATAAAATTACTGGGAAGATTTCCCGTTTAATTCTCCCAAGAAGAAATTCATGAGTTCAATTGTGATGATAATTCTGTATAACAAAGTACAAAGAAAAAGAATTTCAAAACATTCAACAACATTACTGCTGATTGTTACTCTCTCAGTTTATGCATTCATACTTGTTACATTAAGTCAATTAAAACTTAGCTACAATAAAAGAAGACATAATGGAACTTTCAACTAATCTTTGTTGATAATGAGATGTGGCAGCTGATGAACAAACTAGTCAAAACTAAGCTACTGGAGATATGATGAGTCAAGCTGCCTAGATGTCTGTTCACAGCTCCTTGGCATATGTAAATGCAGGATGATGTGTATGAACAGACCTCTCTACTATAGCACATAAATGCTCAATTGGGCTCATGCTAGGCAAACATGATGGTCACACCATTCATCAATCATATCCAGAATTCACCCCAAACCAATTTTAGGCAACTTGGGGCCCCAATGACATCCTGTTGGAATAACCAATCATTGTTTTGGTATATGGTTGGTTGGTTGGTATATCAGCCTCTATAGGTTATCTAATTCCGAAATCTAAATATTTTGTAAGTAGTTTTATTTTTTAGAGATAATAATTTTAGTGATACAAATCTTACTAATTAACCCATAGCTGAGAGGAGAAGAGATAGATTCATACCTTTCCCAAGAGTATTTGCGCATAAGTCTATATAACAAACCTGATTGGAATTTGAACTCGATTCTCCTATCAAGAATTCTGAGCCATTACCCATTACTCAAACTGCACATCCAAGCTTACAGCAGCTAGTATTTCCAAGTGGTACTGACTAGGCTCTATGTTGCTTAACTTTAGTGATTGAACGGGAAGTGGTATTTCAACATGATGTGGCTGTAAGTCTTTTCTTGATAATAAGATGTGGCAGCTGATAAACAAACTGGTCAAAACTAAGCTACTGAATATTAAGTAATTGAAAAACTGAAATCTGTCTTATGTACCCTGGTGCATGATATTTCATATATTAGGTTAAATCATAAATAATTTTCGTTTTTGTTTATCAACTTTATTCTTAAAAAATAAAATACAATTACATTTTTCTTCCTTCCTTAGGTGCCATGCATGATGTTGAATCTCCACAGTAGGTTCCCAATACTTTTATGGTAGACTGGTTGCCAACCAAAGCTTTAGCACCCAGTCTATTCTATCATTTAACCCATACCTGGGGAGAGGAAATGGGTTCATGCCTTTCCTAAGGGTATTTGCGCATAAGTGAATATAACAAACCCGACTAGAATTTGAACTTGATTTTCCAATTTCTCATTCCAAGCCATTATACATCACACCACCTGCACATCCAATTTTGCAGCACCTGTTATTCCCAAGTGGTCACCCATCTAGGTATGGACCAGGCTTGGATGTTGCTTAACTTTGGTGATCAGATGAGAACTGGTGTTTTTAATGTGATATGGCTGTACAAATAAATTTTAGTGAATTATATCTTCATGATTATTTGCAATGACTTGTTGTCACTTATACAACTCTTTGATACCATTTTAATAGAATTTCCTTAAATTTTGATGTGAAAAATTTTTCAACACACTTTTGAATCTGGTTTTCATTAGAGAAAGTTTTCCAATCAAAGCATTTTCCAGCAATCTGTAGAGCTAATAATTAGTTTTGCATGGTCAGGTGAATGCAATGGGTGGGGTAGAACAAACCAACTGAGTTTGAAAATGTTTTCCTTTGTTATTCTTGCTGTATGGAGCCTTTTTTTAAAACTTTTTTTACAATGATGTTCACATTGTACAAGGCCCAAGAGCCACTCGAAGCAGAAGGTTACAGAGTAAGAGGCACCACCCCAAGGTACAAGGGGATAATGCCACAAACATGCAAAGGGCCACTGGAAGTGAAAGAGAAGGAAAGAAACTTTAGAGGGAACCAGAAACCTAATCCTAAACAGGAAACAAGTGATAAACCTCTATTCTTGTCCAAAGATCAGGGAGGAGTGTGAACTGGATGAGAGGCAAACCTATCTATTACTCCTATTGAGGTGTTGTCATTGAGGTGAACGATACTTTTCTTTAATCTACTTTGTACACTGCCACTGCTGTACAAAAATCTAAGGCATATATTCCAAATTTATTCTTAACTGTCATGTATGATAAGTAGTTAGAAAGAATGATACATTCATCATTAGAATTGGTTCCCCAAAACGGAAATTACTTATGACTCAACCTAATAGATGTTAATATTACAAAAGAAGAGCCGATTCTCTGTCTATTACATTGTCTATGTGTAATGTTGCATGTGCAGATATAATGTATATGAGTATGTCTGTGTTTGTGTGCATGAGTGATTTACTTGTGCTTGTGTCATTTAATGTATGCACAAGCACATATACAAACATATATACACAATGTGACTGAGTTTGAAATAACACATTGGAATAATACATTCCCCTTCCCAGACAGTTTGGACAACCCCTACCATGGGCTGAACAGTAAAATCATAAATTTAGAAAGAAGATAAAAAAAAATTTAAACCCTAAAAAAAGATTAGATAATTATAAATTTTCATTGAACTTTTAGGAAATTATTTGGTAATAAATAATTATTTAAAAGTTCTTAGGGCTATTATTGAATTAAAATATACATGCAAGTACACACACACACACACACACACACACACACACACACACACACACAGTGTAAATAAACTTGAAATGGATATCTGTGTCATGAGAGCTAATTTCCCTTATTGTGAACAGGAAAAAAGTAAAAACTAAAAACCAGAAAAAAAACCCAGAAATGTGCAACCCTTCAAAGTCATTTTTATGATGTCTCCTGTATTTAAATTTTAAGAGACAGATAATTTAGATTTGAAGCTTGACTCTGTTGCTATCAGCAAAGTGACATAGATGGGGAGATCAAACTTTTTTTTAATCATTTCACCCCAAGCAAGACAATGAAGCCACTAAGATGCAAGGGGGTTAGAATGCAAGAATGTTAGAGAATATGATAAAAAAAAAACATTACTAAGGAGTGAGAACTTGTATCAATAATATGAATCCATGGATAGCTATTTTTTAATCATTTCACCCTAAGCAAGGCAAGGGATTACCGAGTATCAGAGAATATGAGAAAAAAAAAACATTAGAGAGAGAACTTGCATCATTATGAATCTATGGATAGATATTTTCTAAAGATCTAAATAAAGTGATATACTGCAGTTTTTTTGATAGGCTAAGGTTTCTTTTTACCATAAAGTCAACAAAGTACTGTAATAAACTTTTTAATATGTCCTTTCAGGATGTAGGTGATCATAACTCTTTACAGATTCTGTTTCTTTATTATGTGCAAATTGCCATGACTTCATGGAAAAGATAATTGAGTGATTTCCTGTTGCCTTATTCCATTGTTTTAAATTAAGAGTTATCTTCCTCCTAGACTGGCTGCCAGCAAAGGCTAGAGAGTTTAGTATATCCTGTTAATTAAACCATAGCGATCAGTCAATTCAACAGCCTAGGATGGAATCAGGAATAAGTTCTCATTATAATTCTGTTTGTTTTTTTCCTTAGCTAGCATGTTATACCCTGTCAATATCTCAGAAATAATAGATTATTCTATTCACATGGAAAGACAGAAAAAGACATATCAGAAATGCTACTTGGTCTCAGTGACAAAATGAAAGAAAGAAAAAAAGAGTGAAGTGTTTAATGTCTCCTGCCAATACCTCATAAATAATGAACTGTTCCATTTTGATCATCTGGAAAGAATGGAATGACTAAAAAGACAAATTAGTGACACTACTTGGTTTCTGTGAGAAAAAGAAAAAAAGGAAGATAGAAGAGGCAACAATATTTTCATGTGTTTAACATCTGTTTCAATGAAATGGAAATATTAATTTCAAATCTTTTTATTTGTACCCACTTACTTCATAAAATAATGACAAGCATTCATATTTATAACTGTTATTGAAATATTTTTTTTAAAGTTGTTAAGCCCAAATATTTAACACTGTAATATTTCTATGGATATTTTATTGTCGTACAACTCATCATGAGTTTATTCATTCATTAACTTAAGAATGAAGTTTTATCAGAAAATTCAAATAGGAAAACCATGAAATTTTCATGGGTATTTCCAGTAAAAACATATTGATCTGAAAAAGAGCAAAGAAACCCTTGTGATTGAGATTATCTAGAAATAGAATTGTGATAGACAATACAACCTAAGGCAAAGGTGATTTCAATGACCAGCACTCCCAGTCCACTTTAGAATGAGATAACATGCAACATTTCCTCTTGTTTTTGGTTATGTTTCTATCATCTCAACCTTATCTGTGTTTCCTGATCCTCTGTTCATTATAAGAGGTTGACCTTCATGGATTAAGATAGATTTGAACTACTGGCAAATTTTCATTGAGTGATTGTGACTCATGTATTATTACACTGAAAAAAATCAATGCAAATCGGCTCGAAGGCATTTTAAATTATTCCAAGCTGTGAAACACTCAACAGTCTTGCTATCATTGATTACCGGATATTTTCACTTTGTGTTCTGAATTGGTATGCATTTTTAAAGAGACTCCAAATATTTTAAGATATTTTCTTTTTTTTTTATTTTTAACAAACAAAAATTACATTAATTTTTTTTTACAGTAAGGTTCACTCTGTAGAAGGCCCAGGGGCCACTCAAGGTTATGTTTATATAGATAGGAGTGGAAGATAATAGTTAATTCTAGACTTGGGCAGGTTAAGATTGTAATGATCAGAGAAACATTCTCTTGAGAGTCTGTTCCACAGGGCAGTGGTTTGCGAGAAGAAGCTGTTCAAGTGGAACTTACTTCTCACCAATGGAATATGGAGGGAATGTGGGTGGTTTGCTACAATGTAAGTGCTAAGGTGGGTCCTAGCCATGATGGTTAGACCTGGCAGAACCAAGGGATGTAGTTTGTCTGAGCACTTTCCATATTAGTATCAATAGAGTAGTGAGAGACTTGCCACATCCTGCCTGTGAGAGAGAGGTTGGAGGGTGGAAAATAATTCTTCTCCACTTTTAAACTCTATCAAGACTAGAAAGTGAAGCCTGGGCAGCTCCCACCCAAATATAGCAACAGGCTTGATCCGGCTCTTATAAAGATAGAGGATTTGTACTATTATCCCCATCTTTGTTGTTATGATCATAACGTTTCAGTTATTCTGTTATCTGGCCTTCTTCAGGTATTTTCAGACACAGTGAAAACAGCAGTACTAAAAATGAACAAGAAGAGATATCCCTAAACATGGAGATTGAAACAAGGGCGATCTACTCCAGTAGATGAAATATAAGATTCAGTTTGAAATTTCCTGAAAGTTACCTGGATCAATGGTAACATGACAAGTCCCAATGAACAAAATTCCCAATGGACAAAATCCCTAACATGGACAAAATCCCAGTCTCATAAATAAAAGTATATAAAAAAAAAACAAATTTAACATTGAAAATTCAAGGAAATTTTAGTATCAAATTGAGACAATAATAATAATTTTCAATATATACACTTATATGTACAATATCCAATATATACACTCCAATGTCAAAATTTATGCTCCATTCATATATGCATAATTATGAATGATCAATTGTAAAGAATGGATGAAAAAAATATATGTATATGTAATCTTAATATAATACAATGTATATTAGATTGTATAACAGGTTAATGGCCTTTAAACCTAATCTTATTATTCATATATGAGATCAGGATTATGTCCACTTTTGGGATAAGAGGCTAGGATTTTGTCCACTGGGATTTTGTCATGGATTCTGGATCAACAGACAACTAAAGAAAGTTGGAAATCCTATGACTATTACAATAAAGATGAGAATATTAGTCCTAGAAATTCCAACGAAAGAATAATATTGTGGGAAAGTGGAATAAAATCAATAAATAAAATAAATACATTTTCCCATAAAGGAACCAGAGAGGGTTTTGGTAACCTGCACAATTTTGTGACCACACTTCTGAAAAGAACAGAACTGCGTTCTCTTTTCACTTTCCAATGCATAATGTTCAGATATGTTTTGCAGAAATTTCATCTAAGAAGTAAGTACCTTTACTTTGGTCGTTCCAACTCAGTGCAAAGCTGACTTGATCTGAATCATTATAACCATTCTTATCATTACTTACCCTAGCTTATTTCTGAACCAAAAAAAGAAAACAAACATACCCAAGAGATATTGAGAACTTTGTTTCCCTACAGTTTCTATAAAAAAAAAGAAGAAACAGTCTGTAGTAGAAACCCAAGTTTTAGTTGCTTCTTCTTTAATTGTTTATATGTGAACATGTACATATCTACAATACATCTTAAATTAAACTTAAATTCTCTAATATCCTTAAGTAAGATTGATTATCCATATGGACTGATTCTAAATTTTCAAAAAGTAAAATAAGTTATTAATCATTGATTATACATAAAAATATTTGATATTTATTTTCAAAGTGAGGCTATAATTCTATTTATAAGCTTGCTAAAATTACAGTTTTTATATAACAAATAAAAACGATTTTATATAAATCTTGAAAAATAAAATGAATATGATCCCTTTAAATAAACAGTAAAGGCACATAAGAGTTATGATGATTTTAAGCAGATAAAAGAAATGAATGTAACTATAGTAAACATATGAAATTATTAGTACATCCACACAATTATGAACATAAGAAACAACCAGCAACACCCCAAGCCTATGACCACTTCAAATTAATAACCTGGACACACCAACCCTATCATTAAGCCAAGCTATTAATATAAGCACACCAATGCATTGAGTCTCCAAAATTATAAATAAAGACACTCAGCATGGACACACTGAACATGTGTCTGCTTTGAACAGGTTTTTGGAAATGGCTGATCCAAATCTGTGGTTTTATTATCAGAGGCAAAATCCTATTTTCATTATGTTTATGATTTGAATATACATACATATATGATATAATAAGGAACAAATAGGAAACATTTATAAGTCTAACACGTTTCAATTTTATTAAAGCTTCCTCAGAGAATGAAATATGGAGGAGGAAAAGAAAATTCTGCTATTTTTCCTTTTTTGAGCTGTTCATTGTTTTTCATTGGTTAAGCAGACCTCCCGTGCATATGTCTTATCAAGCAGTGTTCATGTGTATAATTCATGTGTGTATGTGTATAATAAAACTATTCTTTTTCTAATTAGGGTGGCATTTATAAAGTTAAAGTTATGGCCTGTTTTGTTTCTGTGTATTAAGAGTGAGTTTAAAGGGTTGTCCCAACATAGGTCTCTCTTATATTTGTAGATGTGGGCTTTTAGATTGTGAGTAATACCACATGCTTTTAGATTGCCAATATAATTTTTTCTACATAGTAGGCATTTTATATTATAAATCCTGGCAATTAATGTAATGTTGGATCTATTTTTCTTCCTAACTATGTCTTGTAGGTGGTGGTAAAGATCTTAGTGTTGGGGATAAGTAAGTTATTTTCAAATTTTGTTGATAGAGTGTTGGAGGGTAGGATTATAAATTCTGTGTTTTTGTTTTCAGAACAATGTCATTGGTGGTGGTTTCTGCTTTTTTTTTTGATGTGTGGACATTGTATGTTCATTTTCTAGCATTGAGGAGGAAATATTTAAAGCAATTTCTAAAGAATCAATGGATTTATTTTTAATCCAACATATTACTTCAAATGTTATTATATTATTATATTCAAATATGAAGTGTCTTCTATAATAAAGGCTGGCCACTCATATTCAAGTCTGTCCATCTATAAAGTTGGCTAACCAATCCCTATTGCAGACGCCTGTTCAGGCACATTTTGTGTTTGTTCAACACCTACAGAGCATGTGGTTTATACTGCAACTATGTTGAACAAACCTTAGTTACAGTTTCTGGGAGAGAGCACATTATCCAGCATGATCAAGAGTCTGAACAAGGCCAGCATGCTCAACCCCTCAGTCATGATGACTTGTAGATTTGTGCTAGCACAATCATCAACAGCTCCAAAGGACTATATCTATCTAATTTCACCGTGGTTCAATCAACCTGTGGTATGATTTTCAGGCACTTTTCAAAGGTGCCATATGCTGGGACTGCCTCACCCAGACTAATAACATCAAGAGGTCATCTTCCTGACAAATTGACCATGGTGAGATTTGAATCTAGATCTTATGGTTAGAAAGTGAATGTTCTAACCACTTGGCCATATGTCACATTATTATAATGTTTGAAATAATATATATAAATATATATATTCTAAAACATTTTTTGGATTTTATTTATAATTTTACTGGATATGCAGGTGGTGTAATGAATAGCAGCTCAGAATGAGAAATCAGAGGACCAAGTTCAAATTTCAGTCAAGTACCTAACATTTACTTAGGTGCAAATACCCTTAGTAAATACAGGAATCCATCTCTTTTCTACCTAGCTATAGGTTAAATAGCAGGACAGCCTGTGCTCTCTAGTCTAGGAGAAGGATAACTTCAAAACTGTATGTAGCCTCCGAAAAAAAAAAAAAAAAAAACACAGCAAAGCCTCCCTTCCAGAATTATGGTGCAGATATTAGCAGCAATATATTGGATGTGGTCAATGGCAGAATTTAACAGAGAACAGATTTGTGGCATTGAATTGCAATGGTGTCATACAAAAGATCCTTCATACTGGATAATGAATGAAACTTTATTATCTGAGTCAGATGGAAACTGCAGGAACACATACAGAAGTACTTTGTGTCTCCTAATATATGCTCAACTAAAAACCCTATGATAACACATATGGGGGAATCTTTGTAAAGGATTTTTAAAAATTATTTTTTCTTTATTTCAGATCATTTTAATGTTTTCCAATGACAATTTAAATATAAATTGTCAATGTCCACATACATTTGCCTTTTGTTGGCCATTATCTAAGAGTTTTTGTTTCTTTTCTTATGCCAGTCAGAATTAATAAGAATTTGAACTTTTTTCCAGGGGTGGTGGTTCTGGTTCAAGTGCTTGCTTTATTTTTTTACATTATACACCTATCATTTTTCCCAAATATAATGGTTGCTTTTAAAGCTATGAATAAACATTAGATTTGTTGGATATTTGATATTTGATGATAATTACAGGTGGCATGAGATTCAAAAGAATCAATTGCTTCCTTGATGACTTTTCATAGCAAAAAGGCATATTCTTTTTACTCCTGCAAAATGTGAGAACAACTACATACACTGAAGATTGTGTCTATATTTCTGAGATGAGGTATGTACAGTATTTACATTAGTCGGACTATTGTCCTCATCTTTGTCGCCATATTTGTCACAACGTTTCGGCCATTTTACACTCTGGCCTTCTTCAGGTGGTCGGAATTTCGAACTGAACTCTTTATTTCAATCACTGGAGTAGACTGTTCTAGTTTCACATGTCGTGTTTGATGGATGTCAGTTATCAGTTATCTCCTGTTAATTTTCCCTCTGAAAGTTCTCCTTAACCGGGTATTGAACTCACACTCTTTGGGTCTGTCACTGGATCTAACCAACGCCTTTATCCACTGTGCCATGTGTCCTTGAGGTATTATAAACCTAATGTTTTCAGCAACCATTTTTTACCAGTGCTCATATTGCAATTTTGCTGTTATCATTGCATGTTTTTACCAGAGCTCATATTGCAACTTTGTTATCATTACTTTTCTCTGGCACTCCTTATTACTGGTTCCCGTATTGTATTTATTTCTATGCTTGGTCAGCTCAGGAGATTTTTGTGGCCTAGCATATGTGCTGATTCCTTAAGTTTATGAATTTTCCAATGGTGTTCCCTGTCTATGATCTCAACATGATCCCACAGGGGACGGTGATCTCCCTTCTCTCTCCATATGTGGTCAGCCACGCCTAATTTTTCTACTAGTTTACTTACAGCTTTCTGGTGTTCTTGAAGCCTTACCTTGAGGGGGCGGTTTGTCTCTCCTTTATATTCCTTTACACAGCTGCACGGGATAGCATACACACAGTCTTTAGTCATGTTCTCCTCTATGGGGGGGTTTCACTTGAGAGAGATATCTGCGAAGTGTTGTCATGCTTTTGAAGGTTGTCCTGATGTTATATGGACTGCAGATCCTTTGTATTTTCTCTGATAATCCCTTCACATAAGGCAGGCAGATTGTTTTCTGAGTGTTGTTGTCCTCCTCCTCCTCCTCTTGTACCTGCCTATCCCAGTTTTTGGGGGCTGCTGCCATGTACCCAGGGTAGTTGTTATGTTGTAGGGTACTACTTATACTGACCAATTCCTTATCTAACGTCTCTGGGTTGCCACTTATGACTTTTGCTTGGTGTTGTAAGCAACGGACGATCTCTTTCTTTACGTTGTATGGATGGTGGGAGTTGAAATTGAGGTACTGTCTGGTGAATGTTGGTTTACAGTATACGGATGTCTTGAACCCATGCTCTGTTCGAGATATTAGTACATCCAGGAATGGGAGTGTGTTGTTACTTTCTTTCTCCATTGTGAACTGTATCGAAGGTCTTATTGAGTTGACATGGTCCAGTAGAACCTGAACATCTTCCTGGTGTAGCCAGAGTATGAAGGTGTCATCTACGTACCTTAACCATATAGTTGGCTTTAGAGATATAGATTCTAATGCCATTTCTTCAAAGTATTCCATGTATATATTTGCCATTGCTGGTGATAATGGCGAGCACATTGCTCAACCCTCATCCTGTCGATATATGTGTGATCCCATTCCGAAGTGTGTTGTTTGTGTACAGAAAGTCAACATCTCCATCAGATTATCTATTAGAATACTGGTCCGTTCTTCTAGGGAAGAGTCAGAGGTCAATCTGTCTCTGACTACTGAGAGTTCCTCCTCCATGGGTACCTTGGTGAACAAACTCACCACGTCCAAGCTCACTATCTGGTTGGATAGGATGGGAGCATCTTTGATTATTTCCACGAAGTGGGCGGAGTTTTGGACATATGAAGGAGACTTTCCGATCAATGGGTCAATTATATCTACAAGGAAGCGACTCAGAGGGTGGCACACAGAGCCTTGGCAACTAACAATCGGCCTGAGTCCACCCATAAAAATGGTTTTGCAGATTAAATGTACCAGAAGCTTATAAAATCTCATTAAAAGTGTTGATACTCACAACAGATTATAAATTTAAATTACAATTCTTAATAATTCTTAAGAATGTATGAAGAATTTTGGCAAGGAAAATTTTGATGATTATGACTGAAGTATTTTGCATTTCTTGTCAGTTATTGAAATTTTAGGGTATTATTATGTAATATTTCACAATATTCAAATAATGTAAAACGACAGTGAGTTTTCATTTTTAGAACCTAAGTAAGAAAGTGTTCACTCTTGAAGAATTAGAATGGCTACTTGTAATTCAAACCATGTATCTAAAAACAAATGAGGAAATCAAAGATTTGCTTGTTTGTTTGTTTAGTGGCATATCAACTCCTCATGGATTATTTAATGCCAAAATTTCTTGATAGCATTAGTAATTTCTTTTCTAAAAATGTATTGCTGGTAATTTTTTTATGATGAAAATGTATTGCTGATTTTTTACTATAAAATGTATTTTTATGCTTTCATAGTGTTTTGATCCCAGTTTGGGGGTTAACTATTTGCCCATAGCTTTGACCCTAACAGGTGCTATCATTCTGGGTCAGTGTGGACCTGGGAGCAACAGTAATTAAGAGGTGATTCCATGCTCTTCAAAATCTCCCAATCAAAGGCCTTGCTGCTAGATGTAGTTTATCATCATACCCAGAATGACAAAGATTTGCAATGAAGTTATCTTAGAAACATGAGCATAGATACATGACTATCCCAAACATGGATGCATAAAGTGTTTACTATTTCAAACTACTTAAAATAACACTTTGAACTTATAAGTACTTTAAAGTACTAGCAATTGAAATAAAAACACTACACTTACTAACACCTTAAACAGTCAGCATAAATATATAAAAATAAGATTGCTTTAAAGTAGTAACTTGACTATAGACATCCATTTCAGGATAACATCAAATAACTCTGGTTCACCAAATCTCAGACATTAAAATACTACTAATGACATACAAAATTATGATACTTCAAATTACAAATGGCTTCAAACTGATAACAGTTCTCTACCAATCCTGTTATTGCTTCATGAAATCACACTAAATTATGGCAACTCTAGATGACATTTAGACAATCTAGCAATCCTTCAATCTATGAGATTTTCATTGCCCACCATACTATGTTATAGTATTTCAAACTTAACTATAAGTTCTTTGCTAACTGTTAAATCTTTTGCACTTCCCGCTTGTGTGACTCTCTTCCAGCTTCTTACTTTCTTATCAACTACAATCTTCAAAAAGTTTAATACAATGTCAATTGTCATCTTCTGCTTTTTTGAATCCTGTTCTTTTATTGTTCTCTATCCTTAATAATGCTTTCTCAAATTCCTTCACACTCAGTAAGCAATTGTGTCTTAGTGGCTTTATTGCCTTGCTTTGAGTGAAATGATTAAAAAATCTCTCCCCCCCCACCAAATGATGAATGCCTTGAATTTTAAAAATAGACATATCCAGTCTATGGGTGTACATTATTACTAACAAGGCCAAAGCTATAGGTACCCAAGCTGTAAATATAGACATGCAAAAAGTTATTGCAATTTATCTGCAATAAAACATATAGCTGGATTTTCATTTTGTTTTGTAACATGGGAATATACTTTCTGGAGAACATTGAAAAGCTATAATTACTAGACTAGCGATGAGGTCTCATCAATTTACATTTGAGTAGGCTAGATATAACTATAGGTCTTATGCTAACAGTTCCTCTTTTCTCACACTTTTCTCTTGTAGAATTCTCTCCTGGCTCCATGCTTTACAGTCAACTTTAATCTTCAAAAGTTTAAATTCAATGTCAATCACTATCTACTGTTCTCCTGATTACACTTCTATTGTTCTCTCTCTTTAGTAATATTTCTGTTTTTTAATACTTCCACACCCAGTAACCCCTTGTGTTCTAGTGGATTTACTGCTTTACTTGGGGTGAATTTGATTAAGAAAAAAATAAGGGTAAGATAGTGAAATCAGGCATGTTTGATCATGTATAATGTGTATGGAAATGAAAAAAGAAAAATTTGAAAAAAAGAAAATGCATAGTAAATAATTCCATTATAAAAATGCATTGCAAATAATTTTTTACTATAAAAATGCATTATAAAGTGATTTCTCAATAAAAATACATTTGTAGATAATTTTAGTCTAAAAATGTATTGCATAGGAATTTTCCATAAAAATTCTTTGCAAATGATTTTAATATAAAAAGCATTTCAAATGATTTTAAAATAAAAATGCATAGCAAATAATTTTACTAGAAAAATACACAACAAATGATTTTATTCTAAAAAAGCACTGCAAATGATTTTATAAAAAAGCATCGCAAATGATTTTATAAAAAGCATTGCAAATGATTTTACTATTAAAAAGCATAGCAAATGATTTTACTATAAAAATATATTACAATTGATTTTACTATAAAAATGTATTGCAAATGATTTTACTATAAAATATATTGCAAATTATTTTACAATAAAAATTCAATACAAATGATTTTATTGTAAATACATTGCAAATAAGTTTACAGTTACTCCATTGCTCTCCCAATTTCTTTTAGTTATTTTTCTCTCCAGACAAACTAAATATTTCTGGCAATTAGAAAAAGTTGTTAAGTGCCAAATTTTGCAATATTTGATTTAAAATTTGGTTTTGCAAGTTTTAGCACATAATATGTATGTTGTGCCTTGAAAATCAGCATCCTACCACAACCAAAAAAAAAAAAATTAAAAATGAAGGGAATGTTAGAAGTTAATGCAAATATTACTGACAGCCAGAATGTGGCTTATATAAATATATATATATAAGAAATGATAAGAAGAAAACCTCTTTTTTTTTTACAGTGATGTTCACAAGGTAGAGGGTTACAGAGTAAGAGGCATGATGGGGATATGTGAGGAAGATAGCAGTTAATCCTAGACTTGAACAGGTTAGGATTGGAGATCCCATACAATGTTTAACACAGTTTATGGAGAACTGAGACCAATCTCTCTTAAGCTCAAACAAAAGTGATTGCAGTTTGCTAGCCATTGCCACCAAGAAGATAGGGAGGTTGTCTCATACTTACTTTTATGGCAGACTTTTGGAGGTGTCTTCTCACAAAATTTGACTTTCCCAGACACTATGGTTCGGTACTGTCGGAGTTAACTCCTCCTTCAGTTTGTAACCCTTTCACCAGGGGTCTCTCTTTCCTGGCTATAAATAGCCAATGACCCTTCGCCTCGATCTCTTTTTTCCTTTCAGGCTTGTGCACTGACACCTCGAGGTAAATTTCTCTTATTCCTAGAGGTTTCAACTATCAACCTCGAAATGTAGTCACCTAACAAGGAATAGCATGAAAACACGCTAAGCACAATATACACATGCACGCACACACAGAATATTCACACTACATACGCACATACAGAATATTCACACACACTTCTAAATCCTTTGTACTGTTTCCATGTATTGTAACTTGTTAATAATATATATTTGTATATACATATATTATCGGTCTTGTTTTTGTTTGCTTTCTTTTCCTTCTTCTTTTGGACTTAATCAAAGTCCAACCTTTTTATGTAGTTGAGCTAAAGGCGGGCAGGAGTATCTGAACCTTGCGTTTCTTCTACGTCTGACTTCTATCAACAACAAGTGGCAACCGTCATTCCCACAACAAACCGTAACCGCAACGTACCACCACAGTACTCAGGGTTGGACATTGGGGATGGCAATGCAGAACCAAGCACTATGGAAAGGGATTGTTAATGGAGTTCTGATCAACCACAGGGAGGTTGAAGGATGATGGTAATGAAGATTGTACTAATTGAAAAAACACCGTCTTGGGAGTTGGTTCCACATAGCAGTGGTTTGCAGGAAGAAATCTGCTTGAGTGGAACTTACATCTCACAAATGAGATACTAATGGAAATGTCAATACGTTTCATTCCTTGAGTAACTTTATCAAGGTCAGCGTAGAAATTTTATCTAGTTACCTGTATTTATACACAGAAGTAATGCAGAGAAAAATAATGTTAAGTGTTTAATGTGGTAAAATATTTTAAAACCTTATTGCATAAAGTAAAGCTAAACTATAGAGGACATTAAGTGATGTCACTTTTTGGTATATTATACAAAAGTGAATTAATGTTGTTGTTATATATATATATGTGTGTGTGTGTTTTGGAAGAAAAGTTCAAGAAATATGGTCCAAACTTTCAACTTTCTTAAGTCATCATCAGAATAGGTAGAGACAATTGGTGAGTTTCATAGAACTAATGAGTGTTGTGACATAACCGAGGTGTAATATATTTGTTTTTTTTTTAAAAATATATTTGAGGATGCAGACTCTTAAGTTCTATAAAATTCAACAATTGTTTCTACCTATCCTCAAAAAGCTTGTACTTTTCCTCTGCAATGAACTTCTGATGGAAATTCCTCCTTGTCTGAGATGGATTAATTGTAATTTTGAAAAGTTGATCAGTAAAATTAATCCACTCAAAACGCCTGTTGTTTTTAATAATATTTGCTTTAAAGAACATTTTTGCTATATATATATATATATATATATATATATATAACAAATACTATATATATATATATATATATATATATATATATGTGTGTGTGTGTGTATGTATATATATATATATATATATATATATATATATTTACTATATATATATATATATATATATATATATATATACACACACACACACATATTCTATGTTCTATGGCAAATATTAAAATCAACAGGCATATTTTACTGATTGACTTTTCCAAATTATGAATAATACTTCATATATATATATATATATATATATATATATAAGTCTTTTCATTCTGTTTTAGTTGGTTAATACCATTTTAGGATATTCATTGTTAGTTTCATTTTAATTCCATGAGGCAATTTCTAATTTGAAATAACATGAAATGTGGAGTCATCACAAATTCATGACTAACACAACAAAATTATCCAAAATTTCAATAAATAACAATAAGATCTGTATTGTCTTTCCCTACACCAGTGTTTTCCAATATTTTTTCAACCAGTGCCCCCTTTGGGCACAAACTTTTTGTCAACGCACCCCACTGTCAAATTGAATTTTGAATATTATACTGAATCCAACTTTCGTAGAAAGATAACACTTAGATATTAGTGTAAAAATAATTTTAATATTGTTTTCATTTCTATTATAAAAGCCTATGATTAAAATGCTAAAAAATACTTTCATTTGATAGCTTATCTTGATGTTTTCAATGTGATTGTTGACTTTGGTTCTTACTAGCGAAGGCTCTTACTCTAGGTTCCATACTGCTTAGAAGTAATCATAGATCTTTTCATTTTGTAATTTGCAGGCAGTTTCTTTGTTTAGTAAGAAGCTGTGTAACTGTGTTGAAACCACATTCAGCCATATTGGAAGTTGGAAAAAGCAATGAAGAAAAGTTTGATAGCTTCCCACAGTTTTAGATACCTTTCAGAAATTTTCTTTTGTAGACAATATTGAATGAGTTTTGAAAACTGGAAAAAAATATTAAAATGTCCATTGCTCCTTTAAGTATGTTCCTGTCACCCGAATGAAATAAGAACTCCTAGTGCCTGCTTTCAACATAAAAGAGCCCACAAGGGGGTGCTAACGCCCACATTGGGAAACACTATCCTACACTGTGATTAATGTTAAGTGTCATACTGGCCTAGTAGAAATCTTTGATGATGTTGGCTCACAGAGACCTAAAGGCACATTTTAATTACATGCCATGAGATTATTCACTATATAAGGGTAGAGATATGTTGTGACTGAACCAACAGTTATTCACCCACAAGATGCATATGATCTGAAAAGAAGTGAACAGAGTTCTCAATATGTTAAACATTTATGAAAGTAGTGGCTTGGATTGGGGAATCAGAGAGATGAGTTTGAATTCCAGTCAGATCCATTACATTCACTTACATGCTAATACACTTGGGAACGGTATGAATCCTCCTCTTCTCCCTGCAGCTATAGGTAAATAGCAGGACAGACTGGGTTCTATAGCCTTGGATGGAAACTGGTCTACCACAGAAAGAAATGGAAACCTACTGTAGGAAAAAAATCTGTCTCGTCAGTCATGTATCGTAAGATACATGATTGCCTACATGTGTATCATGCATGGCACATAATATGCAAAAAATTGATATACACACCTAATCTAATAGGTGTAGATGGCTGTGCCTGTTTCCTGGTTCACATTTCTCTCCGATCTTTTAAACAGGAGTAGAGGTTTATCCCTTGTTTCCTGTTTAGGATTGAGTTTCCAATCCCTTTTAATGTCTACTTCAAACTTCTAACATTGTTACCTAAATTTTTAAATTTTATTCACCATTTATTTACTTTTTTTTTCCTCAATGTAATAGATATGTTCACCTATCGTCCGGTTCACACTCCTCCTCAGTCTTTTGAACATGAGTTTCCTGTTTAGGATTGGGCTTCCAGTTCCTACTAAAGTCTATATTAACCCTGTACTTCTAAAGTCTCCACCTAAACTCTGAAACTTTAGTTACTATTTATTTACTTTTTTCTCCCTAATAGGAGTAGATAGATTTACCTATCATCCAGTTCAAAATCCCTCTGTGTCTTTTGAACAGGGGTAGAGGTTTAGCCCTTGTTTCTCGTTTAGGATCGGGTTTCCAGTTCCTTCTAAAGTTTTTTCCTTCTCTTTCATTTCCAGGGGGCACCTTGCATCTTGGTGGCATTGTCACTTTGTTTGGGGTGGTGCCTATTACTCTACCTCGAGTGGCTCTTTGGCATTGTACAGGGATAACATCACTGTAAAAAAAATAAAAATGTGGCCAATGCATGTCAACCTGACTTTTTAATGGTTTTAACGGGCTAATTGTTCTACCCCTATCCCAGTTATTACAGTCAGAAAATTCCAGTCAGTATAGAGAGATAGTTTTCTGGCAGATGTTGCTAAGACAAAATGTGTGCCCCTGGACTTGGGAATAGAGACAGCCTTTCAAATGTGATGTACCTGACCTCTGAGCAAAACAGATTTTATAATATCCACTAGGAGAGAGAATGTATGTAACATTTCTACATTGTTAGAAATAAAAAAATATATTTATGTTTTTCCAATTTCTCCCTAGCTGTTTTTATTGCTACTTATTATCAATGTTTGGGTAAATATCTGTACTGACTGCAGATACTACAAAGCCCAGCCATATATATTTGGTAATTCCAACAGGATTGATCAGATGAAGTCTGAGAGGATGTGACTGGATGGGGAATGTTCATGTTCATGCGTTTAGGAATATCCATGTAAGCCTTTCTATAGAAACATTTTGCAATTTAGCACCAACAATTATGGGGTAGAATTTAAGGTATCTTTTAATAAATTTGTATTGGCTTCTATAATCATGTAATGTGTAAAAGTGTTGGGAATCAGGCATAAAAACATTTGTGTTAAATTGACATGATAACACTAGGTACTGCCTTATTCAAACCAAATATTGACAAAGTTTTGGCTATTGTATCCCGTCTAGCCTTCTTCAGGTGTCTGTCATTGTTCTTAGTAACCTTCCTGCAATTTTGAACCAAACCCTTTATTCAATTCATCAGGGGAGAGTGTTTTCATTCCATTTTACATGCTTGTTTAATATGGTGATTTTTTAAGCATAGCTTAGATGTTGCATGAGGCCAAAAGTATGGGTCACCCAGTGAATATCGAACTCATTATTCAGTCATAATTGATCTAGCAAGACAATCTTGTTAACCATTACACCACGTCAAAATGCCTAGGCTTATTTTATATAAGTTAATACTTGCCAGTATTATTCACCTTTGTGTCGCTTGTCTTTTTCTTCCACTGAACCAGACAATATGACTTTTTAGCACTAACAGACTGAACTCACATTTGCTTGAAAACCAGATACACTTCAACTATGCTTTAATTCATTAGGCCATGTGGTGAAATTTTGGAACCTTAAACCCAATGCCTGTACTCAGGTGGTGGAAATGTATGAGTGTTCTGACTCAAGTGGTAGAAATTTTTTTTTTGAGGGAAAGTATATACAACACTGAATTTCAAACAAGTGTTGGAATAGCAAAAGATGCATTCCAAAAGCTAAGCAAAATACTAAGAGACAGGAAAATTTCATTAGAAAAAGACTACTGAACTGCTATGTAATATCAATCCTCCTACACAGCAATGAATGCTGGAGAATTTTTACAGAGATGAAGAGAATTATTGTTAAACAGAAGGATGCTGAGATTGAGCATGTAAGCAAAGAAGAAGTTTTAAGGAAAATGGAAGCAAAAAGGAAACTTATCAGAGATCTGAAATTTCTTGGACATATGATGAAGAAAGTAAGCTTGGAGAATTTAACATGCATAGGGAATATCAAAGATAAAAGGGAGAGGCAGTGTGCCACCTACTGACTGGTTTGGGTGAAGGGATGGTGAAAAGAAAAACATTACTAAGAGCTACAAGAGATAGGAAGTTGTGGAGAGTTGTGATCGCTCACATCTTGAAAGGATACGGCACACAGAAGAAGATCCTTTTATTTTCTCAAACAGAAGCTCCCAGATGGAATTCATCTCTGTGGTTGTTTTACTAAGATGGTTGTCAGTGTCTCATGCATAATAATGATAATTAGTCATGTCAAAAATTCCAACACAAATTAGTAAAAAATTCACAGATTTATTTGAATTTTTATCAGATGTTGAGTTGCACTAAACATGTAACCTGTTAACATAATGAAATTTTATAATTTTTAAAATTCTATTATGACAACATGACACCTGCTCACTTTGAGTTGTGCTTGCGTTACTGTAACAATATATTTTTCCGTTATTCAGCAGTAGTTAGATCAAGTTGCTTAATATTACTCAACAGGTGATTCTATTGTTAGTCATTGAAACAAACAGGAAAAATCAGTCTGTTCATTAGATAGATATGTGGAAATTTGAACATGAGAATTCAGCCATGTAAAAATATTCAACTTGTCTACAAAGAAGGGAAAGAAAAGAAGAAAACAGATAATGTGTAAATCCAAAATTTTAATTTTTACTTTTTTTAAAATCAATTCACCCCAAGCAAGGCAATAATGCCATTAAAATGCAACTGGCTACTGGGAGTGAAAGACTTTGGAAGGAACCAGAAACCCAATCTTAAACAGTAGACAAGGGCTAAACCTCTACTCCTTTCCAGAAGACTGGGGAGGAGTGTGAACCAGACAATAAGTGAACCTATCTACTCCTATTCTAGAAATAGTTGTAGTAATTTATAAAAATTGTTTGTCTTTTTTTTAGTCCTGATTCTAATTATGAAGACAGTTTTTGTATGACTGAGAATAGACATAGGAAGATTTCTTAATGATTTTGACTTGAACTGTTATATCTGGTTGCTACTCAACCAATAGACTCTTATTTAGACTAACTGACCACTTGATACATTGTCCTTTTATTTATACCTAGTATGCAGATATAATAGTAGACACAAAAAGCATGCAAATATTTTTAGAAAAATGCTCAGTTTTGTTTGAAAGAGTGTTATTTGAAGGGTATGGAATTTCTAATAACTTCATAACTATACATGCCTAAAAGCTGAAACTTTGCAGATTAATAATTTGACACATGTTTTAAATGCTGTGTAATTTTTATCTTTCTTCATAAATTATAAGTTAATTAAATTTTAATTTAATTTGGCATCCCTTGGGTTTGGATATCGTATCTTATTAATAATTTTTATTAAAAAGATTTTTATTTTGTCTAAAACTGAGTAACTAATAAAATATGTTCTAATAATGTGTCCACTATAATTTGAATCTGTTTAATTTGTTTGTTTTATGAAATCTTAATTTATCTAGATTTTTTAAGTTTTTCTTCACAAACACTACAGATAAATATTTTGGTACTAAATTATCTTTAAGCAAAATAAATTGTAAGTCATCAAAATTAAGCATGCCATCAATGATTTGATGCAGAAATTAAAATGAGATTTAGCTAAACTTTTTTCTTAGTTCATTTAACAAATTATTTTAAATTAATTTGTTTTTCATTAATTTTTTACTTTTGAATTAAATTTTTTTCTTTACATTATGTTTTTTTTCATTAAAAAATATAAAGGCAGAAACTGCTGAGTTTGGAGAAATAGAGATGGAAAAATTATTTTCTTTTCAAATCATACTGAATTAAATATACAAGTACAACATATCTATCTATCTATCTATCTATCTATCTATCTATCTATCCACATTGTTCATATCTATGTCTGTCTTTCCATATTATCTATCTATCTTTACACATTGTTCATATCTATGTCTGTCCATATTATCTATTAATCACAGTCTGTTTCTATCTAACTATACATACACAAACACACACAAGCACACCTATATACACATGTACATGTACACATGCACAGAATGCACATGCACACACACACGCACACATACAAACACACATATACAATGAAAAAAATCAACCTTACACCAATAAAAAGTGCATAAATTATTTTTTGACATTATATGAAAATGACAAAAATGAGTAAGCAGTCAATTTCTGATACCTCCTGAAAAGTGGACAAAGTGATAACTAAAAGGTTCATCTATCAAACTCTGGTATTGGGGTTCTGAATATGATATCAATCAGTTAAGTGACAATTTTCTTATCTGTATTTATAAAAGGCAGGATGTGTGTGTGTGTGTGTGTGTGTAACGAATGCATGGCTGCAATTTTTGACGGATTTGCACTAAAATTTACATGCACATGCTCCAAGTTAGCAGGAAAGCCAAGACCAACTTTGCATTTCCCAACTCCCATCGATAGTGGAAATAATCGAGTTTTTTCATGCTCCTACGGCAGTTTTCATGTAGTTTACAACCATTTTCTAATGCCTATAGCTGGCTGCCACGAATAGGAAGGAAGATTCTATTAGCCAGCGTGAGAGCCAACAGCTGACTGACATGAATGTTAACTAGCATGCTAGCATGCAAAAAAAAATCAATAGCTGCATTCGTCACAAGTGGGAAAAATTTAAATCTGCATGGCACTTTACTCCACTTGGCTCATTCGCTTGCTTAAACTCAATGTTGATTCTGATTCTGCAGAACTGGGTTGGGTGTGAAAAAGTATTTGTTGTTAACATTCTTTTTTCATTCGGTTTTTCCAGTTACAAGTCCTTTTTTAAAGCTGATCGTTTTGTGTTCATTTTGTTTAGTTCTTTTTTTGTAACAGATTTAATGTTTAGTATAGAGCTTAGAAAAAATTTGCAGTGTGAGATAGGCAAGAAGTAAGGCATGTAGTAACATCAACATGGAAAAGGGCACTCCTTTAAAGGCAAGGAAGGGCAAAAATATTTTAAGTCAAGTAATAGCGATTGCTGTATGAGTCATACGATTTTTTAATCAAGCACGGGCAACGCCGGGCCATGCTGCTAGTTTGTATTAATCCTAAGAGCTTGAATTGAATAAGTTCTCACTGTTTTCCAACAGATGGCATTCCCAGAACTGCATGCATGTAGTTTCAGATGGTAATGCATCTGTAAGGAAGTACTATAAGGAAGCTTGAAATTCAGTGTATGTCATTTCACTGAAGTGTAAACAACTTTGTTTTTCGTAGCATTAAACATGTTGGATTTTTTGCCAAGGAAAGTGTATTTGTGAGAAATTTTACTGCACTACTTTATTGGAAAGAAATCTGCAGCTGAAGCACACAGAATTCTTATTGAGACTTATGACAACCGTGTTCTGTCGGAAACAATATGCAGATATTGGTTTAGATGCTTCAAAAATAATGATTTTGATATTGACTATAAGGAACGCTCAGGCACACCAAAAATGTTTGAAGATGAAGAATTGGAGGCATTACTTCATGAAGACTCATGTCAGGCACAAGCTGAACTTGCAGAATCATTAATATTTTCAAAATGTTTGAAAGCATTAAGAAGGATTCAAAAGCAAGGACATTGGGTGCTGTATGAGTTGAAACTGAGAAATGTTGCATGGCGTCTTGTCACGTGTGAACAGCTGCTTCAACGGCAGAAAAGAAAAGGTTTTTTTTTGCATTGTATCATGACCGGTGATGAAAAGTGGATACACTACCATAACCCTAAACATAGAAGATCATGGAGTAAGCCCAGCCATGCATCAACATCAGTGGCAAAGCCGAATATACATGATTCAAAGCTTCTGCTCTATATTTGGTGGGATCAGCTGGATGTATTTTATTATGAGCTGACCAAACTGACTGAAACCATCATGGGAGATTGTTATCAACTACAACTCATGCGTTTGAGCCAAGCATTGAAGAAAAAATGCCCGCTATATGAGCAGCGACACGATTTTGCAATATGACAACGCTAGGCCACATGTTGCAAAACAGAGGAAAACTTACTTGAAAATGCTTAAATGGGAAGTCCTACCCCATCTGCCTTATTCACCAGACATTGCTCTATCCGACTGACAGTTGTTCCGACTGATGGCACATAGACTGGCTGAGCAGCACTTTCATTCTTATGAAGATGCCAAAAAATGGGTCGACTTGTGGTTAGCCTCAAAAGATGTGTCATTTTTCCAACGTTGAATTCAAATGCTGCCAGAAAGATGGGGAAAAGTAGTGGCTAGTGATGGACAATACTTTCAGTGATACTAATTTTTGTAAATAAAACATTACTTTTCATGAAAAATCAGTGAGAACGTATTCAAGGTCCTAATATAATAACACAGATTATTAACACCTACAAAAATATGTAGCCCAGTAAATTACTGCAGTTTAACATGTTTTAAAGGCAAGTAAGTTTCTGCAAACAAAGTGTTCAATATAAAAAAATGCAGAAACAATAGTTAATAGATAAAGAAACATTCAAAAGACTTATCTTTCCAACTTCAAATTTCACAGATACACCACTTGTCAGGGTCAGATTACTCTAATGAATTCATTAACAGATACTATAGGAAATAAATAGTATTTTTAACACAATTACATACCCACATACATACCATATTAAAATGTTGCCAATCTTTATTTTCTATTCAATAACAGATAATATTTACAAACATGTGAAAAAGTTTCCACAATACAAAATACTGTTTGAATGAAAGTGTCTATTGGTTAGAAATTAACATCACTGTGTGAAATATTTGACCAGTCAAAGAAAACTAAAAGCCCATTTTCTCAAGCCTATTTTTGGGAATAATTTCCACAAATTTTGACTTTCAGCAGCAGAGATGCAACTGTCCCAAAGCCATTCAAACAAAAGAGAAGACATGGTTACATAGCTTTTTCCTTTCCTCCAGCACATGCTGAAAGAAACATGTGTCATTGACTTCAAATAAATCATCTCCAACAACAGCATTGGGTGGTCAGTGAATCTTTGCTGATGATCAAAGTCTTTTCTGAATTACAGATTTTTCTGTGTACAAACTTCAGAGACTTTAATTCAAGTAAAGACTATTTTTTACTTCTTTTCGACCCTTTTGAATTCATGAACATATGTTTGTTAATGGAGTTGATATTGTTTGATATATGATATCTGTTAATGGATTCGATATATGATATCTGTTAATGGAGTTGATATCATTTAATATGATATCTGTTAATGGATTCGATATAATTCAACATATGATATCTGTTAATGGAGTTGATATCATTTGATATGATATCTGTTAATGGATTCGATATAATTTGATATATGATATCTGTTAATGAATTCAATAGATTTATCCTACTCTGACAAGTGATGTATGATCAAAATTTGAAGTTGGAAAGATAAGTTTTTTTTAACTTTTCTTTATTTATCCCTCTTTCCTTCACTCTCTCTCTCTCTCTCTCTATATATATATATATATATATATATAGGGTGTGATGGGTAAATTGTTGCCATTTTATATTTGTCATTTCATGCAAATGCAGTTGTTTTTGATTTTGTTGACTGCTTCATATTCTAGCGGGGTCAGTTGGGCACCATCTGTGAGAAAAAGAGCACCATGATGCAATTTACTCCGCCAGAAATTTGGAAATGCCATGCTGTACAGCTTGGTATTTGTGCTGAAAGCTCCAATATGAACATTTCAGAGTGTTTGGGTGTCAGTCTAAGGACAGTGAAGATAGATAGATAGATAGATAGATAGATAGATAGATAGATAGATAGATAGAATATTCCTTCTTGGTGTCTACTAGCAAAAAGTCTACTTAGCTTGAGACTTTAAATTTCTCAATAAAAAATATATATAATAAGACTAATTTTTATTAAAACTGCATGCAGTGCAATGGTAACAGACCAAACAGTTTCTACAAAATTATCTGGTTTTCCAAAAATTTGACTGAAGAAAATCTAGGATAAGCAATTATGAAATATCCTGGTAGAGTTAAATAAATGAAAATAATAACATAAAATCTTTATGCTTTATAATAACAATCATATTTAATTAATTTTATATACTGTAAAAGTAGTTTGAAATTCTCACAGACAAAAAATTTGTGGTGATAAAAGTGGCACAGTGAATAAAATCATTTTGCATTTTTGTGGGCGTTATAATGTAATGTAGCAAATACAGAGGCAGATTTAAAAGCAACAGTGTTAAAGTGTATGTTTATTTTAAGGCAGATAACCATTTAACGGAAGTGCTTTGTGTAGCTTCCCATAATGCTGTGTACACTGTGAGCGAATGAACTCTTCACTTTTTAACTTTCCTCTTCTAGCGGCTGCTGCTCTTCTCTCCCCACCACAGTAGCTGATGATGGTATATTATTATTACTGTGAGAGTGGACCGCACTGATCATGTCTGGCTTTCTCGTTCAGTCTTACTGCTACAGCTGCCTATATTAGTAAGTATTTTGTTTGCAATCGCGCGCTCACATTCCGCTAAATTTGATTCTGAACAATTGAAAACGTTTGTCTTATTTTCGCCTTCACCTCTTAAATAACACCCAACTTTGTCCTTGGATATGGCTTCAATAACATCTCTTAACTTTCTCTAATGGATAATAAATGATTGATAGAGAAAATCGTTTTATTATTTATTATTAATCGTTTTTATTTACATTTTCACGTTTCTTTTAGTTTATAACTTGCTCTTTATACAAAAAAGCAGTTTTCTAGGAGTTGTCAATTAATGGACAGGCAAGAATTGGAAAAATAATTGAAGTGAACCCTTTCTTTTGTCGGGTATAAATGAATAATTTATAAATTTATTATCATTTAAAAAATAAACTTGAATTATTAGCTAAATAGCTGTTTATTTTTAATTTAACACTATAATGATGAAAACATCAAGTACTTACAGGTATTTTAGAGAGACTATAAGTTACAATTGAATTGAAAGAGACTTGTAGGTTGTAGTTTGGGGCAATGCATACACATTTATTACTATTTTCATGTGAATGACAAATTTTAACAAATTAGCTCATATTTTGCACTATCATATTTAAAGAAACTCTTTCTTCATTTGAATCAGCTCAAGATTCTCTTCGTTATGTTGTTTTCTTTCTTTAAAATAAGTAAACACACCTTTTGAGGCTTTGAATATTTTTTTCTTTTTGTTGCCATATAAAACTGAAAGAAATGGACATAAAAAAGTTTTAATGTCCACCCGGAACTTCTAATATAATATTTGTAGAATATTGTTTTTTAGATTTTCTTTTTAAATCGTGAAGTTAGATTTGATAAAACATGATTTTTAATTCATCATTCTGAAAAACTTACATTAATGAAAGAAGAAGAAAAAGCGGCAATGCCTAAAAAATAAGGTGATTTTTAAATTTAATCAATGAATTAAAAAAGAAAACGTTTTTTACTGTTTTTTTTTTTTTACTGTCTTTTTTAAATCGATCAGAAATTAAAAAATATCTGTTGAAGGTTGTTATTCAACTCAGTCTGGTGAACACATGACAATTTTTCATTTTTCAAAATAAAATAAAAAATCTGACAAAAAAACTATTTTTTTTTTTCGGAAAATTAATAAGCGTGTGTTTCTCTTGTATTGAGTTTGTCATTAATTTTTTTATGAAATAAAGTAAAAAAAAACAATAAGGATTAAAAAGTCATTTCATATTTTTTATGGTAATAAAAAATAGAACTGGATAATTATTAAAAAATAACTAATTTTCTTTCACTATTTAAAAAGAAAAGTTATTTAATGTTCATTTTTCTGTTTTTTTTTTTTTATTTATTTACCCTTTCTTTTCTTGTATGTCCAAGTAAGAACAATTCTCTAAGCATAGCTTTCTTTTATTTTTCAGCAAAAACACGGGCAGCGAGGCGCGGTTTTTGCGAAAAGAACAATCAGGAGATATTTACAGTTACTTATACTATTTTTGAGAAGAGACGTTGAACGTTATATATTGATTCTTCTTTCCGAGGATAAGTAGATGTGTAGATGGTTACAATAACAAAGAGAGCAAATACTTATTGCCTCGACCGTCGAGTTGTTGTTGTTATTGTTTACGAAAGATCACAACAAAACGGGTAAAGCAGTGACTACAATATTAAACCACTGGATCAAAAGTGATTACCTGTCATTAAACTGGTGTTACGTATTTTGAAAGGGCGGAATGGAATTATTTTCTTTTCGAGACTAATATCAGCCTCTCTCACATTAAAATTAACAATTCCAGCAGTGAGTAGAAATGACTAGTTTTGCTGCTAAGTTTCAAATAAAACTCAGCTGACTGATTTTGTTGACTTCCTAAAAGCACTATTGCTCTCTATTCAATAATATTGTCTGTGATACAAAAATAATTCGTGACTTACCTTGTACAAAAAGACCTTGTGGAAATTCGAAAATTTGGAGCATTTTTCGTTGTTGTTTTTAGTGTTTTAAGGTTTTGATTCTATCAGAACAGGTCATTTATTTTAAATTAAACATCTTATATTTGCAGTTAAATCCTTTAGTTATTGTGGTGCTAAAAAGTAAACAAAGATAAAAAATAAATAAAAGCGGATGAATGAGATGCTCCTCAAAATATCACGTGCGTCTCTTTTTGTTCATTGAACAAATTCACCAAAATGAACTGAAAGAAAACTCAAATATGGTTAAATGCTTAACTTGAAATAACATCATTTTAAAACTAAAAAGGTAAAAAAACCCCGTCAATATGGCATCGTCTCGGAAGTCTACCTCATCCAAATCTTACCAAGAAGGGCCCCGGAAGAAGCTTCTTCGCCAAAGAGATCATGTTGAAGTGCAGCCAACAGTTGAAAATGATAAGCGTCGATTTACTCCTAAAAGTAATGTGGTTAGTAAATCTAAGGCAACCACTGACAGCAGTAAAACTCCTAAGGTTGACACTTCAAAAGGGAAATTGACAAAAAAGAAAATGACTCCTGATGAACGGGAAAGATCTGACAAAAAGCCTTTTAGCAAAGAGCACACTCCTCCTGACATTCACTCTCCAGCACCATCATCATCATCAGTAGCATCAACATCGCAAGGGGCAGAAAAATCTGGAGTTTCTTTAAGTATTGCCGGAAAGTCATCTGAATCCAGTGTTGTTAGTAGTTCTAGTACAGTTAGTGCTAAAGCTTTACCTGGGGATCCTACCAGCACTTCTTGTAACATGGGAGCTTCAACACTGAAGAAGTCTTCAACATCAGTCACAAAAAGTACATCAGGAGCAACAATGAAAAAATCTTCTAGAATGAGCCAATCAGAATCTAAAAAGGATTCTTCCAGGGAAAGGAAAATAGGAGTTGTTTCTTGTGGTCCAATTCATGGAAGCAAATCAGAACAGAAAGCAACTTCAAAAACTAAAAATGCAAAAGTGATAGCAGGTGAGAGCATTACAAGTAATCTCTCTTCCTCTGCACCTGTAAGCAATACGTCTGAAGCGAAAGTTTCTGTTAAAAAGAGTTGCAGTACTGAATCAAAAAATGAACCATCAAAGCTTCTTTCTGGATTGTCGACTGGCTCTTCTAAGGATTCTAACAATACAACTTCTTCAGAACGTTTTTATAATCCTGATCATTCCTCAAATGTTCGTCTGAAACGTCTTATCCAAGAACAAGCTTTTGATGAATGTGAAGAGGACTCAATTAGCACATCAGAATTGAATACTTCACCATCCTTTTCACTAAATGCACTCGAACTAAAAAAAAGTGAACAACCTGGAAATGGTCTGGAAAGAATGTCACAATCAGCTCTTAAACCCACATCAACTCTGGTGCTTAAACCAGAGTCAACTGTGGCTGTTAAATCTACGTCAACTCTGGCTGTTAAACTCACGTCAACTCCTGCACTTAAACCTGCATCAACTCCTTCACTTAAACCCACGTCAACTCTGGCTGTTAAACCTGCATCACCTCCAGCTCTTAAACCCGAGTCACCTCCGGCTCTAAAACCCGAGTCACCTCCGGCTCTAAAACCCGAGTCACCTCCGGCTCTAAAACCCGAGTCACCTCCGCTCTAAAACCCGAAGTCACCTCCGCTCTTAAACCCGAGTCACCTCCGGCTCTAAAACCCGCGTCACCTCCGGCTCTAAAACCCGCGTCACCTCCGGCTCTAAAACCCGCGTCACCTCCGGCTCTAAAACCCGCGTCACCTCCGGCTCTAAAACCCGCGTCACCTCCGGCTCTAAAACCTGCTGGGCCTCCGGCTCTAAAACCCGCGTCACCTCCGGCTCTTAAACCCGAATCACTTCCAGCTCTTAAACCAGAGTTACTTCTGGCTCTTAAACCCAAATCACCTCCAGGTCTTAAGTCCGAGTCACCTCCAGGTTTTAAACCCCAGTCACCTCTAGCTCTTAAACCTGAGTCACCAGTTTCATCGACTCAGTTGAGCCAGAGTGAGTTGCAGAAACAAAAACGTGAATATCATCTTCGCGAACTGCAACTTGCTGATCCTTCCTTGTCAGTTAAAGTAAATCTCCAGAAAAAATTGAACTTAGAGAATTTTTCTGGGTCTCATCCTATTTGTAAAGATAGTGTAGCCAGCAACAACAGCTTAAGTCATCCATCTGTTGTTCGACATTCAAGTTCTCCTGCTAAAGTGGAAAGTTCTTTTCAGTACAGACGATCCAAGGACCATCTGGCTTTAGTGGAAGTTCTTAGGAAGTTTGGACTTTCTCACTGCATTCGATTTTTCAGTCATGATATGACTCTTGCCAAATTTATGTAAGTACAAAAGTTTTATTTACTAAGTTTAGTCATTTGACTTGTATTTCTTTTATTCTAATTTCAGTTGCTTTTTATTGCAAGCCGCACATCATCATTGTATGGTCATTAGTAACCAGCTTGGATTGTAAATAAAGAATACAGCTATTCATTATTTAAAATCCAATTATAGTTAGATTTGAATGACTGCAGCTTATAGCCTCTGTAGTATAATTGGTAAAGCAGCCTTTGGATTAAAATGGGCCACCTGAAGGAGAATGGTTGGAAATTTGAGTCTCTGGTTTGAAATGCTCTGAAGGTTACTGGATGAGAAATATACTGAAAGAATGCTAGAGAGTGATTATATAACTTATTTAATATAAGTAAAAAAGTTCATCATTTTCTGAATAAGTGGAAGGAATTCTAACAAAATCCCCTTTTAGACAATATCTATCTATCTATCGTGTTTGTGTGTGCATGTACACATATGTATAGGTGTATGCGTATATATTTGTGTGTATGGCTGCCATATGATCACTGGTTAAGCAACATTATGTCCGCTAAATACCTAGATGGGTGACCATTATGGAATACAAGGTGATGTAAGCTTGGTTGTGTGAGTGACGTAATGTATAATGGCTCGAAATTGTTAATCAGAGATGAGTTACAAATTCAGTTGGGTTCGTTATATTCACTTACACATAAATATCCTTGTGAAATATATAAATCTCCCCCAGCAATGGGTTAATTAGTAAGACTTTTATCAGTAAATCATTATTATCTCTCAAAAATTCTTACAATCCAAAAATATTTTCTGACTTTAAATAACCTGCAAAGAGTTTACAAGCCATAGAAAAGGAAACCAATCTATCCATCAATGTGTGTGTGTGTGTGTGTGTATATATATATATATATATATATATATATCTGTGAAAACATATCTTAGCCAATGTGTTTTGTCCTCTGATGGACATTATCAAGGCAAATGTCAAGATTTTATTTTGCAACAAGTATTTATACAAAAGTAGAAAATGTTGTTAGTTGAATGCCTCTTAAATTTAGAAATTTTAAAACACTTTTGTTTATAAAAAATAATACATACATTCCCACACATACACAACATACACAAAGAAGAAAAAAAATCAACCTAACACCAATAAAAAATGAATAAATTATTTTTTAACTTGATTTAAAAATAACAATAATGAGAGAATTGGCAGACGATTACTGATACCACCTGATGAGTGGACTGAATGATTACATAAATGTTCATCTACGAAACTCTGGAGTTGGGGTGCTGAATGCTTAATATAACATCAATCAACTATGTGACAAATTTTAAATTTGTATTAATCCTGTATATATATATATATATATATATATATATATATATATATATATATATATATATATATGATGAATTTCATTAAATATGACAGACAAAAAATGTAAGTTATTTATTTTTATTTAGCATTTTTAGCAACTACAATTTTTATTTTATATGGATGAAGAATCATAGAAACTGTCCATTGTAATTATTGTCCCAAACATTTTCAGTTAATACTTTAGTCATTTTCAATAAAACCTGTATAAAGGAAGGATTGCTGCCCAAATATATACACTGTGTGTTTTTGTGTGTGATTATGCCTCTATGTTTTTGTTAAGTTTTTGATTCTCCAGACATTTCTCATCAATATTATATATTTTTTTTATACAATGATGTTCATCCTGTACAAGGCTCAAGAGCCACACAGGGTAGAGGGTTACAGAGTAAAAAAGCACAGTTTTTTGGAACAGGTCAAGATTGTAGTGATTGGGGAGGGTGGGGTTGGAGAATACAACAAAGCCCCCCCATCCCCCCCGGAGCTGATTCTACAAATCAGCGGTTCATGAGAAGAAGAAGTTTGAGTAGAACTTAATGTCACCAATGGCATACAAAAGGAATGAGGGTAGTTTGCTACAATGTGCTTAGCATGCTGACTCTTAACCGTGAAAGTTAGAACTAGTGGGACGAAGGAATGTAGTTCATCTGAACACTTTCCAAGAGGCTTGTTTTGTCTGTGGGATGGGAGTTGTAGGGTGAAAAATAATTTGTCACCCACAAGGTCATCTAGATGCTTTTGAACTCTATCAAAACTGGAAAGTTAAGACTGAGCAGCTCCTGCCCATATATGGCAGCAGTAATCCATTTTCGGCCTGATCTGGCTCTTGAAAAGGTAGAGAATAGTGGCAGAATGCTTAATGGATGAAATTAAAGAAAAATTGTTGTGTATTAACACTCAGTTTTGTGAGAAGAAAATCATGTTTAAATTTAAGCATCTGATACAATTGATACAATATAAAAGATGAATTGATAATATTCTGAAACTAACAAAATTTTTTATATCTGATAAAAAAAAAATAATAATAATGGGGGAGTTGTAATGTTGTCAATGATTTAGATATTGTGTTGAAGGTATGGTCTTTATTCATTAGATGATTGGGAATATACTCACTGAAATAATGTTTAGGAAAAGGGTGTTAGATATTAATGATAGAAACAAGTGTAGAAATGTAGTATATATGCAATTTAATCCTCATAGCTATCTTGTTTCGGTTCTTAAAAGCTTTCTACATTCAGCTGTTACATTCTTGAATTTATGGTTGAGCAAGGGTGACTGATGTCATGTGTATATTTTCTAATAGATACATTTTTTTCCAAATAATTTCTTCTGCTGCTTTTTAATTCAGTAACATATGTAATATTTAAATAACTCTGTCATAAATATATTGAGCATCAACAGAAACATTAAAAATGATATATATATCATTTCATATATATGTGTATGTAGGTGCACCTCTATATATATATATATATATATATATATATATATATGTATGTGTGTGTGTATATATATATATATATATATATATATATATATATATATACTCACACATAATGTGTGTTTGTCTATGAATGTATGTATCTATGTATGTGTGGATATGTGTGTGTGCGCATATATATGTGTGTGTGTATTTATATTGGTGCATGTATATATACGTATATCTCTATTTATCTATATATATATTTATATTTGCGTCTCTGTGTATATGTTTTTATATATATATATATATATCTTTATTTATGTGAGCATTTATATTTGTTTATGTATGTATGTATGTATGTATATATATATATATTACTTTATATGTGTAGTAATTATTGGAGTTTGTCTGATGATTGCAAAAGCATGAAAACCAGGGTCACAAACTCATATCCATACAACTGAGTGTGTGTGCGTGTGTGTATGTGTGTATATATATATATATATATATATGTTTGTGTGTGTATGCATATATATATGTTTGTGTGCATATTTTTTATATGGATATATATTTATGTGCATTGTTTGTGATTATATATTTGTGTGTATTTCTATTTCTGTGTGTTTATGTGTGGTGTATTTGTATCTCTGTATATGTGTGCGAGTATATATATTTATCTGCATATTTTTTATTTGTATGTGTGTATATATTTATTTGCTTATTTGTATATGTCTG